>PVNU02001518.1:3478836-4174604 GCA_003013855.2 Liriodendron chinense
ATACAAAGGAGGTCCGACCGGTCGTGACCCGTCGGCCAGGAAGGTTAGACCGGTTGTGCGACCGGTCGGCCAACTTCCCATACATGCCAAAGCTCGCTGGCCAATTTCACAGTGAGGCACGACCGGTCGCGACCGGTCGGCCAGTCACTCAGAACGGCCGTGCGACCGGTCGGCCACATGAAAAATCAGAACTTTCTATTTTCAGTCTGATTTTCTCTGCGCACTGCGTAAGTGTTACGCAAATTCTCGAATCTTCTGAAGTTGCGGAGCCTCCCCACTATAAAAGGACACCTAGGGATAGTTCCTAGGGTATCTTAGAAGAGTTTAAGCAAGGTTGGAGGCGGCGGAACTGGATTTCGGAGTTCCACAACTCCTCTAGTTTGTTTTGCTGTTTTATGTTTTTCTTAATTGTTTCATGTTTCCTTGGATCATGAACGGCTAAACCTCTTAGCTAGGGCTAAGAGGTGAAGCTTGTAGTGGATCTAAGATGTTTCAATTCGTTATAAGTTGGTTTTAAGATTGGTTTTAATGTTTATGAACAATGGTTTGAAGTTTATACAAGTTCTAAGTAGTTTTTCTTAGTCTTATGATGACTCATGGATGTTTGGGAGAATTACTTAAGTTCTTAATTGCTTTGTATTAGTCTAGACCTGTATGATCCGAGGAATTGGAGTACGCTCTAGTACTATGAGCTTCATGTGGGAACTTCCTACCAAAGTTCTACTTTTCTGAAATTCTGTGCTATGTGGGACTGTGCATGTGATTTGAATCAAGTTCAAATCATAATCTAGCCTTGTCTTGTGACAGTACTTGAGGATGGTTATGATTGTGATATGAGCCAATTGGAATTGGGACTGACCTATGCAATTGAGCATGCTCATCCTAGCTTGCATTGAGTGAGTTATATGCATTGGTTTTACATATGGCAGATTGCTTGGTTTAACAGCTCTATCATCCGGCTAGATAGATCTTAATATCGATTCTAGTTGAGAAAGTGAGAACCCACTGCGGATTGAACATCAAGGATTGCTACAAGTGGATCCTTGAACCCCTAGTGCGTTTTTATAATTGTTTACCTTCAATTTAATTCAAAGTTGTTACTTACATCAATTTCATACAAAATCTGGTTGTTAGTTCTCAATAGACACTATTGGATGTATTTGTGAATTCCTATACAAGTCCCTGTGGATCGACCTCGGTCTTACCGAGTTTATTACTACATCGCAACCCTACACTTGGGGAAGCGAACAAGTTTTTGGCACCGCTGTCGGGGACTTTGACGGTTTTTCACAAATTTCTGAAAATAGAATCTATTTAGGATTTTTAGGAATAGTTCTAACTTAGTTTATTTTGATTTGTTTTTCTTTTTTAGGAATTTCTAGGAAGTTGAAGAAGACGTAAGGATCTCAAGTGCTCGAATCAGGTTCTATCTTTCTAAACCTTACTCTTCTCCTTCTCCTATTCATTCATATCATATTCATCTCTTGTAGAGTGGGTGGAGACTCCTTTTGGATCTCTGAAAGATAGGCCTTGTGCCACCTGGAATTCCTATTGGTCAGCTCTGCCGTCTTGGATCACCTTGTGCTCAGAGATTTCTTTTCTCACCTCTACTCCTCTTTCTCCTTTTTCTGCGCTTTTTCTCAAAAGATTCAAAGAGTGGGTGGGGAGTTCTCTGAACCCCTATTGACCAGGAGAAATCAGTCTCTATCCTTGCTTCTGGCTTAGCCATTGCAAGACACCTTGTGCTTCGATCTTAGAGAAGAGTAAAGAATGGGAGGAAGAATTCTTCTTTCTCTTTGTTTCATATTTTTTTTGGTTTTGCATGCCACATTGGGCTCGGGATTCCAATAACCGACTCATAAGTGAAGGGGGGATAGTAGAAAGGATTTACAGAGAGCCACGTGCTATGAGACATCTAAACCCTCCACTTTTGTCTGAAAACATGGCTGCAAATCAACCTAATCTGATGGCCAATCCTAATCTGGGCCAAAACCAAACTGAAACGGGGAGAATGTGGTTGAGAATGTTCCCCAACCAAGAACCTTACGTGACTTCTTGCAACCAGCAAAAGCGAGCACTCCCTCATGCATATTTTTTCCACAAAATGCAGGGAATGTGGATTTAAAACCGGGAGTGATCCAACTTCTCCCTAAATTCCATGGATTAGACAGTGAAAGTGCATATCAACACCTTAAGGAGTTTGATGAGGTAATAACCACCATGCACTTTACTAATGTGACTGATGATGTGGTAAGACTTAAATTCTTCCCTTTTCCTCTTAAAGATAAAGCTAAAGGTTGGCTTCATGCATTAAGGCCAAGATCAATCGGTGCATGGACTGATATGCATAGGGAATTCATAAAAAAATTCTTCCCTACTCACAAAACAATCATGTTGAAGCGCCTTATCATGAACTTTGCCCAAAAGGAAGATGAAACCTTCTTCCAATGTTGGGAGAGGTTTAAGGACCTATTAAACGCATGCCCACATCATGGCTATGAAATTTGGCGGGTTATAAGCTTTTTCTATGAAGGACTGACTTCACCCATGCGCCAATTTGTAGAGATGATGTGTAATGGGGAGTTCATGAATAAGGAAGCTGATGAAGCATGGGATTATTTGGAAGAATTGGCTGAGAATGCACAGTCTTGGGATACATCAAAACCAACAAATTCCAAGACTGGCCAACAAAAGGAAAAGGGGGAATTTACGTCTTATCGGAAGAAGATAGCTTAAGTGCACGTGTGGCTAGCCTCACAAGAAAAGTCGAGGCCATGGAATTAAGGAAAGTAGAGACGATCAACTCTAAGGACGTTGAAACTGTTTGTGGAGTTTGTGCCAGAAATCAATATACGACACAAGACTCAGCAGTTCAAAACATCTTACAAGAGCAAGCAAATGCCATAAATAGTTATCAACGGCAATTTGGTGCTCCAAACTCAAACACGTATGATTCTAGTTGGAAGAACCATCCCAACTTCAGTTGGAGGAATGGACCCACTGCGAATGCAACCAATATCCCTCAAGCTCAACCTATACTAGGTCCATCTCTAGTCATTACTCCAAAAGTTACGCTAGAGGAGATGTTGGGTGCATTTGTATCAGTCCAAGCTGAGTATAACAAGACTAATTCTCTAAAAATAGATGGGTTCATGCAAGAGCAATTGAAATTTAATCAAAATACAACCTAAGCCATCAATGACTTGAAAACCTCAATGGCTAGGGTTGAATCTCACCTCAGTGCTAGGGAGAAAGGCACACTTCCTGCCCAACCTCTTCCTAACCCAAGGACCCAATTTGAGATACAAGATGCAAGCTCATCTTCCCAACATATGGAGCATGTTCAAGCTATCACCACTTTGCGAAGTGGGAAAATAATTGATAAATCTAATCCGGTGAAGGCCCCACAGCCTAATGATCCAGAAATTTCCAAAGAGGATGATAACCTGAACAACACTCCACAAGAGAAAGAACCGGAAAGGCAATACAAACCGGTTGCCCCGTTTCCACAAAGGTTGATTTCACCTAAACCTTTAGACAAAAATCTGGAAATTTTAGAGGTTTTTAAGCAGGTGAAGATCAACATCTCATTGTTGGATGCCATTAAACAAATTCTGTCATATGCTAAGTTTTTGAAGAATCTTTGCACGATAAAAAGAAAAATACATGTGCAAAAGAAGCCATTTTTGACAGAGAATGTAAGCGCCATTATAAATCACGGGATGCCCAAGAAATACAAAGATCCTGGTAGTCCGACAATATCATGCATAATTGGAGACTACCAGGTGAAGCATGCCTTACTTGATCTAGGAGCAAGTGTAAACTTAATACCCTTTTCGGTCTATGAACAATTGGGTTTAGGTGAATTAAAACACACCAAAACCACATTACAACTCGCTGACCGATCGATTCGTATTCCGAGAGGGGTGATTGAGGACGTTCTTGTCCAAGTTGACAAGGTCTACTACCCAGTGGACTTCATTGTCTTGGACACACAACCCATGGTTAACAGTGGCCCTCAAATTCCTGTCATACTTGGTCGCCCATTCCTAGCTACATCAAACGCTATCATAAATTGTAGGAGTGGGGTCATACAAATGTCCTTTAGTAATATGACGATTGAGCTAAATGCTTTCAATGTTGACAACCAAGAAGAGGATGAAGATGAAGAGGTCCACGTAATAAACATGATCAATTCTATAGTGGAAGATGTGTCCCTCTCAACTCCTTACCCCAATCACTTAGAAGAAGATGCGACCTATTCTCTTGATAAGAATGTTGATGTGATAGGGGACATAGTCGCACCTTTTGAGTCGGTATTGGCACATAACGTTAGCCAAGAGAGGGATGTGGAAACAACACTTTGTTGTACTGAGAAATCAATTTATATTTCCGCACCTCTATGGATCATGCATACTGACCCCTACCAACCCTGGGATGATCCATATTTGCAAATTCAATGCCCAGGAAAATCTGAATGGAGACATATTTTTTTTGATAAATATGACGATGTCTCCTCTTATACATGTGGTGAAAACATTAATGAACCCACTGAAATTCTTTTTTGGAATCTTCAGTGGCTTATCTGGATCACTCACACACATGTGTATTGTAACGCAGGATATTGGATGACGTTATTGCAAAACCTTTTGATCCATCTAATGATTCTGCTTGACTTTATGCTTTTGGATGAATTGATGGAATTGATCTCCTAGTCCGACGGAGGTATAGAGTAGTTAGGATTAGGATTTTGTTGCTTTTGTTTGCTTTCGCTTAGGTTGTTAGAAGGAGGAAGAATTCCACTTTTCACTCTCTCAGGTACCATCTTTCCTCACTCCCTTTTATTTTCAAATTGCTCTCATGTTTTGCTTATTGCATATCTTATTACATTGAGGACAATGCAAGATTTGGTTGGGGGGTGTAGGATCACTTGGATGAATCCAGCGTTTTGTAACATTTCGAGCAACTATGTAGAAATTTTTCGATTTTTCAAAAATTCAAGACTCTTTTGGAAAACTTTGTTTCTATGCATTCAAGATGATATGAGCATAAGAGGAGGAGATATGAAGTGAGTGAGGTTGCAAGTTTTGAATGTCTCATAACATAATGGTTTTATATGTGAATTCTCCTATTTTTGTGATTGATAGAGAATTTGAACACTCTTACACCTAGTTCACATTACACGATTTTCACGGGTTGAAGGGACTATGTGATTTGTGGATTAGTTAGATTTTGACTCAAGGTGTTGAGACATCAAGCCGGGGTACGTTGTCCATCCTTGTCCATGGGAAAATAACGAATGATATGAATTTCTAAAAATCCTATCTAATTTAAAAGAAAAAGGAAAAGGAAGGATGAAATTGGGAATGATGGAAAAATGGTGGAAAAATCCAATTAGGGCTACCTACTACCAACCGGGGGATGGTCTACCCGTAACCAAAGCCGGAAATGGGATGTAGTGTGAAAGTCGTCGGAAGGACAGTAAGGCAAATTCCCGTCATTGGTTTGTTGTTGTTCTATATACCTTGAGATCCATAATCTAGTTGATTTATGAAGAAGATAACCCTGGAAACTCATGAAAAGAATTTTCACTATGCACACTAGATTGAAATTGTTCAAGTTCTTCTATTTGTCAACCAATCCGCGAGAATTTCATATGGGTACTTATTATTTTTTGAGAGTTTACGATTTCGACCTCTATCACCTAATTTTTCTAACTCTTACTCTTATGTATCTTGGGATGTATAGAAGAATGGTTTCTAAAGGAGAGTTGGGTTTTGGAGAATGGAATTAGTTTTACGCATGTTTTGCTCAGGACTAGCAAAATGCTGGTTGGGGGGTGTGTTGAGCTCTTAATTGTGCATATTCTAACCCCAATTCATCACTCATTGTGCAAGATTTTCATGACTTAAAGACTAATTGAATGCACGTTTTGTGATAGCAGGAATGAGAGTAGACTTCATCCGATAGGAGACTAAAAAGAGCTATTATGAAACCTTTGGATGAAGGTTGAAGAAGGACCAAAGAAAGAAGAAATCGAGAAGAAGAAAGAAAGAAGAAACTGAAGAAGAATAGGGCCAAGACCGGTCGTACGACCGGTTGGCCAACCCTGTACACATGCTGGACTAATTGGTTATCATGGTCCGACCGGTCTTGACCGGTCGGCCAGAAGAGTTTGTGGCCTGGAAGGTTGCTGGATTGAATACAAAGGAGGTCCGACCGGTCGTGACCGGTCAGCCAGGAAGGTCAGACCTGGTCGTGCGACCGGTCGGCCAGCTTCCCATACATGCCAGAGCTTGCTGGACAATTTCACAGTGAGGCACGACCGGTCGCGACCGGTCGGCCAGTCACTCAGACCGGTCGTGCGACCGGTCGGCCACATGAAAAATCAGAACTTTCTATTTTCAGTCCGATTTTCTCTGCGCACTGCGTAAGTGTTACGCAAATTCTCGAATCTTCTGAAGTTGCGGAGCCTCCCCATTATAAAAGGACACCTAGGGATCGTTCCTAGGGTATCTTAGAAGAGTTTAAGCAAGGTTGGAGGCAGCGAAAGTGGATTTCGGAGTTCCGCAACTCCTAGTTTGTTTTGTTGTTTTTATGTTTTTCTTAGTTATTTCATGTTTCCTTGGATCATGAACGGCTAAACCTCTTAGCTAGGGCTAAGAGGTGAAGCTTGTAGTGGATCTAAGATGTTTCAATTCGTTATAAGTTGGTTTTAAGATTGGTTTTAATGTTTATGAACAATGGTTTGAAGTTTATACAAGTTCTAAGTAGTTTTTCTTAGTCTTATGATGACTCATGGATGTTTGGGAGAATTACTTAAGTTCTTAATTGCTTTGTATTAGTCTAGACCTGTATGATCCGAGGAATTGGAGTACGCTCTAGTACTATGAGCTTCATGTGGGAACTTCCTACCAAAGTTCTACTTTTCTGAAATTCTGTGCTATGTGGGAATGTGCATGTGATTTGAATCAAGTTCAAATCATAATCTAGCCTTGTCTTGTGACAGGACTTGAGGATGGTTATGATTGTGATATGAGCCAATTGGAATTGGGACTGACCTATGCAATTGAGCATGCTCATCCTAGCTTGCATTGAGTGAGTTATATGCATTGGTTTTACATATGGCAGATTGTTTGGTTTAACAGCTCTATCATCCGGCTAGATAGATCTTAATATCGATTCTAGTTGAGAAAGTGAGAACCCACAGCGGATTGAACATCAAGGATTGCTACAAGTGGATCCTTGAACCCCTAGTGCCTTTTTATAATTGTTTACCTTCAATTTAATTCAAAGTTGTTACTTACATCAATTTCATACAAAATCTGGTTGTTAGTTCTCAATAGACACTATTGGATGTGTTTATGAATTCCTACACAAGTCCCTGTGGATCGACCTCGGTCTTACCGAGTTTATTACTACATCACAACCCTACACTTGGGGAAGCGAACACTGATGATGAACATAATTCTATCATCTCCTTTTGCCTTGATCAAGCATGTGGGGGACATTTTTTCACCAAGAAAACCACTGCAAAAATTCTGCAGTGTGGTTTTTATTGGCCTACTCTATTTAAGGACACCCATGAGTTTTGTAAAGCATGTGAGCGTTGTCAAAATCTAGGAGGATTATCCCGTCGGAACATGATGCCTCTTACCCCAATTCAACATCCTGAAGTCTTTAACTGTTGGGGCATCGATTTCATGGGGCCATTCCCCTCATCTTTTGGACATGTCTATATATTACTTGTTGTAAACTATGTGTCCAAGTGGATAGAGGCCATTCCATGTAGAACTACCGGTCATCGTACGGTTCTAAAGTTTTTTAAAGAAAACATACTTTCTAGATTTGGAACGCCTCGAGCCATTATTAGTGATAATGGTTCTCACTTTTGCAATAGGCCTTTCAAAGCCTTAATGAAGAAATATGGAATTAAGCATAAGGTGAGTACCCCATACCACCCGCAAACAAGTGGGCAAGCTGAAATTTTCAATCGGGAAATTAAACAAATTTTGGAAAAGACGGTGAGGCCGGATCACAAAGATTGGTCACTGAGATTAGAAGATGCTCTTTGGGCTCGCTGTACCGCTTACAAGATCCCATTGAAATGTCCCCCTATAGACTTGTGTTGAGCTCTTAATTGTGCATATTCTAACCCCAATTCATCACTCATTATACAAGATTTTCATGATTTAAAGACTAATCAAATACATGTTTTGCAATTGTAGGAATGAGAGTGACTTGGTTCAATTGGTGACCAAAAGGACACATTTAGAACCTTGGATGAAGACCCAAGGAGGGCCGAAGGAAGAAGGAAGCAAAGAAAGAAGCAAGGAAAGAAGAAAATAGAAGAAAGAAAGGAAGAAAACAAGAAGAAAAAGAGACCGACCGGTCTTGACCGGTCGGCCAAGGAAGCCAGACTGGTCTAGACCGGTCAGCTATGCACGCTGGAAGGTAGCTGAACAAGCCCGACCGGTCTTGACCGGTCGGCCATGCTTGCTGGAGTAATGCCAAAGAAGGCCAGACCGGTCGTGATCCGGTCGGCCATGAAAATTCTGAGTTGCAGATTGCAGACAGCAGGCCATTCCCGTTTCTGACTTTTCAGACTAGTTTTCTGGGCCGATCTTGATGATATTTGGAAATTCAACACATCCATGTCGAAGAGGAGCTCGACGCCGAACTAACCCAAGTGGTTTCGTGTCGATTGAAGCTACGGATTGATCGTGGTGGCCAAAACAATACGAACTGTCCAGAAAGTTCCAGATTTCGCTACTCCTCTCTGGGCCGGTCCAAGTGGCCCATCATTGATGATATGAAAAAACTACTTGGACCATATTTTAGACCACATCCATATATGAATAACCACAAAAGTTTCAGATCAAAAGGATGTGTGGTTTGATCGTACCGGTTGAAGAAAGATGGACCATCCAGAAAGATCCAACTGCGCAGAGTTTATAAAAGCCCTAAGTGTTCTAATTTTCGGACCACATTCTGGGATTTTTTTTGGACAATCTAATCCATCTATCATGTAGAGGAGGAAGTTTTCTACCAATTTTCAAAATTTGGGATCAATCCGACATCTGTACACTCCGGACCGTTGAAAGCAAGATGACTGGTTCTGAAGGTACCCGAAGTGCGCGATTTTGAGAGGCGGTCGGTGATGTGATTGGTGGGCCCATTCAGAGGACAATCTTAGAAATCTAAATCATCTATGAGGAAGATCACATTACAAGGAAGCTATAAGTCAATTTTGAAGGCAATCCAACCATTGGTTAAGCCGTACCAAGCGAAACAAATTCTGCTATGTTGCTGTACTATTGTTGCACTATAAAAGGAGGTGCTCTCTTCTATTCCAGGGCAACCAAGGACGTGGGGAGCAAGGAGTTCAAGTCATAGGAGGCTTCCTAGCCTCCTCCAGCTAGTTTTTCTTCCTTAGTTCTAGTTCTAGTTTTTAATATGCTTTTCATTAGCTAATCTCTTAGCTAGAGCTAAGAGGTGAACCTTATAGTATTTTTAAATTGTTTAATTCGTTTTATTGGTTTTAAGATTGGTTTTCATGATTATGAACTATGGTTTGAAGTTTATACAAGCTTTAAGTAGTTTTTCTTAGTCTTATGATGACTCATGGATGTTTGGGAGAATTACTTAAATTCTTAATTGGTTTGCATCAGTCTAGACCTGTATGATCCGAGGAATTGGAGTGCGCTCTAGTACTATGATCTTCATGTGGGGACTTCCTACCAAAGTTCTACTTTTCTGAATTTCTGTAATATGTATGGATTGTGCATGTGATTTGAATCAAGTTCAAATCATGATCTAGCCTTGTCTTGTGACAGGACTTGAGGATGGTTATGATTGTGAACTGAACCTTTTGGAATGGGGAATGACCTATGCAATTGAGCATGCTCAGATCAGCCTACATTGAGTGAATCCTATGCATTGAACTTACATATGACAGATTGTTTGGTTTAACAGCTCTATCATCCGACTAGATAGATCTTAATATCGATTCTAGTTGAGAAAGTGAGAAACCATAGCGAATTATGCATCTAAGGAGAGCTATAAGTGGATCCTTGATGCTCTAGTTATCTTTCCATTATCAGATTTTCTATTTTATGTTAAAAATCAATTTCAAAAACCTCTTTGATTCTAGTTATTAGGATAGTTTGAATTGTTTTACTTCCTTCCCTGTGGATCGACCTCGGTCTTACCGAGATTATTACTACATCGCAACCCTACACTTGGGGAAGCGAACAACTTGTCTATGGAAAAGCTTGTCACTTGCCTGTGGAGATTGAACACAAAGCCTATTGGGCGATTCGGGCATTGAACTTTAATGTTGACAAGGCTAGCTCGCTTCGCAAACTCCAAATGAATGAGCTTGATGAGATCCAGAACGATGCTTTCAAGAATTCAAGGATTTACAAGAGTAGGATGAAGGCCTTTCATGACAAGCACATCTTCAGGAAATCTTTCCATGAAGGTTAGAAAGTGCTCTTGTATAATTCTTGACTTCATCTTTTTTCGAGAAAATTACGATCTCGATGGACCAACCCATATATTATTAAAGAAGTTTTTCCTCATGGGGCTGTTGAGGTAGAGAATGCGGCGAATGGTAACTGTTTTAAAGTGAATGGACAACGCCTTAAACCATTCATTGAGAAATTTGATTCAGAGGACATGTCCATCACTCTGGATGATCCTGTGTATCAGGACGATTGATCTCCTCGTCTGACGGAGGTATAGCGTAGGATTTGGTTTTGTTTGATTTTCTGTTTTAGGTTTATTTCGTTAGTAGTTTAGTTGCCTGAGTTGTACACTTCCAATATCGACTCTCTCAGGTACTATCGTACTCACTCTCTTTTATTTTCACATTGCTCTCATATTCATGCTCATTGCATATCTTTTACATTGAGGACAATGCAAGATTTGGTTGGAGGGTGAGATGAGATTCCTCATCTAGCAGTTTGTGGACATTTCGAGCATTATATGTCTAATTTTTTTCAATTTTTTTGAAAATTCAAAACTCTTTTAGAAAATTTTATTTCTACGCATTCGGGATGATACGAGTATAAGAAAAAGGAGATACGAAGTGAGTGATGTTGCAAGTCTTGAACGACATTTAATATAATGGTTTTATATGTGAATTCCCCTATTTATATGATTGATAGAAAATTTGAACACTTTTACACCTAGTTCACATTACATGATTCTCTTGGTTTGAAAGGATTATGTGATTTACGGATTAGCTAGGCTTTGATTTCAGGTGTTAAGGAACCAAGCCGGGGCACTTTGTCCATCCTTGTCCATGGGAAAATAACGAAAGATATGAATTTCTAAAAATCCTATCTAATATAAAAAAAATGGAAAGGAATGATGAAAACATGGGAATGATGGAGAATATGGTGGAAAATTTTGAAAAGGGCTACCTGTTACCAACCGGGGGATGGTCTACCCATAACCAAAGCCGGAAATTGGACGTAGTGTGAAAGCCGTCGGAAGGACGGTAAGGCAAATTCCTGTCATAGGCTTATTGTTGATCTGTACACCTTGTGATCTATAGTTTAGTTGATCTATGAAGAAGATGGTCATGTAAACTCATGAGATGAGTCATCACTATGCACACTAGATTAAAATTGTTCAAGTTCTTCTATTTATCAATCAATCAGCGAAAATTTCATATGAACACTTATTATGTTTTGAGACTTTAAGGTTTCAACTTTCATCACCTAATTTTTCTGATTTTTACACTTGTATGTCTTAGAATGGATAGATGCATAGTTTCTAAAGGAAGGAGAGTTGGATTTTTGAAGATTTGGATTTGTTTCATGCATGTTTTGCTTAGGATTAACAAAATGCTGGTTGGGGGGTGTGTTGAGCCTCTAATTTATACATTCACTAGCCCATTACATCACATTATATGCACGGTTTGCATGCTTAAAAGGCCCATCTAATGCGTGATTTGTGATTGTAGGAGCGAGGTGGAGATTTCACTGATTTAAGGCTAAAAAGGTCACCGTAGGTACATTGAAGATCAAAGAACCAAGTGCCAAAGGATAGAAGAAAAAAGCAAGAGAGATATGGAAGAAAGAAGGAAGAAGTGTAATACTCTGCACTGAAGACCGGTCGTCGATCGGTCTGCCAAGGCACAGGACCGGTCATCCAACCGGCCTGCAATTCAACAGGGACCCCCCCCCCCCCCCCCCCCCCCCCCCCCCCCCCCCCTAATTGCTGTACAAATGACTTGACCAAGCTAGACCGGTCGTCAAATCAGTCGACCATCACCCAGACCGGTCGAGCACTCAACTGAAGGAGGTGGAAGTAAAAAAAGTCACTGGACTATTTTTGCTGTTTTACGACTGGTCGTTCGATCGGTTATCCAAGAACTCAGATCGGTCGTCCGACCGGTCGTCTGCGTAACAAAGCTTGTCTTACAAGCTCCGATTTTCTTTGTGCAGCTTCGTGATTTCTTGCGCAATCTGGAATCTTTAGCACTATTCTATAAAAGGGGACCTAGGGCCTCATCTAAAGGTATCCTAGAAGAGATTGGAGGTCGTGGGAAGTGAAGGAGAACACCGTAGAGCGTCCACAACTCCGTCGATTTCGATTTTTCTAGTTTTTATGTCTTTTCATTGAGTTCTAGTTGCAGTATAACAATGCTCGGTTAGATTCTCTCAGCTAGGGCTGAGAGGTGAAGCTTGTAGCCACTTTTATGTTTAATTCAATTTGATTCAAGTACCTTTACTTCAAGTTTAGATTTTTATTGTTCTAGTTTGAATGAAAGTTGATATATTTAGAAGTTTTATGAGAGTTCATGTACTCCGAACATGGATTCCTTGCAATTCTCTGAGATTGTCATGTTTATTTGATTAGATTTGAATTGTAGTAACCCTTGAGCAAGCCATAGTCCATTGGCATGGCTGTTACTCCGAAGGCTACATGTTTGAATGCTATGTGCTTGATTAGAACTAGAACTTGAATGGGGTTATTGTGCTTCAATGGTTTATCTTTCGACTAGATGAGAGATAGGACTTCAAATCTAGTTGTGTTTTATGCTTGGATTGATTGGATTGACATGGGATTACTACAAGTGAATCCTTGAACGCCTTAGTTCCATTAATTATAGATTTTACAACCTTATCATTTTTTAGTTAGTTTATGAATTGAACTTCTAAATTGATTGAATTTGAAGTTGCTGGAATAGTTTAGAATTGGTTTTCTAATTCCCTGTGGATCGACCTCAGTCTTATCGATAATTATTACTACATCGCAGCCTTGCACTTGAGACGACGAACAATTGTTTATTTTGCTATATTTCTTCAATCCATTGTCATGGAACGTCGTCATAAACGAGTCGTTAGTAAATCTTATCCCGGCTCTTCTTCTCGTTCCATTCCAAGAGAGATTATGACAATTCATCTGCCGGAAGATGATCTCGACTATGTCTGTGATTTCCGTTCTAGAGATATTATTGTCGAACGGTTTGTTAATCTCAATCACATTGCTAAATATGAGTTGCATGATCTTCTTTCCGAAGTTGGTTGGGAAAAGATTCTCCAATGGGGAGGAAATGCATACCGATCAATAGTCCAAGGCATGTATTTCTCCATCTCGGGATTTTTTTTCAGGTGATGGCATCTTGTTTAAGATTAAATTTATAGAGAAAACGGTGACAATCACACCCTTTACCATTGTGTCATTAATGAAAATTGACATGGCAGAGGATAAAATCCCAATTCCTCCCTTATTTGATAAGATGTCTCAATCTGAGAAAAATATTGTTACCCGAGTTTTGTGTGGATTTGACGCAGATTGGAGATCGGGTAATGTTCTTCTTCTTGAAAAATTATTTCCTAAGTTTCGAGTTCTTCATCATATCTTCACTTTCAATGTCTATCTAAGAGCAAGAAACAAAACTGATCTTACTCCTTTCATGTTACGTGTTTTGCATTCTAATGCTACTGGAGTACATATTTTTCTTCTTTCATTTATTTGTGTCTACATTATTCACTATCGCATGTAGCCTAAGCATGGTAATTTGCCCTTCGATTATCTTATTACTACTTTTGCCCTAAATATGTGTGTTTAAAATCCAACTGGAGAGGCACCGGAGTCCAAACTTCCTTTCAAGAATTCTAATTTAAATATGATGTCTTTGGAGCCTCTGCCGGAACAACATGGTGACTCTTAAGAGAATGAGCATGTTGAAGAAGGCACTGAAGGTGATGTGAATATGGATGATTTATTTGATGAAGTTGAAGCCGAAGATGAAGATGATCCAGATTACAATCCTTCTGATTATAATTCTTGTATTTCTGATTTAGAATAGAAGATGGATTCACTGCATATCTCTCAAGAAACTCTAGTTACAATCCATCTAGGTCATAATGATTTTCTATTTTTATTTAGTTTGCAATAAATGTTATGAGTACTATACTAGTAGACTCAGTATGTTAGTATGCTACTATGTTTGTGGACTCCTATTTTACTTTTCTTCATTTGTCAACTTGTGACAAAAAGGGGGATAAATATTATATGCTTATGCTTTGATTGTATGGAATTATGCAATATGATATGAATGTGCCATGCTATGTTGTACAAAGTTTTCCTTTCTAAGCATATGTGCAAGGGAAACAACATAATTTCAGGGGGAGCATATAAGAGCATACAAGACAAAAGTTCGTTTTATTCTTTTTATGGATGTTGAGAGTCACTTGTAATTGTAATTATTGTGTTTTGTCACGAAATTGACAAAGGAGAAGATTGTAAGTGCTAAGCACAGTATAGTTGTTAAATTTCGTAGACATTAGTTTAGTGCATGAGGTTGTTTGAGCAAGTTAATTTCTTTAAGAAAATAAGAGTCAACCTCAACAAACACATCAAGATCAAGACTATCGACTCTACAATAAGTTGCGACAAAGCTATGAAGATAAACCATATATGCCAAAGTAATATTGACCATAGGGATGACCTTAGGTTAGAAGATTTCATATGACTTTTTAGTTAGTCACTCTAATATTTTTTAAAGTCATATTTCAAAAAAATTAGGCTAGCCTGTGTTTGATCAGCCCAAGAATCTTTGGCTAGCCTAGGAACTTTGGTCAAGTTTTCAGCAAGTTAAATTGTAAAATTTTGGAGATGTTCAGTCAGCCCGACCTTGTGTTCGGCCAGCCGAATAGGGTTCGATCAGCTGAAGAAACTTCGGTCAAGTTTTCAAATATGAAACTGTTTTCTGGACCCGAAACTCGGGTTAGCCTGACCATGTCTCGGGTCAGCTGAAGCTCACTCGGGCTAGCCGAACCGACACTCGGGTCAGCCGAAGTTTAAACAAATTCTTATCCTGCAAAATCTGATAGCCGTTGGGATAAAACAGTTGAATAATAGGTTAGCCGAAGGCAAACTTAGGTCAGCCGAAGACCTAACTTTTTTACTATAAATAGGCCTTTCATTCTCTCTATTTTTTCATCAAGAAAAAGCACAAAAATACTATCTCTATGATGAAAAAGCCTTCCATTATAGTCTAGCTATCTATTCTAAATTCTTATTTTATTTTATAGCTATCTCAGTTCTCTTCTCATTTAATTTGATTGCATAAAGAGAAGATCATTCTCATACTAGAGATAAGAGAACTGAAATTGTAGATTTTAGGGAAACTCTTTTAGAAATTCATATATCCATCTTGTTCGAGCTATATTGGTTTATCTTCTACAAAGATCGGATTATTACACCATTGAAGCTTCATCTCTGCTCAGCTTCATCATCTTCTATAAGAAGAACGGTAATATCTTTCCATACTTTTAGGTTTTGTTTGAGATAGCCTGTGAAAATCTCAAATCAGGTTGTTAGTGATTAGTTTGTGAAAATCACTTACGGTTAGTGATTAGCCTATGAAAATCACTTGAGGTTTTGTTGTGATAAGCCTATAAAAATTACAATCTCTGTATCAGATCTTAAAGGTGAACTTGTGAAAACCTTTATATAGTGGAAAGCCAAAATTACAAGGAGAAGTAATTTTGAGAGTGGAGTAGGTGCAAGTTGTTTTTAGCACCAAACCACTATAACTCTCGGTCCTGGTGATTATTTTATTGTTTATCTTTTTATGTACATAATTGTTTATGAAAGCTTAAATCGTGACATAAGGTTGTCCTACTTAGATTGCTAAGTGGAAGGTTGTACTACTTAATCTCTAAGTGAAAAGTTGTCCTATGATTTAATCTAAGGTTTTCATATTATTCTTTATTTGCTTTCAGATTGATTAATTGCATATTTATTCTTACTAGTCTTGTGATTGATACTCTGATTTATTTTAGGATTGCAAGAGGCAGAATTGAATTGAGTGTCCTATTCATCCGCCCTCTAGGACATTTATAGCTCCATCCTTTTTCACTTTCTTTCTTTCTTTCTCTCTTCTCCTTGCTTCTTTCTTCTTCTCTTTGGCCCACCTTCTTTCCTCATCAAAACGCTTCTAAGTTTAGCCCTTTAAGCATGGATTAGGTAAAGTCTTTCTTTCATTCCTACAATCATAAAACATGCATTAGATGGTCTTTCAAACATGGAAATCATACATAAAATGTGATGCAATGGGGTTAGAATATGTATAAATTAAGAGCTCAACATCAGGCTAAAAGGTGGTGGGTGTTGATATCTGAATTGTGCAAAATCTAACCCCAATTCATCACACATTATGCATGATTTTATATTTAAAGACTAATCTAATGCATGCTTTTGTAATTTTAGGAGTGAGGAAGAGACTTCACCAAACTGATGATAAAAGACCTTCCTAATGCATGTTGAAGATCAAAGAAAAGAAGGAAGAAAAAGAGTACATAAAAGAAGCAAGAAGAATAAAACAAAAGAAGAAAGATCACCTTAAGAGATTGATCTCCCATCCTGAGCGATTGATCTCCCAACCTGAGCGATTGATCGACAGCCCTGAGCGATTGATCGATTGATCGATCATAGTAAAATTAACATATTTGTTATGGGACTAAAGTGTAGAATTGCGATTGATCTCCCAGCCTAAGCGATTGATCGCCCAGCCTATAGATCAATTGACAAAATGCAGATTTTTAAAGAATTGCTGCTGGAACTCTCTGGATGCTTTTTGGACCCAGCGATCAATCGCCCAACCACTTACGATTGATCGCCCGATCGCCCAGATGTCCAGATTGTAGTTTTTACAATTGGCTCGAAAAGTTGATTGATCACCCAGTCCAACCGATCAATCATCCAGACCCAAAAATAGAAATTTTTACGTCTGGCTTCCGATTTTCTCCGCGTAATGCATAACTTGTATGCAAATTCTCAAAGATTCTTCGTTTGTGGAGTGTGAAAGATATAAAAGGAGACCTCCACTTCATTCTTAGGGCATCTAGCAAAGTGGGGAGCAAAGGATTCAAGACCTAAGAGGCTTCCTAGGCTCCTACAACTAGTTTTCTTCTTCTTCTAATTATAATTCTAATTTGTTTTTATGCTTTTCATTAGTTAACCTCTTAGCTAGGGCTAAGAGGTGAAGCTTGTAGTAGATCTAAAATGTTTTAATTTGTTTTTATTGGTTTCAAGTTGGATTTTTATTAATTGAACAATGGTTTGTTGAGTTTGAATAAAGTTTTAAGTAGTTTTTCTTAATCTTATAATGACTCATGGATATTTGGAAGAATTGCTCTAGTTCTTAATTATTTTGCATAGTTGTAGACCTGTATGCTCCGAGGAATCAGATTCAAGACGCTATAGACTAGATTCTTTATGTGGGAGCTTCAAGTTAAAGTTCTACTTTTTATGAGAAGTCTTAAACATATGTTATTTATTTCTATAATTTGAATCAAGTTCAAACCATGATATAGTTAAGCTTTGTGACAGGGTTTGATGATTATCATAGTTGTGATCTTAATCTATTAGAACTAGGGTTGACCTATGCAATTAAGTGTGCTCAAGTCCTAACTTAAATTGAGTGAATTATGTTGATGAACAATACATGGGACAGACTATTTTGCATAATTAACTGCTCCATATTCCGGCGAAATAAGATTTGATTTCGATTCTAGTTGTGTAATTGAGAAACCTATACGAATTATACATCAATGAGAGCTACAAGTGGATCCTTGATGCTCTAATATCCTTTTATTCTCAGATTTTCCTGTTTTATGGTTAATTCTTAGAAACTATTTTCCTAAACTTCCTAGATTCTAGTTGTTGAGCTCTTAATTGTGCATATTCTAACCCCAATTCATCACTCATTATGCATGGTTTTCACAATTTAAAGACTAATCTAAGGCATGTTTTGTTATTGTAGGAATGAGAGCGGACTTCACTCAATTGAAGATGAAAAGGGTCCATTTAGAACCATTGAATGAAGATCGAAGGAGGACTAAGAGGAAGAAGGAAGCAAGGAGTAAAAGAGAGAAGTCATCAAATGAGGGCTAAGATAGGTCATTTATGCATCTTGAAGATCAAAGGAATGAAGGACCAAAGGTGGAGCAAAAGCACATTGAAGATGAAGGAGGAGAAGCTGAAGATTTCAGCCAAGTTCATATCCACCGGCCGGCCGGTCACAGCCATCGACCGGCCGGCCAAACCCTCCAGAAAGAGCAAAATCTCTGGACACATTTTTAAGAAGGACGACCCACTAACCGAACGGCTAGACAGACTAGCCGACTGGCCAACCGACCGGCCGACTGAAGGGTCGGCCTATCCATTGCAATGTCCAGAAAACTCAGCAGATTGAAGCAAGTCGACCGGCCGACCGGCCGACCGGTCGGCTGGTGGGTCGGACTGTGAAAAAAACACTCCAGTGAAAATTTCAATTGCAAGCACTTTGTTCGACCGGCCGGACAAGGGGTCCGACCGGTCGAATGCATAGGAAAACTTCTTCTGCAAGCTCTGAAAATCTCTGCGCAAAATGCAAATCTGCAGGATTTCTCAAAGTTTCTTCGCACCTAGGGTTCCAAAGCTATAAAAGGACACCTAGGGATCGTTCCTAGGGTATCTTAGAAGAGTTTGAGCAAGGTGGGAGGCGGCGGAAGTGGATTTCGGAGTTCCACAACTCCTTCTAGTTTGTTTTGCTGTTTTTATGCTTTTTCTAGTTGTTTCATGTTTCATTGGATCATGACGGCTAAACCTCTTAGCTAGGGCTAAGAGGTGAAGCTTGTAGTGGATCTAAGATGTTTCAATTCATTATAAGTTGGTTTTAAGATTGAATCTCATGTTTATGAACAATGGTTTGAAGTTTATACAAGTTTTAAGTAAGTTTTTCTTAGTCTTATGATGACTCATGGATGTTTGGGAGAATTACTTAAGTTCTTAATGGATGAATGTTAGTCTAGACCTGTATGAGCTGAGGAATTGGAGTACGCTCTAGTACTATGATCTTCATGTGGGAACTTCCTACCAAAGTTCTACTTTTCTGTTTTTCTGAATTATGTATGGGACTGTGCATGTGATTTGATTCAAGTTCAAATCATGATCTAGCTTTGTCTGGTGACAGGACTTAATGATGATCATGATTATGAACTTAGTTTATTGGAATTGGGACTGACCTATGCAATTGACCATGCTCATCCTAGCTTGCATTGAGTGAATCAAATACATTGGCCTTACATATGACAGATTGTTTGGTTTAACAGCTTTATCATCCGGCTAGATAGATCTTAATTTCGATTCTAGTTGAGAGAATGAGAAACCACAGCGAATTGAGCATCAAGGATTGCTACAAGTGGATCCTTGAACCCCTAGTGCTTTTTTTTAAAATTGTTTACCTTCAATTTAGTTCAAAGTTGTTACTTACATCAATCCCATACAAAATTCGATTGTTAGCTTTTTAATAGAAACTGTTGGATGTGTTTGTGAATTCCTACATAAGTCCCTGTGGATCGACCTCGGTCTTACTGAGTTTATTACTACATCGCAACCCTACACTTGGGGAAGCGAACACTAGTTATTAGAATACTTTGAATTGTTTAGCTCTTTCTCTGTGGATCGACCTCGGTCTTACCGAGATTATTACTACACCCAACCCTACACTTGGGGAAGTGAATAGTGGGTGCATGTCCCTGTGAAAAGTGAGAAATTTCCACTACTTAGCATATTTTCAGGATTTCCTCCCTCTCTCTCCCTCCACATTCAAGCTCTGACGGGAAAATCCCTTTCAGGCGAGGGATTCCGACGGAAATCCATTTTCGACGAGGAGATCCGGTGAGTGGTGACCGAGTGAGCACATGTTACCTCTTGCCTCGCTCTGAGGTCGCCAAGGGGTGATGATGTTTATGGTCATCAGGCTATCTTGCTATTTATAGTAAGTTAAATGAATTCGGGTTGTACCAAATGGGTATTCCGAGCGCATGTAATTCCGGAAGGGTTTCCTGGTGCATGTCTCCTCAGGCCGACCGCATGTCTCCAATTCAGACTTTTTTCAGGTGATTTCTAGGAGATTTTCTGAGAAGGGTTGCTCCGGGCGCATATGCTAATTGCATGTTGTTTTGGAGCTCCCGCATGTCCTCTTAAAAGTGTGTTTTCTCCACTACTTATCCAATTTTCAGATTCTGCACTCTGCAAGGGAGAAACAGCTACCAGACTTGGAATATTTCAGGACTTCAAGCTCCGACGGGTGACCCTTCCAAAGACAGGTACCCTTTCGGGGCCGAAGTCACTGACGCCAAGCCGCTTTGAAGCTCTTATCGACCTATCAAATGAACGAGATATGGTGTGGAGGACCGGATATTGTGAACTTTGGTAGTTGCTTCCTACTTTGGAACCTCCAAGTCGGCTCTTCGTATAAGAACTTTGTTCCGGAAAGCGCGCACATGAAAACACGCCTCACACAACCTTCAAACTTGTTAGTTAAGGGTTTTTGGGGGTTTCAGATCATTTGGAGGCAATACACATGTCCAGTTCCACTTTGAAATAGTATCTGTAAGCTTTCAGACCCTTTTAGTCAGCTCCAAACGGGGGTAAAACACATTTCGAGGTGCGCAGGTAAAGATATGAGCTGCGCGACGTTAAAACTTGTAGGTTAAGGGTTTTTGGGTGTTTCAGATCATTTGGAGGTAATACGCATGTCCAGTTCCACTCCAAAATATCATTCATAGGTTTTGGTCACAATTGCGCGGGTTAGGGCTGCACTAGCGTCCGATCGCTTTTTAGGGTGTTTCCCGATCTTGGGATCGATCCAAATCAATATAGATGGACCGTCGTACGTTGTTTTTATCAAGGGTGTGAATTTGAGCCCTAACACAAGGTCTAAGCCATATACCTATGCAACAAAGGTCCCATTATTGGATCATATGGACCTCAATCTTACCCTACGGCCTGCACCCACATACAAGCTACCAAACTGATCTCGTGGAGAGAGCTTAATTGCATTACACTAAGAGCTTAAACTTTCAAATGTTCTTATAGGCTGAGGATTATTCAAAGCTGGTACATACATAGGTCAAACTATACCAGAGTGATGAGTCTTTTGACCCAAATAGTTGAAGTGATCCTCCAATGCAAGTGTCCAAAGGGTCTAATAATAAGTTCACATATCTATAAACACTCACACACTTATGTGGGGTTGGAAAAAGACACCAACTTGTCATTGAGTCCAATGGTGGAGAATTTCCATCCAAACTCGTTATTGGTCCCCTCACACAGAATTATCACATAAGAATAACCACACGTTTGCTCTAAAAATTTCTAAGTGGTTATAGAGTAATAAGGTATTGAGATTCATGGAGCATAACTCTCCCTTAGCTAGTAGCCATTCTACCAAAACTCAAATTCTCAAGAATAATAGAGGAAACCCTCTCCTTCAACCCATGAATACACTAACACTTTGAACAATGTGAAAGAATGTGGAGTTATGTTGCCGACCCACAGAACAAAGCGCTATCCCCTTATCTTTTTTAAGGAAAAGCCTACTTAGATTCTTGTACAATTATAATATTAAGTATCTTTGAATGTGGAATGGCTAGTGATTGCTCATTTAGAAGAAAAAAAAGCAGTGAGTAAACTTTGTAGAAAAGGGATTAAAGGCCATTTTCATAGACCTTAAGATGGTATCCTTGTACACATGCTTATTGTTGCTATGATGAACACTTCAACACAATTTCTTTTACTCATTCTCACTATTTAAAAATAATGTGAAAAGGTGCAATGGTTGTGTCTTTACAATAAATATTCCTACTGTTTATATTCATTTTTGGAGTATTCATGGATCAATGGGATGCGTTTGTGTTGGCACTACACACTAAATGATGTACGAAATCCTACTAGTGTACCAAGTGTTTACACCCAGCCTTACATGGCTAGAGCAAGCTATCCAAGAGACACCATGTGGCAACCATGCCACACATGGTGTAGATGAACTTCAAAAGGAGGAGTTAGAGACATGCACATGTGGGAGTATTAAATGCTAGAGTTCTATCAAAAGTAACTCTCTATAAAGTAAATGCCCCATTAAAGTAAGCCTCTTTGCAAGCATTAAATGCAAAAATCCCATAAAAGAAAATGTCTGTCAAGCATTAAATGCTGGAGTCTTGCCAAAAGCACCTCTTTGTAGATGCCAAAGCCAAGTGACGTGGGGATTCTAGAAAGTTTTCTATGTGAGAGTCCAGTGATGTGAAGACTCCATCCGACGCACAATTCAACTAAGCGAGAGTATCTCTTGTACATGTGACCATATGCGATAGGTTACTCTTACATGGAAGAGTCAAGCAGATTTACACGGACAATTGTCCAAAGCTTTCACGATATGGAATCATATTCACGACCACTACCTTCTAGAAGCCTATAAAAGCAACAATCGACAAAGAGCACCAGCCCTTACGTTATTATAATCAAACCCAGCTCCATGCTGCCCATCCACTATAGACATTTATCTTTTTTATTTTATTTTAGTTTAGCCGCCCATCATTGCTTATAGCATGGGACCCTAGTTTTTAGTCCTTAGTTTACCTCTCCAGCCTTCATCCACAACATCTCGCTGGATCTTTCGACCGGTCCAAACACTCAATAGAAGGAGCCCTACTGCAAACCCTACTAGACCATCCAAGATCAGTCGTGCGACCGGTCGTCCACTGCTCAGACCGGTCGTTGAATTAATTTTTGGGCAGAAAACCCACTTGACTATTTTTCCACTTTTGAGACCAGTCGTGCGACCGGTCGGCTGTGTAACAGAACTTCTTCTACAAGCTCCGAGTTTTGCTGCGCACAACGTATTTTTGCTGGATTTCTCGAAGTTTCTTCACACCTAGTGCTCCAAAGCTATAAAAGGACTCCTCTAGCTCATTCCTAAGGCATCATAGAAGAGAATTATCATGGTGGGAGGCGGCGGTAGTTGGATTCGGAGTTCTAGAACTTCTTCTAGTTTGTTTTTCTAGTTTTTATGTTTTTCTTAGTAGCTTTCATGTTTCCTTGGATCATGAACGACTAAACCTCTTAACTAGGGCTAAGGGGTGAAGCTTATAGTGAATCTAAGATGTTTTAATTCGTTTGATTTGGTTTCAAGTTGGATTTCTAGTGAAGAACAATGGTTAGAAGTTTGAATAAAGTTCTAAGTAGTTTTTCTTAATCTTATGATGGCTCATGGATGTTTAGAAGAATTGCTCGAGTTCTTAATTGTTTTGAATGATTTTAGACCTGTATGCTCTGAGGAATTGGATTCAATACGCTCTAGACCTTTGATCCTCATGTGGGAGCTTCATGTCAAGAGTTCTATTTTCTGAAATTTCTGGATTATGTGAGATTGTGTATGTGATTTGAATCAAGTTCAAATCATGATCTAAATATACTTTGTGATAGAATTTAATGATGATTATGAGTGTGATCTTAACCTATTGGAATTAAGATTGACCTATGTGATTGAGTGTGCTCAAGTCCTACTTCAATTAAGAGAATCATGTACATGAATCACATATATGACAGATTGTTTGTTTTAACTGCTCAATCATCCGGCTAGATAGGACTTAATTTCGATTCTAGTTGAGAAAGTGAGAAATCACAGCGAATTAAGCATCAAGGATTGCTACAAGTGGATCCTTGAACCCCTAGTGCTTTTTATTATTAATTACATTCAATTTAGTTCAAAATATCTATCTACACCAAATTCGTAAAATCTTGTTTAGTTAGTTCTCAATTAGAAACCATTGGAAGTATTTTGTGAATCCTACACAAGTCCCTGTGGATCGACCTCGGTCTTACCGAGATTATTGCTACATCGCAACCCTACACTTGGGGAAGCGAATAAGTTTTTAGCGCCGCTGCCGGGGACTTTGACGGTTTTTCACAAAATTTCTGAAAATAGTTTCTATTTGAGATTTTTAGGAGTCCTTTACTAACTTAGTTTGTTTGCTTTGTTTTGTTTTTGCAGGAATTCTAGGAGTCGAAGTAGTCACTTCAAATTAAGTTTTTCTAACCCTTTTTCTTTTATTTTTCTAGGATTTGCATGCCACATTGGGTTCAGGATTCTAATAACCGACTCATTAGTGAAGGGGGAATTGTTGAAGGGAATAATAGAGAACCACGTGTTAAGAAACATTTAGATTCCCTCATTTTGTCTGAAAGTATGGCTGGAAATCAACCCAATCCAATGGCCGATCACAATCTGGGCCAAAACCAAATTGAAATGGGAGAGAATGTGGTTGATGATGTTTCCCCGACCTAGAACATTATGTGATTACGTACAACCTGTGAGAGCGAGCACTCCCTCATGCATAGTTTTTCCACTGAATGTAGGGAACATAGATTTGAAACCGGGAGTAATCCAACTCCTTCCAAAATTCCATGGACTAGATAGTGAAAGTGCCTATCAACATCTTAAGGAATTTGATGAGGTAATAGCCACAATGCACTTTGCTAATGTAACCGATGATGTGGTGAGACTCAAATTGTTTCCTTTTTTCCCTTAAAGAGAAAGCTAAGGCTTGGTTTCATGCATTAAGGCCAAGATCAATTAAAACATGGACTGAGATGACTAGGGAGTTCATTAAAAAGTTCTTCCCTACTCACAAAACAATCATGTTAAGGCGCCTTATCATGAATTTTGCTCAAAAAGAGGATGAGACCTTCTTCTAATGTTGGGAGAGATTTAAGGACTTGTTAAATGCATGCCCACATCATGGTTACAAAATTTGGCGGGTTATAAGCTTTTTCTATGAAGGACTGACTTCACCCGTGCGCCACTTCGTAGAGATGATGTGCAATGGAGAATTCATGAATAAGAAAGCCGAAGAAGCATGAGACTATTTTGATGAATTGGCTGAGAATGCACAGTCTTGGGATACATCTAGACCAACAAATTCCAAGACAAGCCAACAAAAGGAAAAAGGAGGAATTTATGTCCTCTTAGAAGAAGATAACATAAGTGCACGTGTGGCTAGCCTCACAAGAAAAGTTGAGGCCATGGAATTGAAGAAAGAAGAGACGATCAACTCAAAAGACGATGAAACTGTTTGTGGAATTTGTATCGAAAATCAACATGGAACACAGGATTGTCCCACATTTTTTGCATTCCAAGATATCTTACAAGAACAATCAAATGCCACAAACAGTTACCAACGACCATTTAGTGCTCCAAACTAAACACGTATAATTTTAGTTGGAAGAACCATCCTGACTTCAGTTGGAGGAATGGACCCACTACGAATGCAAATAATACTCCTCAAGTTCAACCTTTACTAGGTCCATCCCTAATGATTATACCAAAAGCTACGCTAGAGGAAATGTTGGGTGCATTCGTATCGGTTCAAGCTGAATATAATAAGACTAATTCTCTGAAAATTGATGGGTTCATGCAAGAGCAACTGAAATTCAATCAAAATTCATCTCAAGCCATTAATGACTTGAAAACCTCAATGGTTAGAGTTGAATCTCATCTCAGTGTTAGGGAGAAAGGCACACTTCCTGCCCAACCTCTCCCTAACCCAAGAACCTAATTTGAGATACAAGATCCAAGCTCATCCTCCCAACATACGGAGCATGTTCAAGCTATCACCATTTTAAGGAGCGAAAAAATAATTGAGAAATCTAATCCGGTGATGGCCCCAAAGCCTAATGATCCAAAAATCTCCAAAGAGGATGATAGACCGAACAACTCTTTACATGAGAAAGAACTGGAAAGGCAACACATGCTGGTTGCCCCATTTCCCCAAAGGTTGATTTCACCCAAACCTTTAGACAAAAACCTGAAAATTTTAGAGGTTTTTAAGCAAGTGAAGATCAACATTCTGTTGTTGGATACTATAAAACAAATACCATCATATGCCAAATTTCTAAAGGAACTGTGTATAGTCAAAAGGAAACACAATGTTCACAACAAAGTACTTTTGACTGAGAATTTGAGCGCAATTATCAAACCAGAGGTGCCCCAAAAATACAAGGATCCGGGTAGTCCCACCATTTCATGCATCATAGGTGACTACCGGATCAAACAAGCCTTCCTCAATTTAGGGGCAAGTGTTAACCTCATCCCATACTCGGTCTATAAACAACTTGGGTTAGGTGAATTGAAACCCACCAAAACCACAGTCCAACTAGCTGATAGATCTATTCATATACCGAGAGGGATGATTGAGGATGACTTAATCCAAGTTGATAAATTCTACTACCTAGTGGATTTCATTGTCTTGGATACACATCCCGTGATAGGTACCGGTGCTCAAATTCACGTCATACTTGGCCGCCCTTTTCTAGTTACTTCAAATGCAATTATCAATTATAGAAATGGGCTTGTACAAATGTCTTTTGGAAATTTGACACTTGAGCTGAATATATTTGATTTATGCAAACAACCACGAAAAGTTGATGACGAGGTCCACGAAATAAATTTAATTGAATCATTCGTGGAGGATACATACCCACTGACATTATATTCCGACCCTTTGGAGGCATGTTTGGCCCACTCTCATAAGATAAATGATGACACAATACGAGAGATGGATGCCATTTTGGACGTTACGCCAATACTTGACAACAAAAATGAAGGGCACTATTTGAACCTTTACCCTTAAGCGAGAACAAGCCTCTCCCATCCAATATCAAGGCACCAACACTCGACCTAAAACCATTACCAAGTGATTAGAAATATGTATATTTAGGTCGAGATGAGACATATCCGGTGGTGATTTCTTCCCACTTGGATGAGGAACAAGAGAGTAGGCTAATAACCAATCTAACAGATCATAAGAGTGCCATTGGATGGTCGATCGCGTATCTCAAAGGCATAGACCCACTGATTTGTACTCATCGCATACACATTGAGGAGAATGCGAAGACCTCTAGGCAACCATAAAGACGCCTCAATCCAAACATGAAGGAGGTGGTTAAGGCCGAAGTGATGAAACTATTGGGTGTGGGTATCATTTACCCAATATCCGATAGTCAATGGGTGAGTCCAACTCAAGTGGTGCCTAAGAAATTTGGAATAACCATCGTAGCCAATGCCAATAATGAACTCGTACCAACCAGAGTCACCACCGGTTGGAGAATGTGCATTGACTACAGGAAGCTAAACACAGTTACAAGGAAAGACCACTTCCCCCTACCGTTTGTTGATCAAATTTTAGAAAGGTTGGCGGGTCATTCCCATTTTTGCTTCTTTGATGGCTATTCAAGGTATAACCAAATAGAGATCGCCCTAGAGGACCAAGAGAAGACAACATTCACATGTCCATTCGGCACTTTCTCCTATCGAAGGATGTTATTTGGACTATGTAATGCCCCTGCCACTTTTCAGCGTTGTATGCTGAGTATTTTTTCGGATATGGTGGGGACAATTCTCGAAGCCTTCATGGATGATTTCTCTGTATTTGGTTGTAGCTTTGATGAGTGCCTTATGCACTTAAAAACTGTTTTGAGAAGATGTGAAGAGAAGAACCTTGTGTTGAATTGGGAGAAATACCACTTCATGGCTCAAAAGGGAATTGTACTTGGTTACATCATCTCACAAAATGGAATCGAGGTGGACAAAGCAAAAATCGATCTTATCTCTAAGCTTCCACCACCCAAGAGCGTACGAGATGTGCGGTCCTTTTTAGGACACGTCGGATTGTATAGACGGTTCATAAAGGACTTTAGTTCACTCTCTCGTCCTTTATATAACCTCCTTCAAAAGGAGAACTCATACGAGTGGAATAAGGATTGTCAAAATGCCTTCGACAAACTTAAAGGTATGTTGACATGTGCCCCCATAATGCAACCACCTGATTAGAGCCTTCCTTTTGAAATTATGTGCGATGCGAGCGACTACGCTATTGGGGCTGTGTTAGGCCAAAGAAAAGAGAAGAAGCCATGCGTCATCTACAATGCAAGTAGAACCTTAAACTCAGCCCAAGCAAACTACACTACTACAGAGAAAGAACTTTTAGCCGTAGTTTTTGCCTTGGACAAGTTTAGGTCCTACTTGATTGGATCCAAGATCATAATATTTACCGACCATGCCCCGCTTAAGTACCTTCTCTTTAAGAAGGATGCTAAGCCACGCTTATTAAGATGGATCCTCCTACTCCAAGAATTTGACATAGAAATACGTGATAAGAAAGGAGTAGAAAACGTAGTAGCTGACCATCTCTCTAGACTTGTTCTCACCGATTCCCCTGAGACGACCGCGATCAATGACAAGTTCCCTGATGAACAACTTTTTAAAATCTCCCAATTGCCATGGTATGTGGATATTGCTAACTATCTTGCTACAGGTACAATTCCGATACATTGGAAAAAGTAAGATAAAGATAAGTTCTTCAACGAGGTGAGAAAATTCCTATGGGACGACCCATACTTATTCAAGTATTGTCCCGATCAAATTATAAGGAGATATGTGCCGGATGATGAGCAACACAGTATCATCTCCTTTTGTCATTCTCAGGCGTGTGGTGGCCACTTCTCGGCTAACAAGACCACAGCTAAAATTCTGCAATGTGGGTTCTATTGGCCCACCATGTTCAAAGATACCCATGAGTTTTGTAAAATGTGTGAGCCTTGTTAGAAATTGGGAGGAATATCCCGTAGAAATATGATGCCTCTCAATCCCATCTCACCAATCAAAAATTTTTATTGTTGGGGCATTGATTTCATAGGTCCATTCCTATCTTCTTTTGAAAATTTGTATATTTTGCTTGCCATCGATTATGTTTCAAAATGGGTCAAGGCAATTTCATGCCGGAACAATGACCATAAAACAGTCATTCATTTCTTAAAAGAAAATATCTTTTCCCGGTTTGGAACACCTCGAGTCATCATAAGTGATGAAAGGTCTCACTTTTGCAATCACCCATTTGAAGCCTTAATGAATAAATATGGCGTAAATCACAAAGTGAGTGCTCCCTATCACCCACAAACAAGTGGACAAGCTGAGATATCCAACAGGGAGATTAAACATAGTTTGGAGAAAACAGTGAACCCCGATCGCAAGGATTGGTCTCTTTGACTTACCGATGCACTTTGATCTTATCGAACCGCTTTTAAGACCCCCATTGGAATGTCTCCCTATAGGCTTGTCTATGGGAAAGCTTGTCACTTACCCGTGGAGTTGGAACATAGGGCATATTGGGCGATAAAGAAGATGAATTTTGATTATGACAAAGCAAGCTCGTTGCGCAAACTTCAATTGAATGAACTTGCGGAACTTCAAAATGAAACATATGACAATGCGAGAATTTAAAAGGATAAGACGAAGGTGTTCCATGATAAGAACATCCTTCGTAAAACCTTCACGATTAACCAAAAGGTCCTTATGTATAATTCTCAACTACATTTATTTTTGGAAAAATTGAGATCTCGATGGACCGGTCCCTACGTTGTACAAACTGTTTATCCATATGGGACCATCGAGTTGTTGAATCCAAGGAACGACAACATCTTTAAGGCAAATGGTCAGCGATTAAAGCCGTTCTTTGAGAATTTTCCTTTAGAAAGTATATCCATACCTCTGATTGATCCTGTGTATCAGGATAATTGATCTCCTAGTCTCATGGAGGTATGGAGTAGTTAGGATTAGGATTTTGTTGCTTTTTGTTTGCTTTTTCATAAGTTTGTTGGAAGGAGGTAGAATTCCACTTTTTGTTTTCCAAGGTACTATCATTCCTCACTCCCTTTATTTTATAATTGCCCTCATGTTTTGCTTATTGCATATCTTTTACATTGAGGACAATGCAAGCTTTGGTTGGGGGGTGTGAGATCACTAGGATGAATTTAGTGTTTTGTAACATCTAGAGCAATTATGTAGAACTTTTTCAATTTTTTTCAAAACTGCATTGGAAAACTTTGTTTCTATGCATTTGGGATGGTGTAAGTATAAGAAAAAGGAGAGGCAAAGTGAGTGAAGTTTAATATCTTAAACAATCTCTAAGATACTAGTTTTATATGTGAATTCTCCTATTTTTATGATTGATAGAATTTCTAAACACTTTTACACCTAGTTCACATTACACGATTCTCATGCCTTGAAAGGATTATGTAGAATTGTGGATTGGTTAAGTTTGGATTTGATGTATTAAGAAACCAAGCCAGGGTACTTTGTCCATCCTTGTCCATGGAAAAATAACGAAAGATATGGATTTTTAAAAATCCTATCTAATGAAAAAGAAAATGGAAAAGGAAGGATGAAAATATGGGAATTATGGAGAATATGGTGGAAAATCCCGAGAAGGGCTACCTATTACCAACCGGGGGATGGTTTACCTGTAACCAAAGCCAGAAATGGGACGTAGTGTGAAAGCCATCGGAAGGATGGTAAGGCAAATTCTTGTCAAAGGCTTGTTGTTGATCTATACACCGTTGAATCCATACCTTAGCTAATTCGTGAAGAAGATAACCTCAAAAATCAATGAGATGAGCATTCACTGAGCACACTGTTAAATTGTTTGGACTCTTCTATTTATCAATCAATCAGCGAGAATTTCGTATGAGTACTTGGTATGTTTTGGGAAAGTTCAAGGTTACAATCTCTATCACTTAGTTTTTCGAATTTTTACACTTGCATGTCTTAAAGTGTATAGAAGCATAGTTTCCAAAGGAGAGTTGTGTTTTGATGAATAAAATTTGTTTCACGCATGTTTTGCTCGGGACTAGCAAAATGCTGGTTGGGGCGTGTGTTAAGCTCCTAAATGTGTATATTCTAACCCCATTTCATCATTAACTATGGTTGAAATACATGATTAATGACTCAACTAATGCGTGATTTTGTGGTTATAGGAATGAGAGAGAGGATTCATCAATTGAAGACTTAAAGACGCTATTTAAAAGCACTGAAGATCAAAAGACTAAGCGTCAAAGGGTGGTAGAAAGAAGTAAAGGAGAGAAGAAAAGAGGGCAAAAAAATGCACCCAAGACCGGTCGTCCATAGCGAACACTCAACAGAAGGAGCCCTACTGCAAACCCTGTTGGACAATCCAAGACCGATCGTGTGACCGGTCATCCACTGCTCAGACCGGTCGTCCTACCAGTCGTTGAATTAATTTTTGGGCAGAAAACCCACTGGACTGTTTTTCCACTTTTGAGACTGGTCGTGCGACCTGTCAGCCGCGTAACAGAACTTCTTCTACAAGCTCCGGGTTTTGCTGCGCAAAGAGTATTTTTGCGGGATTTCTCGAAGTTTCTTCGTACCTAGGGCTCCAAAGTTATAAAAGGACTCCTCTAGCTCGTTCCTAAGGCATCATAGAAGAGAATTATCACCGTGGGAGGCAACAGAAGTTGGATTCGGAGTTCTACAACTCCTTCTAGTTTGTTTTTCTAGTTTTTATGTTTTTATTAGTAGCTTTCATGTTTCCTTGGATCATGAACGGCTAAGCCTCTTAGCTAGGGCTAAGGGGTGAAGCTTGTAGTGAATCTAAGATGTTTCAATTCGTTTGTTTTGGTTTTAAGTTGGATTTCTAGTGAAGAACAGTGGTTTGAAGTTTGAATAAAGTTCTAAGTAGTTTTTCTTAATCTTATGATGGCTCATGGATATTTAGAAGAATTGCTTGAGTTCTTAATTATTTTGAATGATTTTAGACCTGTATGCTCTAAGGAATTGGATTCAATCCGCTCTAGACCTTTGATCCTCATGTGGGAGCTTCATGCCAAGAGTTCTATTTTCTGTCTAGATTATGTGAGATTGTGTATGTGATTTGAATCAAGTTCAAATTATGATCTAGTTATACTTTGTGATAGAATTTAATAATGATTATGAGTGTGATCTTAACCTATTGGAATTAGGATTGACCTATGCAATTGAGTGTGCTCAAGTCCTACTTCAATTGAGAGAATCATGTACATGAATCACATATATGACAGATTGTTTGTTTTAACTGCTCCATCATCCGGCTAAATAGCACTTAATTTCGATTCTAGTTGAGAAAGTGAGAAACCACAGCGAATTAAGCATCAAGGATTGCTACAAGTGGATCCTTGAACCCCTAGTGCTTTTTATTATTAATTACATTCAATTTAGTTCAAAATATCTATCTACACTAAATTCCTACAATCCTGCTTAGTTAGTTCTCGATTAGAAACCATTGGAAGTGTTTTGTGAATCCTACACAAGTCCCTGTGGATCGACCTCGGTCTTACCGAGATTATTACTACATCGTAACCGTACAGTTGGGGAAGCGAACAGTTGGTTATTTCTCCATGAGGTTTGATCAACACCAAACGACGAATAGATGGTCGAGTCATGACTATCTTGCCACGTGCTTAGTTCCCAATGAGACCATGAACAAACTATCACCTCACTGACCCTCTCATCATAAATCCTGGTTTTGAATGAGCAACGAACACATTGTTGAAGATCCGCTAACCATTGGCCGTCTCACCAAAGTGCTCGGTTTTCCATCAAGCAATGAACAGATGAAAATCCCACATAACACTTGTCCCGCTACAAAGCCCAATTCTTGATGGGGCGACGAATGGATTGTCATCCCTCAAGTTGACCCTGAGTGCCAATTGTAAAATTCATTAATAAAATACTTTCGACTTATGTATTCTTCATCTATTATTTTTATTGTTAAACTATGGTTGTAATCATGCTAAAAGAGAAGTCCTAAACTCAAGGTAAAAAATAAATTATTTGGAAGGACTAACCCCTACCCTTCTATAAATCGCCTGATCATTGTTACAACCTGTGGTTGAGAGGGTGGTCAAGTCCTTAAATCTGATGTCTCGCTTGCTATCCAAGCTAGAAGAGACCTAGGCGTTTCAACAGTAGGTCTCAGGTTCGAGTGCTAAGGAGATATACTAACCCACTGATGGGTGGGTGCATCGTGTGACTAACCATGTGTGGGTGCGTTGCATGACTAACAAAAAAAAAACTCCTTGAATTCAATCTTAATTAATCCATGTTAGCGTGGGGGGCACCAAGGTTCGATCAAACTTGAGTCGAGCATGACTCTAGCATGCCCACACTATCCTAATCGCATATGTTAACTGAATACAGGCCCTTAATAACACATGTGGTCACGCGTTCGATTGAATTGCACAAACATATCCTTTGTAACGCCTAGTGGGACGTATGTGTAACCAAAAGTTCAATAGTTCAGCAATATGATTAGAAGATTTAAACAAAAGAAAAAGGCCAAAAGATTAAGGAAGGCTCGTGTAAACGATTTGCCTTTAGAAGCCAATCACTCCCCAGTACCTACAATCCATGAATCTAAATCCTCCTCCAACAATCATTCATTGCGAGGCATTATTAGCCACTTGGAAAAGATATACGCATTCCTCCAACAATATTTAAAATAGATGAGAATGCAAGCTACTTACATTTATAAGTTAATGAAATTTCTAGAAATATTTACAGAAAGAATACCACTTCTTGATAATGGGCCTAAAATACTCTTCTTCTCATTAAGGTAGGCATATGAAGAATGGCAAAGCCTTAATCAAGGCTTCGCCCATTAATTCAAATCATCATTAGTTGAGGAATGATAACCAATACAACCAGTATGGCTACCTATAACTCATATATTGGAGGACAATATTACGTTAGTGCGGACCAATTCAGGGGGGCAACCACTCGTGCCTTTGGTATCGTACCTTTAATACACAGCCCTGGAGGCAACCTTCCTTGTTAGTGGCACCCCATAAAAAAAGGCATAGTTGGGGGGGGGGGGGGGGGGGGGGGTGGATTTACAAAAACTAGAAAAAACATTAATTGGAGGAGTTGCGATCGCTCCACAATGATCTCCCTTGCTCCCCACAAACTTAGAACTCTTTTAGGATCCCTTAGCAAGGATGCCAAGGTGTCCTTTTATAGGGAAAACCACGAGCCGACTCGGATTGCGTAAAAACGTACGCACTTGTATCAGCAGTCGGACGCTAGACGGGCCCCCGGTCATGTTTTGGTCGGGCGCCCGACCGTGCTTCAATTGGTCAGCAGCTTTTTGGAGAAATCCCTTTTGAATATAGGGCACCCGACTAGATGTTGGTCGGGCGCCCGGTCAAGTCCAGAATTGTGCAGTAAGTTCAGCATATTTCTTCCAATTTCGGGTGCCTGCCCATGTTTTGGTCAGGCACCTGGTGGCCTTTCGACATGCATGCTAAACTCTTCTCTCTTCTGGCCGATCCAGGTCTTTCTGACGTGATTCTTCAGGGCTTCTTTTCAATGTCTTCAATGTGGTTCCAAATGACCCTTTTAACAACAAATTCATGACTTCTCTCTCTTTCATTCCTACATACACAAAAAAAGCATTAGATGGGTCTTTTAAGCATGCAAACCATGCATGTAATGTGATGTAATGGGCTTGAAAATGTATAAAATGGAAGCTCAACACACACCCCCAACCAGCATTTTACTAGTCCCGAGCAAAACATGCGTGAAATAAGTTCAATCTTCCAAAACCTAACTCTCCTTCAGAAACCATGCTTCTATACATTCCAAGACATACAAGTATAAAAATTAAAGAAACTAGGCGATAGAGGTTGCAACCTTAAACTCTCAAAACATAAAAAGTGTTCATATAAAATTCCCGCTGATTGATTGATGAATAGAAGAACTTTGAACAAAATTCAACCTAATGTGCATAGTGACGGCTCATCTCATGAGTTTACAGGATCATCTTCTTCATGGATCAACTAAACTATATATCTAAAGGTGTATAGATCAACAACAAGCATATGACAAGAATTTGCCTTACCGTCCTTCCGACGGCTTTCACACCACGTCCCATTTTCAGCTTTGGTTACGGATAGACCATCCCCTGGTTGGTAATAGGTAGCCCTTTTCGGATTTTTTCCACCATATTCTACTTATTTCCCATGTTTTCATCCTTCCTTTTCCTTTTTCTTTTATATTAGATGGGATTTATAAAAATCCATATCTTTCGTTATTTTTCCATAGACAAGGATGGATAAAGTACCCCGGCTTGAAAAACTAGAAAAAACATTAATTGGAGGAGTTGCGATCGCTCCACAATGATCTCCCTTGCTCCCCACAAACTTAGAACTCTTTTAGGATCCCTTAGCAAGGATGCCAAGGTGTCCTTTTATAGGGAAAACCACGAGCCGACTCGGATTGCGTAAAAACGTACGCACTTGTATCAGCAGTCGGACGCTAGACGAGCCCCCGGCCATGTTTTGGTCGGGCGCCCGACCGTGCTTCAATTGGTCAGCAGCTTTTTGGAGAAATCCCTTTTGAATATAGGGCACCCGACTAGATGTTGGTCGGGCGCCCGGTCAAGTCCAGAATTGTGCAGTAAGTTCAGCATATTTCTTCCAATTTCGGGTGCCTGTCCATGTTTTGGTCAGGCGCCTGGTGGCCTTTCGACATGCATGCTAAACTCTTCTCTCTTCTGGCCGATCCAGGTCTTTTTGACGTGATTCTTCAGGGCTTCTTTTCAATGTCTTCAATGTGGTTCCAAATGACCCTTTTAACAACAAATTCATGACTTCTCTCTCTTTCATTCCTACATACACAAAAAAAGCATTAGATGGGTCTTTTAAGCATGCAAACCATGCATGTAATGTGATGTAATGGGCTTGAAAATGTATAAAATGGAAGCTCAACACACACCCCCAACCAGCATTTTACTAGTCCCGAGCAAAACATGTGTGAAATAAGTTTAATCTTCCAAAACCTAACTCTCCTTCAGAAACCATGCTTCTATACATTCCAAGACATACAAGTATAAAAATTAAAGAAACTAGGCGATAGAGGTTGCAACCTTAAACTCTCAAAACATAAAAAGTGTTCATATAAAATTCTCGCTGATTGATTGATGAATAGAAGAACTTTGAACAAAATTCAACCTAATGTGCATAGTGACGGCTCATCTCATGAGTTTACAGGATCATCTTCTTCATGGATCAACTAAACTATATATCTAAAGGTGTATAGATCAACAACAAGCATATGACAGGAATTTGCCTTACCGTCCTTCCGACGGCTTTCACACCACGTCCCATTTTCAGCTTTGGTTACGGATAGACCATCCCCTGGTTGGTAATAGGTAGCCCTTTTCGGATTTTTTCCACCATATTCTACTTATTTCCCATGTTTTCATCCTTCCTTTTCCTTTTTCTTTTATATTAGATGGGATTTATAAAAATCCATATCTTTCGTTATTTTTCCATGGACAAGGATGGATAAAGTACCCAGGCTTGGTTCCTCAACACCTCAATTCTAAGTCTAACCAATCCACAAATCACATAATTCTTTTAACCCATGAAAATCGTGTATTGTGAACTAGGTGTAAAAGTGTTCAAATTTTCTATCAATCACATAAATAGGGGAATTCACATATAAAACCATTATATTAGAAGTAGTTAGAGACTTGCAACATTCATCACTTCTTATCTCCTTTTCTTATACCCATATCATCCCGAGTGCATAGAAACAAGGTTTTCCAACGAGTTTTGAATTTTTAGAAAAATTGAAAAAAATTGCACATATGAAGCTCAAAATGTTACAAACTGCTAGATGAGGAATCTCATCTCACCCCCAACCAAATCTTGCGTTGTCCTCAATGTAAAAAGATATGCAATGAGCATGACCATGAGAGTTATGGTAAAATACAAGAGAGTGAGAACAATAGTACCTGAGAGAGTCAATCATGGAAGCCTATAACTCCAACAACAAAATCCACATGTACTAGGAAAGGAGAATTACATTGGTTGAAAATCATTGAATATGGATCTCCTTTCCATCTTGTCTGCGCGAAAATTTGTCAAATATGTGTCATCCCAGAAGTTGTGTTCTTTGGTTTGAGCAACCCAAAGAGATGTGGAGACTTGTATTTCTTCTTCACAAGTTGATATGATCTCCACAAAATTAGATTTCCCCGGTGCTTCTACAATTGATTTTCTTGTTTGGCACTCCGTGGAAGGAAGTTTTTTAGGCACCGGAGGGGTCTCCCTCAAGGCATGCACTATGTCCTTAATCATGGGATCATCCCAATCTTTAAAATATACCAAACACTCCTCAAGAGTGTAGGAAACTTCGACCTTCTGGGTCACTTGTGTAGGTTGGAAGAGGTCCTCAACCACTACGTTTTCAGAAATTGGCCTCTCCATAGGCAAATCAAGCACCAATCCATCAAATTTCTGCATAAAAAATTGTTTAACTTAGAAATTGGTGTCTTGTCAAGTAAATTTTCAGAAATTGGCACTTTCAAGGCCTCATTAATAGTCAAATAAGTCTCATCCTTGAAGTGTGCCACGCACGTCTCCAATCTTCCAGGTAGATCATGTTGGAAAAACTCCCCATCTTCTATGGATTCTATCATGTTCACCTCATGGGGGCTATCATTGTCATCCTAATCCTCAAAAGGATCAAAGCTAACAACAACTAGAGGATCAAAATTCTGATTTAAAGTGAACTCCTCTTCCACAATTGATTTAATCATATCAACCTCGTGGACATCATCATCATCCCTATGCCTTTTGCCCAAGTGGAACACATTCACCTCTAATGTCATGTTCCCAAAAGATAATTCTATCACCCCGTTCCGACAATTTATGATTGCGTTTGTTGTAACAAGGAACGGGCGGCCTAAAATCACCGGTATTTGAGTACTAGCATCTATAACCGGTTGCGTGTCTAAGACGATAAAATCCACTGGGTAGTAGAATTTGTCAACTTGGACTAGAACTTCCTCAACTATCCCCACGGTACACGGGTGGATCTATCAACGAGTTGCAACGTGGTTTTGGTGGGTTTTACTTTTCCAAGACCCAGTTGCTCATATACCGAGTATGGGATCAAGTTTACGCTTGCCCCCAAGTCTATCAATGCACGCTCAATCCCGTAGTCTCCAATGATACAGGAGATTGTAGGACTACCAGGCTCTTTGAATTTTGGGGGGGTCTTTTGAGTGATGATGGCACTCACTTTCTCATTTAAGAAGGCCTTTTGCTGCACATTATATTTGCGTTTGGTTGTGCATAAGTCCTTTAGAAACTTGGTATAACAGAGGATTTGTTTGATAACAACAAGCAATGGAATGTTGATCTTGACTTGTCTGAAAATCTCTAAGATGTCATGAGAGTTTGGGAGAGATTTTGGCGCAACCAATCTCGAAGGGAATGGTGTTATGGGCTTGTAAACGCGTTCCGTTTCTTGCGGGGCTAAGTTAGATCCGTCCTCATCCTCAAAATTTACCGAATCATTAGGCTTGTCGGCCTTCACCAGAATAGATTTATCAATTTTCTTACCACTTCTAAGAGTGGTGATGGATTTGACTTGCTCCATATGTTGGTTGGAGAGATTAGGGATGCTTACTTCATGCACTTGCTTTGGATTAGGCTGAGGTTGGGCCGGAAAGGTCCTTTCCCTAACATTCAAGCGTCCTTTAATCTCATCAACTGAGACTTTAAGCTCTTGGAACATTTGCTGATTTGATTGATTGATTTACGTTTGCCCTTGCATAAACGCTTTTAAGGTATCTTCCATCGAGAATTGAGGTGGGGCCATATTTTGCATGGGTGGCCCTCCTTGAGAGTTGGTAGGATTACCTGTGGGAGCATTCTTCCAATTGAAATTTGGGTGGTTCTTCCAAGTAGAATTGTACGTGTTGTTCGCTCGCCTCAAGTGTAAGGCTGCGATGTAGTAATAAAACTCGGTAAGACCGAGGTCGATCCACAGGGAAATAGTAACAGCTACCTAAATCACTCCAGCAACTCAGTTTTTTAAAAGAAATCAGATTTAATTGAATGTTTACTTAAAACAGGAACTTAATGAAAAATCAGAGATAATAAGTACTAAGGCTTTCACGGATCCACTTGTAGCAATCCTATGTCAATTCAGTCAATCCAAGTAGAAAACACAACTAGAATCGAAGTCCTATCTCTCATCTAGTTGGAAAATAAAGCATTCACACACATTCCATCACATTCAAGTTGAACTTCCAAGTTCTAGTTCCATTCAATCAATACAAAACTCAAAACTATAGCCTGCGGAATAACAGCCATGCCTTTGGACTATGGCCTGCTCAAGGATTACTATAATCCGAATTTAGATAAACAAACATGATAATCTCAGAGAATTAAAAGGAATTCATGTCCGGAGCACATAAACTCAGATAAAACATCTCAAACTACCATTATTTGGAACTAAACCATGCAAAAATCTAAACTTGAATGTAAATTACTTGAATTAAACTTAAACCAACATAGAATTAGCTACAAGCTTCACCTCTCAGCCTTAGCTGAGAGGTTTTAGCCGAGCACAGTCATGCTACAACTAAAAACTCTGAAATAAAGCATAAAAATAGAAAAACCCGAATAGGAGAGTTGCAGCCGCTCCACGATCGCCTTCGCTCTCCAAACTCACGTTCCTTAGCCTCTCTGATACCCTAGGGAGAGCCCCTAGGTGTCCTTTTATAGCAAGCAACCTCCCTTGCGTCGGATCCTGCGAAAGACTTCGCATTGCGCAGCAATTTTCGGAGTCCTAATATAGAAAGGACTTTCCATACGCAGGGCCGACCGGTCGTGACCGGTCGGGCTGATGTTTTACACATTCCAGGGGTGCTGCCGACCGGTCAAGACCAGTCGGTCAGACCTGTCCATTATTCCAGCAACTGTGGCCGACCGGTCATGACCGGTCGGACCAAGTTGTCCATCCATCCAGCGTATACAGCCGACCGGTCAAGACCGGTCGGGCTCCTCTGTCCAATTTCCAGTATGCATGGCCGACCGGTCTTGACCGGTCGGCCTGTTCTTCTATGTGATCAGCAACCGTGGCTGACCGGTCATGACCGGTCAGCCCTCTTCACTTTGTTCTTCTTTCTTACTTTTCGTCTCTTCTTTCCTTCTTTCTCTTCTCTTTGCTTTCTTCTATCTTTGATTCTCTTTCGTCCTTCATACAAAAGCTCCAAAAGCGTTCCTTTAATCCCAATTGAATGAAGTCCGCTCTCATCCCTTGTAATCACAAAACATGTGTTAGGTAGGCCTTTAAACCATAAAAATCATGCAAACCATGTAGTGTAATGGGCAATGCAATGTATAAATTGGAGGTTCAACACACCCTCCAACCAGCTTTTTGCTAGTCCCGAGCAAAACATGCGTGAAAACAATTTCAAACCTCCAAACCCAACTCTCTTCCAGAAACCATGATTCTACCTACTCCAAGATGTACAAGTATAAAATTTGGAGAAATTAGGTGATAGAAGCTGAAACTTGGACTCTCAAAACATAAGAACTGTTTACATGAAGTTCCCACTGATTGATTGATAAATAGAAGAACTCGAACAAATTCAACCTAGTGTGTATAGTGAAAATTCATCTCATGAGTTCCTGGGATCATCTTCTTCATAGATTAGGTAAACCAATGATTTTAAAGTGCACAGAGCAACAGCAAGCCTATGACAGGAATTTGCCTTACCGTCCTTCCGACGGCTTTCACACTACGTCCCATTTCCGGCTTTGGTTACGGTTCGACCATCCCCCGGTTGGTAATAGGCAGCCCTTTTCGGAATTTTCCACCATTTTTCTTTCCGTCCCGATTTCATCCTTTCTTTCCTTTTTCTTTTAAATTAGATAGGATTTTTAGAAATCCATATCTTCCGTTATTTTCCCATGGACAAGGAAGGACAAAATACCCCGGCTTGGCTACTCAACACCTTTAAATCAAAGTCTAGCTAATCCACAAATCACATAACCCTGTCACTCATGAAAATCGTGTAATGTGAACTTAGTGCAAAGGTGTTCAAATTTTCTATCAATCACAACAATAGGGGAACTAACATATAAAATTATTATGTTGGGAGAAATTCAAAACTACAACATCACACACTTCGTATCTCCTCTTCTTATACTCATAGCATCTCAAATGTATAGAAACAAGATTTTCTGGAAGAGTTTTGGGAAGTTAGAAAATTCGAAAAAAATTTGTGCATATGAAGCTCGAAATGTTGCAATATGCTAGATGAAGAATCTCATCTCACCCCCCAACCAAATCTTGCATTGTCCTCAATGTAAAAAGATAGTCAATTAGCATGAACATGAGAGCAATGGTAAACAATGAGAGAGTGAGAACAATAGTACCTGATAGAGCGATCATGGAATTCTCCAACCTAACAACTAAAACCTATTAAAACAGAAGAACAAAACTAAACCTACCTATGCTATACCTCCATCAGACTAGGAGATCAATCATCCTGATAGACAGGATCATTCAGGGAGATGGACATGTCCTCTGAATCAAATTTCTCAACAAATGGTTTAAGGCGTTGTCCATTAACTTTGAAACAGTCACCATTCGCTGCATTCTCAATCTCAACAGCCCCATGAGGAAAAACTTCTTTGACAATATATGGGCCGGTCCATCGAGATCGTAATTTTTTCAGAAAAAGATGAAGTCGGGCATTATACAAGAGCACTTTCTGTCCTTCATGGAAAGATTTCCTTAAGATGTGCTTGTCATGAAAGGCCTTCATCTTGCTCTTGTAAATTCTCGAATTCTCATATGCATCGTTCCGGATCTCATCAAGCTCATTTAATTGAAGTTTGCGAAGCGAGCTAGCCTTGTCAATGTCAAAATTTAGAGCCCGAATTGCCCAATAGGCTTTGTGTTCTATCTCCACAGGCAAGTGCCAAGCTTTCCCATAGACAAGTCTATAAGGGGACATTCCAATGGGTGTCTTGTAGGCAGTACGGTGAGCCCAAAGTGCATCATCTAATCTTAGGGACCAATCCTTGCGATCCGGTCTCACCGTCTTTTCCAAAATCTGTTTGATTTCCCTATTGGAGATTTCGGCTTGCCCACTTGTTTGTGGGTGGTATGGGGTACTCACTTTGTGCCTAATACCATATTTCTTCATCAAAGTTTCAAAAGGTCTATTGCAAAAGTGAGAACCACCATCACTAATAATGGCTCGAGGCGTCCCAAATCTAGAGAGTATGTTTTCCTTGAGGAACTTGAGAACCGTACGATGATCGTTGGTTCTACATGGGATAGCCTCTATCCATTTAGACACATAGTCTATGGCAAGCAGAATATAGACATGCCCAAAAGATGAGGGGAATGCTCCCATGAAATCGATGCCCCAACAGTCAAAGACTTCAAGATGTTGGATTGGGGTGAGAGGCATCATATTTCGACGGGATAATCCTCCTAACTTCTGGCAGTGCTCGCACGCTTTGCAAAACTCGTGGGTGTCCTTAAATAACGTGGGCCAATAAAAACCACATTGCAGAATTTTTGCAGTTGTTTTCTTGGCTGAAAAATGACCCCCACATGCTTGATCATGACAAAGGGAGATGACTGAATTGTGTTCATCATCGGGGACGCATCTCCTTATAATTTGGTCTGGGCAATATTTAAACAATAGAGGTTCATCCCAGAAAAATCTGCGCACTTCCCTTAGAAATTTTCGTTTGTCTTGCGCAGTCCACTGAGTCGGCATCGCACCTGTGGAAAGATAATTGGCTATATCAGCGTACCATGGTGGATGCATAGCAACAAAGAGTTGCTCATCAGGGAATGAGTCCTCAATAGGTGACTCGTCAATGGAATTTGGTAGGACTAGGCGGGATAGATGATCCGCCACCACATTTTCTACCCCCTTCTTATCTTTGATCTCCAAGTCGAATTCTTGAAGGAGTAGGATCCATCTAAGCAAGCGGGGCTTAGCATCCTTCTTAGAAAGAAGGTATTTCAGTGCCGCATGATCCGTGTACACAATAACTTTGGATCCTATTAAGTATGGCCTGAATTTGTCCAAGGCAAAAATGACAGCTAGGAGCTCTTTCTCCGTAGTCGAATAATTAACTTGGGCAGGATTCAAGGTCTTACTGGCGTAGTAGATGACATGGGGCTTTTTATCTTTCTTTTGGCCTAACACCGCCCCAATAGCAAAATCGCTCGCATCGCACATCAACTCAAAAGGCATGGACCAATCTGGTGGTTGCATGATAGGAGCGGTAGTCAACATGTCTTTTAGCTTTGAAAAAGCTAATTGACATTCGGCACTCCACTCAAATTGGTTCTCCTTTTGTAGAAGGTTGCATAAAGGCCTTGAGATGTGACTAAAGTCCTTTATAAACCTTCGATAGAAACCGGCATGTCCAAGGAAGGACCGCACATTGCGTATGCTTTTGGGTGGTGGTAGATTGGAAATTATGTCAATTTTCGCCCGGTCTACCTCTATTCCATTGGACGAGATGATATGTCCAAGGACTATTCCTCTTTGTACCATGAAATGGCACTTTTCCCAGTTTAATACAAGTTGCTTTTCCTCACACCTCATCAAGACCAACTTCAAGTGTTCGAGACACTCATCAAATGTACAACCAAAAATAGAAAAGTCATCCATGAACACCTCAAGAAACTCACCCACCATGTCTGAGAATATACTCAACATGCATCGTTGGAATGTGGCGGGTGCATTGCATAACCCGAATGGCATCCTTCGGTAAGCGAAGGTACCAAACGGGCATGTAAATGTGGTTTTCTCTTGGTCTTCCGGAGCTATCTCAATTTGGTTGTATCCGGAATAGCCATCTAGGAAGCAATAATAGGGATGGCCTGCCAACCTCTCCAAAATTTGATCCATAAATGGGAGAGGGAAGTGATCTTTTCTAGTGACCGTGTTGAGCTTCCTATAATCAATGCACATACGCCAACTGGTGGTCACCCTAGTCGGTATAAGCTCGTTGTTAGCGTTTTCAATGATGGTAATACCGGATTTCTTGGGGACAACTTGGGTAGGACTCACCCATTGGCTATCTGAGATGGGGTAGATGATACCCACATCCAATAGCTTTAACACCTCGGCTTTGACAACCTCCATCATGTTTGGATTTATCCATCTTTGAGGTTGTCTAGTCGTTTTTGCATTTTCTTCAAGGTGTATTCGGTGAGTGCAAACCGAAGGATCTATCCCTTTGAGATCCGCTATTGTCCAACCTATGGCTTCCCTATGTTCTTTGAGTAACTCAATCAACTTAAGCTCTTGGTCTTTCTCTAAGTGGGAGGCAATGACAACTGGGAACGTTTCCTCTTGACCCAAATATACGTATTTAAGCTCGGATGGTAATGGTTTAAGGTCAAGCTTCAGTGGTTTGATGTTAGACGGTAGAGGCCTTGATGTGGTTGGTGGCAATTTTTCAAAATGGGGCCTCCACCGGCTAATATCTACCACCGGTCTTTCTATATTTAATGCCTGCATAATCTCACTAATGATGGGATCTTCAGAATCCATGAAATGTGCTAAGCATGTCTCCAAGCTTTCTAGTGGTTCAAGTTGGAGGAGTTCTTCTTCTTTAAAGGTTTCAAGCATGTTTACATCGAAGAACTCATCATCATCGACATCCCTATGTCTTTTGCCCAAGTGAAACACATTCACCTCTAGTGTCATGTTTCCAAAAGATAGTTGCATCACCCCATTCCGGCAATTGATGATTGCGTTTGATGTGGCAAGGAATGGGCGGCCTAATATTACCGGTATTTGGGTGCTAGCATCCAAAACCGGTTGTGTGTCCAAGACTATAAAATCTACCGGGTAGTAGAATTTGTCAACTTGGACTAGAACATCCTCAACTATTCCCCTCGGTACACGGATAGATCTATCAGCGAGTTGCAATGTGGTTTTGGTGGGTTTTAATTCACCAAGGCCCAATTGCTCATATACCGAGTATGGGATCAAGTTCACACTCGCCCCCAAGTCTAACAAGGCACGTTCAATCCGGTAGTCTCCAATGATACATAAGACGGTGGGACTACTGGGATCTTTGAATTTTGGGGGAGTCTTTTGAGTGAGGATGGCACTAACTTGCTCAGTTAAGAAGGCCTTTTGCTGCACATTATATTTGCGTTTTGTTGTGCATAGGTCTTTTAGAAACTTGGCATAAGAGGGAATTTGTTTGATGGCATCAAGCAAAGGGATATTGATCTTGACTTGTCTGAAAATCTCTAGAATATCTTGAGAATTTGGGAGAGATTTAGGGGCAACCAATCTCGAAGGGAATGGTGCTACGGGCTTGTAAATGCGTTTCGGTTGTTGTGGGGCTAAGTTAGATCCATTTTCATCCTCAGAATTTACCGGATCATTAGGCTCATCGGCCTTCACCGGAATAGTCTTGTCAATTTGTTTACCACTTCTAAGGGTGGTAATGGATTTAGCTTGCTCCATGTTTTGGTTGGAAGGATTAGGGATGCTCACTTCATCTACTTGCTTTGGATTGGGCTGAGGTTGGGCCGGAAAGGTCCCTTCCCTAGCATTCAAACGTCCCTTAATCTCATTAACCGAGACTTTCAGCTCTTGGAACATTTGCTGATTCGATTCATTTATTTGTGCTTGCCCTTGCATAAACATTTTCAAGGTATCCTCCAATGAGAATTGAGGTGGGGCCATATTTTGCATGGGTGGCCCTCTTTGGGAGTTGGTAGGATTGCCCGTAGGAGCATTCTTCCAACTGAAATTTGGGTGGTTCTTCCAACTCTCATTGTACGTATTACCTACCGGTCCATTGAAGGGCCGTTGATAACCATATGTGGCATTGGCTGTCTCTTGTAGCACTTCCTTAAATGCAGGAATTGTGGGACAATCTTGCGTAGCGTGTAAGTCGGTGAGGCAAATCCCACATGTAGTTTCAACAGCTTCCTTGGACTTGGGAACTCCACTTTTGCTAAGTTCCATGGCTTCAACCTTCCTTGTGAGGTTGGCTATCCTTGCATTCACGTCGTCTTCCTCTTTAAGGACATAGATCCCTCCTTTCTCTTGAGTGGGCTTGGGGTTCTTGGGTTTATCCGAGGTATCCCAAGATTGGGCGTTTTCAGCCAACATGTCCAAGTAACTCCAAGCATCATCTGGATTTTTACTCATAAACTCGCCATTGCACATCATTTCCACAAATTGGCGCATATTGGAACTTAATCCATCATTGAAAAAATTTATAACTCGCCAACTCTCATAGCCATGATGTGGGCAAGCAAGCAGGAGTTCCTTAAATCTTTCCCAACATTGAAAGAAACATTCACCTTCTTTAGCCGAAAAATTCATTATGGCCCTTCGAAGAGTGTTTGTTTTATGAGCTGGGAAGAACTTTTTCAGGAATTCCCGGTTCATCTCAACCCATGACCCAATCGAATGTGGTCTAAGAGAGTGAAGCCAATCTTTGGCTCTTTCTTTCAAAGTGAAGGGAAAAAGTTTAAGTCTGATTGTGTCCTCAGAAACATTGGGATAATGCAAGGTGGCCAACACTTCTTCAAATTATTGCAAGTGTAAGTATGGGCGGTCAGAGTCTAGCCCATGGAATTTAGGTAAAAGTTGAATTACACCCGGTTTTATGTCAAGGGTTCCACCGTTAGCTGGTAGAACTATGCAAGAAGGTGTAATTGCACGAGCAGGTTGTAGGTAATCCCGTAGTGATCTCATTGGAGGAACATTATGTACCTCATTCTCTCCTACTCCTTCCTGATTTGCGTTTGTTGTTGGAGTAGGGGGGAGGATTCCTTAAAGGTGTTTGATCCATACTCCCCAAACTTTCACAATGCTCTTGATAATTCCGGACTTGTCTATGGACTGACAATGGTCCAACTAAACCACCTTCAGATTGGAGACGATTTGAGTGATTACGTTCCCAACGGGACATAAACCACTCAACCAGAAACTGAAACTAATCCTATTCTAGAAAACTAAAATCTGAAACTGAAAGAAAATTTTGCAGAAGCTAAGTTAGAAGGGTATCACCTGATGCGCTTGAACTAGAGAAAAATTCCTACAAAACAGAAAAACTTGTTAGTTCTAAGAAAATCAAAAAGCCTATCTATTTCTACTTCTACAGCCACTGAAATTATTTGGAAACCGTTATCTAAATCCCCGGCAGCGGCGCCAAAAACTTGTTCGCTCGCCTCAAGTGTAAGGCTGCGATGTAGTAATAAAACTCGGTAAGACCGAGGTCGATCCACAGGGAAATAGTAACAGCTACCAAATCACTCCAGCAACTCGGTTTTTTAAAAGAAATCAGATTTAATTGAATGTTTACTTAAAACAGGAACTTAATGAAAAATTAGAGATAATAAGTACTAAGGCTTTCAAGGATCCACTTGTAGCAATCCTATGTCAATTCAGTCAATCCAAGTAGAAAACACAACTAGAATCGAAGTCCTATCTCTCATCTAGTTGGAAAATAAAGCATTCACACACATTCCATCACATTCAAGTTGAACTTCCAAGTTCTCGTTCCATTCAATCAATACAAAACTCAAAACTATAGCCTGCGGAATAACAGCCATGCCTTTGGACTATGGCCTGCTCAAGGATTACTATAATCCGAATTTAGATAAACAAACATGATAATCTCAGAGAATTAAAAGGAATTCATGTCCGGAGCACATAAACTCAGATAAAACATCTCAAACTACCATTATTTGGAACTAAACCATGCAAAAATCCAAACTTGAATGTAAATTACTTGAATTAAACTTAAACCAACATAGAATTAGCTACAAGCTTCACCTCTCAGCCTTAGCTGAGAGGTTTTAGCCGAGCACAGTCATGCTACAACTAAAAACTCTGAAATAAAGCATAAAAATAGAAAAACCCGAATAGGAGAGTTGCAGCCGCTCCACGATCGCCTTCGCTCTCCAAACTCACGTTCCTTAGCCTCTCTGATACCCTAGGGAGAGCCCCTAGGTGTCCTTTTATAGCAAGCAACCTCCCTTGCGTCGGATCCTGCGAAAGACTTCGCATTGCGCAGCAATTTTCGGAGTCTTAATATAGAAAGGACTTTCCATACGCAGGGCCGACCGGTCGTGACCGGTCGGGATGATGTTTTACACATTCCAGGGGGTGCTGCCGACCGGTCAAGACCGGTCGGTCAGACCTGTCCATTATTCCAGCAACTGTGGCCGACCGGTCATGACCGGTCGGACCAAGTTGTCCATCCATCCAGCGTATACAGCCGACCGGTCAAGACCGGTCGAGCTCCTCTGTCCAATTTCCAGTATGCATGGCTGACCGGTCTTGACCGGTCGGCCTGTTCTTCTATGTGATCAGTAACCGTGGCTGACTGGTCATGACCGGTCAGCACTCTTCACTTTGTTCTTCTTTCTTACTTTTCGTCTCTTCTTTCCTTCTTTCTCTTCTCCTTGCTTTCTTCTATCTTTGATTCTCTTTCGTCCTTCATACAAAAGCTCCAAAAGCGTTCCTTTAATCCCAATTGAATGAAGTCCGCTCTCATCCCTTGTAATCACAAAACATGTGTTAGGTAGGCCTTTAAACCATAAAAATCATGCAAACCATGTAGTGTAATGGGCAATGCAATGTATAAATTGGAGGTTCAACACGTGTTACCCACCGCTCCATTGAAAGGCCATTGATAACCATATGTGGCATTTGCGTGTTCTTGTAACACCTCTTGAAACGCAAGAATTGGCGGACAATCTTGCGTAGCATGTATATTAGTGAAACAAATCCCACACGTGTTCTCAATAGCTTCATTGGACTTTGAAACTCCACTCTTACTAAGTTCCATAGCCTCGATTTTCCTTGTGAGGTCGGCTAGCCTTACATTTACATCATCTTTCTCCTTGAGGATATAAATCCCTCCTTTCTCTTTTTCTTTAGAAATCTTGGGGTTATTAGATTTATCCGAGGTATCTCATGATTGGACATTCTCGGCCAACATATCCAAATAACTCCAAGCTTCATCTAGATTTTTACTCATAAACTCGCCGTTGCACATCATCTCTAAAAATTGGCGCATATTGGAACTTAATCCATCATTGAAAAAGTTTATGATTCACCAACTTTCGTAACCATGATGTGGGCAAGTAAGTAGGAGGTCCTTAAACCTTTCCCAACATTGAAAGAATGATTCACTCTCTTTAGCCGAAAAATTCAGTATGGCTCTTAGAAGGGTGTTCGTTTTATAAGCCGAGAAGAACTTTTTCAAGAATTCCCAGTTATCTCGTTCCATGACCCTATCGAATGTGGTGTAAGAGAGTGAAGCCAAGTCTTGGCTCTTTCTTTTAATAAAAAGGAAAAAAGTTTAAGTTTAATGGCATCTTCCGAAACATTAGTGTATTGCAAGGTAGCTACCACTTCTTCAAATTCCTTTAAGTGCAAATATGGGCTTTCAGAGTCTAGCCTATATATGGAACTTTGGTATAAGTTGAATCACACCCAATTTTATATCAATATTTCCCCCGGTTGGTGGTAAGACCACACACAAGGGTGTAGTTGCACGGGCCGGTTGTAAGTAGTCCCATAATGGTCTCATTGGAGGAATGTTATGTACCTCATTCTCTCCTACTCCCTCTTGATTTGCGTTTGTAGTTGGAGTGGGGGGGGGGGGGGGGAGTTCCTTAAAGGTGTTTGATCCATACTCCCCAAACTATCACAATGTTCTACAGATTTTCAGACTCGTCTATGAACGGAAAGTGGTCCAACTAAACCACCTTCAGATTGGAGACGATTCTTGTGGTCTCGTTCCCAACGGGATATAAACCACACAATCCAAAATCTAAACTAATCCTAAATCTTAAAATGTGAAAATATAAACCAAAATCTAAAAAAGTTCAAGTTAGAAGGATAATACCGGTTTGTTTGAACTAGAAGAACTTCCTACAAAACAAAATAAACTTTGTTAGTTCTAGAATTCAGAAACACAATCCTAAGAAAACAATAAAACCTAACTACTTCTACTCTATGGCCACTAAAACAATTTAGAACCGTTTAACCGAACTTCCCCGGCAGCGGCGCCAAAAACTTGTTCGCTCGCCTCAAGTGCAAGGCTGCGATGTAGTAATAATTCTCAATAAGACCGAGGTCGATCCACAGGAAATAAGGTAAACCAATTTAAGTTGTTTCAGGAAATTCTAATTCAATGAATTAAGGGATTCAAGTTTATGAACTAACTTAAAACAATAATTGTAAAAATCTGTAATTAAAGGGAACTAAGGCTTTCGAGCATCCACTTGTGATAGCCCTCATGTGAATTCGTTCATCTAAGCATAACACAACTATAATTGAAGTTCTATCTCTCTTCTAGTTGGAAGATATGGCATTCAAACACAAACAATCCCTGCTCAAGTTGAAGACTAAGGTTCTAATTCTAATGAGGCACATAGAAGTCAAATATGTCACCTTCAAAGTAACGACCATGCCAATGGACTATGGTACGCTCTAGGGTTACTACAATTCGAATCTAATCAATCCAAACATGATAATCTCAGAGAATTGCAAGGAGCTCATGTCCGAAGCACATGAACTCTCATAAAACATCTAAAAATAACACTTTTATTCAAACTAAAACTTAAAAATCCAACTTCTAAACAAAGTACTTGAATTAGAACAAATTCAACATGATAACTACTCACAAGCTTCACCTCTTAGCCTTAGCTAAGAGGTTCTAGCCGAGCATTATCATGCTTCAACTAGAATTCAAAGAAGAACTAAATAAAAACATGAAAAACTAGAAAAAAAACCCTAATTGGAGGAGTTGAGATCGCTCCACGATGATCTCCCTTGCTCCCCACGAAATTAGAACTCTTCTAGGATCCCTTAACAAGGATGGCAAGGTGTCCTTTTAGAGGAAAAACCACGAACCGCCTCGAATTGCGTGAAAACTTACACACTTGTGTCGGCGGTCAGACACTGGTTGGGCGCCCGGTCATGTTTCGGTCGGGCGCTCGACTGTGCATCAATTCGGTCAGCTGCATTTTGGAAAAATCCCTTTTGAATATCGGGCGCCCGATCAGATGTTTGCCGGGAGCTCGGTCAGGTCCAGAATTGTGCAGCAGGTTCAGCATATTTCTTCTAATTTCGAGCGCTTGACCATGTTTTGGTCGAGCGCCCGGTGGCCTTCTGACATGCATGCTAAACTCTTCTCTCTTCTGGCTAATCCAGGTCTTTCTGACGTGATTCTTTAGGGCTTCTTTTTAATGTCTTCAATGTGGTTCCAAAGGACCCTTTTAACAACAAATTCATGACTTCTGTCTTTCATTCCTATATACACAAAACAAGCATTAGTTGGGTCTTTTAAGCATGCAAACCATGCATGTAATGTGATGTAATGGGCTTGAAAATATATAAAATGGAAGCTCAACACACCCCCCAACCTGCTTTTTGCTAGTCTAGAGGAAAACATGTGTGAAACAAATTCAATCTTTCAAAACCCAACTATCATTCAGAAACCATGCTTCTATACATTCCAAGACATACAAGTACAAAAATTAAAGAAACTAGGTGATTGAGGTTGCAACCTTAAACTCTCAAAACATAAAAAGTGTACATATAGAATTCCTGCTAATTGATTGATGAATAGAAGAACTTTGAACAAAATTCAACCTAATGTGCATAGTGACGACTCATCTCATGAGTTTATAGGGTCATCTTCTTCATGGATCAACTAAACTATATATCTCAAGGTGTACAGATCAACAACATGCATATGACGGGAATTTGCCTTACCGTCCTTCCGACGGCTTTACGTCCCATTTCTGGCTTTGGTTACGGATAGATCATCCCCCGATTGGTAATAGGTAGCCCTTTTACAAAATTTTCCACCATCTCCATAATTCCCATGTTTTCATCCTTTCTTTTCCTTTTTCTTTTATATTAGATGGGATTTTTAGAAATCCATATCTTTCGTTATTTTCCCATGGACAAGGATGGACAAAGTACCCCGGCTTGGTTCCTCAACACCTCAATTCTAAGTCTAACAAATCCACAAATCACATAATTCTTTTAACCCATGAAAATCGTGTATTGTGAACTAGGTGTAAAAGTGTTCAAATTTTCTATCAATCACATAAATAGGGGAATTCACATATAAAACCATTATATTAGAAGTAGTTAGAGACTTGCAACATTCATCACTTCATATCTCCTTTTCTTATACCCATATCATCCCGAGTGCATAGAAACAAGCTTTTCCAACGAGTTTTGAATTTTCAGAAAAATTGAAAAAAAATTGCACATATAAAGCTCGAAATGTTACAAACTGCTAGATGAGGAACCTCATCTCACCCCCCAACCAAATCTTGCATTGTCCTCGATGTAAAAAGATATGCAATGAGCATGAACATGAGAGCAATGGTAAAATACAAGAGAGTGAGAACAATAGTACCTGAGAGAGTCGATCATGGAAGCCTACAACTCCGACAACTAAATCCACTAAAGTAATAGAACTAAAATAGAAAAAACAAATAAACCTAATCTACCGAATCCGTCTTTCTAAAGAGAGGATCTCCATCAGGCTAGGAGATCGATTACCATTATAACATCCAAAAGGACAAAGTTGAGCAAGATCATCAAGTGGTGTAACAAATTATTCAGTAGAACTATCCACCATCCTGCTTTAGAAAGTACAATGGTGACATCAACCAGTCTAACCTATTGAAAATGCTGCTGAAAAATTTCAACGGGTTCCTTAATAAAATTGTCACATGTACTAGGAAAGGAGAATTGCATTGGTTGGAAATCATTGAATATGGATCTCCTTTCCATCTTGTCTAGGAAAAAATTTGTCAAATATGGGTCATCCCAGAAGTTGAGTTCTTTGGTTTGAGCAACCCAAAGGGATTTGGAGACTTGTATTTCTTCTTCACAAGTTGATATGATCTCCACAAAATTAGATATCCCTGGTGCTTCTACAATTGATTTTTTTGTTTGGCACTCCGTGGAAGGAAGTTTCTAGGCACCGGAGGGGTTTCCCTCAAGGCATGCACTATGTCCTTAATCATGGGATCATTGTTAACGTCAGATTTTGTAACAGGTTCCTCCGGTCGTTCACCTTCTCTCCAACAGAGATTTCCTCCGCCGGACCTGTAAGAAGACAGAAAGCAACTAAGGGTGGCTGGTGTCCAGCCGTTAGCCCTCCGATGCTTAAGTCAGGCAAAGCAAGAAGAAGAATAACTAGGCAAAACGAGGCTAGAGATTGAATATTGTGTACCTGTATCTTCATGAAGTCTTCTCCTTATATAGATCAGAAATGATCCAATCTGTTACGTAAAATATCCAAATCCCTGATTTCGTGGGATAAGAATCTTATCCTCATATAGAAGGAAAATCTAATCCAATGACTCGTCCGATAGTTTTGTTCCTTGATGGCGATCCCTTGAGACTCGGAGCCATTGAAGAAGATTAACCCAAAATCGGCCTATACAGGCTGCTGGTACTGAGGGCTAAGGGATATCATCACAGGAAAAGCTGTTCGCATGTTTGGAAGATGGTCGCGAGTCCAAATGCTCGTTCATTCAGATGTGACACCTTTCAACGACTTGTGAGAAGGTCTGCTGGTGGGAAAAACACAACTTCTCGAAGCTTTGGTAGTCGAGCATCGTTTTCCTAATATACGAGTCTCGAACAGACGTTCTCGATAATCAGATAAAGGTGCTCGCGAGATTGGAGTATCTTCAGAATATGCGAGTCGCGAACATACGTTCTCGATAGTCGGATAAAGGTGCTCGCGGGATCGGAGTATAATAAGAATATACGAGTCGTGAACAGACGTTCTCAATAGTCGGATAGACGTGCTCGCGGGGTCTATCTCCAGCAGATGATCTTCGCTATTTTTGACTATAACAGATGCCCCCGAAGTCCTTTCCGTCAAGAATTCCAAGGGAAGGACTTCTATTCACTATCACACGTAACCGCCTGCTGCCTTTATCGAGAACGAAACCTTACATGATTAGGCTAGAATTAATGAGCGCCAGCTTTTCGCAGCCTTTCCGCAGTCGGGAAGTGAAGAGACGCTCGCCACGTGTCCAGAGAGTTAATGGGCGTGCCTGCTCGACTGCCGCGCCAAAGGGGGGGCTGCCACGTATCACCAGATGCGGTGGAATGATTGCCTATAAATATACGGAGTCCGCCATTTCTCTGGTTTTCTACAGAAGTTTTTTCGAAGGAAAGAATTCTCCCGTCATCTTCCTCTCCAACTTCTTCCTTTGGTGTTCCTCCTTCCTCTCTTTTTTTGTACTTGGGTACATTTCCTTTTTCCTCTTTTGCTTCTTTTAATCTTCTCATGGCTGGGAACTCTGACGAGACCACCGTCCCTCTAGGTGATGCCACTCCGGAATCCTCTGCTTCTAGTAATGCGAGGGTTCCGGCAGGGAGATACACAGCATCCAGATATCCTTCTGTTTTATCGGAGGACCGGCTGGTTGAGTTACAGGAGAGATATCTGATCCCCGACTCAATCATTCTCCGATTGCCCGGAGATGGAGAGACACCAGACTCCCCTCCCCCAGGATCCGTAGCTTTTTATGAGTACCAACTCATCCTGGGGGTACGCCTTCCCCTCCATCCCTTCATACGCGACGTTCTCCGATGTTACAAGATTGCCCCCGGGCAACTCATCGTGAACGGATGGAGGGTAGTTCTGGGCTCCTTTGCCCTCTGGGCTCAGGCCGGCAATGGGGAGCTCACGGAGAAAGAGTTCCTCCGTATGTTCCGTCTGAAGAAGGCGCCCTCCAGCGAAGGCTGGTACTACCTATGCTACTGGCACCTGGATAACTTCGTGCTGGGGAAACCCTCCTCGAACTATCCCGGCTAGAGGAAACGGTGGTTCTAAGCTTCCGGGAACTGGGAGTCTGCTTCCTCCAGGGGTCCAGGAGTTACCCGTTTTTTCTGTGAAGGTAGGCACAGTCCCACATTGTGTTGTTTCTCCAGTTAAGATTTTATGGTTTCGCTTCATTCTTTGACCTCTGTTTGTGCTCGCAGGTATCCCGGCCTTGAACAAACCAAATTTGAAGGGAGGGATTAACGAGAAGATAGTAAGGGTGTACAAGGTTCCTGTTGGTGATAGGCACATCGAGGCTTGCTTGTCCCCCTCGCGACTCGCAGCAGCGGGATTAATTTCCAGCGAAGAAGTCGCAATGACAAAGGCGGGAGAAAAGAGGGGTCTGTTGCCTCGATTAAAAGGCACAAACTCAAAAAGGCAGAAAAAGTCTGCCGGACCTTCTCAACCATCCGCCCGCAAGGGTAGCGACCAACCTGCTCTTCTCTCGAGCACGGTGGGGGCACCGGTGGTGCCCAACATTCCCTCACTGGTGGTCGCACCTGGACCGCCAGTAATTAACATCACTGACAACTCCCCGGATGGGGCAGGGTCCAGCTGCCCCCCAGCTGAAGAGGCTCGCGAGCAAATAGAACCTCGGGAGCCGGTTCCTGCTCGCGAGCTGATCTCTGCTGTCGAGCAGGGACCTGCTCGCGAGTCGATGGCCCCGCCTCGCGAGTCGGTGGCCCCGCCTGTCGCGAGCACGGCTGGGTTGGTCGTTGCCCAGCCATCTGGAGGTGGGACATACTCTATTCCTCGCCACCTCCACCCAATTTGTAAATTTTTGTTCGACAACGTTACCCCCCAAATTTTGGCTCTCTTCCCGAGCCAAGCCCTGAGAACCTCTTCCTTGAGGCGGGCGTAAGGATGGTTCAGGTAAGACCTTGGAGATCTTGTTTAACTTCATTAATTTTGGGCTCTCAAGTGTTTTTTCTCACGTTTTTCTTTTTCATTTTGCAGGGCTTAGATCTCATCTTGCGGACGAAGCGAGATATCGTCGCCGCTCGTCGCATGATTGATGAGGCAGAAGGGAAGAGGATCACCTTGGAGAAGGCGGTTCAGGGACGGGATCAACTGCTCAAGGCCCGTGAGGCAGTGATCTTGAAGAGAGATGAGGAGAAGAAGATCCTCATCGAGAAAGTCCAAGTCCTGACTGATAGGTATCAGGCTTTGGACTCTAACTTTGCGAAGCTCACAGGGTTGAAGGAGAAAGCAGAGAGAGAGAGGGAGATCTTTCGTCAAGACAAGATCTCGCTGGAGGAGCGGCTTGCGGAGGCCAAGTCGCAGCTTAAAGAAGTCAGCAAGAACTTGGAGAAGGAGCGTTCCAATCTCGCACAGCTCAAGGACGACTCGATCCACTGGGACGAGGAGAAAGTCGCCTTGGTAAAAATGCTCTCGGAGGAAGGGCCTCGGGCAATTTCCAAGTTCCGGAATTCGCAGCTATATGACGATGAAAGATATGAGTCATATGATGCTGGTCGCGACTTTGCGCTAAGAGTAGTGCAACGAATGTCCCCATCCTTCGATATGGGAGAATTTGGGCGAGTCGAGACCATTATAGCTGCATAGGAGCAAGCTGCTACTGAGAATGAGGTGACCGAAGCCACGCAGGCTGGATGGGCTCCAGAAATGGGCCCTGAAGTCGAGAGCATGGCTCCTCCTCCGAGAGATTGATTTTCCTTTTTGTTTTCCTTTCTCCTGTACTTGCGAGCTGATATTTGTAAACATTTGATATTAATGAAAAGATATTTTTGGAAGTGTTCTTGTTCTTCTTGTTTACTTTCTCTTTCCCTTTCATGCAATGAATGCCTTCTTGTTTCAATGAGTTTATGCTTAACCCGGGGGGTCGTAGTGACCATACCTTCGTGGAGATAGACTGATCCATCAATTGAGAAATGTAGTGTGCTCAATCCGGGGGGTCGTGATGACCATACCCTCGTGGAGATAGACTGATCTATCGATTGAGAAATGTAGTGTGCTCAATCCAGGGGGTCGTGATGACCATACCCTCGTGGAGATAGACTGATCTATCGATTGAGAAATGTATTGTGCTCAATCCGGGGGGTCGTGATGACCATACCCTCGTGGAGATAGACTGATCTATCGATTGAGACTCCAAGTTTACCAAGGGTAGAAGGATGGTCGAGAGTACAGACAGTCTCTTCTGCAGTGTTGTTTTTATCCATAAAATGGAAATGCGACCATCCTAGGTGAATTTAACCCTACCAAAGGTAGGCAATTGGCCAAGAGATTGTATGCATCCTCTTCAGGGCTATTCAGGTCCAAGTGAATGAAATAGCGACCAACAGATATCTTTGGCTTTTTATTCATAAAATGTTGCTATGAATTACATCGAATCTAAGGGTAGTATTGTAGCAAATGCTCCATGTGCCAAGGGCGACGTACGGGTTTTCCCTGCATGTCTTCGAGGTAATAAGTACCGGGTCGCACAATCTTAATAACCCGATACGGGCCTTCCCAATTTGGATCCAGCGAACGAGCAGGAACTCCGAGTTTTTGCTTCAGGACCAAATCTCCGAGCTTGAAGGATCTAGGCCGAACCTTAGCATTCCGATAGCGAGCAATACGTTGTTGATATGCGGCCGCTCGTACTTGGGAGGTATTTCTTCGTTCTTCCAAGAGGTCAAGATGAAGTCGAAGATCTTCCTGATTACCCACGGGGTCATACTGCTCGATCCGATACGAAGGCACTTGAATTTTCACTGGTACCACTGCGTCGACACCAAATGCTAAGGAGAAAGGGGTTTCACCTGTTGATGTACAAGTCGTGGTTCTATATGCCCATAGTACTTCTGGCAGAAGTTCCGGCCATATACCTTTACATTCACCTAGCTTTGTCTTTAAATGGTGCTTGATGATCTTATTCACTACCTCAACTTGCCCATTTGCCTGAGGATGATATGGAGAGGTGCGGAGGTTACGTATCTTCCATTTTTCACAAAATTCATCAAAGGCTGCGTTGTCGAACTGCGTTCCGTTGTCGGTAATTATAGTGTGAGGGAGCCCGAAACGGCATATGATATTTCTCCATATGAACTTAGTAGTTTGTTTTTCAGTAATCTTGGCTAATGGTTCTGCTTCGGCCCATTTGGTGAAGTAATCGACCCCCACTATCGCGAATCTATTTTGCCCTTTTCCAGTAGGTAAGGGACCGATGATATCAACCCCCCATTGCGCGAAAGGCCAAGGACTATCTACTGGAGTCATTCGCTCGGATGGTACATGAGGTATAGGAGAATATCGCTGGCACTTGTCACATTTTTTGGAGAATGCAATTGTATCTGCTTTCATAGTGGGCCAATAATATCCTTGCCTCATCGCCTTATATGCTAGGGATCGCCCCCTGGGGTGGTTACCGCATGCCCCCCGGTGTATTTCATCGAGAACACGAAGTGCTTCTTCTGGATGAAGACACCTTAAATAAGGTAAGGAAAAACTTTTGCGTAACAATATTCCGTCTTGTAAGGTATACCTGGCGGCTCGATGACGAATTTGTCTTGCAACCTTCTTGTCGTCTGGGAGGTATCCGTCTCTGAGATAAAGGATAATGGGGTCCATCCAACATGGAGATGATTGTACCGATATCACTTGCTCAAGATTTGCTTGGTCGATACTCGGGTTCTGAAGATGCTCGATGGGGATTGAATGTGATAACTCAGATTCTGGTGCAGAGGCGAGCTTTGCCAGGGAATCTGCGAGTTGGTTCTTCTCGCGAGGAATATGAACTATTTCATAAGTCTTCAATTTCGCGAGCAGGATGAGGACACGAGACTTGTATAAGGCCATCCTTTCTTCTTTGGCATCGAATTCACCGAGTACTTGGTTGACAATGAGTTGGGAGTCACTATGAATTAACAGATTCTGAATTGCAAGGACAATGGCCAGTTTGAGGCCAACGATCAGGGCCTCATATTCTGCTTCATTATTTGAGACGCGAGAATCGAAACGCAGAGCATATGGGAAATGCGACCCGTCGGGAGCCACTACAATCAAGCCCGTTCCGCTACCAGTGGCCCGCGATGACCCGTCCACGAAGAGTGACCAAGGAGGTTGAAATTGCGTAGCAAAAGATCAAGTCCCACCAAAACGAGTTTGCTATGTTTTTTGATGCAGGGATTGACAGGTTATGGGGGAGCAAACTGAAGAGGAGCTGCTTAGATTAGGCATGTCAAGAGTCCTGTATTTCATTTTATATCAATGTAATCTCTTGTACATGTATTTGTTTTGATAGGTTAGGTTTTTGTAAGTAATTGACAAAGGGGGAGATTGTTAGTGCACTTTTCTGTGGTATACTAGTGCACCTTGTTTGTCAATTACTTAGGTCAGTAGGTCTAGTGTCGGTTGAGCTTAATGAAGACGAAGACCGAAGACTCAAGTGGCCCGGCTGCATCAAGAAAGGAGAAACAGGTAAATGTGATGCCTTGGTGTGCCTTGCCCTGACCAAAACCTAACCCATAACCTCTTAGATGACTTGCACCACCTAGGTATACCTTTAGTCATCATCATTAGTCTTAGAACTCCGTGAAAAACATGATAAATTAGACTAATTAAAGAGGTGGAAGCTGCTGCAATAAAAAAGGCTCAAACAGCAGTTTCCGATAGGACTCCGATCAATCGGACAGGTGCTCCGATGGGACTCCGATCGATCGGACAGAAATTCCGATCAATCGGAAATTGTCCCAGAAAAAATTGAAAACTCACTGGACATATTTTCGATTAATCGGACAGTCTTCCGATCCATCGGAAGGGGCCGTCCGATCAATCGGACAGTGTTCCGATCAATCGAAATTTCTTCCAGAGACTTCTCTGGATAGATTTCCGATCAATCGGACTTGTCTACAATCAATCAGACTGTGCTCCGATCAATCAGACACTTTTTCCGATCAATCGGAGATGCACGAATCTGTCCGTTTTTTGACCGTTGGAAGAAAATCTATTTAAAAGGGGGATTCATTTTTTGAGCTATGAGAGGGGATTTTGAGGAGATAGAAGCCACCATTGCTAGAGATCTTTAGAGGCTCTATCCCAAACCCATAGCAAGCCATTCTCCTTGTGTTTTCATCACAAGCTTGGGCCATTCAATGGCATCTTGAGAATAGGACTTGTTCCCTCTTGATTCCTAGGGTTTAGACACCTTGATGATAGTTAAACCCTTTGTCTAAACACTACCTAGGAGTCCATATAGGTGCATTCCTCTAGGAAACCCATTTCCTACCATTTGTAGAGGATTCACCATTCCCTAGCACCTTGGGCATCTCCAATCGAGCATCACATGCAAGGTAGCTGATCGTTGGAGCTGAAGCCTTGGCAAAGCGGCGGCGTCAAAGATCGAGGGAGCACAAGGGGAGCTGATTCAAGCACGGGAGAGCGAGAAGAAGCAACCCAAGATGGCGCAAAAAGGGGCTCAATCCGACAAGTAAGGTTGTCTTGTTAAGAGTCCATCCACTCAATTCCCTGTGGGAGTTGAGTGTAGAGTTTGTTTGACAAACTCGCCCCGGGGTCGTTAGCCGATCCTTGGCCTATTAGTTGGGCCTAAAATCTAGGGACGTCAGCCGTTCCTTGGTTGTTAGTCAGCCTAAACAAAGTCTCCAAGGGGGAGCCACCAACACGGGTGCAAACGTGTAGGTTGGGAGGAACCTGTAAACTCCCCGGTTGGGTGGATCCGATTTAAAACACCTTGGTTGGGAGGAACCAGATTTAAACTCCCTAGTGAAAGTACATCTTGTGAGTGTGAATGTGCCTATCAAGTGCCTAGCATACATTCCTAACTAAGCATTCATAATTAATCAATTAAACATAATGCATAAAGAGAAATGTGCTCAAGAACAATCACAAACATAACGATGTATAGTGGTTCGACTACTTGTCTACTCCACTCCCGGTTCAAGTACTCAACCCCTTTGAGCACACCGGCATTCACTGGGGAGTTTAAATCTGGTTCCTCCCAACCAAGGTTTTTAAATCGGATCCACCCAACCGGGGAGTTTACAGGTTCCTCCCAACCTACACGTTTGCACCCGTGTTGGTGGCTCCCCCTTGGAGACTTTGTTTAGGCCGACTACCAACCAAGGAACGGCTGACGTCCCTAGATTTTAGGCCCAACTAATAGGCCAAGGATCGACTAACGACCCCGGGGCGAGTTTGTCAAACAAACTCTACACTCAACTCCCACAGGGAATTGAGTGGATGATCTCTTAACAAGACAACCTTACTTGTCGGATTGAGCCCCTTTTTGCGCCGTCTTGGGTTGCTTCTTCTCGCTCTCCCGTGCTTGAATCAGCTCCCCTTGTGCTCCCTCGATCTTTGACGCCGCCGCTTTGCCAAGGCTTCAGCTCCAACGATCAGCTACCTTGCATGTGATGCTCGATTGGAGATGCCCAAGGTGCTAGGGAATGGTGAATCCTCTACAAATGGTAGGAAATGGGTTTCCTAGAGGAATGCACCTATATGGACTCCTAGGTAGTGTTTAGACAAAGGGTTTAACTATCATCAAGGTGTCTAAACCCTAGGAATCAAGAGGGAACAAGTCCTATTCTCAAGATGCCATTAAATGGCCCAAGCTTGTGATGAAAACACAAGGAGAATGGCTTGCTAGGGGTTTGGGATAGAGCCTCTAATGATCTCTAGCAATGGTGGCTTCTATCTCCTCAAAATCCCCTCTCATAGCTCAAAAAACGAATCCCCCTTTTAAATAGATTTTCTTCCAACGGTAAAAAAATGGGCAGATTCGTGCATCTCCGATTGATCGGAAAAAGTGTCCGATTGATCGGAGCCCAGTCCGATTGATCGTAGACAAGTCCGATTGATCGAAAATCTATCCAGAGAAGTCTCTGGAAGAAATTCCGATTGATCGGAACACTTTCCGATTGATCGGACGGCCCCTTCCGATGGATCGGAAGACTGTCCGATTGATCGGAAATATGTCCAGTGAGTTTTCAATTTTTTCTGGGACAATTTTCGATTGATCGAAATTTCTGTCCGATCGATCGGAGTCCTATCGGAGCACCTGTCCGATTGATCGGAGTCCCATCGAAAACTGCTGTTTGAGCCTTTTTTATTGCAGCAGCTTCCACCTCTTTAATTAGTCTAATTTATCATGTTTTTCACGGAGTTCTAAGACTAATGATGATGACTAAAGGTATACCTAGGTGGTGCAAGTCATCTAAGAGGTTATGGGTTAGGTTTTGGTCAAGGCAAGGCACACCAAGGCATCACATTTACTGTTTCTCCTTTCTTGATGCAGCCGGGCCACTTGATTCTTCGGTCTTCGTCTTCATTAAGCTCAACCGACACTAGACCTACTGACCTAAGTAATTGACAAACAAGGTGCACTAGTATACCACAGAAAAGTGCACTAACAATCTCCCCCTTTGTCAATTACTTACAAAAACCTAACCTATCAAAACAAATACATGTACAAGAGATTACATTGATATAAAATGAAATACAGGACTCTTGACATGCCTAATCTAAGCAGCTCCCCTTCAGTTTGCTCCCCCATAACCTGTCAATCCCTGCATCACAAAACATAACAAACTAGTTTTGGTGGGACTTGATCTTTCTCCCCCTTTTTGTTAGCAATTGACAAGCTATTCTCTCTCCCTTAATGATGCAACAATTAAGGTCAAGGTTAGAGAAGATAGTATGTCACAATTATAACTATAAACACATGCTAACAAGGAGAGTATAGGGTGCATGATACATAAATACATGGAGCATGCTAAGGAACATGATTAACAAGAAATGTATCTATCTAAGCATAGTTAATCATGCATAATTGGTCATCTATGATATACACTAAGCATTAAAGCTCAAGGGCTTATAGCCCAATCAACCAACCTCCCCTATTGGTATATCAAAACCAATACTAAGCAAAGATTATCATACAATGAAGCATAAAACTCAAGATGATTAGCTAATCTAAGCATGGTGATAATCTAGCAAGCAAATATATCAATTAAAAGCAAGGCTAAATTATCAAAAATTGGGCTAATGAGGCTTGAATCCTCTGATTTGCCCATACACACAGAAATGAGGCTGAAAATCCTCAGATTTACCTATATAAGCATTTCTAGCTACCCTCACTAACTATGTTTAGTTTGATAAGCCTAAGGGTAACTAATTTCCTCAACACCCTCATAAAATGTAGCATGAGGTGAGGGGTTGGGAACTCCTTCTACACCTAGAAGGGATAGCGGTTGGGATCCCCTCTTAGATAAGCGGGAAGAGGGGTAGTGGTGGAGGCCGTGAGAGCTAGATCTTTATGTTGGCTCTCATCACTAGCGGAGTCACTAGATTCGGACTCCACGTACCATCCCAAGTGGCAGCCATTGCCTTTTTACCTTTTGGTTTAGGCGTTTCCGGACAGTCCGGGGCAATATGGCCACGTTGACCGCAACCGTAACATCGGACGGATGAAGGTTTGGATGATTTCCCTTTATGTTTATCACCCTTCTTGTCCTTCTTATCACGGCTATTCCCTCTATCGAACTTGAGGAATCTCTTGAATTTTTTGTTTAATTTTTCTTCCTCATCATCCTCATCATCGCTATCTTCCTCCGACTCACTCTTAATTTTCTTATGTTTGTGAGAGGATTTTAGGGCGATGTTTTTCTTCCTAGAGGGGGCCTTAAAGTGTAGTTCATGAGTTTGTAGGGAACCTATGAGTTCTTCTACTTTTATGTTATCTATGTCTCTACACTCCTCTAAGGCAACTATCTTGGAGTCAAATCTTTCCGGGAGGGACCTAAGTATTTTTCTACAAATCCTTCCTTCCGGAACCCCGATCCCCCAAGACAAACATGGAGTTGCAAATATCTGACAATTTAGTATAAAACTCCATGAAAGTTTCAGTCTCTTCCATCCTAATGTTTTCAAATTTGGTGGTTAAGAGCTGAAGCTTCGAGCGTCTTACTGTGCTAGTTCCCTCGTGGGTAACCTCAAGTATATCCCACGCTTCTTTTGCAGTTGCGCATGTGAGAATGCGCTGAAATTCATCCGGGGAAACCGCACAGCAAATCGCATTGAGAGCTTTGGCATTTGCCATGTATTGAGCTCTCTCTATGTCATCCCATTTGGAATCATCTTTGGGAATGACAATATTTTTCCCATCAACCTCCACTTGCTCGGTGGGCAAGATATATCCAGTTTGTGTGCTAAGCCACACCGGACGGTCCATGGATTGGAGAAAAATCCTCATTTTAGCCTTCCAATAAGCATAGTTGGACCCGTCAAAGAAAGGTGGACGGTTGGTGGTACTCCCATCTCGGTTAAACATGATGCTAGTGCTCCGGTATTGGATCTTACTCTAGACGGTTACGTCCTTGAAGAGCAACCCTCTCTGATACCAATTGAAATTGCGTCGGGTAGTCTAACACGACACCCTATGCATACACGTACGGAAGCTTAAAGAGCAACTAGAATTATGGCTAAACCTATAGGAGGGGGTGATTAGGACCTTTCCAAATTCTTTTCGCCTACTTACCAGATTTAACAAATTAAGCTACGTAAGCGATAAACACTTCGGCATCTAAGCCTAAGTGGGTCCAATTAATAGACTAGCAAAAGATAAAGCAATTAACAACCTAGTCTAATCAACTCATGTGGACTAGAGAGGATGGATCAAGAAATGCTCAAGTCAACATGAGGTAGTGAAAGTACATCTTGTGAGTGTGGATGTGCCTATCAAGTGCCTAGCATACATTCCTAACTAAGCATTCATAATTAATCAATTAAACATAATGCATAAAGAGAAATGTGCTCAAGAACAATCACAAACACAACGATGTATAGTGGTTCGACTACTTGTCTACTCCACTCCCGGTTCAAGTACTCAACCCCTTTGAGCACACCGGCATTCACTGGGGAGTTTAAATCTGGTTCCTCCCAACCAAGGTGTTTTAAATCGGATCCACCCAACCGGGGAGTTTACAGGTTCCTCCCAACCTACACGTTTGCACCAGTGTTGGTGGCTCCCCCTTGGAGACTTTGTTTAGGCCGACTAACAACCAAGGAACGGCTGACGTCCCTAGATTTTAGGCCCAACTAATAGGCCAAGGATCGGCTAACGACCCCGGGGCGAGTTTGTCAACAAACTCTACACTCAACTCCCACAGGGAATTGAGTGGATGGACTCTTAACAAGACAACCTTACTTGTCGGATTGAGCCCCTTTTTGCTCCATCTTGGGTTGCTTCTTCTCGCTCCTCCCGTGCTTGAATCAGCTCCCCTTGTGCTCCCTCAATCTTTGACGCCGCCGCATTGCCAAGGCTTCAGCTCCAACGATCAGCTACCTTGCATGTGATGCTCGATTGGAGATGCCCTAAGGTGCTAGGGAATGGTGAATCCTCTACAAATGGTTAGGAAATGGGTTTCCTAGAGGAATGCACCTATATGGACTCCTAGGTAGTGTTTAGACAAAGGGTTTAACTATCATCAAGGTGTCTAAACCCTAGGAATCAAGAGGGAACAAGTCCTATTCTCAAGATGCCATTGAATGGCCCAAGCTTGTGATGAAAACACAAGGAGAATGGCTTGCTAGGGGATTTGGGATAGAGCCTCTAATGATCTCTAGCAATGGTGGCTTCTATCTCCTCAAAATCCCCTCTCATAGCTCAAAAAACGAATCCCCCTTTTAAATAGATTTTCTTCCAACGGTCAAAAAATGGGCAGATTCGTGCATCTCCGATTGATCGAAAAAAGTGTCCGATTGATCGGAGCCCAGTCCGATTGATCGTAGACAAGTCCGATTGATCGAAAATCTATCCAGAGAAGTCTCTGGAAGAAATTCCGATTGATCGGAACACTGTCCGATTGATCGGACGGCCCCTTCCGATGGATCGGAAGACTGTCCGATTGATCGGAAATATGTCCAGTGAGTTTTCAATTTTTTCTGGGACAATTTTCGATTGATCGAAATTTCTGTCCGATCGGTCGGAGTCCTATCGGAGCACCTGTCCGATTGATCGGAGTCCTATCGGAAACTGCTGTTTGAGCCTTTTTTATTGCAGCAGCAGCTTCCACCTCTTTAATTAGTCTAATTTATCATGTTTTTCACGGAGTTCTAAGACTAATGATGATGACTAAAGGTATACCTAGGTGGTGCAAGTCATCTAAGAGGTTATGGGTTAGGTTTTGGTCAAGGCAAGGCACACCAAGGCATCACATTTACCTGTTTCTCCTTTCTTGATGCAGCCGGGCCACTTGAGTCTTCGGTCTTCGTCTTCATTAAGCTCAACCGACACTAGACCTACTGACCTAAGTAATTGACAAACAAGGTGCACTAGTATACCACAGAAAAGTGCACTAACAATCTCCCCCTTTGTCAATTACTTACAAAAACCTAACCTATCAAAACAAATACATGTACAAGAGATTACATTGATATAAAATGAAATACAGGACTCTTGACATGCCTAATCTAAGCAGCTCCTCTTCAGTTTGCTCCCCCATAACCTGTCAATCCCTGCATCACAAAACATAGCAAACTAGTTTTGGTGGGACTTGATCTTTCTCCCCCTTTTGTTAGCAATTGACAAGCTATTCTCTCCCCCTTAATGATGCAACAATTAAGGTCAAGGTTAGAGAAGATAGTATGTCACAATTATAACTATAAACACATGCTAACAAGGAGAGTATAGGGTGCATGATACATAAATACATGGAGCATGCTAAGGAACATGATTAACAAGAAATGTATCTATCTAAGCATAGTTAATCATGCATAATTGGTCATCTATGATATACACTAAGCATTAAAGCTCAAGGGCTTATAGCCCAATCTACCAACCTCCCCTATTGGTATATCAAGACCAATACTAAGCAAAGATTATCATACAATGAAGCATAAAACTCAAGATGATTAGCTAATCTAAGCATGGTGATAATCTAGCAAGCAAATATATCAATTAAAAGCAAGGCTAAATTATCAAAAATTGGGCTAATGAGGCTTGAATCCTCTGATTTGCCCATACACACAGAAATGAGGCTGAAATCCTCAGATTTACCTATATAAGCATTTCTAGCTACCCTCACTAACTATGTTTAGTTTGATAAGCCTAAGGGTAACTAATTTCCTCAACACCCTCATAAAATGTAGCATGAGGTGAGGGGTTGGGAACTCCTTCTACACCTAGAAGGGATAGCGGTTGGGATCCCCTCTTAGATAAGCGGGAAGAGGGGTAGTGGTGGAGGCCGTGAGAGCTAGATCTTTATGTTGGCTCTCATCACTAGCGGAGTCACTAGATTCGGACTCCACGTACCATCCCAAGTGGCAGCCATTGCCTTTTTACCTTTTGGTTTAGGCGTTTCCGGACAGTCCGGGGCAATATGGCCACGTTGACCGCAACCGTAACATCGGACGGATGAAGGTTTGGATGATTTCCCTTTATGTTTATCACCCTTCTTGTCCTTCTTATCACGGCTATTCCCTCTATCGAACTTGAGGAATCTCTTGAATTTTTTGTTTAATTTTTCTTCCTCATCATCCTCATCATCGCTATCTTCCTCCGACTCACTCTTAATTTTCTTATGTTTCTGATAGATTTTAGGGCGATGTTTTTTCTTCCTAGAGGGGGCCTTAAAGTGTAGTTCATGAGTTTGTAGGGAACCTATGAGTTCTTCTACTTTTATGTTATCTATGTCTCTACACTCCTCTAAGGCAACTATCTTGGAGTCAAATCTTTCCGGGAGGGACCTAAGTATTTTTCTACAAATCCTTCCTTCCGGAACCCGATCCCCCAAGACAAACATGGAGTTGCAAATATCTGACAATTTAGTATAAAACTCCATGAAAGTTTCAGTCTCTTCCATCCTAATGTTTTCAAATTTGGTGGTTAAGAGCTGAAGCTTCGAGCGTCTTACTGTGCTAGTTCCCTCGTGGGTAACCTCAAGTATATCCCACGCTTCTTTTGCAGTTGCGCATGTGAGAATGCGCTGAAATTCATCCGGGGAAACCGCACAGCAAATCGCATTGAGAGCTTTGGCATTTGCCATGTATTGAGCTCTCTCTATGTCATCCCATTTGGAATCATCTTTGGGAATGACAATATTTTTCCCATCAACCTCCACTTGCTCGGTGGGCAAGATATATCCAGTTTGTGTGCTAAGCCACACCGGACGGTCCATGGATTGGAGAAAAATCCTCATTCTAGCCTTCCAATAAGCATAGTTGGACCCGTCAAAGAAAGGTGGACGGTTGGTGGTACTCCCATCTCGGTTAAACATGATGCTAGTGCTCCGGTATTGGATCTTACTCTAGACGGTTACGTCCTTGAAGAGCAACCCTCTCTGATACCAATTGAAATTGCGTCGGGTAGTCTAACACGACACCCTATGCATACACGTACGGAAGCTTAAAGAGCAACTAGAATTATGGCTAAACCTATAGGAGGGGGTGATTAGGACCTTTCCAAATTCTTTTCGCCTACTTACCAGATTTAACAAATTAAGCTACGTAAGCGATAAACACTTCGGCTTCTAAGCCTAAGTGGGTCCAATTAATAGACTAGCAAAAGATAAAGCAATTAACAACCTAGTCTAATCAACTCATGTGGACTAGAGAGGATGGATCAAGAAATGCTCAAGTCAACATGAGGTAGTGAAAGTACATCTTGTGAGTGTGGATGTGCCTATCAAGTGCCTAGCATACATTCCTAACTAAGCATTCATAATTAATCAATTAAACATAATGCATAAAGAGAAATGTGCTCAAGAACAATCACAAACACAACGATGTATAGTGGTTCGACTACTTGTCTACTCCACTCCCGGTTCAAGTACTCAACCCCTTTGAGCACACCGGCATTCACTGGGGAGTTTAAATCTGGTTCCTCCCAACCAAGGTGTTTTAAATCGGATCCACCCAACCGGGGAGTTTACAGGTTCCTCCCAACCTACACGTTTGCACCAGTGTTGGTGGCTCCCCCTTGGAGACTTTGTTTAGGCCGACTAACAACCAAGGAACGGCTGACGTCCCTAGATTTTAGGCCCAACTAATAGGCCAAGGATCGGCTAACGACCCCGGGGCGAGTTTGTCAAACAAACTCTACACTCAACTCCCACAGGGAATTGAGTGGATGGACTCTTAACAAGACAACCTTACTTGTCGGATTGAGCCCCTTTTTGCTCCATCTTGGGTTGCTTCTTCTCGCTCTCCCGTGCTTGAATCAGCTCCCCTTGTGCTCCCTCAATCTTTGACGCCGCCGCTTTGCCAAGGCTTCAGCTCCAACGATCAGCTACCTTGCATGTGATGCTCGATTGGAGATGCCCAAGGTGCTAGGGAATGGTGAATCCTCTACAAATGGTAGGAAATGGGTTTCCTAGAGGAATGCACCTATATGGACTCCTAGGTAGTGTTTAGACAAAGGGTTTAACTATCATCAAGGTGTCTAAACCCTAGGAATCAAGAGGGAACAAGTCCTATTCTCAAGATGCCATTGAATGGCCCAAGCTTGTGATGAAAACACAAGGAGAATGGCTTGCTAGGGGTTTGGGATAGAGCCTCTAATGATCTCTAGCAATGGTGGCTTCTATCTCCTCAAAATCCCCTCTCATAGCTCAAAAAACGAATCCCCCTTTTAAATAGATTTTCTTCCAACGGTCAAAAAATGGGCAGATTCGTGCATCTCCGATTGATCGGAAAAAAGTGTCCGATTGATCGGAGCCCAGTCCGATTGATCGTAGACAAGTCCGATTGATCGAAAATCTATCCAGAGAAGTCTCTGGAAGAAATTCCGATTGATCGGAACACTGTCCGATTGATCGGACGGCCCCTTCCGATGGATCGGAAGACTGTCCGATTGATCGGAAATATGTCCAGTGAGTTTTCAATTTTTTCTGGGACAATTTTCGATTGATCGAAATTTCTGTCCGATCGGTCGGAGTCCTATCGGAGCACCTGTCCGATTGATCGGAGTCCTATCGGAAACTGCTGTTTGAGCCTTTTTTATTGCAGCAGCTTCCACCTCTTTAATTAGTCTAATTTATCATGTTTTTCACGGAGTTCTAAGACTAATGATGATGACTAAAGGTATACCTAGGTGGTGCAAGTCATCTAAGAGGTTATGGGTTAGGTTTTGGTCAAGGCAAGGCACACCAAGGCATCACATTTACCTGTTTCTCCTTTCTTGATGCAGCCGGGCCACTTGAGTCTTCGGTCTTCGTCTTCATTAAGCTCAACCGACACTAGACCTACTGACCTAAGTAATTGACAAACAAGGTGCACTAGTATACCACAGAAAAGTGCACTAACAATCTCCCCCTTTGTCAATTACTTACAAAAACCTAACCTATCAAAACAAATACATGTACAAGAGATTACATTGATATAAAATGAAATACAGGACTCTTGACATGCCTAATCTAAGCAGCTCCTCTTCAGTTTGCTCCCCCATAACCTGTCAATCCCTGCATCACAAAACATAGCAAACTAGTTTTGGTGGGACTTGATCTTTCTCCCCCTTTTTGTTAGCAATTGACAAGCTATTCTCTCCCCCTTAATGATGCAACAATTAAGGTCAAGGTTAGAGAAGATAGTATGTCACAATTATAACTATAAACACATGCTAACAAGGAGAGTATAGGGTGCATGATACATAAATACATGGAGCATGCTAAGGAACATGATTAACAAGAAATGTATCTATCTAAGCATAGTTAATCATGCATAATTGGTCATCTATGATATACACTAAGCATTAAAGCTCAAGGGCTTATAGCCCAATCTAACCAACCTCCCCTATTGGTATATCAAGACCAATACTAAGCAAAGATTATCATACAATGAAGCATAAAACTCAAGATGATTAGCTAATCTAAGCATGGTGATAATCTAGCAAGCAAATATATCAATTAAAAGCAAGGCTAAATTATCAAAAATTGGGCTAATGAGGCTTGAATCCTCTGATTTGCCCATACACACAGAAATGAGGCTGAAATCCTCAGATTTACCTATATAAGCATTTCTAGCTACCCTCACTAACTATGTTTAGTTTGATAAGCCTAAGGGTAACTAATTTCCTCAACACCCTCATAAAATGTAGCATGAGGTGAGGGGTTGGGAACTCCTTCTACACCTAGAAGGGATAGCGGTTGGGATCCCCTCTTAGATAAGCGGGAAGAGGGGTAGTGGTGGAGGCCGTGAGAGCTAGATCTTTATGTTGGCTCTCATCACTAGCGGAGTCACTAGATTCGGACTCCACGTACCATCCCAAGTGGCAGCCATTGCCTTTTTACCTTTTGGTTTAGGCGTTTCCGGACAGTCCGGGGCAATATGGCCACGTTGACCGCAACCGTAACATCGGACGGATGAAGGTTTGGATGATTTCCCTTTATGTTTATCACCCTTCTTGTCCTTCTTATCACGGCTATTCCCTCTATCGAACTTGAGGAATCTCTTGAATTTTTTGTTTAATTTTTCTTCCTCATCATCCTCATCATCGCTATCTTCCTCCGACTCACTCTTAATTTTCTTATGTTTGTGATAGGAATTTTAGGGCGATGTTTTTCTTCCTAGAGGGGGCCTTAAAGTGTAGTTCATGAGTTTGTAGGGAACCTATGAGTTCTTCTACTTTTATGTTATCTATGTCTCTACACTCCTCTAAGGCAACTATCTTGGAGTCAAATCTTTCCGGGAGGGACCTAAGTATTTTTCTACAAATCCTTCCTTCCGGAACCCGATCCCCCAAGACAAACATGGAGTTGCAAATATCTGACAATTTAGTATAAAACTCCATGAAAGTTTCAGTCTCTTCCATCCTAATGTTTTCAAATTTGGTGGTTAAGAGCTGAAGCTTCGAGCGTCTTACTGTGCTAGTTCCCTCGTGGGTAACCTCAAGTATATCCCACGCTTCTTTTGCAGTTGCGCATGTGAGAATGCGCTGAAATTCATCCGGGGAAACCGCACAGCAAATCGCATTGAGAGCTTTGGCATTTGCCATGTATTGAGCTCTCTCTATGTCATCCCATTTGGAATCATCTTTGGGAATGACAATATTTTTCCCATCAACCTCCACTTGCTCGGTGGGCAAGATATATCCAGTTTGTGTGCTAAGCCACACCGGACGGTCCATGGATTGGAGAAAAATCCTCATTCTAGCCTTCCAATAAGCATAGTTGGACCCGTCAAAGAAAGGTGGACGGTTGGTGGTACTCCCATCTCGGTTAAACATGATGCTAGTGCTCCGGTATTGGATCTTACTCTAGACGGTTACGTCCTTGAAGAGCAACCCTCTCTGATACCAATTGAAATTGCGTCGGGTAGTCTAACACGACACCCTATGCATACACGTACGGAAGCTTAAAGAGCAACTAGAATTATGGCTAAACCTATAGGAGGGGGTGATTAGGACCTTTCCAAATTCTTTTCGCCTACTTACCAGATTTAACAAATTAAGCTACGTAAGCGATAAACACTTCGGCTTCTAAGCCTAAGTGGGTCCAATTAATAGACTAGCAAAAGATAAAGCAATTAACAACCTAGTCTAATCAACTCATGTGGACTAGAGAGGATGGATCAAGAAATGCTCAAGTCAACATGAGGTAGTGAAAGTACATCTTGTGAGTGTGGATGTGCCTATCAAGTGCCTAGCATACATTCCTAACTAAGCATTCATAATTAATCAATTAAACATAATGCATAAAGAGAAATGTGCTCAAGAACAATCACAAACACAACGATGTATAGTGGTTCGACTACTTGTCTACTCCACTCCCGGTTCAAGTACTCAACCCCTTTGAGCACACCGGCATTCACTGGGGAGTTTAAATCTGGTTCCTCCCAACCAAGGTGTTTTAAATCGGATCCACCCAACCGGGGAGTTTACAGGTTCCTCCCAACCTACACGTTTGCACCAGTGTTGGTGGCTCCCCCTTGGAGACTTTGTTTAGGCCGACTAACAACCAAGGAACGGCTGACGTCCCTAGATTTTAGGCCCAACTAATAGGCCAAGGATCGGCTAACGACCCCGGGGCGAGTTTGTCAAACAAACTCTACACTCAACTCCCACAGGGAATTGAGTGGATGGACTCTTAACAAGACAACCTTACTTGTCGGATTGAGCCCCTTTTTGCTCCATCTTGGGTTGCTTCTTCTCGCTCTCCCGTGCTTGAATCAGCTCCCCTTGTGCTCCCTCAATCTTTGACGCCGCCGCTTTGCCAAGGCTTCAGCTCCAACGATCAGCTACCTTGCATGTGATGCTCGATTGGAGATGCCCAAGGTGCTAGGGAATGGTGAATCCTCTACAAATGGTAGGAAATGGGTTTCCTAGAGGAATGCACCTATATGGACTCCTAGGTAGTGTTTAGACAAAGGGTTTAACTATCATCAAGGTGTCTAAACCCTAGGAATCAAGAGGGAACAAGTCCTATTCTCAAGATGCCATTGAATGGCCCAAGCTTGTGATGAAAACACAAGGAGAATGGCTTGCTAGGGGTTTGGGATAGAGCCTCTAATGATCTCTAGCAATGGTGGCTTCTATCTCCTCAAAATCCCCTCTCATAGCTCAAAAAACGAATCCCCCTTTTAAATAGATTTTCTTCCAACGGTCAAAAAATGGGCAGATTCGTGCATCTCCTGATTGATCGGAAAAAGTGTCCGATTGATCGGAGCCCAGTCCGATTGATCGTAGACAAGTCCGATTGATCGAAAATCTATCCAGAGAAGTCTCTGGAAGAAATTCCGATTGATCAGAACACTGTCCGATTGATCGGACGGCCCCTTCCGATGGATCGGAAGACTGTCCGATTGATCGGAAATATGTCCAGTGAGTTTTCAATTTTTTCTGGGACAATTTTCGATTGATCGAAATTTCTGTCCGATCGGTCGGAGTCCTATCGGAGCACCTGTCCGATTGATCGGAGTCCTATCGGAAACTGCTGTTTGAGCCTTTTTTATTGCAAGCAGCTTCCACCTCTTTAATTAGTCTAATTTATCATGTTTTTCACGGAGTTCTAAGACTAATGATGATGACTAAAGGTATACCTAGGTGGTGCAAGTCATCTAAGAGGTTATGGGTTAGGTTTTGGTCAAGGCAAGGCACACCAAGGCATCACATTTACCTGTTTCTCCTTTCTTGATGCAGCCGGGCCACTTGAGTCTTCGGTCTTCGTCTTCATTAAGCTCAACCGACACTAGACCTACTGACCTAAGTAATTGACAAATAAGGTGCACTAGTATACCACAGAAAAGTGCACTAACAATCTCCCCCTTTGTCAATTACTTACAAAAACCTAACCTATCAAAACAAATACATGTACAAGAGATTACATTGATATAAAATGAAATACAGGACTCTTGACATGCCTAATCTAAGCAGCTCCTCTTCAGTTTGCTCCCCCATAACCTGTCAATCCCTGCATCACAAAACATAGCAAACTAGTTTTGGTGGGACTTGATCTTTCTCCCCCTTTTTGTTAGCAATTGACAAGCTATTCTCTCCCCCTTAATGATGCAACAATTAAGGTCAAGGTTAGAGAAGATAGTATGTCACAATTATAACTATAAACACATGCTAACAAGGAGAGTATAGGGTGCATGATACATAAATACATGGAGCATGCTAAGGAACATGATTAACAAGAAATGTATCTATCTAAGCATAGTTAATCATGCATAATTGGTCATCTATGATATACACTAAGCATTAAAGCTCAAGGGCTTATAGCCCAATCAACCAACCTCCCCTATTGGTATATCAAGACCAATACTAAGCAAAGATTATCATACAATGAAGCATAAAACTCAAGATGATTAGCTAATCTAAGCATGGTGATAATCTAGCAAGCAAATATATCAATTAAAAGCAAGGCTAAATTATCAAAAATTGGGCTAATGAGGCTTGAATCCTCTGATTTTCCCATACACACAGAAATGAGGCTGAAATCCTCAGATTTACCTATATAAGCATTTCTAGCTACCCTCACTAACTATGTTTAGTTTGATAAGCCTAAGGGTAACTAATTTCCTCAACACCCTCATAAAATGTAGCATGAGGTGAGGGGTTGGGAACTCCTTCTACACCTAGAAGGGATAGCGGTTGGGATCCCCTCTTAGATAAGCGGGAAGAGGGGTAGTGGTGGAGGCCGTGAGAGCTAGATCTTTATGTTGGCTCTCATCACTAGCGGAGTCACTAGATTCGGACTCCACGTACCATCCCAAGTGGCAGTCATTGCCTTTTTACCTTTTGGTTTAGGCGTTTCCGGACAGTCCGGGGCAATATGGCCACGTTGACCGCAACCGTAACATCGGACGGATGAAGGTTTGGATGATTTCCCTTTATGTTTATCACCCTTCTTGTCCTTCTTATCACGGCTATTCCCTCTATCGAACTTGAGGAATCTCTTGAATTTTTTGTTTAATTTTTCTTCCTCATCATCCTCATCATCGCTATCTTCCTCCGACTCACTCTTAATTTTCTTATGTTTGTGAGAGGATTTTAGGGCGACGTTTTTCTTCCTAGAGGGGGCCTTAAAGTGTAGTTCATGAGTTTGTAGGGAACCTATGAGTTCTTCTACTTTTATGTTATCTATGTCTCTACACTCCTCTAAGGCAACTATCTTGGAGTCAAATCTTTCCGGGAGGGACCTAAGTATTTTTCTACAAATCCTTCCTTCCGGAACCCGATCCCCCAAGACAAACATGGAGTTGCAAATATCTGACAATTTAGTATAAAACTCCATGAAAGTTTCAGTCTCTTCCATCCTAATGTTTTCAAATTTGGTGGTTAAGAGCTGAAGCTTCGAGCGTCTTACTGTGCTAGTTCCCTCGTGGGTAACCTCAAGTATATCCCACGCTTCTTTTGCAGTTGCGCATGTGAGAATGCGCTGAAATTCATCCGGGGAAACCGCACAGCAAATCGCATTGAGAGCTTTGGCATTTGCCATGTATTGAGCTCTCTCTATGTCATCCCATTTGGAATCATCTTTGGGAATGACAATATTTTTCCCATCAACCTCCACTTGCTCGGTGGGCAAGATATATCCAGTTTGTGTGCTAAGCCACACCGGACGGTCCATGGATTGGAGAAAAATCCTCATTCTAGCCTTCCAATAAGCATAGTTGGACCCGTCAAAGAAAGGTGGACGGTTGGTGGTACTCCCATCTCGGTTAAACATGATGCTAGTGCTCCGGTATTGGATCTTACTCTAGACGGTTACGTCCTTGAAGAGCAACCCTCTCTGATACCAATTGAAATTGCGTCGGGTAGTCTAACACGACACCCTATGCATACACGTACGGAAGCTTAAAGAGCAACTAGAATTATGGCTAAACCTATAGGAGGGGGTGATTAGGACCTTTTCAAATTCTTTTCGCCTACTTACCAGATTTAACAAATTAAGCTACGTAAGCGATAAACACTTCGGCTTCTAAGCCTAAGTGGGTCCAATTAATAGACTAGCAAAAGATAAAGCAATTAACAACCTAGTCTAATCAACTCATGTGGACTAGAGAGGATGGATCAAGAAATGCTCAAGTCAACATGAGGTAGTGAAAGTACATCTTGTGAGTGTGGATGTGCCTATCAAGTGCCTAGCATACATTCCTAACTAAGCATTCATAATTAATCAATTAAACATAATGCATAAAGAGAAATGTGCTCAAGAACAATCACAAACACAACGATGTATAGTGGTTCGACTACTTGTCTACTCCACTCCCGGTTCAAGTACTCAACCCCTTTGAGCACACCGGCATTCACTGGGGAGTTTAAATCTGGTTCCTCCCAACCAAGGTGTTTTAAATCGGATCCACCCAACCGGGGAGTTTACAGGTTCCTCCCAACCTACACGTTTGCACCCGTGTTGGTGGCTCCCCCTTGGAGACTTTGTTTAGGCCAACTAACAACCAAGGAACGGCTGACGTCCCTAGATTTTAGGCCCAACTAATAGGCCAAGGATCGGCTAATGACCCCGGGGCGAGTTTGTCAAACAAACTCTACACTCAACTCCCACAGGGAATTGAGTGGATGGACTCTTAACAAGACAACCTTACTTGTCGGATTGAGCCCCTTTTTGCGCCATCTTGGGTTGCTTCTTCTCGCTCTCCCGTGCTTGAATCAGCTCCCCTTGTGCTCCCTCAAACTTTGACGCCGCCGCTTTGCCAAGGCTTCAGCTCCAACGATCAGCTACCTTGCATGTGATGCTCGATTGGAGATGCCCAAGGTGCTAGGGAATGGTGAATCCTCTACAAATGGTAGGAAATGGGTTTCCTAGAGGAATGCACCTATATGGACTCCTAGGTAGTGTTTAGACAAAGGGTTTAACTATCATCAATGTGTCTAAACCCTAGGAATCAAGAGGGAACAAGTCATATTCTCAAGATGCCATTGAATGGCCCAAGCTTGTGATGAAAACACAAGGAGAATGGCTTGCTAGGGGTTTGGGATAGAGCCTCTAATGATCTCTAGCAATGGTGGCTTCTATCTCCTCAAAATCCCCTCTCATAGCTCAAAAAACGAATCCCCCTTTTAAATAGATTTTCTTCCAACGGTCAAAAAATGGGCAGATTCGTGCATCTCCGATTGATCAGAAAAAGTGTCCGATTGATCGGAGCCCAGTCCGATTGATCATAGACAAGTCCGATTGATCGAAAATCTATCCAGAGAAGTCTCTGGAAGAAATTTCGATTGATCGGAACACTGTCCGATTGATCGGACGGCCCCTTCCGATGGATCGGAAGACTGTCCGATTGATCGAAAATATGTCCAGTGAGTTTTTAATTTTTTCTGGGACAATTTCCGATTGATTGGAATTTCTGTCCGATCGATCGGAGTCCTATCGGAGCACCTGTCCGATTGATCGGAGTCCTATCGAAAACTGCTGTTTGAGCCTTTTTTATTGCAGCAGCTTCCACCTCTTTAATTAGTCTAATTTATCATGTTTTTCATGGAGTTCTAAGACTAATGATGATGACTAAAGGTATACCTAGGTGGTGCAAGTCATCTAAGAGGTTATGGGTTAGGTTTTGGTCAAGGCAAGGCACACCAAGGCATCACATTTACCTGTTTCTCCTTTCTTGATGCAGCCGGGCCACTTGAGTCTTCGGTCTTCGTCTTCATTAAGCTCAACCGACACTAGACCTACTAACCTAGTAAATGACAAACAAGGTGCACTAGTATACCACAAAAAAGTGCACTAACAGAGATTGGTCGCTTGTCATGGTATTATCATCGGAAGGGTATGTGAATTCGGCGATAAAGTCAGCCACGGCCTGGCCCTTGACTGCGGTCCTAGGACAGAATGAGATATCGTGCTCGCTGATCTTGACCGCCCATTTAGTTAAGCGTCCGGAAGCCTCAGGTTTTTGAAGGACTTGTCGTAGTGGATGATTTGTTGGTACTAGAATAGCGTGGGCTTGAAAGTATGGTCGCAGTTTTTGAGCTGCCGTGACTAAGGCTAGGGCCAGCTTTTCCATATCAGAATACCTAGTTTCTGCATCAACCATTGCTCGACTGATATAATAAACGGGCCTTTGCACCCCGGAATCTTCTCTTATCAAAGCGGCGCTAACGGCCGTAGTGGACACAGAGAGATAAAGAATGAGTTGCTCATGTGCTACAGGTTTAGATAAAATGGGGGGTGTGCTCATGTATAGCTTCAATTGTTGAAAGGCTTCCTCACACCGTGGTGTCCATTTCCAATCAGACTTGGCCGTTGCACGAAGGAGTTTGAAGAATGGTAAGCACTTATCAGATGCTCGCGAGATGAATCTATTCAATGATGTGATGCGACCAGCCAGACGCTGGACGTCCTTCAGAGTAGTGGGGGATTTCATCTCTACCAATGCTTTTATCTTTTCAGGATTTTCCTCAATTCCACGCTGGCCTACCATGAACCCGAGAAATTTTCCTGCAGACACTCCGAACGCACATTTTTCTGAGTTCAATTTCATTTGATACCTCCTCATTAGGTCGAAGGCTTCTCGAAGATCAGAAATATGATCCTCTTCTACGGTGCTTTTCACGAGCATGTCATCAACATAAACTTCCATATTCCTACCGATTTGAGCAGCGAATATTTTGTTGATGAGGCGCTGATATGTAGCCCCTGCATTTTTAAGACCGAACGGCATTACCTGGTAGCAATATAATCCCCGATCCATAATGAAGGCGGTATGCTGGCTATCAGGTGGGTGTATCATGATCTGGTTGTAACCAGAATAAGCATACATAAAACTAAGCAGAGCGTGTCCTGCTGTTGAATCGACCAGCTGGTCGATCCGCGGCGTCGGGAAGCTATCTTTGGGACAGGCTTTGTTCAAATCTGAATAGTCGACGCACATTCTCCATTTGCCATTAGCTTTGCGGACGAGAACTACGTTAGCGACCTACTCTGGGTAGTCAACTTCTTTTATGAAATTGACCGTAAGTAGCTTCTCGACTTCAGCTTTGATCGCCATTTGCCTTTCTGCAGTGAAGGCACGTCGACGCTGGTGTACGGGTTTATGCTTCGGGTCGATATTGAGATGATGTGCGATGACATTGGGGTCGATGCCTGGCATATCTTTATGAGACCAAGCGAACACGTCCTGGTATTCAGTGAGAAAACGGACCAAATCTTCACGATGGACACTGGTTAAAGAGGATCCAATGTATACGACCCTGGACGGGTCGTCTTTGGTTAAGTGAATCGCCACTGTTTCTTCCCCAGGAGTTCCTGATTGGAGAGCGTTTTCTCTCGGATCCAACGAGGTGTTGGTGAAAAAGTTGGGTGAATCTTTTGCTATCTCCATAACGGGTGTCGCTTGAGCTTTCTTTCAATCTTGTAGGGCTATCTGGTAGCAAGACCGAGCCTCCTTTTGACTTCCTCGCACGACCCCGATACCATTTGGGGTAGGAAATTTGACACACAGATATGAAGGGTGTAAGGCTGCCCCAACCTTATTAAGAGATGGCCGCCCCAAAATGGCATTATACGCTGATTTTCGATCCACCACGAGGAAATTTACGAAGACGGTAGTCTTCGTTGGATTTTCTCCAAAAGTAACTGGGAGATCAATGCTTCCTTCAGGTGTTACTACCTCACCTCCGAAGCCGACGAGGGGGGTTGAAACTGGCTTGAGTAGGCTTCTGGCAAGTGCCATTTTGTTGAAAGCCTCCAAGTATAGAATATCGGCTGAGCTACCTGTATCCACCATAATTCGATGAGTCAGATAATTTAATACCTTTAATGCGACTACGATGGAGTCTTCGTGAGGGAAGTGAATTCCTGCTGCATCTTCGATGGAGAAGGAAATTGGAAGATGGCTGGCTTTTGACGCGCTAGATGCCTGTTCCAGCCAATAAATATGCTGGGGTTCTTTAGACGCCTTCCGAGTGTACGCTTTCCTTGAAGCTTGAGAGTCGCCCCCGCAAGCTGGTCCTCCGACGATGGTGCGGATTTCTCCAGTTGGCTCAGCGTCCTCTTGGGCGGTATGATGATGAGATGGTTCTTTTTGGCGTGGTGAGGCTTTCGCCCTTTCTGGTGATCGATTTTTACGAGCGACATAATCCTGGAGATGGCCCTTTCGAATAAGGGCTTCAATATGATCTCGTAAAGAGATGCAGTCCTAGGTTCTATGCCCATGATCTTTATGGAAGTAACAGAACTTGCTCTTATCTCTCTTTTCGGGATCGGATTTGATCTTTGCAGGCCACTTTACATATGGCTTGTGTTTAATATCCATTAGAACCTTTTCATGAGACCGATTGAGAGGAGTATAGTTATGATATTTACCAGAATAAGGCTTATTGGGAGAACGGTCGCATTGATCACGACGATATTTTTTATCTGTAGAAGAGGTTCCTTCTGGCTTGCGTTTCTTACCCTGTACTTCATGGCGTGTCAATGCGACTTCTTCTGCATTGATATATTTCTGAGCTTTGGTTTGGAATTCTGCCATAGTTTTTGGAGGGCTCTTATCTAAAGCAAACCTGAATTTCTCGCTCGTTATTCCGGCTATGAGGGCTGTAAGACCTTTTTCTTCAGTATAACCCTCAGTTTGATCGGCTTCGGCAGTGAACCGTACTGTGAACTCCTTTATTGTCTCCCCATGCTGCTGTTTCAGATCCATTAGATGGGAGGCTGGTTTCTTAATGCGAATGCTTCCCATGAATTGAGAAAGGAATAACTCCGATAATTGTGAAAAGGAGCTGATGGAACGAGGTTTTAGCCCCCAGAACCACGTACGAGCTGCTTCCTTCAATGTTAGGGAAAAAGCTCTACACATGATTTCTGAGCCATGTCCCTCCAACTCCATAAGAGACCTATATGTTTCCAAGTGTTCAAGGGGGTCACCAATACCTGTGTATGGGGTGATAACAGGCGTTCGATATTTTCTAGGTAACGGTGCCTCTATAACCTCGCTGGTGAAGGGGGACTCGGATTGATGTATCGCCGCCATGACGGCAGATGGTCAATTTGCCTGGTCTCTGCTCTATAACGTCAAAACGATCATGAATTCTTTTGAGATCTCCTTCCCATGGTAAGGTATAGCCTGATGTTTCGGCGGTGGAGCCCTGAGGTTGAGGTTGTCGAGACGAACTAGAATGTATAGAATGTGGAGACGGCACAGGGAGATGGTTGCCAAGTGGTGTCCGGTTTGATGGTGGATGGTGTGGCGGGACCTGTGGTTCGTCCATAGAATGTCTGGAAGCCATTGGTATGGGTTGTGGTGGTAACCCTTCGGAGGGTTGTCTCTGCGGTTCGGGGAAATGCTGATCAAGCCGATTCGACAGGGCCTGAACTCCTGCATTTAGAGTTAGAAGAGTATTTCCGAGGAAACGCAAGACATCGTCTTGATTTCCAGAAGCCTCCAATAATGGGTTTGCTGATGGCATATTTGGGGCTCCTTGAGGGATATTCGTCGAAGTGGGTGGAAGAACAGGTATAGATTTCGTCTCATCGGGCGGAGGTGGTGCCTGCCTTGAGGTCGAAGGATGAACAGCCTTTTTAGGAGGCATCGCAGAAGGATTTTGATCGGTGGTTAGAACGATTGATTTTGACGATCAAGTCGTTCCCACAGACGGCGCCAAACTGTTAACATCAGATTTTGTAACAGGTTCCTCCGGTCATTCACCTTCTCTCCAACAGAGATTTCCTTCGCCGAACCTGTAAGAAGACAGAAAGCAACTAAGGGTGGCTGGTGTCCAGCCATTAGCCCTCCGATGCTTAAGTCAGGCAAAGCAAGAAGAAGAATAACCAGGCAAAATGAGGCTAGAGATTGAATATTGTGTACCTGTATCTTCATGGAGTCTTCTCCTTATATAGATCAGAAATGATCCAATCTGTTACGTAAAATATCCAGATCCCTGATTTCGTGGGATAAGAATCTTATCCTCATATAGAAGGAAAATCTAATCCAATGACTCGTCCGATAGTTTCGTTCCTTGATGGCGATCCCTTGAGACTCGGAGCCACTGAAGAAGATTAACCCAAAATCGGCCTATACGGGCTGCTGGTACTGAGGGTTAAGGGATATCATCACAGGAAAAGCTGTTCGCATGTTTGGAAGATGGTCGCGAGTCCAAATGCTCGTTCATTCAGATGTGACACCTTTCAACGACTTGTGAGAAGGTCTGCTCGCGGGGAAAACACAACTTCTCGAAGCTTTGGTAGTCGAGCATCGTTTTCCTAATATACGAGTCTCGAACAGACGTTCTCGATAATCAGATAAAGGTGCTCGCGAGATCGGAGTATCTTCAGAATATGCGAGTCGCGAACATACGTTCTCGATAGTCGGATAAAGGTGCCCGCAGGATCGAAGTATAATAAGAATATACGAGTCACGAACAGACGTTCTCGATAGTCGGATAGACGTGCTCGCGGGGTCTATCTCCAGCAGATGATCTTCGCTATTTTTTACTATAACAATCATCCCAATCTTTAAAATACACCAAACACTCCTCAAGAGCGTAGGAAACTTCGACCTTCTCGGTCACCTATGTAGGTTGGAAGAGGACCTCAGCCACTACGTTTTCAGAAATTGGCCTCTCCATAGGCAAATCAAGCACCAATCCATCGAATTCCTGCTTAGCAAAATTGTTTAACTCAGAAATTGGTGTCTTGTCAAGTAAATTTTCAGAAATTGGCACTTCTAAGGCCTTATTAATAGTCAAATAAGTTCCATCCTTGAAGTGTGCCACGCACGTCTCCAATCTTCCAGGTAGATCATGTTGGAAAAACTCCCCATCTTCTATGGATTCTATCATGTTCACCTCATGGGGGCTATCATTGTCATCCCAATCCTCAAAAGGATCGAAGCTAACAACATCTAGAGGATCAAAATTCCGATTTAAAGTGAACCCCTCTTCCACGATTGATTCAATCATATCAACCTCGTGGGCATCATCATCATCCCTATGCCTTTTGCCCAAGTAGAACACATTCACCTCTAATGTCATGTTCCCAAAAGATAATTGCATCACCCCGTTTTGGCAATTTATGATTGCGTTTGATGTTGCTAGGAACGGGTGGCCTAAAATCACCGGTATTTGAGTGCTAGCATCTATAACCGGTTGTGTGTCTAAGATGATAAAATCCACTGGGTAGTAGAATTTGTCAACTTGGACTAGAACATCCTCAACTATCCCTCTCAGTACACGGATGGATCAATTACCGAGTTGCAACGTGGTTTTGGTGGGTTTTAATTCACGAAAACCCAATTGCTCATATACCGAGTACGAGATCAAGTTTACGCTTGCCCCAAAGTCTAGCAATGCACGCTCAATCCGGTACTCTCCAATGATACATGAGATTATGGGACTACCAGGATCTTTAAATTTTTTATTTTTTTTTTTTTTTTTTGGGGGGGGGGGGGGGGGGGTCTTTTGAGTGAGGATGGCACTCACTTGCTCATTTAAGAAGGCCTTTTGCTGCACATTATATTTACGTTTAGTTGTGCATAAGTCCTTTAAAAACTTGGCATAAGAGGGGATTTGTTTGATGGCATCAAGCAATGGAATGTTGATCTTGACTTGTCTGAAAATCTCTAAGATGTCATGAGAGTTTGGGAGAGATTTTGGAGCAACCAATTTCGAAGGGAATGGTGTTTCGGGCTTGTAAAAGCGTTTTGTTTCTTGCGAGACTAAATTAGATCTGTCCTCATCCTTAGAATTTACCAGATCATTAGGCTTGTCGGCCTTCACCGGAATAGATTTATCAATTTTCTTACCACTTTTAAGAGTGGTGACGGATTTGACTTGCTCCATATGTTGGTTGGAGAGATTAGTGCTGCTTACTTCATGTACTTGCTTTGGATTGGGCTGAGGTTGGGTGGGAAAGGTCCCTTCCCTAGCATTCAAGCGTCCTTTAATCTCATCAACTGAGACTTTAAGCTCTTGGAACATTTGCTGATTTGATTGATTGATTTGCATTTGCCCTTACATAAACGCTTTTGAGGCATCTTCCATCGAGAATTGAGGTGGGGCCATATTTTGCATGGGTGGCCCTCCTTGAGAGTTGGTAGGATTGCCAGTGGGAGCATTCTTCCAACTAAAATTTGGGTGGTTCTTTCAAATAGAATTGTACGTGTTACCCACCGGTCCATTGAAAGGCCGTTGATAACCATATGTGGCATTTGCGTGTTCTTGTAACACCACTTGAAACGCAAGAATTGTAGGACAATCTTACGTAGCATGTATATTAGTGAAACAAATCCGACACGTGTTCTCAATAACTTCATTGGACTTTGAAACTCCACTCTTACTATGTTCCATGGCCTCGATCTTCCTTGTGAGGCTGGCTAGCCTTGCACTTACATCATCTTACTCGTTGAGGATATAAATCCCTCCTTTCTCTTTTTCTTTAGTAAGCTTGGGGTTATTAGATTTATGCGAGGTATCCCATGCTTGGGCATTCTCGGCCAACATATCCAAATAACTCCAAGCTTCATCTAGATTTTTGCACATAAACTCGCCGTTGCATATCATCTCTACAAATTGGCGCATATTGGAACTTAATCCATCATTGAAAAAGTTTATGATTCGCCAACTTTCATAGCCGTGATGTGAGCAAGCGAGTAGGAGGTCCTTAAAACCTTTCCTAACATTAGAAGAATGATTCACTCTTTTTAGCCGAAAAATTCATTATGGCTCTTCGAAGGGTGTTCGTTTTATGAGTTGGGAAGAACTTTTTCAAGAATTCTCAGGTCATCTCGTTCCATGACCCTATTGAATGTGGTGTAAGAGAGTGAAGCCAAGTCTTGGCTCTTTCTTTTAATGAAAAGGGAAAAAGTTTAAGTTTAATAGCATCTTCCGAAACATTAGTGTATTTCAAGGTAGCCACCACTTCTTCAAATTCCTTTAAGTGCAAATATGGGCTTTCAGAGTCTAGCCTATGGAACTTTGGTATAAGTTGAATCACACCCGGCTTTATATCAATATTCCCCCCAGTTGGTGGTAGGACCATGCACGAGGGTGTAGTTGCACGGGCCGGTTGTAGGTAGTCCCATAATAATCGCATTGGAGGAACGTTATCTACCTCATTCTCTCCTACTCCCTCTTTATTTTCCTTTGTAGTTGGGGGGGGGGGGGGGGGGGGGGGGGATCCATACTCTCCAAACTATCACAATGTTCTACAGATTTTTGGACTCGTCTATGAACGGAGAGTGGTCCAACTAAACCACCTTCGGATTATAGACGATTGTTGTAGCCTCGTTCCCAACGGGACATAAACCACACAATCCAAAATCTAAATTAATCCTAAATTCTAAAATCTAAAAATGAAAACCAAAATCTAAAAGAGTTCGAGTTGGAAGGATAGTACCGATTTGCTTAAACTAGAAGAACTTCCTACAAAATAAAACAAACTTTGTTAGTTCTAGAATTCAGAAAAACTAATCTTAAGAAAACAATAAAACCTAACTACTTCTACTCTATAGCCATTAAAACAATTTAGAACTGTTTAACCTAGCTTCCCCGGCAACGGTGCCAAAAACTTGTTCGCTCGCCTCAAGTGCAAGGCTGCGATGTAGAAATAATTCTCGGTAAGACTGAGGTCGATCCATAGGGAATAAAGTAAACCAATTCAAGTTGTTTCAGCAACTTCTAATTCAATGAATTAAGGGATTCAAGTTTATGAACTAACTTAAAACAATAATTGTAAAAATCTATAATTAAAGGGAACTAAGGCTTTCAAGGATCCACTTCTGATAGCCCTCATGTGAATTTGTTCATCCAAGCATAACACAACTAGATTGAAGTTCTATCTCTCTTCTAGTTGGAAGATATGGCATTCAAACACAAACAATCCCTACTCAAGTTGAAGACTAAGGTTCTAGTTCTAATGAGGCACATAGAAGTCGAATATGTTCGAAGTAACGACCATGCCAAATGGACTATAGTATGCTCTAGGGTTACTAAAATTCAAATCCAATCAATCCAAACACGATAATCTCAGAGAATTGCAAGGAACTCATGTCCGAAGCACATGAACTCTCATAAAACATTCAAAAATATCACTTTTGTTTAAACTAGAACTTAAAAATCCAACTTCAAAGCAAAGTACTTGAATTAGAACGAATCCAACGTGATAACTACTCACAAGCTTCACCTCTTGGCCTTAGTTAAGAGGTTCTAGCCAAACATTATCATGCTTCAACTAGAATTCAAAGAAAAACGAAACAAAAACATGAAAAACTAGAAAAAAAGCCCTAATTGGAGGAATTGCAATCGCTCCACGATGATCTCCCTTGATCCCCACAAACTTAGAACTCTTTTAGGATTCCTTAGTAAGGATGCCAAGGTGTCCTTTTATAGGAAAAACCATGATCTGCCTCGGATTGCGTAAAAACTGACGCACTTGTATAGGAATCAGACGCTGGTCGGGCGCCCGGTCATGTTTCAGTCGGGCGCTCGACCGTGCTTCAATTCGGTCCGCAACTTTTTGGAGAAATCCCTTTTGAATATCGGGCGCCCGATCAGGTCTAGAATTGTGCAGTAGGTTCAGCATATTTCTTCCAATTTCGGGCGCCCGGCCATGTTTTGGTCGGGCACCCGGTGGTCTTCTGACATGCATGTTAAACTCTTCTCTCTTCTGGCCGATCCAAGTCTTTCTGACGTGATTCTTCAGGGCTTCTTTTCAATGTCTTCAATGTGGTTCCAAAGGACCCTTTTAACAATAAATTCATGACTTCTCTCTTTCATTCTTACATACACAAAATAAGCATTAGATGGGTCTTTTAAGCATGCAAACCATGCATGTAATGTAATGCAATGGGCTTGAAAATGTATAAAATGGAAGCTCAACACGGACTAAGTCCGTCGTTAAACCCTGCCTCAAAATCTCATCCCACCTGCCCAAAATACCACACGTTTTCACAAAATCCATATAAAATGAGTTAAATATTTTAAACTTTTAAAATATTATCACATCTACGAAAATAATATGAAAATTTTGAGATTTAAAAAATTAGTGGATTTTGAAAATCTGACATTTAAAAAAAAGAAGTATGAAAATTTAGAGATTTCAAAAAAGAAAAAAAAGAAAAAAGAAAAATAGAGATGTTATTTTGAATGGAAGTTGAGGTTTGGAAAACAAAATTATGAGGTTTAAATAAAATTAATACATAAGGAAAAAAAATTTGATTTTGCAAAGATTAATATTTTAAAAAAGAAATTTGAGAAAATTAAAAAAATGTTGTTATAGTCAAATTGGTGTGGTCGAAGATAGCGAAGACTTGAGACGTGCGAGCACCTTTATGACGGTATCCGACAAGAGAGCACCCTTATGACAGTATTCTACTCAGGAGCCCACCTGGTCGAGACTCGCATATTGGACAAGTACAACGCATAACCACCGAGTCACTGAGCCCTTATGGTCGAGGCTCGAATATTAGGAAAGTACGAAATACCTTTCTGGGTATACGAACCTCTCAATAGTGGTCGTCGAAAGAGTTTGCGTCTCAAGTCAGCGAGGAGTTATCTTCGAGCCCGAGCGTCCTCCGCCTTTTTAGTACCAGCAGCCCATATAGATCAATGTTGGACTCATCTTGATTCATGGTTCCGAACCTCAGGGGATCGTCATCAGGGAACGTAATTGACTAGAGGTCTAATTGGATTGGACCATTCCCTTATCTCGGGATCAATAGGATAAACATCTTATCCCAGAAATCAGTGGTAATCTTGACGTCTTGCGTAATAGATTGGGTCATTTGGATCTATATAAATGAACGGCTTCATCGATAAGAAAGGTACACAATACGCAATCCCTAAGTCTGAAATCCCATCCTTTCCTTTTACAATGTATCCCTGTCTAACTTAAGCTTCGGAGGGCCAGCGGCTGGACGCCGGCCACCCTTAGTTTTTCGTGGTGCCCTTTCAGGTTTGGAAGAAGGCGATCTTGAAGGAAGGTGGACGTTTGGGGGCCTCTGTTACTAAATCCGACGTAAACAGATTGGCGTCGTCTGTGGAAATTTTTGATCATCAAGGTTAGCCACTCTCATCACTGATCGAAGTCCTCCCACCATGCCTCCTAAAAAGACGGTTCATCCTTCCACTTCAAGGCAGACGCTACCCCCGACTGACATTAAAAAACCAGCGCCCATCCCTCAGACCACTTCGACGAGCATCCCCCAAGAAGATCCCAACGTGCCATCGCAAAACCCATTATTCGATGCCTCCGGAAATAAAAAAGATGTCATGCGTTTCCTCGAAAACACACTTCTAACCCTCAACGCTGAATTTCAAGCCTTATCTAATCGCTTGATCAGCATTTTCCGGAGCCCCGGCAACAATCGTCTGAAGGGCTACCGGCGCAACCTATACTAGTGGTTTCCAGACATTCCGCGGACGAGCCACAAGTCCAGCCAAATCATCCTCCGTCAAATCGAACTGCCGCTCGGCAACCAAGCCCCTGTACTGCTCCCGCATTCCATACACTCTAGTACTTCCCGACAACAGCATTCTCAGGGGTCCACCATCGAAACGTCAGGTTATACCTTACCATGGGAAGGAGACCTCAAGAGAATCCACGATCGTTTTGACGATATGGAACAACGATATCAGACAAATCGACCATCTGCTGTTGTGGTGTTGATACATCGGTCCGAGTCTCCTTTCACCTGCGAGGTCATGGAGGCAACTTTACCTAGGAAGTACCGCACGCCCGTCATCACCCCGTATACAGGTACTGGCGATCCTCTCGAACACCTGGAAATGTATAAGTCTCTTATGGAGATGGAGGGACATGGGTCAGAAATCATGTGTAGGGCTTTTTCCCTAACCCTAAAAAAGGCAGCTCGTACATGGTTCCGAGGGCTAAAGCCCCGATCCATCGGGTCCTTCACACAGCTATCAGAGCTATTCCTTTCTCAATTCATGGAAAGCATTCGTACTAAAAAGCTGGCATCTCACCTAATGGATCTGAAACAGTAGCATGGGGAGACGATAAAGGAGTTTCCAGTACGGTTCACTTCAGAAGCCGTCCAAATTGAAGGTTATACTGAGGAAAAAGGCCTCACAGCCCTCATAGCCGGAATTACAAGCGAGAAATTTAAATTTGCCCTAGATAAGAACCCTCCTAAAACCATGGCAGAATTCCAAGCAAAAGCTCAGAAATATATCAACGCAGAAGAAGTCGCTTTGGCACGTCATTGTATACAGGGCAAGAAGAGCAAGCCGGAGGAAATCTCTCCCCCGATAAGAAATATCGGCTGTGATCAACAGGACCGCTCCCCTAACAGGTCTTACTCTGGTAAATATCATAATTACACCCCTCTTATCCAATCTCCGGAGAAAGTATTAATGGAGATCAAACACAAGCCTTACATGAAGTGGCCTTCAAAGATCAAATCTGATCCCGAAAAAAGAGATAAGAATAAGTATTGCTATTTCCACAAGGATCATGGGCATAACACTCAAGATTGCATATCACTGGGAGATCACATCGAAGCTCTTATTCGGAAGGGTCATCTTCGAGATTATGTTGTCCGAGAAGGTCAGTCACCTAAAATGGCGGAAGCTTCATCACACCAGAAGAAGTCACCTCACCGCCCTACTTCGCAAGAAAACCTTGAACCCACTGGTGAGATCCGGACCATTGCCAGAGGACCGGCTTGCGGGGGAGATTCTCAAGCTTCAAGAAAAGCATATGCTCGCAAAGCGTCTCATAAGCCCCAGCATATCTATTGGATGGAAAAGACGCCCGATGTAACGAAACCCAGCAATCCTGACTTCTTTTTCCCTTGAAGATGCAGAAGGGATTCACTTCCCTCACAAAGATTCAATTGTGGTCACACTAAAGGTATCAAATTATCTGACTCATCGTATTATGGTGGATACAGGTAGCTCTATTGATATTCTCTACCTAGAGGCTTTCAATTAAATGGCACTCGTCAGAAGCCTGCTCAAACCAATATCAACCCCTCTCGTCGGCTTCGGAGGCGAAGTGGTAACACCTGAGGGGAGCATTGACCTTCCAGTTACCTTCGATGAAATCCCAGCGAAAATGACTATCTTCGTAAATTTCCTTGTGGTAGATCGGAGATCAGCATATAACGCCATTTTGGGTCGACCTTCACTCAATAAGGTAGGGGCAGCGTTACACCCTCTATACTTGTGCATAAAATTTCCTACTCCAACTGGAGTCGGGGTTGTATGAGGAAATCAAAAGGAAGCACGGACGTGTTACAAAATCGCCGTACAGGACTGAAAGAAGGCCCAGACGACACCAATTCTGATGGTGGCAAAAGATTCATCAAGTCCTCTGATGGCTACCTCGTTGGACCCAAGGGAGAGTGCTCTCCAATCAGGAACTCCAGGGGAAGAGACAATTACAATCCACTTAGCTGAAGATAATTCGTCCAAAATTGTCTACGTTGGATCCTCTTTAAGCAGCATCTTTCGAGAAAATCTGGTCCGATTCCTCACTGAATACCAAGATGTGTTTGCCTGGTCTCACGGAGATAGGTATCGACCCCGGCGTTATAGCACATCGTTTGAATATTGATCATAAGTATAGACCTGTTCACCAACGCCGACGTGCCTTCACTGTAGAAAGGCAAATGGTAATCAAGGCTGAAGTCGAGAAGCTGCTCAGAGTCAATTTTATAAAAGAAGTTGACTACCCAGAATGGGTCGCAAACGTGGTTCTCGTTCGAAAAGCTAATGGCAAGTGGAGAATGTGTGTTGACTATTCAGATTTAAACAAAGCGTGCCCCAAAGACAGCTTCCCAACCCCACGAATCGACCATCTGGTCAACTCGACGGCAGGGCATGCCCTGCTCAGTTTCATGGACGCTTATTCTAGTTATAACCAGATTATGATGTATCCGCCTGACAACCAGCACACTGCCTTCATCACTGACTGAGGCCTATATTGCTACCAGGTAATGCCTTTTGGTCTTAAAAATGCAGGAGCCACCTATCAGCGCCTAGTCAACAAAATATTCACTGCACAAATTGGCGGGAATATGGAAGTATATGTCGACGACATGCTCGTGAAAAGCATCGTGGAAAATGACCACCCTACAGATTTTCGAGAAGCCTTCGACTTAATGAAAAGGTATCAGATGAAGCTAAATCCAGAGAAATGTGCGTTCGGAGTATCCACTGGAAAATTTCTCAGATTTATGGTCGGCCATCGAGGAATTGAGGCGAATCCTGAAAAAATAAAAGCATTGATCGAGATGAATTCCCCGTCCACGCTCGAAGATGTCCAATGTCTGGCTGGTCGCATCGCATCATTGAACAGGTTCATTTCGCGAGCCTCTGATAAATGTTTACCCTTCTTTAAGCTCCTCCGAACCACCGCCAAATCTGATTGGGAGTGGACACCGCAATGCGAGGAAGCGTTCCAATAACTGAAGCAATATATGAGTGCACCCCCCGTTTTAACAAAACTTGTGGCGCACGAGCAACTTCTTCTTTATTTATCTGTGTCTTCTACAGCCGTTAGTGCCGCTTTAATAAGACAAGATTCCGGGGTATAAAGGCCTATTTATTATATTAGTCGAGCGATGGTGGATGCCGAAACTCGGTATTCTGATATGGAAAAATTGGCCCTCGCCTTAGTCACTACTGCCCGAAAACTGCGACCCTACTTCCAAGCCCACGCTATATTAGTGCCAACAAATCATCCGTTAAGGTAGGTCCTTAAAAAACCCGAGGTTTCTGGGCGATTAACCAAATGGGCGATTGAGATCAGTGAGCATGATATTTCGTTTTGCCCCAGGACCGCCATCAAAGGTCAAGCCGTGGCCGACTTCATCGCCGAATTCACATACTCCTCTCCCGGTGATAACTATACGACCAGCGACCAGACCCTTTGGTCACTCTTCGTGGATGGGTCTTCATGGGCCACCGGGAGTGGCGCGGGCTTAATCTTAGTCGCTCCTGATGGGTCGCGCTTCCAATATGCCTTGCGGTTTGACTCTCATGTCTCAAACAATGAAGCAGAATATGAGGCTTTGATCATCGACCTCGAACTAGCAAACGTCCTCTCGATTCAGAGTTTACTTATTTATAGCGATTCTCAGCTTATTGTCAATCAAGTACTCGGCTGAATTTGAGGCGAGAGAAGAACGGATGGTTTTATACAAATCCCGAGTGCTCATCCTGCTCGCAAGGCTGAAGAATTATGAAATAATCCACATCCCTCGCGAAAAGAACAAAATCACAGATTCTTTGGCAAAACAAGCCTCCGCACCCGAATCGGAGTTATCGCAATCTATTCCCATCGAGCACTTTCATGCTCCGAGTATCAACCAAGCGACCTTCGAGCAAGTGACCATGGATTATCCCTCTCCGTGCTGGATGGATCCCATCGTTCTCTACCTCAGAGATGGATATCTCCCGGATAATAAAAATCTGCATGACAAATCCGTCATTGCGCCACCAGGTATACTTTACTAAACAGAACGTTGTTACACAAGCGTTTTACTTTACCCTACTTAAGGTGTCTTCACCCAGAAGAAGCACATCGCGTTCTGGATGAAATACACCAAGGGGCATGTGGTAACCATCCTAAGGGACGGTCTTTAGCATATAAGGCGATGAGGTAAGGTTATTATTGGCCCACTATGAAGGCAGATGCAATCAAATTCTCTAAAAAATGTGACAAGTGTCAGCGATATTCTCCCATACCTCGTGTGCTGTCCGAGCAAATGACGCCAATGGATGGCCCTTAGCCCTTCGCCCAATGGGGTGTCGATATCATCGGACCGTTGCCTACTGGGAAAGGTCAGAACAGATTTGCAATCGTGGCAGTCGATTATTTCACGAAATGGGTCAAGGCAGAACCATTAGCCAGAATTACTAAAAACAGACCACTAAGTTCATATGGAGAAACATCATATGTCGTTATGGACTCCCCCATTCTATAATCACTGATAGCGGAAAACAATTCAACAATGCTGCGTTCGCAGAGTTTTACAAAAAATGGAAGATACGCTGTGTTCGCACCTCCCCATATCATCCTTAGGCCAATGGACAGGTTGAAGCAGTAAATAAGATCATCAAACATCATCTAAAGACTAAGCTCGACGAATGTAAAGGTATGTGGCCAGAACTCTTACCATAAGTCTTATGGGCCTATAGGACTACGGCCCGCACATCAACAGGAGAAACTCCTTTCTCCTTAGCATTCGGCACCGACGCAGTGGTGCTGATTGAAGTTCAAGTACCTTCGTATCGAATCGAGTAATATGATCCCACTTGTAATCAGGAAGGTCTGCGACTTCATCTCGATCTCTTGAAAGAGCGGAGGGATGCCTCCCAACTGCGAGCAGCAGCATATTAGCAGCGCATTGCTCGGTATCGTGACGCCAAAGTCCGACCTAGAACCTTTCAGCTCGGGGATTTGGTTCTCAGACGGAACTTCGGAGTTCCTGCTCGTTCGCTGGATCCAAATTGGGAAGGTCCGTACCGAGTCACCAAAATCGTGTGACCCGGTACTTATTATCTTGAAGATATGCAAGGAAGACCCGTACGTCGCCCTTGGCACGTAGAACATTTGCTACGGTATTTTCCTTAATTCGATGTAAGTTTGAACGATATTTTAATAAAGGTGGATTGTCTATTGGTCGCTACTCCACTTTAGTGGACATGAATAGCCCCGAAGAGAATACATACATTCTCTTGGCCAATTCTCTACCCTTGGTAGAGTCAAAGTCTCAATTGATAGATTAGTCTATCTCCACCCGGATATGGTCACCAAGACCCCCGGATTGAGCCTAACTCATAACTACGTGAGTTAAGTATGAAAGCATTCAGTATACAAGAAAGGAAGATCGAAAGGAAGGAGAAATAAGATGCCAGCAACATCATCAAAAAGTGTTTTCTCATTCATCTCAATTGACAACAAAGTCAAATTGTTTACAAACGCAAAATTAATACATGAGATAGGTAAAGGAAAGAAAGATGATCATTCTTGCGCATCGGACGGAGGAGGAGCGGTACTCTCAGCTTCCGGGCCCACTTCGGAGATCCCTCCAGCTTGAGTGACCTCAGTCACTTCGTTCTCGGTAGCTGCTCTTTCCTCTGCTGCTATAACGGCCGCGACCTTCTCGAATTCACCCATATCAAAAGATGGGGACATCTGTTGCACTACTCGTAGTGCGAAGTTGCGACCAGCATCGTAGGATTCATATCTTTCATCGTCGTACTGCTGCGAAGTCTAGAACTCCATAATGGCTCGGGCTCCTCCTTCGGAAAGCATCTTGACAAGGGCTACTCTCTCCTCCTCCCAGTGGATCGAGTCGTCCTTGAGTTGCGCAAGGGTGGAGCGCTCTTTGTCCAGGTTGTCGCTGGCTTCCTTGAGCTGCGACTTGACCTTTGCGAGCAGCTCCTCCAGCGAGATCTTGTCCTGACGGAAGATCTCTCTCTCTCTCTGCCTTCTCCTTTATATCCGTGAGTCTGGCGAAGTTGGAATCCAAAGCCTGATATCTGTCAGTCAGGACTTGGATCTTCTCGATGACGATCTTCTTTTCCTCAGTCATCTTCGTAATCAGGGTCTCACGAGACTTGATGACTTGGTCCCTTCCATGGACCGCCTTCTCCAGAGCCACCCTTTTCCCCTCAGCCTCATCTATTACACGACGGGCGGCAATGATATCACGTCTCGTTCGTAGGATGAGGTCCAAGCCCTGTAGAACAGAAGGAGGTTATGAGACAAGCTTTCGGAAGTTAACTAAGAAAGCAAATTACAGGGTTAAAGTAAAGCACGTTTTACCTGGACCATCCTCATTCCCGCGTCAAGGAAGAGGTTTTCAGGACTTACTTCGGGGAGGGCGCCAAAAGTCTAGGGGGAGATGTTGTCGAAGAGGAACTTGCAGATTGGGTGGAGATGGCTGGGGACAGTGAATGTTCCGACTCCAGAGGGCTGGGCTACGACTAGCCCAGCTGGGCTCGCATCTTGAGCAGTGGTCTGCTCGCGAGGAGGAATCATCTCGTGAGCACCTTTAGGCTTGCGAGATTCTTCGACTGGGGGGCAGTTTCCCCTGCCCCGTCATTCCTCCGGGAATTATCGGCGACATCAATAACTAGTAGTTCAGGAGGAACCACCGGTGCAGGAACCGCTGGCACATCCACCACGGTCTCAGGAAGAGGGGTTTGAGCAACTCCGCCCGTCCGATTAGACGAGTGAGAGGGACCGGCAGATGTCTTCTTCTACCTCTTCGAGTTGGTGCCCTTGAGGCGAGGTAGTAACCCTCTCTTCTCCCCTGCATTTGTCATCTCGACCTCCTCGTGAGATATCAGTCCTGCCGCTGTAAGTCGAGAGGCTGACAGACAAGACTCGATATGCCTGTCCCGAGTAGGCAACTTGTACACCTTCACGATCTTCTTGTGCATTCCTTCCTTCAGGTTCGACTTCCCCAAAGTCGAGATGCCTGCAAATACGAGCAGAGGTTAGAAATGCAAAAAACCCTAAATTGGCTCGTGAAACCTGCGAAGTGTGAAACTGTACCCACCTTCACAGAAAAAACGGCTCACGCCAGGGCCCCCAGAAATGGATCTTGTCTCAGACTCCCAGCTCCCGGAAGCATAGAACCATCGTTTCCTCCATCCAGGGTAATTTGAAGAGGGTTTCCTTAGGACAAAATTATCCCGGTGCCAGTAACAGAGGTAATACCAGCCTTCGCTGGAAGGTGCCTTCTTGAGTTGGTACATTAGGAGAAACTCTTCGGCAGTTAACTCTCCGTTACCAGCTTGCGCCCAGAGAGTGAAGGAGCTTAGGATTACCCTCCATCCATTTACAATAAGTTTCCTGGGGGCAATCTTATAACTCCGGAGTACACCGCAGATGAAGGGGTGGAGGGGAAGGCGCACCCCAAGAATGAAGAAGTATTCATAGAGGGCAACACAACCGGGGGGAGGAGAATCCGGGGTTTCTCCCTCTCCGGGTAACCGGAGAATGAATGAGTCAGGGACCTGATATCTCTCCCGCAACTCATTCAACCGGTCCTCCGTCATTATGATGGGTACCCGGACGCAAAGTACCTACCCGGTTGAACCCTCGCATTGTTGGAGGAAGAAGATTCCGGGGTAGCATCCCCCAGGGGGACAGTCTCCTCATCAAAATCTCCGGCCATGAAATTTTATGTTGTAGATAAGTTTGGCGTGTAAAAGGAATGTGAGGAATCGCGCTCGCACATCCAGAATGCGAGCAGCTCAGCTCGGGCTCGACAAAAGGGGTCGCACATCCAGAATGAGAGCAGCTCAGCTTGGGCTCGACAAAAGGGGTCGCACATCCAGAATGTGAGCAGATCAGCTCGGGCTCGACGAAAGGGGTCGCACATCCAGAATCCGAGCAGCTCAGCTCGGGCTCGACGGAAGGGGTCGCACATCCAGAATGCGAGCAGCTCAGCTCGGGCTCGACGGAAGGGGTCTCACATCCAGAATGCGAGCAGCTCGGGTCGGGCTCGACGGGGTCGCATTCCATATGCTAAATGCGAGCACTCTAGATATGAGCAGCTCTCGGCATCTGAGTGATCGTGGTTCCTGGTTTCTGGCGTGGAAGGCCTTCGTCTACTAGTACCAGCAGCCCGTATAGGCCGGTTTTGGTTTATATCTATTCTTAGCTCCGAATATCCAGAGACGTAATCAGCTAGACGTCTAGGATGTTTTGACTACATGTTTATTCAAGGATTAAGCGAGATAAGCTCCTTATCCCATGAAATCAGTGCTAATCTTAACAGCTTGCGTAGCGGATTGGATCATTGAGATCTGTATAAATAGATGACTCTATTGATGATAAAGGTACACAATACTCAATCTTTAACTCTGATTGATCATTCCTTCTCTTTTCAACCTCATCCTATCTGATTTAAGCATCGGAGGGCTAACGGCTGGACGCCAGCCACCCTTAGTTACTTTCTGTTTCTTTTCAGGTCTAAGGAAGAAATCTCTTGGAGAGAAGGTAACCTTTCGGAGGATCCTGTTACAAAAATCGACGTAAACAATTTGGCGCTGTCTGTGGGAACGATTTGATCGTCACAGTCAATCGTTCTACCACTGATCAAAATCCTTCCACCATGCCTCCTAAGAAGACAGCTCATCCTTCCACATCAAGGCAAACATTACCTCCAGCCTGACGTGACAGAATCAGTTCCTGTTCCCCAAACCGTTTCAATAAACATCCCTTAAGGAGCTCCAAGCGTGCCATCGGCGAACCCATTACTTGAGGCTTCTAGAAGTCAAGAAGATGTCATGCGTTTCCTGGGAAACACCCTTCTAACTCTCAATGCTGGGTTTCAAGCCCTGTCTAACCGGCTTGATCAACATTTCCTGGAACCTCAGAAGCCACCTTCTGGGGGGTTGCCGGCACAGCCCATACCGATGGCTTCCAGACACTCTGTGGATGAACCACAGGTTCAACCAAATCATCCTCCATCGAACCGAGTGCCAATTGGCAACCAACCCCCCGTATTATCCCCACATTCCGTACATTCCAGTACCTCTCGCCAACAACAATCTCATGGGTCCACCATTGAAGCTTCCGGTTATACTCTACCATGGGAAGGAGATCTCAAAAAGATCCATGATCATTTTGATGATATGGAGCAACGATATCAGGCGAATCGACCATCAGCCGCCGTGGCGTCGATACATCGATCCGAGTCCCCTTTCACCAGCGAAGTCATGGAAGCACCTCTACCAAGAAAGTATCATACACCCGTCATTACCCCATATACAGGTACCGGTGATCCTCTCGAACATTTGGAAACCTATAGGTCTCTTATGGAGCTGGAGGGACATGGGTCAGAAATCATGTGTAGGGCCTTCTCCCTAACTTTAAAAGAAGCAGCCCGTACTTGGTTCTGGGGGTTGAAACCTCGATCTATCTGATCCTTCTCACAGCTATCGGAGTTGTTCCTTTCCCAATTCATTGGAAGCATCCGTACCAAGAAACCGGCGTCTCACCTAATGGATTTGAAACAACAGCATGGGGAAACAATAAAGGAGTTTACAGTGCGGTTCACAATGGAAGCAGTCCAAACCGAAGGGTATACTGAAGAGAAAGGCCTCACCTCCTTGATAGCTGGGATCACCAGCGAAAAATTCAGATTCGCTTTGGATAAGAATCCTCTCAAAACTATGACAGAATTCCAAGCTAAAGCTCAGAAGTATATCAATGCTGAAGAGGTGGCGTTAGCACGTCATGGTATACAAGGCAAGAAACGCGAGCCGGAGGAAGCCTCATCTGCGGACAAGAAGTATAGGCGCGATCGGCGAGATCGCTCTCCCAAGAAAGTTTTCTTCGGTAAGTACCATAACTACACCCCTCTTAACCGGCCTCCAGAAAATGTGTTAATGGAGATTAAGCATAAACCATATGTGAAATGGCCTGCAAAAATAAAATCTGATCCTGAGAAAAGAGACAAGAGCAAGTTTTGTTATTTTCATAAAGATCATGGGCACACTACCCAAGACTGCATAACCCTACATGACCACATCGAGGCTCTTATTTGGAAAGGTCATCTTCAAGATTATGTTGCCCGGCAAGGTCGCTCCCCAAAAGGGGGGGGAAGCCTCGCAACAACAGAAGAAATCACCTCATCGACGTACTCCGCAAGAAGACGCTGAGCCCACCGGGGAGATACGGACCATCGCCGGGGGACCGGCTTGCGGGGGAGATTCTCGAGCTTCAAGAAAGGCATACGCTCGTAAGGCGTCCAAGAAGCCCCAACATATTTATTGGCTGGAACAGACGCCCAACGCATCAAGAACCAGTCACCCTCCAATTTCCTTCTCCCTCGAAGACGCTGAGGGAGTTCACTTCCCTCACGAAGACTCCATCGTGGTCGCACTAAAGGTATCAAATTATTTGACTCATCGTATTATGGTGGATACAGGTAGCTCTGCTGATATTTTATACCTGGAGGCTTTCAAAAAAATGGCACTTGCCAGAAGCCTACTTAAGCTAGTCACAACCCCCCTCATCGGCTTCGGGGGCGAAGTCGTGACACCTGAAGGAAGCATTGACCTTCCAGTCACCTTTGGGGAGAGTCCAGCCAAGACGACCATCTTCGTAAACTTCCTCTTGGTGGATCGAAGATCAGCATACAATGCCATTTTGGGGTGACCATCTCTCAATAAGGTTGGGGCAGCTTTACATCCCTTGTATTTGTGCGTCAAATTTCCTACGTCGAATGGCGTTGGGGTTGTACGAGGAAACCAGAAAGAAGCTCGGTCTTATTACGAAATAGCCCTACAAGATAGGAAGAAAGCACAAGCAACGCCGGTTATGATAGTGACACAAACTTCATCCAACCCCCCAACGGATACCTCGCTGGATCCAAGAGAGGATGCTCTCCAATCAGGAACTCTCGGGGAAGAGACAGTAGCGATTCGCTTAAATGGAGATTACCCATCCAAAGTTGTCTTCGTGGGATCCTCTTTGAGAAATGTCATTCGAGTAGATTTAATCCGCCTTCTCACTGAATATCAAGATGTGTTTGCCTGGTCTCACCGAGACATGCCTGGCATTGACCCTAGTGTCATTGTACACCGTCTGAACATCGACCCGAAGTTTAAGCCCGTCCACCAGCGCCGACGTGCCTTCACTGCGGAAAGGCAAATGGCAATCAAGGCCGAAGTCAAGAAGCTACTTACGGTCAATTTCATAAAAGAAGCTGACTACCCAGAATGGGTCGCGAATGTAGTTCTCGTTCAAAAATCCAATGGTAAGTGGAGAATGTGCGTCGATTATTCAGATCTAAACAAGCGTGCCCCAAAGATAGCTTTCCGACCCCGCGAATCGACCAGTTAGTTGATTCAACAGCCGGACATGCTCTGCTTAGTTTCATGGACGCTTATTCTGGTTAGAACCAGATCATGATGCATCCGCCCGATAGCCAACATACTGCCTTCATCACTGACCGAGGTCTATATTGCTACCATGTAATGCCGTTTGGTCTTAAAAATGCAAGGGCCACTTATCAGCGTCTCGTCAACAAGATATTCGCCGCGCAAAATGGCAGGAATATGGAAGTATATGTGGATGACATGCTCATGAAAAGTGTCGCAGAAGACGATCACCTGTCAGATCTTCGAGAAGCCTTCGACCTGATGAGGAAATATCAGATAAAGCTGAACCCAGAAAAATGTGCGTTCGGAGTCTCTGTTGGAAAATTTCTCGGATTTATGGTCGGTCAGCGAGGAATTGAGGCAAATCCTGAAAAAATAAAAGCCTTGATAGAGATGAAATCCCCGACCACCCTTAAGGACGTCTAGCGTTTGGCTGGTCGCATTGCATCGTTGAACAGGTTCATCTCGCGAGCATCTGACAAGTGCTTACCATTCTTCAAGCTCCTCCGAGCCACAGCCAAGTCTGATTGGGAGTGGACATCACAGTGCGAAGAAGCTTTTCAACAACTGAAGCAATATATGAGTATACCCCCTGTTTTATCTAAGCGTGTGCTGCACGAGCAACTTATCCTTTATTTATCTGTATCCTCCACGGCCGTTAGCGCCGCTTTAATAAGAGAAGATTTCGGGATACAAAGGCCCATTTATTATATCAATCGAGCAATGGTAGACGCTGAAACTCGGTACTCTGATATGAAAAAGCTGGCTTTGGCTTTAGTCACGGCAGCTCGAAAGCTGCGACCATACTTTCAAGCCCACGCTATTTTAGTACCAACGAATCATCCGCTACTGTAGATCCTTCAAAAACCCGAGGCTTCCGGACGGTTAACTACATGGGCGATTGAGCTCAGTGAGCACGACATATCATTCTGCCCCAGGACTGCAATCAAGGGCCAGGCCGTATCTGACTTTATCGCCGAATTCTCGTATTCTTCTTCCGATGAAGATACTACGATCAGCGACCAGCCATCCTGGTCACTCTTCGTGGACGGGTCCTCACGGGCCACTGGTAGTGGAGCGAGCCTTATTCTAGTCGCCCCAGATGGGTTGCATTTTCAGTACGCTTTACGTTTCGATTCTCGCATCTCAAATAATGAAGCAGAATATGAGGCCTTGATCGTTGGCCTCGAACTAGCGAACGTCCTTTCAATTCAAAACCTACTCATTCACAGTGATTCTCAGCTCATAGTCAATCAAGTACTTGACGAATTCGAAGCAAAAGAAGAGAGGATGGCTTTATATAAATCTCGAGTACTCATTCTGCTTGCAAAACTGAAGAGGTACGAAATAATCTGCATCCCCTACGAGGAGAATAAACTCGCTGATTTGTTGGCAAAGCTCGCCTCTGCACCAGAATCTGAGTTATCATATTCGACTCCTATTGAGTATCTTCAAAACTCGAGTATCGACCAAGCCACTCTCGAGCAGGTGGTTGCAATACATCCATCTCCATGTTGGATGGATCCCATCACTCTTTATCTCAGAGATGGAGTTCTTCCAGACGACAAGAAAACCGCACGACAAATTCGATATCGATCTGCCAGGTACACTTTACAGAATGGGATCCTATTACGTAGAAGTTTTTCTTTGCCTTATTTAAGGTGTCTTCACCCAGAAGAAGCACATCGTGTTCTGGATGAAATACACCGGGGGGCATGTGGTAACCACCCAAGGGGGCGATCCCTAGTGTATAAAGCAATGAGGCAAGGTTACTATTGGCCCACTATGAAGGCAGACGCAATTGAACTTTCTAAAAAATGTGACAAGTGCCAGCGATACTCTCCTATACCTCATGTACCGTCCGAGCAAATGACTCCAGTTGATAGCCCTTGGCCTTTCGCGCAATGGGGGGTCGATATAATCAGGCCCTTGCCTACTGGAAAAGGACAAAATAGGTTCGCAATAGTGGGGGTCGATTATTTCACCAAATGGGCCGAGGCAGAACCATTAGCTAAGATCACTGAGAAACAAACCACTAAGTTCATATGGAAAAACATTATATACCGTTATGGACTCCCCCACACTATAATTACCGACAACGGAACGCAATTCGACAACGCAGCTTTCCATGAATTTTGTGAAAAATGAAAAATACGCAACCTCCGCACCTCTCTGTATCATCCTCAGGCAAATGGGTAAGTTGAGGCAGTGAACAGAATCATCAAGCATCATTTGAAAACCAAGCTCGATGAGTGTAAGGGCATATGGCCAGAACTCTTGCCAGAAGTCTTATGGGCATATAGGACTACGACTCGTACGTCTACGGGCGAAACTCCCTTCTCCTTGGCATTCGGTACTGACGCGGTAGTACCAGTTGAAATTCAAGTACCCTCGTACCAGGTTGAGCGGTACGATCCCACTTGTAATCAAGAAAATCTTCGACTTCACCTCGATCTCTCAAAAGAACGGAGAATTGCCTCTCAGATGCGAGCAGCATCGTATCAGCACCGCATTGCTCGCTACTGTAACGCTAAAGTTTGGCCCAGAGCTTTCCAGCTAGGCGATTTAGTTCTCAGACAGAACCTCGGGGTTCCTGCTCGATCACTTGATCCGAATTTGGAAGGCCCGTATCGAGTCATTAAAATCGTGCGACCCGGCACCTACTATCTTGAAGATATGCAAGGTGTTCGCTCGCCTCAAGTGTAAGGCTGCGATGTAGTAATAAATCTCGGTAAGACCGAGGTCGATCCACAGGGAAAGAAGTAAACAATTCCAAGTACTCTAATAACTAGAATCTAAGAAGTTTAAGAAAGTAGTTTTTCACATGAAATAGGAAAATCTGAAAATAAAAAGAACTAGAGCATCAAGGATCCACTTGTAGTGGTCTAATGCCAATCCATTCATCCAAGTACAACACAATTAGAATCAAAGTCCTATCTCTCATCTAATTGGAAGATATAACATTCAAGCACAAACAATCCCACTTAAATCTGGAAATTAGATTTCTAGTTCTAATGAAGCACATAGAACTTGAACTTGTAGCCTTCGGAGTAACAGCCATGCCTATGGACTATGGCATGCTCAAGGGTTACTACAATTCTAATTTAAACAACCCAATCATGGTAATCTTAGAGAATTGCAAGGAACTCATGTCCGGAGCACACAAACTCTCACAATTCATCTAAAAATCCGAACTTTATTCAAACTAGAACTTCAAAATCCAAAATTAAGAAAAGGGTACTTGAAATAAAAGAATTAAAGCATTGGAACCAACTACAAATTTCACCTCTAGCTCTAGCTAAGAGGTTAGCTAAGGAAAAGCATATTAAAACTAGAACTAGAACTAAGAAAAGGAAGAAAAACTAGCTGGAGGAGGCTAGGTAGCCTCCTAGGACTTGAACTCCTTGCTTCCCACGTCCTTGGTTGATTTGGAATAGAAGAGAGCACCTCCTTTTATAGTGCAGCAATAGTACAGCAACATAGCAGAATTTGTTTCGCCTGGTACGGCTTAACCAATGGTCGGATTGCCTTCAAATTTGGTTTGTAGCTTCCTTGTAATGTGATCTTCCTCATAGATGATTTAGATTTCCAAGATTATCGTCTGAATGGGCCCACCAATCACATCACCGACCGCCTCTCAAAATCGCGCACTTTGGGTACCTTCAGAACCAGTCATCTTGCTTTCAACGCCCTGGAGTGTACAGAGGTCGGATTGATCTCAAATTTTGAACATTGGTAGAAAACTTCCTCCTCTACATGATGGATGGATTAGATTGTCCAAAACAACCCCAGAATATGGTCCAAAAATTAGAACACTCAGCCCTTTTATAAACTCTGCGCAGTTGGATCTTTCTGGATGGTCCATCTTTCTTCAACCGGTACGATCAAACCACACATCCTTTTGATCTGAAACTTTTGTGGTTATTCATATATGGATGTGATCTAAAAGATGGTCAAAGTAGATTCTTCATATCATCAATGATGAGTCCTCTGGACCGGCCCAGAGTTGAACAGCGAAATCTGGAACTTTCTGGACAGTTCGTATTGTTTTGGCCACCACGGTCAATCCGTAGCTCCGATCGACACGAAACCACTTGGGTTAGTTCGGCGTCGAGCTCCTCTTCGACATGGATGTGTTGGATTTCCAAATATCATCAAGATGGCTTCAGAAAACTGGTCCGAAAAAGCAGGTGCGGGAGTACATTGCTGTTTTAGAATCTGGAATCTGAAACTTGCATGGCCGACCGGTCACGACCGGTCGGACAGGGCTGGCCGACCGGTCATGACCGGTCAGGCCCTCTTTGGCATTACTCCAGCAAGCATGGCCGACCGGTCAAGACCGGTCGGGCTTCCTTGGCCGACCGGTCACGATCATTCGGTCTCTTTTTCTTCTTGTTTTCTTCCTTTCTTTCTTCTATTTTCTTCTTTCTTTGCTTCCTTCTTTCTTTGGTCCACCTTGGGCCTTCATCAAAGGCTCCAAATGGCCCCTTTTTGGTCTCTAATTGAGTGAAGTCCGCTCTCATTCCTATAATCACGAAACATGTGTTAGATGGGCCTTTAAATCATGAAAATCATGCAAACCATGTCATGTAATGGGCAATGCAATGTATAAATTGGAGGTTCAACACACCCCCCAGCCAGCTTTTTGCTAGTCCCGAGCAAAACATGCGTGAAACAATTTCAAACCTCCAAACCCAACTCTCCCTCAGAACCCATGATTCTATCCATTCCAAGGTGTATAAGTATAAAATTTGGAAAAATTAGGTGATAGAAGCTGAAATCTTGGACTCTCAAAACATAATAAGTGTCTACATGAAATTCCCACTGATTGATTGATAAATAGAAGAACTCGAACAAATTCAACCTAGTGTGCATAGTGAAAGTTCATCTCATGAGTTTTTGGGATCATCTTTTTCATAGATTAAGTAAACCAAGGATTTTAAGGTGCACAGAGCAACAACAAGCCTATGACAGGAATTTGCCTTACCGTCCTTCCGACGGCTTTCACACTACGTCCCATTTCCGGCTTTGGTTACGGTTCGACCATCCCCCGGTTGGTAATAGGTAGCCCTTTTCGAAATTTTCCACCATTTTTCCTTCATTCCCGATTTCATCCTTTCTTTCCTTTTTCTTTTAAAATTAGATAGGATTTTTAAAAATCCATATCTTCTGTTATTTTCCCATGGACAAGGATGGACAAAATACCCCGGCTTGGCTGCTCAACACCTTTAAATCAAAGTCTAGCTAATCCACAAATCACATAAACCTGTCACTCATGAAAATCGTGTAATGTGAACTAGGTGTAAAAAGTGTTCAAATTTTTCTATCAATCAAAACAATAGGGGAAGTATCATATAACACCATTATGGTGGGAGAAATTCAAGACTTACAACATCACACACTTCGTATCTCCTCTTCTTATACTCATATCATCTCGAATGCATGGAAATAAGGTTTTCTAAAAGAGTTTTGAAATTTTAGAAAATTCGAAAAAATTTGCGCATGTGAGGCTCGAAATGTTGCAACATGCTAGATGAGGAATCTCATCTCACCCCCCAACCAAATCTTGCATTGTCCTCAATGTAAAAAGATACGCAATTAGCATGAACATGAGAGCAATGGTAAAATATGAGAGAGTGAGAACAATAGTACCTGAGATAGCAAGTTGATCAATTCTAGCATCTTCCATTGTCTCGATGAGACTTATTCAATCCTAATTGCAGAAAAATAAATCCTAACCTACCTACCTACCTTTGATTAGTCCGATCAACTACATGATCAAAGTTGAGCAGGATCTTCATGAATTTCAATAAATTTCTCATGAGGACCATCCAAAGTCCTGCTCGACAGTAAACATGTGTGCTTCTTATCATTGAAGTCCAATCGTATTGTGCACCACATGCATAAAAGGAGGAGATAAGAGCAGCAAAAAGATATCTCCTCAAATTCTGATTTGGGTTATGATTGATTAAAAATGGGTCCTCCCAATCAGAATTTTCAATGGGCTGAAGGACCCATGATGGTGGAGAGACACTCATCAAGTTTTCATTGGTTAAAGTTGTCTCCTCCACAATTTCAGAATTGTACGGTGCTTCCACAAACAATGGTAAAGAGTGTAAATCAGTGGAAATGTGTTCTTCAGGCACCGGCACCGTGTCTAACAAAATGTCCAACTCCTTAATCATCTCATCATCAAGATCATAAGATTGGGCCAAGCATTCCTCTAGGAAATCGAGATAGTCGGATGAAGGGTCCTCATCCTCCCTTAATGATTGAAGAAATTCTATTTCAATGGTAAGGAATTCCTCCTCTATAGAGAGGAGGTCTTCCAAAGAGAATTCTTCAGATTCAGTGGTAAGCACATCATCTAACATTGGTTGATCTTTGAAAATTTCAGATTGTGCCACCTCATCATCCAAAGGAATAGAATTTTCAATCAAAGGGAGGTCTACCACACTAGAATTTGGCATGTGTTGTTGGTGGAAGGACTCAAAAAGATCGACTTCGGCCATCTCTCTAGCATGCATATCCTCTAGAGACTCATAATCATTATGCCCTTGGGAAAAAGAAACCATAGGTTCATAACCATTCACCAAACCCTCATTGTAGGCAACCCCACTACCACTTTCAAATTTTATGGATTCCTCGGGTTCGTCAACCGTCATTGAAATCTCTTCATCATTAAGTTCAAAGCATCCAAAAGAGATAGTGGACTCACCATAATTGATGATGACATTGGGATCATCGAAATCAATCTCCTTTAAAAGTCTATCCATTAAATCCGAAGAAGGTGGGACTTGGATAGCCTCATCCTCCTCATTGTTGGGGATTGATTCGGTGTTCCCAATGTTGGGTTTAATATTTTGAGATGGCGAGAGGTTTTGTATGTATTGCTCAGTTGTTTCCATAAACTCTCGCAGCACATCCTCAAGAGTTTGTGTCGGTTGCGGCTCATGAGAAAGAAACTCTTGAGGATAGTTGTTGGCATCCATGGTTGGTTCCTCCCTTGAACAAGGAGAATGGTGGTTTTCCCAATTAAGACCGTACGCATTGTAGGATGAAAAGTTATATGATGGTTGATAGGCATATCCATACAAGTAATCACGCATTGTCTTAACCGGTTGGCTACTATTCACCTGTTCCTTTTGTTGTTGCACACCTCTTACCATAACCGGTGGAACACTCATGTTATTTTCAATCCGGTAATCACGTAATGTTTTTCCCGGATGATTATCCAATTTTGCTTCGTTCCGGTATTCCCCCATCGTCTTACATCGTGTCTCAATATGTGTATTGTTTTCATTAATGTAATCACGCATCGTCTTACGTGGGGCGGCAGTGGAGGTTGATTGAACCTTAGAAAAATACTTATGCTTATAATGGTTCCAATCATAAAGACTTTCAATTTCATGGTCTGACATCTCATCTTCCAAAAGATGCTTATATGCACCATTCGTCCAATCATACATGATGAAATTTTAAGAAATTGAAAACTACCCTAATATAAAAAAAAAGAACAAAAAGAAGGGATATGGGGAGATGTTACCCAATAGAGTGAGATCTATGTCAGCAACAATGTCCTACAAAATCAAAAAAGAATTTGTTAGTAATCTAAAAAAAAAATCAGAAAATCTACTTCTATAAAAACTGAAAATCCTACCTAACTAAGATTACTCTATAGCTACTAGAACAATTAAAACCGTTTAACTTTTTCCCCGGCAGCGGCGCCAAAAACTTGTTCGCTCGCCTCAAGTGTAAGGCTGCGATGTAGTAATAAATCTCGGTAAGACCGAGGTCAATCCACAGGGAAAGAAGTAAACAATTCCAAGTACTCTAATAACTAGAATCTAAGAAGTTTAAGAAAGTAGTTTTTCACATGAAATAGGAAAATCTGAAAATAAAAAGAACTAGAGCATCAAGGATCCACTTGTAGTGGTCTAATGCCAATCCATTCATCCAAGTACAACACAATTAGAATCAAAGTCCTATCTCTCATCTAATTGGAAGATATAACATTCAAGCACAAACAATCCCACTTAAATCTGGAAATTAGATTTCTAGTTCTAATGAAGCACATAGAACTTGAACTTGTAGCCTTCGGAGTAACAGCCATGCCTATGGACTATGGCATGCTCAAGGATTACTACAATTCTAATTTAAACAACCCAATCATGGTAATCTTAGAGAATTGCAAGGAACTCATGTCCGGAGCACACAAACTCTCACAATTCATCTAAAAATCCGAACTTTATTCAAACTAGAACTTCAAAATCCAAAATTAAGAAAAGGGTACTTGAAATAAAAGAATTAAAGCATTGGAACCAACTACAAATTTCACCTCTAGCTCTAGCTAAGAGGTTAGCTAAGGAAAAGCATATTAAAACTAGAACTAGAACTAAGAAAAGGAAGAAAAACTAGCTGGAGGAGGCTAGGTAGCCTCCTAGGACTTGAACTCCTTGCTTCCCACGTCCTTGGTTGATTTGGAATAGAAGAGAGCACCTCCTTTTATAGTGCAGCAATAGTACAGCAACATAGCAGAATTTGTTTCGCCTGGTACGGCTTAACCAATGGTCGGATTGCCTTCAAATTTGGTTTGTAGCTTCCTTGTAATGTGATCTTCCTCATAGATGATTTAGATTTCCAAGATTATCGTCTGAATGGGCCCACCAATCACATCACCGACCGCCTCTCAAAATCGCGCACTTTGGGTACCTTCAGAACCAGTCATCTTGCTTTCAACGCCCTGGAGTGTACAGAGGTCGGATTGATCTCAAATTTTGAACATTGGTAGAAAACTTCCTCCTCTACATGATGGATGGATTAGATTGTCCAAAACAACCCCAGAATATGGTCCAAAAATTAGAACACTCAGCCCTTTTATAAACTCTGCGCAGTTGGATCTTTCTGGATGGTCCATCTTTCTTCAACCGGTACGATCAAACCACACATCCTTTTGATCTGAAACTTTTGTGGTTATTCATATATGGATGTGATCTAAAAGATGGTCAAAGTAGATTCTTCATATCATCAATGATGAGTCCTCTGGACCGGCCCAGAGTTGAACAGCGAAATCTGGAACTTTCTGGACAGTTCGTATTGTTTTGGCCACCACGGTCAATCCGTAGCTCCGATCGACACGAAACCACTTGGGTTAGTTCGGCGTCGAGCTCCTCTTCGACATGGATGTGTTGGATTTCCAAATATCATCAAGATGGCTTCAGAAAACTGGTCTGAAAAAGCAGGTGCGGGAGTACATTGTTGTTTTAGAATCTGGAATCTGAAACTTGCATGGCCGACCGGTCACGACCGGTCGGACAGGGCTGGCCGACCGGTCATGACCGGTCAGGCCCTCTTTGGCATTACTCCAGCAAGCATGGCCGGCCGGTCAAGACCGGTCGGGCTTCCTTGGCCGACCGGTCACGACCGGTCGGTCTCTTTTTCTTCTTGTTTTCTTCCTTTCTTTCTTCTATTTTCTTCTTTCTTTGCTTCCTTCTTTCTTTGGTCCACCTTGGGCCTTCATCAAAGGCTCCAAATGGCCCCTTTTTGGTCTCTAATTGAGTGAAGTCCGCTCTCATTCCTATAATCACGAAACATGTGTTAGATGGGCCTTTAAATCATGAAAATCATGCAAACCATGTCATGTAATGGGCAATGCAATGTATAAATTGGAGGTTCAACACAAGGAAGACCCGTACGTCGCCCTTGGCACATGGAACACTTGCTGCAATATTTCCCTTGAGTCGGTGTAACTCTTAACAATAATCGAATGAATTAAGGATTGAAGAAATCTTTTGGTCGCTACCCCATTTACTTGGATTCGAGTAGCCCCGAAGAGAATACATACGTTCTCTTGGCCAATTGCCTACCTTTGGTAGGGTTAAAACCATCTTTTGGTCGCTACCCCATTTACTTGGATTCGAGTAGCCCCGAAGAGGATACATACGTTCTCTTGGCCAGTCTTCTACCCTTGGTGGAATCAAATCTCAATCGATAGACCAGTCTATCTCAACGAGGACACGGTCATGCGACCCCCGGATTGAGTCTAATTCATTTTTCGTGAGTTAGTATGTGCAGACAGGGCGGATCGAGTCTAATTCATTCTTTTTCATGAGTTAGTATGCGAGCAGTCAGTATATGATTGACACAAGGCGAAAAAGTTAAGGAAAATACACAACACTGAAGAAATGGATGTTCATTATAAATTGACCAAAAGGTCAAGTCATTACATACAAATTTCTTCTCAAAAGTATATAAAAAAATATATATATATAAAAAATACACGATATAGACGAAGGAAGGCAACAAAGTCAAGGTTGGTCATCCCCGTCTTGAGCAGGCTCGTGACTCTCAGCTTCAGGACCAGTCTCGGGAGCAGGAGCAACATCTGTAGCTCCAGTGACTTCATTCTCAGCGGCAGCTCGTTCTCTAGCTGCAACCTCTAAAGCCACCCTGTCGAACTCCTCAACATTAAAGGTCGGAGCAATCTGCTGCATAACCCTAACCGTAAAATCGTGACCAGCGATATACGCTTCATATCGCTCCTCGTCATAAAGTTGAGAGGTTCGAAATTCCTGGACTGCGCGAGGGCCCTCGTCAGATACCATCTGGACGAGAGCCACCCGCTCCTCTTCCCAGTGGATGGAGTCATCCTTCAGCTGGTTAAGTCTCTGCTGGGCCTCCTCAAGCTTGGTCCGAGCGTCCTTGAGCTGCTCTTCAAGCTGGATCTTGTCTTTGCGGAAGATCTCCTTCTCTTTCTCGCTCTTAGTATGAAGTTCTTGAAGCTTCGCGAGTTGGAGATCCAGTGACTGAAAGCGATCAGTCATGGATTGAATTTTGACAAGGAGAATCCATTTTTCTTTGTCCAGCTTGGCAATTTGGGCTTCCAAAGCCTTCACCAAACGGTCCCGCCCTTGGACCTCGACTTCCATCGTCTTCTTCTTCTTTTCCGCATCCTCCACGCTGCGGCGGGTTGCTTCGATGTCACGTCTGACACGAAGCGTGAGATCCAGGCTCTATAAAGAAAAAAGGGCGAGAGGAGAGAAATCAGAGCAGCTCGCCAGATCAGTAATGAAAAAAGAATGAAAGATGGTATAAGGTTGGTTACCTGTAGCAATCTCACCCCGATATCGGTAGAGAGAGCTTCTGGGCTCGGTTCGAGGAGGCCTCCGAAGGAGTTAGAGGATATTTTGTCAAACATGAACTCGCATATTGGATGCAAGTGCGGTGGGATGACAAAAGCTCCTGACCCAGAAGGTTGGGCTACAACCATCTCCTTCGAGCCCGCCTCGCGAGCACTCGCTGTACCCAAGGCGGGTGTCAGCAATTCACGAGCAACAGCAGGCTCGCACGTAGCTCCCCTTGGAGGGAGTCCTCCTCCTCTTCGATCGCCTTTCGACGATTTATCGACAACTTCGATAATTGGCTGACCATGAATGTCAGCCGGAGGGGTCGCAGGTGTCGGAGTGATCGCATTGACCGGAGGGGTCGTGATCGTACGAGAGGTCGTAGCGACCCCTCCCAGTGCTGCCACACGCGATTGTGCGCCGCGAGCAGACCCCTCCGCTGGAGCATGTGTTGAGCTCATAATTATGCATATTCTAACCCCAATGCATCACTCATTATGCACGATATACACGTTTAAAGAAATAACTTAATGCATGATGTGTGATTGTAGGGACAAGATGGAGAGCTCACCATTTGAAAGTTAAATGAGGCTCCTTACAAGTATTGAAGGAAGATCAAAGAGAAGAAAGCAAGGAGAGAAGAGAAAAGAAGAAAGAAAGAGAAGAAAACAAAGAAGAAAAAGAGTCGACCGGTCATGACCGGTCGGCCAAGGACAAACCAAGGTGACCGACCGGTCTTGACCGGTCGGCCACAACTGCTGGAGGTCTATTGAAGATGTCCGACCGGTTATGACCGGTCGGACTGGGCTGATGGAACATTAATGTACACGTCCGACCGGTCATGACCGGTCGGATGTGCTTGCTGGAGTATTTTCACTTGAGGCCGACCGGTCTTGACCGGTTGGCCATGCGTACTGATTTAGGAGTTTCTAATTTCTTCCCGAAATTCTCTGCGCTGCGTAAGTGTTACGCACTTTCTCGATTCTTCCGAAGTTGGGGAGCCTCCAAACTATAAATAGACACCTAGGGATTGTTTCTAAGGCATCCTGGAAGGCTTGAAGCGAGGTTGGAGACTGTGGAAGTGGAGATTGGAGTTTCACAACTCCTTTTGGTTTGCTTTGCTGTTTTCATGCTTTTAGGAGTTGTTTCATGTTTCCTTGGATCATGAGCAGCTAAACCTCTTAGCTAGGGCTAAGAGGTGAAGCTTGTAGTGTATCCAAGATGTTTTAATTCGTAGTTAAGTGGTTTCAGTTTGGAATTCATGATTATGAACTAAGGTTTGAAGTTTATACAAGTTTTTAAGTAATTTCTCTTAGTCTTGTGATGACTCATGGATGTTTGGATGAATTACTTATCTTCTTAATTTGTTTGCAACGGTCTAGACCTGTATGATCCGAGGAATTGGAGTGCGCTCTAGTACCAAGCTCTTCATAAAGGGGCTTCATGCCAAAGTTCTAGTTTTGGTTGATTATCTGGAATATGTATGAACTGTGCATATAATTTAAATCCAGTTCAAATCATGATCTAGCCTTGTCTTGTGAGAAGACTTGAGGATGGTTATGATTGGGAATTGGACCTATAGAAAAGGTGAATGACCTATGCAATGAGCATGCTCAGATCAGCCTAGAGTTGAGTGAACTTTATGCACAGAACTTACATGTTACAGACTTCTGGTTTAACAGTTCTATCATCCGACTAGATAGACCTGACTGGTGATTCTAGTTGAGAGAATGGGAAACCACAGCGGATTGAACATCGAGGATTGCTACAAGTGGATCCTCGAACCCCTAGTGCTCTCTTATAATTGTTTACATTCAATTTAGCTTAAACTGTTAATCACATACATTCTATTCAGACTTTGATTGATAGCTTCAATAGAAACTTGTGGATGAGTTTGTGACATCCTACATAAGTCCCTGTGGATCGACCTCGGTATTACCGAGTTTATTACTACATCGCAACCCTACACTTGGGGAAGCGAACAAGTTTTTTGGCGCCGTTGCCGGGGACTTTTGACGGTTTTCACAGATTTCTGAAATTAGTATCTATTTAGGATTTTTTTTTAGATTTTTAGAGTAACTTAGTTTGTTTGTTTGATTTTTCTTTTCAGGGATTTCTAGGAAGCTGAAGAAGATTCAAGGATTTCAAGTGCGAATCAGGTTCTATCCTTCTAAAACCTTATTCTTCTTCTTCTCCTATTCATTCTTATTTTATTCATCTCTTGTAGAGTGGGTGGAGACTCCTTTTGGATCTCTAAAAGGTCGGCCTTTTTGCCACCTGGATTCCTATTGGTCGGCTCTGCCGCCTTGGATCACCTTGTGCTCAGGGATTTCTTTTTCTCATCTCTACTCCTCTTTCTCCTTTTTCTGCACTTTTTCTCAAAAGATTCAAAGAGTGGGTGGGGAGTTCTCTGAACCCCTATTGACCAGGAGAAATCGGTCTTTATCCTTGCTTCTGGCCTAGCCATTGCAAGACACCTTGTGCTTCGGTCTTAGAAAAGAGTAAAGAAAAGGGAGGAAGAATTCTCCTTTCTTTCTGTTTCTTATTTTTGGTTTTGCATGCCACATTGGGCTCGGGATTCTAATAACTGACTCATAAGTGAAGGGGGGATAGTAGAAGGCATTGATAGAGAGCCACGTGTTAGGAGACATCTAGATTCTCCAATTTTATCTGAAAGTATGGCTGCAAATCAACCTAACCCGGTTCAAAATCAAACTGAAATAGGGGAGAATGTGGTTGAGAATGTTCCCCGACCTAGGACTTTACGTGATTTCTTACAACCTGCAAGAACGAGCACTCCCTCATGCATAGTATTCCCACCAAATGTAGGGAATGTGGATTTGAAACCGGGAGTGATCAATCTTCTCCCTAAATTCCACGGTTTAGACAGTGAAAGTGCCTATCAACACCTTAGGGAGTTTGATGAGGTAATCACCACCATACACTTTGCAAATGTGACTGATGATGTAGTAAGACTTAAATTCTTCCCTTTCACTCTTAAGGATAAAGCCAAGGGTTGGCTTTATGCATTGAGGCCAAGATCAATTGGGTCATGGAATGATATGCACAGAGAATTTATTAAAAAATTCTTCCCTACTCATAAAACGAACATGCTTAAGCGCCTTATCATGAACTTTGCCCAAAAAGAGGATGAAACCTTTTCCCAATGTTGGGAGAGATTCAAGGACCTATTAAATGCATGCCCACATCATGGCTATGAAAATTGGCGGATTATAAGTTTTTTCTATGAAGGACTGATTCCATCCATGCGCCAATTTATAGAGATGATGTGTAATGGGGAGTTCATGAATAAGGAAGCTGATGAAGCATGGGATTATCTGGAAGAATTGGCTGAAAGTGCACAATCTTGGGACACATCCAAACCATCAAATTCCAAGATTGGCCAACAAAAGGAAAAGGGAGGAATGTATGTCTTATCAGAAGAAGATAGCATAAGTGCACGGTTGGCTAGCCTTACAAGAAAGGTCGAAGCCATGGAATTAAGGAAAGGAGAAACAATTAACTCCACTGATGTTGAAACTGTTTGTGGAATTTGTGCTGGAAATCAACATGCTACACCAGATTGTCCCACAATTTCAGCAGTCCAAGGCATCTTACAAGAACAAACAAATGCCATAAACAGTTATCAGCAGCAATATGGTGCTCCAAACTCAAACACTTATAATCCTAATTGGAAGAACCATCCCAACTTCAGTTGGAGGAATGGACCCACGGCAAATGCAAACAACACTCCAAAAGTGTCACTAGAAGAGATGTTGGGTGCATTCGTATCGGTCCAGAATGAGTATAACAAGACAAATTCTCTCAAAATAGATGGGTTCATGCAAGAGCAATTGAAATTCAATCAAAACTCAAACCAAGCTATCAATGAATTGAAAACATCTTTGGCTAGAGTTGAAGCTCACCTTAGTGTTAGAGAGAAGGGCACACTTCCTGCTCAAGCTCTTCCTAACCCAAGGACCCAATATGAGATACAAGATGCAAGCTCATCCTCCCACCATATGGAACATGTTCAAGCTATCACCACTTTGAGAAGTGGGAAAGAAATTGACAAATCTAATCCGGTGAAGGCTCCAAAGCCTAAGGATCTGAAAATTTCCAAAGAGGATGATAGCCCAAACAATATTCCACAAGAAAAAGAACCGGAAAGACAATACAAGCCGGTCGCCCCATTTCCACAAAGGTTGATTTCACCTAAACCTTTAGATAAAAATCTGGAGATTCTGGAAGTTTTCAAGCAGGTGAAGATCAACATTCCGCTGTTGGAAGCAATAAAACAAATACCATCTTATGCCAAATTTTTAAAGGAATTGTGTACAATCAAGAGGAAACATAACGTTCACAACAAAGTGCTTTTGGCTGAGAATTTGAGTGCCATCATCAAACAAGAGGTGCCCCAAAAATACAAAGATCCGGGTAGTCCAACCATATCATGCATCATAGGAGACTACCAGATTAAACAAGCCCTACTCAACTTGGGGGCAAGTGTGAATCTCATTCCATACTCGGTCTATGAACAACTTGGGTTAGGTGAATTGAAACCCACAAAAACCACACTCCAACTTGCTGATAGATCCATCCGGATACCGAGAGGAATGGTAGAGGATGTTCTAGTCCAAGTTGATAAATTCTACTACCCAGTAGATTTTATCGTCTTGGACACACATCCCGTAATGGGCACCGGTACTCAAATTCCCGTCATACTTGGACGACCGTTTCTAGCTACCTCAAACGCCATTATCAATTGTAGAAACGGACTTGTACAAATGTCCTTTGGAAATATGACCCTTGAGCTTAACATATTTGAGTTATGCAAACAACCGCGGGAAGTTGATGATGATATCCACGAATTAAACATGATCGAATCATTCATGGAGGATACAGTCCCCTTATCACTATTTTCCAACCCTTTGGAGGCATGTGTGGCCCATCTCCATGATATGAATGATGATACAACACAAGAAATGGATGCCATTCTAGATGTGATGCTGGTGCGTGAAAATAAAAGATGGAGGGCCCCAATTGAACCTTTACCTATAAATGAGAACAAGGCCCTCCCATCCAACATTAAGGCACCAAAACTCGACCTAAAACCATTGCCAAGTGAGCTAAAATATGTTTATTTAGGTCGAGATGAGACATATCCAGTGGTGATTTCTTCCCACTTGGATGAGGAATAAGAGAGTAGGCTAATAGCCACTCTATTGGAGCACAAGAGTGCCATCGGATGGACAATTGCGGATCTCAAAGGCATAGACCCACTGATTTGCACTCATCGCATACACCTTGAGGAAAATGCAAAGACATCCCGGCAACCACAAAGACGACTAAACCCAAATATGAAGGATGTGGTTAAGGCCGAAGTGGTGAAACTATTGGATGTAGGTATCATTTACCCAATATCTGATAGCCAATGGGTGAGCCCAACTCAAGTGGTGCCTAAGAAATCCGGAATAACCATCGTAGCCAATGCCAATAACGAACTCGTGCCAACTAGAGTCACTACCGGTTGGAGAATGTGCATTGACTACAGGAAGCTAAACACTGTCACGAGGAAAGACCACTTTCCCCTACCGTTTGTTGATCAGATTTTAGAACGGTTGGCGGGTCATTCCCACTTTTGCTTCCTTGATGGCTATTCAGGGTACAACCAAATAGAAATTGCTCGTGAAGATCAAGAAAAGACTACATTCACATGTCCATTCGGTACTTTCGCCTATCGACGAATGCCATTTGGACTATGTAATGCCCCTGCCACCTTTCAGCGTTGTATGATGAGCATCTTTTCTGACATGGTGGGGACCATTCTCGAAGTCTTCATGGATGATTTTTCTGTATTTGGTCGTAACTTTGATGAGTGCCTTAAGCACTTGAAATCTGTGCTAAAAAGATGTGAAGAGAAGAACCTTGTACTCAATTGGGAAAAGTGTCACTTCATGGTTCAAAAGGGAATTGTACTTGGTCACATCGTTTCACAAAACGGAATTGAGGTGGACAAGGCAAAAATTGATCTTATCTCTAACCTACCACCACCCAAAAGCATACGAGATATACGGTCCTTTTTAGGACACGCAGGATTTTACAGAAGGTTTATAAAGGATTTCAGTTCACTCTCTCGCCCTTTATGTAACCTACTTCAAAAGGAAAATTCATTCGAGTGGAATGAAGAATGTCAACAGGCATTTACCACCCTTAAAGGTATATTGACATGCGCCCCAATAATGCAACCACCTGATTGGAGCCTTCCTTTTGAAATTATGTGCGATGCTAGCGACTATGCTATTGGGGCTGTGTTAGGCCAAAGAAAAGATAAAAAGCCGTGTGTCATCTACTATGCAAGTAGAACCCTAAACTTAGCCCAGGCAAACTACACCACTACTGAAAAGGAACTTTTAGCAGTAGTTTTTGCCTTGGAGAAGTTTAGATCATACTTGATTGGATCCAAGATTATCGTATTCACCGACCATGCCGCGCTTAAGTATCTTCTCTCTAAGAAGGATGCTAAACCACGGTTATTAAGATGGATCCTCCTACTCCAAGAATTCGACTTAGAAATACGTGATAAGAAAGGAGTAGAGAATGTAGTAGCTGACCACCTCTCTCGACTTGTTCTCACTGATTCCCCTGAAACGACTGCAATCAATGACATGTTTCCTGATGAACAACTTTTTGCTGTTTCCCAATTACCATGGTATGCGGACATTGCTAATTATCTTGCTACAGGTACAATTCCTATATATTGGAAAAAGCAAGATAAGGATAGATTCTTCTCAGAGGTACGGAAATTTCTATGGGACGACCCATACTTGTTCAAGTACTGTCCCGTTCAAATCATAAGGAGATGTGTCCCAGATGATGAGCAACAAAGTATCATCTCCTTCTGTCATTCTCAAGCATGTGGTGGCCATTTTTCGACTAAAATGACCACAGCGAAAATTCTGCAATGTGGGTTTTATTGGCCCACCATGTTCAAAGACACACATGAGTTTTGCAAAGCATGCGAACCTTGTCAGAAATTAGGAGGAATCTCCCGTAGAAATATGATGCCACTCAATCCCATCTTAATTATCGAAATTTTTTATTGTTGGGGCATCGATTTCATGGGCCCATTTCCATCTTCTTTTGGAAACTTATACATCTTGCTTGCCGTTGATTATGTTTCCAAATGGGTCGAGGCCATCCCTTGCCGGAATAATGACCATAAAACGGTCATTCGATTCTTAAAAGAAAACATTCTTTCCCGGTTTGGAACGCCTCGAGTCATCATAAGTGATGGAGGGTCTCACTTTTGCAATCGCCCTTTTGAAGCATTAATGAAGAAATATGGCGTAACGCACAAAGTGAGCACTCCCTATCACCCACAAACTAGTGGACAAGCTGAGATATCCAATAGGGAGATTAAACACATTTTAGAAAAAATGGTGAATCCAGATCGCAAGGATTGGTCACTTCGACTTACCGATGCGCTTTGGGCTTACCGTACTGCCTTTAAAACTCCTATTGGAATGTCTCCCTATAGACTTGTCTATGGGAAGGCTTGTCACTTGCCTGTGGAGTTGGAACATAAGGCGTATTGGGCTATTAAGAAGATGAATTTCAATCCTGACAAGGCAAGCTCGTTACGCAAACTACAATTGAATGAACTTGCAGAAATTCGGAATGAAGCTTATGAGAATGCAAGAATTTACAAGGACAAGACGAAGATATTCCATGATAAGAATATTCTTCGCAAGACATTCACGATAAATCAAAAAGTCCTCATGTATAATTCTCGCTTACATCTATTTCCGGGAAAATTGAGATCTCGGTGGACCGGTCCCTACATTGTGCAAACTGTCTATCCATACGGGACTGTCGAGCTGTTAAATCCAAGGAACGGCAACATTTTTAAAGCAAATGGGCAGCGATTAAAGCCGTTCTTTGAGAACTTCCCTTCAGAAGGTATGTCCATACCTCTGAATGATCCTGTGTATCAGGATGATTGATCTCCTAGTCTGATGGAGGTATAGAGTAGTTAGGATTAGGATTTTGCTGCTTTTGTTTTCGTTTTCATAGGTTTGTTAGAAGGAGGAAGATCTCCACTTTTCACTCTCTCAGGTACTATCAGTCCTCACTCCTTTTTTTTATTTTCAAATTGCTCTCATGTTTTGCTCATTGCACATCTTTTACATTGAGGACAATGCAAGATTTGGTTGGGGGGTGTAGGATCACTTGGATGAATCCAGCGATTTGCAACATTTCAAGCAATCATGTGGAAATTTTTTTCGATTTTTCAAAAATTCGAAACTCTTTTGGAAAACACCGGTTCTATGCATTCGAGTTGATATGAGCATAAGAGGAGGAGATATGAAGTGTATAGGGCTGGAAGTCTGGAATTCCTCACAGCATAATGGTTTTTATATGTGAACTCCCCTATTTTGTGATTGATAGAAAATTTGAACACCTTTACACCCAGTTCACATTACACGATTTTCATGAGTTGAAGGGATTATGTGATTTATGGATTAGCTAGACTTTGAATTAAGGTATTGAGAAATCAGGCCAGGGTACTTTGTCCATCCTTGTCCATGGGAAAATAATGAAAGATATGGATTTTTAAAAATCCTATCTAATTTTAAAAAAAAAAAAGAAAAAGGAAAAGGAAGGATGAAATTGGGAACGTGGAAAAATGGTGGAGAATTCCGATTTGGGCTACCTACTACCAACCGGGGGATGGTCTACCCGTAACCAAAGCCGAAAATGGGACGTAGTGTGAAAGTCGTCGGAAGGACGGTAAGGCAAATTCCTGTCATTGGCTTGATGTGGCTCTATGTACCTTGAGTTCTATAGTCTACTTGATCTATGAAGAAGATAATCCTAGAAACTCGTGAGATGAATTTTCACTACCCACACTAGGTTAAATTTGTTCAAATCTTTCTATTTATCAACCAATCAGCGGGAATTTCATATGAATGCTTATTATGTTTTGAGAGTTTACGGTTTCAACCTCTGTTGCCTAATGTTTCTGAATCTTAAGCTTATGAACCTTGGAATGTATAGAAGGATGGTTTCTGAAGGAGAGTTGAGTTTTAAAGGATGGGATTAGTTTCACGCATGTTTTGCTCGGGACTAGCAAAATGCTAGTTGGGGGGTGTGTTGAGCTCATAATTATGCATATTCTAACCCCAATGCATCACTCATTATGCACGATATACACGTTTAAAGAAATAACTTAATGCATGATGTGTGATTGTAGGGACAAGATGGAGAGCTCACCATTTGAAAGCTAAATGAGGCTCCTTACAAGTATTGAAGGAAGATCAAAGAGAAGAAAGCAAGGAGAGAAGAGAAAAGAAGAAAGAAAGAGAAGAAAACAAAGAAGAAAAAGAGAAACCAAGGTGACCGACCGGTCTTGACCGGTCGGCCACAACTGCTGGAGGTCTATTGAAGATGTCCGACCGGTCATGACCGGTCGGACTGGGCTGCTGGAACATTAATGTACACGTCCGACCGGTCATGACCGGTCGGATGTGCTTGCTGGAGTATTTTCACTTGAGGCCGACCGGTCATGCGTACTGATTTAGGAGTTTCTAATTTCTTCCCGAAATTCTCTGCGCTGCGTAAGTGTTACGCACTTTCTCGATTCTTCCGAAGTTGGGGAGCCTCCAAACTATAAATAGACACCTAGGGATTGTTTCTAAGGCATCCTGGAAGGCTTGAAGCGAGGTTGGAGACTGTGGAAGTGGAGTTTCACAACTCCTTTTGGTTTGCTTTGCTGTTTTCATGCTTTTAGGAGTTGTTTCATGTTTCCTTGGATCATGAGCAGCTAAACCTCTTAGCTAGGGCTAAGAGGTGAAGCTTGTAGTGTATCCAAGATGTTTTAATTCGTAGTTAAGTGGTTTCAGTTTGGAATTCATGATTATGAACTAAGGTTTGAAGTTTATACAAGTTTTTAAGTAATTTCTCTTAGTCTTGTGATGACTCATGGATGTTTGGATGAATTACTTATCTTCTTAATTTGTTTGCAACGGTCTAGACCTGTATGATCCGAGGAATTGGAGTGCGCTCTAGTACCAAGCTCTTCATAAAGGGGCTTCATGCCAAAGTTCTAGTTTTGGTTGATTATCTGGAATATGTATGAACTGTGCATATAATTTGAATCCAGTTCAAATCATGATCTAGCCTTGTCGTGAGAAGACTTGAGGATGGTTATGATTGGGAATTGGACCTATAGAAAAGGTGAATGACCTATGCAATGAGCATGCTCAGATCAGCCTAGAGTTGAGTGAACTTTATGCACAGAACTTACATGTTACAGACTTCTGGTTTAACAGTTCTATCATCCGACTAGATAGACCTGACTGGTGATTCTAGTTGAGAGAATGGGAAACCACAGCGGATTGAACATCGAGGATTGCTACAAGTGGATCCTCGAACCCCTAGTGCCCTCTTATAATTGTTTACATTCAATTTAGCTTAAACTGTTAATCACATACATTCTATTCAGACTTTGATTGATAGCTTCAATAGAAACTTGTGGATGAGTTTGTGACATCCTACATAAGTCCCTGTGGATCGACCTCGGTATTATCGAGTTTATTACTACATCGCAACCCTACACTTGGGGAAGCGAACAGCAGGCGCATTTGAAGGACCCCCCGTGGTCTTCTTTTGCCTCTTCGAGGCTGTACCCTTCAGACGGGGAAGTACCCCCAGTGCACCTCTCTTATCTCCAACGTTCGTCATCTCTTCTCGGAAGATGAGACCCGCCGCACAGAGACAACGAGGTTCTAATGCAACGTTGACGTGGCGTGCAGCCGCGGAGAGTTTGTAGACTCTAACTAACTTCTCATTGAGTCCTCCTCGCAAGTTCGACTTCACACCAGTTGGGATCCCTACGAGAAAAGAAGAAGGCACATTAAATCGTCATGGAGCAAAGGCATTGTTTCTTTCAGACAGATAAACAAACATTTAACCCACCTTCGCCAAAATGGCGATTAACGTTATGGCCTTTGGGGTAGGAGCCCATTTCGGACTCCTAGTTGCCGGAGACATAGAACCACTTTTTTCTCCACCCCGGGCAGTTGGAAGAAGGGTTTCCCAAAATAAAGTTATTCCGGTGCCAGAAGCATAGGTAGTACCAACCCTCGCTAGCTGGCGCCTTCTTCAGCTGGAATAACCTTAAAAACTCCTCAGCAGTTAACTCATCGTTACCCGCTTGCTTCCAGAGGACAAAAGCGCTTAGAAGCACCCGCCAGCCATTAACTATTAGTTGGTCGGGGGCAATCTTGTAGAGACAGAGGAAATTTCGTATGAAAGGGTGGAGGGGAAGACGCACGCCCACTTTGAAAAAATACTCATAAAAAGCCATGCACCCTGGTGGTGGTGCATCGGCTGTCTCCCCTCTCCCACGTAATCTGAATGAAACAGAATCTGGGACCCGATATGTTTCTCTAAGGCTAGAAAGCCTTTCCTCCGTCAATATGGAGGAGTAACCGGTGGCGGAATATCTCCCAACCAGTACTCTGGCATTGTTGGATTCAGAAGAATCCGAGGTTTCGTCTCCTAGAGGAACAATCACTTCATCAGAGACCTCCGCCATTATAAGGAAAAAGTTAGATGGGAGAAGTAAATAGGAAGGAAGAATACCTCTGCAAAGAGGTTTTTGCTCCGAAAACAAAGAAGGAGAAAGAAGAAAAGCTCCGCAGCAGATAGAATTCGAAAATGGAAGAGTTTCTGCAGGATTTGATATTTATACGCAATCATTCCGTTTGATTTGGTGGACACGCGGAAGCCTCTCATCCGGCACGATATATGAACGAGCACTAGCATTAAATACGGAGACACGTGGCGACCGACGCCTCATTCCTTGCTGCAGAAAAGGCTGCGTAAAGCTGGCTATCATAAATGCGGAATCATGCGCACTCTCTCCCAGCCGCCAGCTACACATACAAACAAAACCCTTGGCATAGCTTCTTAACGCCAAGGGTTTTGGGGGGCATCTGTTGTACATAAGTTTGGCGTGTAAAAGGAATGTGAGGAATCGCGCTCGCACATCCAGAATGCGAGCAGCTCAGCTCGGGCTCGACAAAAGGGGTCGCACATCCAGAATGAGAGCAGCTCAGCTTGGGCTCGACAAAAGGGGTCGCACATCCAGAATGTGAGCAGATCAGCTCGGGCTCGACGAAAGGGGTCGCACATCAAGAATCCGAGCAGCTCAGCTCGGGCTCGACGGAAGGGGTCGCACATCCAGAATGCGAGCAGCTCAGCTCGGGCTCGACGGAAGGGGTCGCACATCCAGAATGCGAGCAGCTCGGGTCGGGCTCGACGGAAGGGGTCGCATTCCATATGCTAAATGCGAGCACTCTAGATATGAGCAGCTCCCGGCATCTGAGTGATCGTGGTTCCTAATTTCTAGCGTGGAAAGCCTTCGTCTACTAGTACCAGCAGCCCGTATAGGCCGGTTTTGGTTTATATCTATTCTTAGCTCCGAATATCCAGAGACGTAATCAGCTAGATGTCTAAGATGTTTTGACTACATGTTTATTCAAGGATTAAGCGAGATAAGCTCCTTATCCCATGAAATCAGTGCTTAATCTTAACAGCTTGCGTAGCGGATTGGATCATTGAGATCTGTATAAATAAATGACTCTATTGATGATAAAGGTACACAATACTCAATCTTTAACTCCGATTGATCATTCCTTCTCTTTTCAACCTCATCCTATCTGATTTAAGCATCGGAGGGCTAACGGCTGGACGCCAGCCACCCTTAGTTGCTTTCTGTTTCTTTTCAGGTCCAAGGAAGAAATCTCTTGGAGAGAAGGTAACCTTTCGGAGGATCCTGTTACAAAAATCGACGTAAACAGTTTACAAGATAAAAAGAAGAGAGGAAAAGAACACTCTGGAAGAGAAGAAGAATGAGGAAGTGGAGTTATACCAGAAACACCGAAGGAAGAGAATTACACCGGAGGAAGAGATTTACACCAGGAGAGAGTAAGGAAAGAAGAAGGGTTTTCGAAAGCTTCTGTGAAATTTTGAAGATTTGGCAGACTCCATATATTTATAAGCAATCATTCCTTAGGATTTGGCGACACGTGGTGATCGTCCGTTTGGCGCAACAGTCGAACTAGGCATGGCTATTAATTCCATAGACACTTGGCGGGCGTCTCTTCATTTCCTCTCTGCTGAAAAGCTGAGGAAGGCTGGCGCTCATTAATGCCAGCCCAATCATGTATGGCTTCATCTTCGATAAAGGTATAAGGCGGTTATGCAAGCCAGTAAGTAAGTCCTTCCCTTAGACTTTTCGGTGGCAAGGACTTGGGGGGCATCTGTTATAGTCAAATTGCTGTAGTCGAAGATAGCAAAGACTCGAGACGTGCGAGCACCTAAATGACGGTATTCGACAAGCGAGCACCCTCATGACAGTATTCGATTTGGGAGCCCACCTGGTCGAGACTCGCATATTGGACAAGTACAACGCACAACCACCGAGCCACCGAGCCCTTATGGTCGAGGCTCGAATATTAGGAAAGTACGAAATACCTTTCTGGGTATACGAGCCTCTCAATAGTGGTCATCGAAAGAGTTTGCGTCTCAAGTCAGCGAGGAGTTATCTTCGAGCTCGAGCGTCCTCCGCCTTTTCAGTACCAGCAACCCATATAAATCAATGTTGGGCCCATCTTGATTCATGGTTCCGAACCTCAGGGGATCGTCATCGGGGAACGTGATTGACTAGAGGTCTAATTGGATTAGACCATTCCCTTATCTTGGGATCAATAGGATAAACATCTTATCCCCAGAAATCAGTGGTAATCTTGACGTCTTACGTAATAGATTGGGTCATTTGGATCTATATAAATGAACAGCTTCATCGATAAGAAAGGTACACAATACGCAATCCCTAAGTCTGAAATCCCATCCTTTCCTTTTACAATGTATCTCGTCTACCTTAAGCTTCGGAGGGCCAGCGGCTGGACGCCGGCCACCCTTTGTTTTCCTTGGTGCCCTTTCAGGTTTGGAAGAAGGCAATCTTGAAGGAAGGTGGACGTCTGGGGGCCTCTGTTACCAAATCCGACGTAAACAAATGTGATTTTGAAGAAAAATAGTTTAGAGATTTGAAAAAAAAAAGATTATGTTTAAGAAAAATTGAGATTTTGAAAAATAATGAGATATAAACAGAATCGAGTTGAAAAAAAAATTGACATTTTGCAAAAAATTAAATGTTTGGATAAATTTGATGAGTTTGAAAAAAAATCAGATTTTAAAAACAAATTAAGATTTTTATAAAAAAAATTGAGATTTTATATTTTGATAAAAAAAAATAAGGGTCTGAATTTTTTTTTTTTTTTTTTTTAAGATTGAAAGTAATTGACATTTTGAAATCTATGGAGAAGTTTGTAAAAAAATATTAAAATTTTGAAAACAAAAAGTGATTGAAAAAAATTGAGTTTTTGAAAAATAATTAACATTTTGAAAAAAGAAAATTGAGAATCTTAAAATAATTATGAGTTTGGAAAAAAAAAAAAAGTTGAGAAGTTGGAAAAAAAATCGACAATGTTTGAGAAGATCTAGATTTTGAATACATTGAGATTTAAAAAAGAATTGAGTTTTCTACAAAAAAAAAAATTTGACATTTTTTGCAAAGTTTGAATAAAATTGGTAAGTTTGAAAAAAATAGATTTTGAAAAAAAATAATTATTTTTCTATAAAGAAAATGAATTTTGTATTTTGAAAGTTTGAAAATAATTTACATTTTAAAAAATGGAGAAGTTTGAGAAAAATGAAATTTTGATAAAAAAAAAAATGCGAATAAAAAAATTGAGTTTTTGAAAAAAAAAATGACATTTTGAAAAATAAAATTGGTAAGTTTTAAAAAATTGTGAAGTTAGTCATGAATAGTAAAATGGCGGGGGATAAACCTGGGTGTAAAATGAGGGGTATAAAACAGCCATGTGTAAAACGGTCGGGAGACAATAAAAACGACCTGGTGTAAAATGGTTAAGAGACAATAAAAATGGTAGAGTGTAAAATAGCTTGGAGATAATAAACATGCCTGGGTGTAAAATAGTTTGGTTTAAAACGGTTGGGATAAAATTGGGTGTAAAATAGCTGGGAGATAATAAAATTGGTTGGGTGTAAAACGGCTAAGTATAAAATAATCAGGAGATGGTAAAAATGGCCTAGTGAAAAACATTCGAGATATGGTGAAAATGGCCAAGATACACTCACGTGTAGAACAAGCATCAGGAAAAAGAAGCAGGGTATCGAAAAGTCAAAAAGGCTATCAAAATGACGACCAAAATGAATGACCTAACAACCAATTTAACTAAAATATAATTTATAATGAGAATCTTGGTGGGCAGTAGAAGAGATGAACGCCCTGACAATTGATTAGACAAATTAACAACTATAAAGAACCATTTAACATCTCTTCACATTCTCCAAGTGTATTTTCTGAATACAAAGAGACGTGGGAGCATTGTTGACACCCGTTTTTTACGTATCTATGTTAAGAGAGCAGTCGAGTCCTTGAATTCAGTTTTAATCGGTCAATCCAAGCACGGGGGCACTAGTATACGACTTTGGCACTGTGTCAAAATGGTGGTTTTGTGACGGATTTTACGACAGATATTTTCCGTCGCAAAAAAAGTCTTGGTTTAACGACGGACTTCGCCGTCGCTAAGGGTGAAATGGGGTTTTTTCCGACTCGATTTAGCGACGGACCAAGCCCGTCTTGCGACGGTGTTGGTTCGTCGCTAATTAAGGACGGACAATATTCGTCGATCATTTACACTCTTAAAAAGTATAGCGACGGACTAAGTCCGTCGTTATACCCTGCCTCAAAATCTCTTCCCACCTACCCAAAATACCACACATTTTCACAAAATCCATATAAAATGAGCTAATAATACTTTAAAACTTATAAAATATTATCACATCTACGAAATAGTATGAAAATTTTGAGATTTAAAAAATTAATGGATTTTGAAAAACTGACATTTTAAAAAAAAGAAGTATGAAAAATTTGAGATTTCAAAAAAAAGAAAAGAGAAAAACAGAGATTGTATTTTGAATGGAAGTTGAGGTTTGAAAAACAAAATTAAGAAGTTTGAATAAAATTAGTACATAAGGAAAAAAAATTTGATTTTGCAAAAATTAATATTTTAAAAAAGAAAATTAAGAAAATAAAAAAAAATGTGATTTTGAAGAAAAATAGTTTAGAAATTTGAAAAACAAAATTGATTATGCTTGAGAAAAATTGAAATTATGAAAAATAATGAGATATAAACAAAATCGAGTTGAAAAAAAAAATTGACATTTTGCAGAAACTTAAATGTTTGGATAAATTTGATGAGTTTGAAAAAAAAATCAGATTTTAAAAACAAATTAAGATTTTTATAAAAAAATTGAGATTTTATATTTTGATAAAAAAATAAGTGATTTTTTTTTTATTTTTTAAATATTGAAAGTAATTGACATTTTGAAAACTATGGAGAAGTTAGAAAAAAAATGTGATTGAAAAAAAAATTAGTTTTTGAAAAATAATTGACATTTTGAAAAAGAAAATTGAGAATCTTAAAATAATTGTGATTTTGGAAAAAAAAAAAAAAGTTGAGAAGTTGGAAAAAAAAATTGACAATGTTTGAGAAGATCTAGATTTTGAAAACATTGAGATTTAAAAAAGAATCGAGTTTCTAAAAAAAATTAACATTTTTTGTAAAGTTTGAAAAAAATAGATTTTGAAAAAAAAAAATTTCTATAAAGAAAATGAGATTGCGTACTTTGAAAGTTTGAAAATAATTTACATTTTAAAAAATGGAGAAGTTTGAAAAAACTGAAATTTGAATAATAAAAAAATGTGAATAAAAACATTTGAGTTTTCGAAAAAAAAATGACATTTTGAAAAATAAAATTGGGAAGTTTTAAAAAATTGTGACTTTGAAAAATAATTAAGATTTAAAAAGCGACTGAGATTTTGAAAAAATTTAACATTTTTTGACATTTTGAAGAAAAAAATTGAGAAGTCTGAAAAAATTTATATTTTTATAAAGAAATTGAGATTTTGTATTTTTGAAAAGAATGAGAAGTTTGATAATTAAAAAAAAAAGAGATTTTGAAGAGAATTGTTATTGTGATAATATTATAATTTAAAAAAAATTGAGATTTAAAACAATTTGAAATTAGTGGACCAAATTTATTGGTGGGCATTAATTGGATAGTTGAAAATGAAAAATTACACTCTTTTAGTTAGCTGGCAATCAGATTGGTTTATGCATACACACAAGTTCACTAGTATAAAAAATGATGGCCAGAGAATGATGAAGTGTAATTGCAAGAATAACTTGTAATGATGTAGTAGGTCAAAATCTATAATCAGGCCATCCTAAAGTTGATTTGAACAGTTAGATGTGTTCGGAACGTGTTAATTAGGATATAGAACAAATGTCAGCCCAATCTGACCTGAAACAAATTAGATCCATTGAAAACACTCTTTAAATAGGCACAATCAGTTTGTCCAAATCTAGACAAATTTCAAACAATCTGATCGGTCCATAATGAAGAGTAAATGACTTCAGATGTTTGAATTAAATTTCTCTAAAATCTAACTGTTGGATCACAAGATGTGGCCCATCATGTTGTTAATCAATTTTGTTTATCCAACATCTTTCTCATCTGAAACCTAATCAAGGCAACTGACCAGTCAAATCGAGGCTCTTGATGGGTAGAATAGATTGACTAGATCAAATTTCTAAATTGGGCCAAATTTTTAGGTCAAAATTGTGCTGCAACTTGCTAACCTTATGAAAATTCAAGAAATGCATGGTCATTGGATCCCAAACTCTTATCTAGTCGTTGAGATTTGGATCTTCTTAAATTTTTCTATTGCATCTTAAAATGATATTAAAGAATAGATGAATGGGATCGATATACATAAAATACATTAACTTAGGCTCACACGGTTAGGGTAATAGACGCGGATTGGCTAGTGATCGGCCACTTAAAATGATGTTAATTGAACGTTGACTATTAAAAACTTCTTGGGGGCCATGAAAGTTTTAGAACAAGCTTATATTTTTTTTCCCTACATCCCGGTCTATATGACCTAATCAAGAGATTGGATGTCAAATAAACATTACAGTGGACCCTAGAAGGTTTTTAATGGTGGACATTCAATAACTACTATTTTCCTGTGGTGTGGTCCACCTGAGATTTAGATCTAGCTCATTGTTTGGATCAAGGCCTAAAATGATCTTGAGAAATGGATGGATAGCGTGGATAAAATACATACATCATAGTGGGGCCCACATAGCATGACCACTAGTCACCTGCTAGTGGCAGCGTCGATAGCCAACCCGCCTCCCCAAATTGAGGGAGGGAAATGAAACCCCTTCCCTCCCTCAAAAACTCTCAAAACCCCTTTCCTCTCCCTATTTTGTTCCCTCTCATTCTCAAAACCATCTCGCTCCCTCCATACATATCATCTCTCCCTCCCTCTCTCTCTCTCTCCCTCTAAAAATCCACGCGTCCCATCTCTAACACCATCTCCGCTCCAACCGAACTAAGGACGTGGCCATTACACTAGGTCTCTCTCTCTCTCTCTCTCTCTCTCTCTCTCTCTCTCTCTCTCTCTCCAATGATGAGTGTTGAAACCCTAATTAGGGTTTTGCAATCATGAATATATTTATGATTTCTTTTTCAATCCCTAATTAGGATTTTGCAATTGTGAATCTAATTGGGGAGGAAGAAAGTACTCTTATTCTTGATCTTGTGCTGAATCCATGTACATGTTGACAACCATGAAAGGATCCAAATCCTTGTCTACACCTAAATCTAATACTGAGGTATGTATGGTCAACCTGATAGGTACTGGCTTGATCTTGATTACCTGCTCGTATGCATAGATGGGCTTGATCTTGTGCTGAATTTCTACTACTGATGCATGGGGGAAGTACATATTATCTATTTGAGTTTTTTTTTTTTTTTTTTTTGAAAGGTTATTGTCTGATTGAGTTGTTACTGTATGTTAACAAACTTGATGGCTGAGATCTACCAATTTGGGAGATTTTTGATACATGGTTCATCCATGGTGGTATGCAACATACTAGTGATCTAAATTATGAAACCATGGACCCTATGGCTAGAACTGACAAACCCGAGTATTCTTTGTAGAGCCTCAGGTCTAATATCTTGTACATCCTCCACTTATTGATATAAAAATGGCCTACCACTTGCAATTACAGGATCCTATACATCCTCCTACCTGGCTAGCATTATCCTATATTTAAATATTTAGTTTTGGAAGGATATGGTCTGTTCTAAGGTCCTACTTAAGGTTGTGGTTAGGAAGTCAATCTTCTGTGTTCTACATTTGAATATTTCATTTTGTAATTCTATGGCAATTTTTCTCCTATGATAAGTAGTTGTTTCTTGTATTCAAAAACTTTAAAGAATAGTGTTTATGTCTAATTATTAATTTTATTTTGACTATATTTTGGTGGTTGTGTTCTTTTTTCCCATTTTTGAGATATTTTGTTAATTGCCAACATCGTTAGTTGGAGCATTGCCTATTCTTTTCAAGTCCTTTTTATGGTCAGTTTTCTGTTTAAGTTTTTTACTCGTACTTAAGGTTGTAGGTCAGTTTATATGTTTGTTCATCCTTCCAAATCAAATCCTCGCAAAAATTCAAATCCTCTTCCCAATTTCACCCGAAACTCCAATACTCTCGAAAAGAGTGTAATAGCAGCCATGTTGGGTCGTGGAAAGGGCAGCAAGGGCCTTGGAAAGGGTGGTGCTAAACGGCACTAGAAGGTGTTGAGAGACAACATCCAAGGAATTACCAAGCCTGCCATCAGGCGTCTTGCACAGACAGGTGGTATGCATACACACAAATTATTTTCCTTTTGACAAGAAAAATCCCATTTGCAAGCGAATGCATGAAAATCAAAGCCCGGAAACCATTCAAATTGGGCCCAATGCTCCCAGCAACTGTACAATTAATGCAGCTTTACAGAATTATTTTCAAACTTGTGCACATTTGGCAATTGAAGAAAAGTTGAATGCTCCACCCCCATTGGCCTTGGTGGTGGGACAGATCATGTTTTCGTGGCCCCTTTTGAGAACCCAACTAGCAGTAGTGGGACATATCCTCGAGCCCCTTTCAGAATTCCTAGCTGGCTTGTAGAGTTGTTCCACATGCCGATTTATGTCAGTTTTTTAAGTTAATTAGAGTTTTCTAAGCCCACTTGACTATATGATTGTATAGGCATTTTGTTTGCTGATTTGAACTATTGGCTAATTCTCCTTTTTAACTATCCATTTGAATGCTATTGTACAAATGGTTTGGATTGTGCTATTATATATATTTTTAAGCTTAGGCTCCATCCACAACAAGGTATTCCAAAATAATTACCTAATGGCCATTAGGTAATAACGGTGCTAACCATTATTTGTTGTGGAGCCTCACCCAATAACACAACCATATGTGCCAATAAAACATAAAGGATCGAGACCAAAGCTTTCCATCAAGTGGGTCCAGAAGCAATCAGGTGATGTTACTCAATTATGCTAGACCTGATGAAAACTTACAATGAAAAATTGTGTAGTTTTTCTGATTGTTATTTATCAACAGTCTATCCTAAGTAGGAAGCTGGCTGAAATGCATAAAGCTGGACAATTTGACAAGGGGTTTGGTTTTAACGTTAAAAACACGATTGGCAGGTGAAATATCTCGAATGATTTCTTCCAACATTAATTGAGCATGTAGTTTGGTAGATACAACTTTTGAGTTGTGCTATTGATTCAGCTTGTTAGATAGGAGTTCGATACAACTCATCATTACTCATGGTAAATGCATGGTAATCTGACAGGCCACCACATGAATGGGCTATACTTCAAGATCAGAGCAATTAGACAAGGCCGACCATCCGGTTGTAATGAATTTTCCTGGTAGAATGTGAATCTAACAATTTGTTTTGCAGGCTGCCTTTGGGAACTCAAAACTGCTTTTAGTAGCAGCTAATTTCCTATCGGCATCATGTTTTCTATTTGGTTTTCTATATATATATATATATATATATATATATATATATATATATATATATATATATATATATCACTACAAATACAAGGTTAGGGAAATTATACATTCTTAAAGAGGATGGGTTGTTATATTTCTCTCTAGTCCATAAATTGAAAGGCCACCCAAGAGAAATTTTCACATGATCCATCCATGAGAAGATGCAATGCAACACACTAATCATTTGGACTGCTAGACCTTGGGCCCCAGTTATCAGAATTAAATTGATGTAGAACGAGTCGCTGACTATTTCATGGCCCAGATGGAGCAAAAGAAGACCGGTCGGGGTCATAAGTGATCCGGGCCGTCAGGACCGTAAATCGGTCGTATCTCACAATCCGGAATGAGTTACGGGACGTATAATATATCAATTTGGGGTAGCTCGAGCTACTTTAGCCAACCAACCCGCTACGCTGGGTTGCCCAAGCCAGAATCGCAAGATTCGACCGTATCGACGGTCATTAGGCTAGTTTATTTTCAATTTTACTATTTATAGTAAGTTTTATTTCGATCATAACTTTGCATCTGTAGGGTTTTAGAGTTAGCGTCCAACATGAAAAGGGCTTAGAATATTTCGTAGAACAACGTGGTTGATGCCGTTTGATAACTTTCTATTTTTGGCCGAAAACCAAGAGTTCTAGTAGGATTGAACGACTTTTATAAATAGTAAGTTTATTATTTATAGTAAGTTGCGTTTTCTAGGAGTTTTAGTTGGAGTTGGATTCTGATACTTTACCTAGGGTTTAGTTTCCTATTTATATGCATTGTAATTCCGTTTTTATTCATTCAATTATCAATAAATCAATTATTCGGAATTTATTTCCTTTTTTATCTTTTATTTCTTCTCGTGGATTCGAGAAACACTCGGTTAGGGAGACGGTGATCGACCTACCACGTATCCCCCTGCGTCATAATTCTTAGTTTTTCCTCTCTTTTTTTCTCTTCTTTTTCTTTTTCTTTCTTTCTTTCTTTCATCCAAGTTAGCAATTATCGAAGGGGTTAAGAGTAACTTAAACCTTTAGAATGAATTGATTTCTTCTGAGCAGTCATAGTGTTGTGGATTTCTTTCTTGGTATTTGTTGAGCTACCATTTTATACATCTTCTAGCCCATTACATCACATTACATGGATGGTTTGCATGCTTTAAAGACCAATCTAATGCTTGTTTTGTGTATGTAAGAATGCAAGAGAGAAGTCATGAATTTGTTATTAAAAGGGTCCTTTGGAACCACATTGAAGACATTGGAAAGAAGCCCTGAAGAATCACATCAGAGAGATCTGGATCGGCCAGAAGAAGGAAGATTGCAGCATGCATATCAGAAGGCCACCGAGCAACCGACCAAAACATGACCGGGCACCCGAAATTGGATGATAATATGCTGAAGAAATTGGGCAATTCTGGAACTGACCGGGCATCCGACCACCATCTACCCGGGCGCCCGATATTCAAAGTGTTTTTTTCAAAACACTACTGACCGAATTCAAGCACGGTCGGGCGTCTAACCACTACCTGACCGGGCGCCTGACCAGCGTTCGACTGCAATATAAGTGCATAAGTTTTTATGCAATCTGAGGCAGTTCGTGGTTTTTCCTATAAAAGGACACCTTGGCATCCTTGCTAAGGTATCCTAGAAGAGTTCTAAGTTCGTGGGGAGCAATGGAGATCATCGTGGAGCGATCGCAACTCCTCCAATTAGGGTTTTTTTTTCCTAGTTTTTTATGTTTTGTTGAGTTTCTCTTTGAATTCTAGTTGAAGCATGATAATGCTCGGCTAGATCCTCTTAGCTAAGGCTAAGAGGTGAAGCTTGTGAGTAGTTATCATGTTGGATTCGTTCTAATTCAAGTACTTTGCTTTGAAGTTGGATTTTTAAGTTCTAGTTTAAATAAAAGTGATATTTTTTTATGTTTTATGAGAGTTCATGTGCTTCGGACATGAGTTCCTTGCAATTCTCTGAGATTATCATGTATGGATTGATTAGATTCGAATTGTAGTAACCCTAGAGCGTACCATAGCCCATTAGCATGGTTGTTACTTCGAAGGCTACATATTCGACTTCTATGGGCTTCATTAGAACTAGAACATTGTTCTTCAACTTGAGTAGAGATTGTTTGTGTTTGAATGCCATATCTTCCAACTAGAAGAGAGATAGAACTTCAATTCTAGTTGTGTTATGCTTGGATGAATGAATTCACATGAGGGCTATCACAAGTGGATCCTCAAAAGCCTTAGTTCCCTTTAATTACAGATTTTTACAATTATTGTTTTAAGTTAGTTCATAAACCTGAAATCCTTAATTCATTGAATTTGAAGTTGCTGGAACAACTTGAATTGGTTTATATTATTCACTGTGGATCGACCTCGGTCTTACCAAGATTTATTACTACATTGCAGCCTTGCACTTGAGGCGAGATGAGGAATATTGCAAACTGCTAGATGAGGAATCTCATCTCACCCCCCAACCAAAATCTTACATTGTCCTCAATGTAACAAGATATACAATAAGCATGACATGAGAGCAATGAAATAAAACAAAGGAGAGTGAGAACGAGAATACCTGAGGTAGCAAGTTGATCAATGCTAGCATCTTCCATTGTCTCGATGAGACTTATTCAATCCTAATTTCAGAAAAATAAATCCTAACCTACCTACCTACTTTGATTAGTCCGATCGACTACATGATCAAATTTGAGCAGGATCTTCATGAATTTTAATAAATTTCTCATGAGGACCATCCAAAGTCCTGCTCGACAGTAAACATGTATGCTTCTTATCATTGAAGTCCAATCGTATTGTGCACCACATGCATAAAAGGAAGAGATAAGAGCAGCAAAAAGATATCTCCTCAAATTCTGATATGGGTTATGATCGATAAAAAACGGGTCCTCCCAATTAGAATTTTCAATGGGCTGAAGGACCCATGATGGTGGAGAGACATTCATCATGTATTCTTCAGTTAGAGTTGTCTTCTCCACAATTTCAGAATTATATGGTGCTTCCACAAACAATGGTAAAGAGTGTAAAACAGTGGAATGGTGTTCTTCAGGCACCGACACAGTGTCTAACAAAATGTCCAACTCCTTAATCATCTCATCATCAAGATCATAAGATTAGGCCAAGCATTCCTCTAGGAAATCGAGATAGTCGGATGAAGGGTCCTCATCCTCCCTTAATAATTGAAGAAATTCTGTTTCAATGGTAAGGAATTCCTCCTCTATAAAGAGGAGGTCTTCCAAGGAAAAATTTTCAGATTTAGGGGTAAGCACATCATCTAACATTAGTTGATCTTTTAAAATTTCAGATTGTGCCACCTCATCATCCAAAGGAAAAGAATTTTCAATTAAAGGGAGGTTTACCACAATAGAATTTGGCATGTGTTGTTGGTGGAAGGACTAAAAAAGATCAACTTTGGCCATCTCTCTAGCATGCATATCCTCTAAAGACTCATAATCATTATGCCCATTGGAAAAAAGAAACCATAAGTTCATAAGCATTCACCAACCCCTCATTGTAGGCAACCCCACTACCGCTTTCAAATTTTATGGATTCCTCGGGTTCGTCAACCGTCATTGAAATCTCTTCATCATTAAGTTCAAAGCATCCAAAAGAGATAGTGGACTCACCATAATTGATGATGACATTGGGATCATCGAAATCAATCTCCTCTAAAAGTCTATTCATTAAATCCGAAGAAGATGGGACTTGGTTAGCCCCATCCTCCTCATTAAAGGGGATTGATTTGATGCCCCCAATTTCGGGCTCAATGTCTTCACAAGATGGTGAGTAAGCTTGATTTGATTGTTCATCTACATACTCATTCCATATTTTCTCAAGTATTTGTGTATACTTATCATCAAAAGAGGAAGACGTTTTAGGGTGATTGTTAATAACCGTGGTTGGTTCCTCCCTTGAACAAGGAGAATGGTGGTTTTCCCAATTAAGACCGTACGCATTGTAGGATGAAAAGTTATATGATGGTTGATAGGCATATCCATACAAGTAATCACGCATTGTCTTAATCGATTGGCTACTATTCACCTGCTCCTTTTGTTGTTGCACACCTCCTACCATAACCGGTGGAACACTCATGTTATTTTCAATTCGGTAATCACGTAATGTTTTTCCCGGATGATTATACAATTTTGCTTCGTTCTGATATTCCCCCATCGTCTTACGTTGTGTCTCAATATGTGTACTGTTTTCATTAATGTAATCACGCATCGTCTTACGTGGGGGGTAGTGGAGGTTCTTTGAATCTCAGAAAAATATTCATGCTTAGAGGGATCCCGATCACAATGAGTTTGGGTCCCCCAATCCGACATCTCATCATCCAAAAGGTACTTATACGCACCATTCGTCCAATCATACATGATGAAATTTTAAGGAATTGGAAACTACCCTAATCTAGAAAAAAAACAAAAAGAAGGGAGATGGGGAGATGTTACCCAATAGAGTGAGATCTATGTCAGCAACAATGTCCTACAAAATCAAACAAAAAATTGTTAGTAATCTAAAAAAAAAAAATCAGAAAATCTACTTCTATAAAAACTGAAAATCCTACCTAACTAAAACTACTCTATAGCTACTAGAACAATTAGAACCGTTTAACCTTTTCCCCGGCAGCGGCACCAACAACTTGTTCGCTCGCCTCAAGTGTAAGACTGCGATGTAGTAATAAATCTCGGTAAGACCGAGGTCGATCCACAGGGAAAGAGGTAAACAATTCCAAGTACTCTAATAATTAGAATCTAAGAAGTTTAAGAAAGTAGTTATTCACATCAAATAGAAAAATCTAAAATTAAGAAGAACTAGAGCATCAAGGATCTACTTGTAGTAGTCTAATGCCAATCCATTCATCCAAGTACAACACAATTAGAATCAAAGTCCTATCTCTCATCTAATTGGAAGATATAACATTCAAGCACAAACAGTCCCACTTAAATCTGGAAATCAGATTTCTAGTTCTAATGAAGCACATAGAACTTGAACTTGTAGCCTTTGGAGTAACAGCCATCCCTATGGACTATGGCATGCTCCAGGGTTACTACAATTCGAATTCAAACAACCCAATCATGGTAATCTCAGAGAATTGCAAGGAACTCATGTCCGGAGCACACAACCTCTCACAAAACTTCTAAAAAACCAAACTTTATTCAAACTAGAACTTCAAAATCCAAAATTAAGAATAGGGTACTTGAAATAAAAGAATTAAAGCATTGGAACCAACTACAAATTTCACCTCTAGCTCTAGCTAAGAGGTTAGCTAAGGAAAAGCATATTAAAACTAGAACTAGAACTAAGAAAAGGAAGAAAAACTAGCTGTAGGAGGCTGGGTAGCCTCCTAGGACTTGAACTCCTTGCTTCCTACATCCTTGCTTGATTTAGAATAGAAGAGAGCACATCCTTTTATAATACAGCAAAAGTACCGCAATACAACAGATTTTGTTTCGCTTTGTACGGCTTAACCAATGGTCGGATTGCCTTCAAATTTGATTTGCAGCTTCCTTGTAATGTGATCTTCCTCATAGATGATTTAGATTTCCAATATTATCTTCTTAATGGGCCCACCAATCAGATCAGCGACCGCCTCTCAAAATCGCGCAATTCGGGTACCTTCAGAACCAGTCATCTTGCTTTCAACGCTCCGGAGTGTACAGAGGTCGGATTGATCTCAAATTTTGAACATTGATAGAAAACTTCCTCCTCTACATGATGAATAGATTAGATTGTCCAAAAAGATTCCAGAATATGGTCCAAAAATTAGAACACTTAGGGCTTTTATAAAATCTGCGCAGTTGGATCTTTCTGGATGGTCTATCTTTCCTCAACCGGTACGATCAAACCACACATCCCTTTGATCTGAAACTTTGTGGTTATTCATATATGGATGTGGTCTAAAATATGGCAAAGTAGATTCTTTATATCATCGATGATGGGTCACCTGGACCGGCCAAGAGTGGAACAGCGAAATCTGGAACTTTCTAGACAGTTCGTATTGTTTTGGCCACCACGGTCAATCCGTAGCTCTGATCGACACGAAACCACTTGGGTTATTTCGGCGTCGAGCTCCTCTTCGATATGGATGTGTTTGATTTCCAAATATCATCAAAATGGGCCCAGAAAAGTGCTCTGAAAAACCAGACACGGGAATAGCCTGCTGTTTGGAATCTGGAAGTGCAAACTTACATGGCTGACCGGTCGGACAGGGCTGGCCGACCGGTCTTGACCGGTCTAGCCTTCTTGGCCGACCGGTATTGACCGGTCTAGCCTTCTTATTTCGACATTTTCTTTCTTTCTTTCTTCTTCCCTCTCCTCTGCTTGCTTTCTCCTTTCTTTGATCCACCTTGGCCTTCATCTAAAGCTCCTAAATGTGCCCCTTTTGGTCTCCAATTGGGTGAAGTCACTCTCATTCCTACAATCACAAAACAAGCATTAGATGGGCTTTTTAAACATGAAAATCATGCATATAATGTGATGTAATGGGTCGGAAAATGTATAAATTGGAGGTTCAACACTAATCTCCTGGTCTGATGGAGATTCTCTTTCTAAAAGGATAACTTAGGTTTTGTTTATTGCTTTAAGCAAAATTAGGTTTTGTTTGATTTTATGTTTTAGGTTTATTTCGTTATTCACTTTAGTTGTCGGAGTTATAGACTTCCATGATCGACTCTCTCAGGTGTTATTATTCTCACTCTCTTGTATTTTACCATTGCTCCCATGTTCATGCTCATTGCATATCTTTTTCCACTGAGGACAATGCAAGATTTGGTTGGGGGGGTGAGATGAGATTCCTCATCTAGCAGTTTGTAACATTTCAAGCTCCATATGTGCAAAAAAAATTTGAATTCTGAGCATCCAAAACTCGTTTGGAAAACCTTGTTTCTATGCACTCGGGATGATATGGGTATAAGAAAAGGAGATGTGAAGTGATGAATGTTGCAAGTCTTGAACTACTTCTAATATAATGGTTTTATATGTGAATTCTTCTATTTATGTGATTGATAGAAAATTTGAACACTTTTACACCTAGTTCACATTACATGATTTTCATGGGTTGAAAGAATTATGTGATTTATGGATTGGCTAGATTTAGATTTGAGGTGTTGAGGAACCAAACCGGTGGTTATCCATCCTTGTCCATGGGAAAATAACGAAAGATATGGATTTCTAAAAATCCTATCTAATGTAAAAGAAAAAAGGAAGAGGAAGGATAAAAATTGGGAATGATGGAGAAAATGGTGGAAATTTCCGAAAAGGGCGGCCTATTTACCAACTGGGGGATGGTCTACCCATAACCAAAGCCGAAAATGAGATGTAGTGTGAAAGACATCGAAAGGACGGTAAGGCAGATTCCTGTCATAGGCTTGTTGTTGCGCTGTACACCTTGAGATCCACAGTTTAGTTGATCTATGAAGAAGATAATCCCAGAAACTCATGAGATGAACTTTCACTATGCACACTAGGTTGAATTTGTTCGAGTTCCTCTATTTATCAATCAATCAGCTGGAATTTCATATGGACACTTGTTATGCTTTGAGAGTTTAAGCTTTCAACTTCTATCATCTCATTTTTCTGAATTTTACAGTTGTATGTCTTGGAATGGATAGAAACATAGTTTCTGAAGGAGAGTTGGTTTTTGGAGGTTTGAACGTGTTTCATGCATATTTTTCTCAGGACTAGCAAAAAGCTGGTTGAGGGGTGTGTTAAGCTCCCATTTTATACATCTTCTAGCCCATTACATCACATTACATGCATGGTTTGCATGCTTTAAAGACCCATCTAATGCCTGTTTTGTGTATGTAGGAATGCAAGAGAGAAGTCATGAATTTGTTGTTAAAAGGGTCATTTGGAACCACATTAAAGACATTGGAAAGAAGCCCTGAAGAATCACATCAGAGAGACCTGGATCAGCCAGAAGAAGGAAGAGTGCAGCATGCATATCAGAAGGCCACCTGGGCAACCGACCAAAACATGGTCGGGCGCCCGAAATTGGATGATAATATGCTGAAGAAACTGGGCAGTTTTGGACCTAACCGGGCGCCCGACCACCATCTGCCCAGGTGCCCGATATTCAAAGTGGATTTTTTCAAAATACTGCTGACCGAATTCAAGCATGGTTGGGCATCCGACCACTACCTGACCGGGTGTCCGACCAGCGTCCGACTGCGATATAAGTGCGTAAGTTTTTACGCAATCCAAGGCGGTTCATGGTTTTTCCCATAAAAGGACACCTTGGCATCCTTGCTATGGTATGCTAGAAAAGTTCTAAGTTCGTGGGGAGCAAGGGAGATCATCGTGGAGCCACCACAACTTCTCTAATTAGGGTTTTTTTCTAGTTTTTCATGTTTTTGTTAAGTTTCTCTTTGAATTCTAGTTGAAGCATGATAATGCTCGGCTAGATCCTCTTAGCTAAGGCTAAGAGGTGAAGCTTGTGAGTAGTTATCATGTTGGAGTCGTTCTAATTCAAGTACTTTGCTTTGAAGTTGGATTTTTAAGTTGTAGTTCAAATAAAAGTGAAATTTTTGGATGTTTTATGAGAGTTCATGTGCTTCGGACATGAGTTCCTTGCAATTCTCTGAGATTATCATGTTTGGATTGATTAGATTCGGATTGTAGTAACCCTAGAGCGTACCATAGCCCATTAGCATGGTCGTTAATTCGAACACTACATATTCGACTTCTATGGGCTTCATTAGAACTAGAACCTTGTTCTTCAACTTGAATAGAGATTGTTTGTGTTTGAATTCCATATCTTCCAACTAGAAAGAGATAGAACTTCAATTCTAGTTGTGTTATGCTTAGATGAATGAATTCACATGAGGGCTATCAAAAGTGGATCCTCAAAAGCCTTAGTTCCCTTTAATTATAGATTTTTACAATTATTGTTTTATGTTAGTTCATAAACCTGAAATCCTTAATTCATTGAATTTGAAGTTGCTGGAACAACTTGAATTGGTTTATCTTATTCCCTGTGGATCGACCTAGGTCTTACCAAGATTTATTACTAAATTGCAGCCTTGCACTTGAGGCGAGCAAACAAGTTTTTGGCGCCATTGGCGGGGACTTAGGTTAAACAGTTCTAAATTGTTTTAGTGGCTATAGAGTAGAAGTAGTTAGGTTTTATTATTTTCTTAGGATTAGTTTTTCTGAATTATAGAACTAACAAAGTTTGTTTTGTTTTGTAGGGAGTTCTTCTAGTTTAGGCAAATCGGGTACGATCCTTCCAACTTGAACTCTTTTAGTTTTAGTTTTTTTTATTTTTCACATTTTAGGATTTAGATTTAGTTAGATTTTGAGTTGTGTGGTTTATGTCCCGTTGGGAATGAGATCACAACAATCGTCTCCAATCCGAAGGTGGTCTAGTTGGACCACTCTCCATTCATAGACGAGTGCGAAAATCTGTAGAATATCGTGAAAATTTGGGAAGTATGGATCAAATTCCATTACGGAATCCTTCCCACCCTACTCCAACCACGAATGCAAATCATGAAGGAGTAGGAGAGAATGAGGTGCACAATTCTCCTCCAATGAGATCTTTACGGGACTACCTACAACTAACCCGTGCAACTACACCCTCATGCGTGGTCTTACCACCAATCGGGGGAAATATTGATATAAAAATGGGTGTGATTCAACTTATACCAAAGTTCCATAGGCTAGACTCTGAAAGCCCATATTCGCACTTAAAGGAATTTGAAGAAGTGGTGGCTACCTTGCAATACACTAATGTCTCAGAAGATCTCATTAAACTTAAACTTTTTCTCTTTTCATTAAAAGAAAGAGCCAAAACTTGGCTTCACTCTCTTAGACCACATTCGATAGGGTCATGGAACGAGATGACCTAGGAATTCTTGAAAAAGTTCTTCCCGACTCATAAAATGAACACCCTTCGAAGAGCCATAATGAATTTTTCGGCTAAAGAGAGTGAATCATTGTTTCAATGTTGGGAAAGGTTTAAGGACCTCCTACTTGCTTGCCCACATCACGGCTACGAAAGTTGGCGAATCATAAACTTCTTCAATGATGGATTAAGTTCCAATATGCGCCAATTTGTAGAAATGATGTGCAATGGCGAGTTTATGAGCAAAAATCCATATGAAGCTTGGAGTTACTTGGATATGTTGGCCGAATATGCCCAATCATGGGATACCTCAGATAAATCTAATAACCCCAAGCCTACTCAAGAAAAAGAGAAAGGAGGGATTTATATCCTCAAGGAGGAAGATGATGTGAATGCAAGGCTAGCCAGCCTCACAAGGAAGATCGAGGCCATGGAATTTAGTAAGAGTGGAGTTTCAAAGTCCAATGAAGCTTTTGAGAACACGTGTGGGATTTGTTTCACTAATATACATGCTACGCAAGATTATCTTACAATTCTTGCATTTCAAGAGGTGTTACAAGAACATGCAAGTGCCACATATGGTTATCAACGGCCTTTTAATGGACCGATGGGTAATACGTACAATTCTACTTGGAAGAACCACCCAAATTTTAGTTGGAAGAATGCTCCCACGGGCAATCCTACCAACTCTCAAGGAGGGTCACCCATTCAAAATATGGCCTCACCTCAATTCTCAATGGAGGATACCTTAAAAGCATTTAAGCAAGGGTAAACGCAAATCAATCAATCAAATCAGCAAATGTTTCAAGAACTTAAAGTCTCGGTTAATGAGATTAAAGGACGCTTGAATGCTAGGGAAGGGACCTTTCCGGCCCAACCTCAGCCCAATCCAAAGCAAGTACATGAAGTGAGCATTCCTAATCTCTCCAACCAACATATGGAGCAAGCCGAATCCGTCACCACTCTTAGAAGTGGTAAACAAATTGACAAATCTATTCCGGTGAAGGCCGACAAGCTTAATGATCCAGTAAATTCTGAGGATGAGGACGGATCTAACTTAGCCCCACAAGAAATGGAACTTGTTTACAAGCCCGTAGAACCTTTCCCTTCGAGACTGGTTGCTCCAAAATCTCCCAAACTCTCGTGATATTTTAGAGATTTTTAGACAAGTCAAAATAAACATTCCATTGCTTGATGCCATCAAACAAATCTCCTCTTATGCTAAGTTTTTGAAGGACCTATGCACAACTAAACGCAAATATAATGTGCAACAGAAGGCCTTTTTGAATGAGTAAGTGAGTGATATCCTCACTCAAAAGACCCCTCCAAAATTTAAGGGTCCAGGTAGTCCCACAATTTCGTGCATTATTGGCGACTACCGGATTGAGCGTGCATTGCTAGACTTGGGGGCAAGCGTAAACTTGATCCCGTACTCGGTATACAAGCAATTGGGTCTTGGTGAATTAAAACCCACCAAGACCACGTTGCAACTGGCTAATAGATCCATCCGTGTACCGAGAGGCATAGTTGGGGATGTGCTAGTCTAAGTTGACAAATTCTACTACCCGGTAGATTTCATCGTCTTGGACATGCAACCGGTTATGGATTTTAGCACTCAAATATCGGTGATTTTAGGCCGCGCCTTCCTCACTACATTAAACACAATTATAAATTGCCGGAATGGGGTAATGTAATTGTCCTTCGAGAACATGACGTTGAAGGTGAATGTGTTCTACTTGGGCAAAAGGCATAGAGATGATGATGATGTCCACGAGGTTGATATGATTGAATCAATCGTGGAAGAGGAGTTCACTTTAAATCAAAATTTTGATCCTCTAAATGTTGTTAGATTCAATCCATTTGACGATTGGGATGACAAAGATGGCCCCCATGAGGTGAATATGATAGAATCGATGGAAGATGGGAGTTTTTCCAACATGATCTACCTAAAAGATTGGAGACGTCAATGGCACACTTCAAGGATGAAACTTATTTGACTATTAATGAGGCCTTGGAAGTGCCAATTTTTGAAAATTTACTTGACAAGACACTAATTTCTAAGTTAAACAATTTTGTTATGCAGGAATTTGATGGATTGGTGCTTGATTTGCCTATGGAGATGCCAATTTCTGAAAACGTAGTGGTTGAGGACCTCTTCTAACCTACAAAAGTGACCAAGAAGGTCGAAGTTTCCTACACTCTTGAGGAGTGTTTGGCATATTTTGAAGATTGGGATGATCCTATGATCCGTGACATTGTCAATGCCTTAAGGGAAATTTCACCAGTGCCCACAAAGACTCTTTCAACGGAATATGAAACTGATCTATCAATTGTGAAAGCACCGGTGAAATTTGATTTTGTGGAGATCATATCAACTTGTGAAAAAGAAAAACAAGTCTCCACATCTCTTTGGGTTGCTCAAACCAAAGAACACAACTTCTGGGATGACCCATATTTGACCAATTTTTTCCCAGATAAAATGGCAAGGAGATCCATATTCTATGATTTCCAACTAATGCAATTCTCCTTTCCTAGTACATGTGACAATTTTATTGAGGAACCCGCTGAAAATTTTCAGCAGAATTTTCAATGGGTTAGAATGATTAATGTCACCAATGTACTTCCCAAAGCAGGATGGTGGAGAGTTCTACTAAAAAATTTGTTACACCACTTGATGATCCTGCTCAACTTTGTCCTTTTAGATGGTATAATGCTGACTAATCTCCTGGTTTGATGGAGTTTCTCTTTCTAAAAGGGTAACTTAGGTTTTGTTTATTACTTTAAGCAGAATTAGGTTTTGTTTGATTTTCTGTTTTACGTTTATTTCGTTATTCACTTTAGTTGTCGGAGTTGTAGACTTCCATGATCGACTCTCATAGGTACTATTTGAAATTGCGGTTTTACCGCTTATCGAGATACTTGGAGATATGCCTAATGTCCTAGAGGGGGGGTGAATAGGACTTTTTAAATTCCAATTTCAATTTAAAATTGATCAAGTCAATCTTATCAACTAAGATAATCACAATAACATTCAAGGCAGTTATATGAGCAATTTGTAAGCAAGGACTATCATAAGCATTTCATCAAATAGTTAGCATTCATGATAGACTAAACCATTCAACACATATCAATCATTCAATCTCACAATGCATAGCGATTTATAGTGGTTCGGTTTCCCTACTCCACTCCCGGTTCACGATCTCAACCTATGAACCACCGGATTTCATTATAGTCTTGGTTTTAAATCAGGTTAACCATCAACCTTGACATCCTTTGATCTAAGACCGCGTTTACCATCCGCCGATGGCCCAATCCAGGGACTTGACGAGTTTGGATCTCAAACTCTCACCAATCCTAATCTAAGGATGGTCACGTACCCTCCCGCCGGAGTTTCCCAATCCAGGGAATAGTGATTGAATAAATAGGACTCTCAAAAACTAGACATACCTAGACGATTGAGCCCCGATTCGATGCCTTTGATGAGTAGCTTCAGCTCCACGTGCTTCAGCTTCTCTTTGTGCTCCCAAGATCAGCTACCGATGCAAATGATGAGGATATGTTGATGCCGGGTAGTTGGGAGAGAGTTGGTCTAGTTCCTCTTGCCTATTCAATGCAATGGTAATGAGGGAACTACCAAACTTCAAGCATTCAATGGCTATAAATGACCTCATGAATATATTCCGAAGGTAGGTCAGCCATGAATGAAGGTCTTGAGTTCATACTTCAAACCGAGCTTTGAATACTCAGTGAAAAGCCATTAATGGCTAGGTTTGAATGATGAACTCAAGGGGAACAAGAGCAAAGAGGGTAGGAGGATGTGAGTAAAAGCTCTCTCTCTTAGCTCTTGAAGGGTGTTGAATGCATACACTGAAAGACCACAAGACATGGCTATATAGAGCCCCAAATGATGGCCCCAACGGATCTAAAATGGTCACGACCGACCTGTCAGAGAAGGGTCTCAACCGGTCGGACGGACCGGTCGTCATTCAAATCAGAAGCCACATCTGGGTCTGGCCGACTGGTCAAGACCGATCGGACCCCCTTGCTGGAGGCACTCAAAATACAGGCCGACCGGTCAAGACCGGTCGGCTAGGTTGCTGGAACAATTGAGGAATGCTGGCTGACTGGTCAGCTGCGCTTGCTGGACTACCTACTGATTCCAGTCCGACCGGTCTTGACCGGTCGGCTATGCTTGCTGGAACATCATGAGTTGTGAAGGCTGACCGGTCTTGACCAGTCGGCTGCCTATTTAAAAAATGCAGCAAGGTTGCTGGAGTGATTTATGATCTGCTGGCCGACCGGTCAAGACCGGTCGGCTACCCATTTGCTTCATCTCAGCAGGCTGCTGTTGTGTTGAGAAGCCTGGTCGATCAGTCAAGACTGGTCGTCTTGTGTAGTTGTTTTCATTTCAGCACCACTGCTGGACAAGTCTTATAGTTCGTGGTTTTGTCACAAGCGAGCTTGCTGGACCAAGTTCTTCAACACAGCAGCGGATCACCTCAAGTTATGAGGTGCATGAAGTCCAGTCTTTGGACATATGATCATTTACGTTTAGCACCAGCCATGGACCACAAGTCTGATCAACTTGTGCAAGGGTCGAGAGGGAATGGTAAGATATGTGAGTCATTACGCCATTCTTTGATGTTTTGGGTTTCGTATGGTAGATCTATATGCAACTTACCTGGGATCTTGTTTCAGCATGAGCTTGAGTAATGGACAAAGCGTAATCTTCAAGTCTTGATCTTCAATTCTTCAACCGGGGCTCACACGACAAGACGCGACCAACCAACATGCCAATTGACAAAAAAAGAGTACTAACAATCTCTCCCCTTTGTCAATTGCGTGACAAAACATCTAACCTAGACAAATCATGACTCCTTATCATGATTGACCCTTAAACAGAAAGAAATATACACCCATTTACATGTCTATATAGATATACAACATAATCTTTACAAAAAGGACATGTATTGACTCGATTTTCTTCAAAATCTCCCCCTCAATGCTTGCACCTACAAAGTCCTGCAAAAAGATATAATCAGACCTTCTAGGTGGGATGATTCTCCCCCTTTTTGTTAGTAATTGACAAGGGTTAGCCAGCAAAAAGATATGCCTAATAAAGCTGCAAGGCTAGAGCCGAAAATATGTCAATCACATAAGAGAGGGAAGAGATATGGAATTTTAAGCCCTGAGGAGATTCAAAGAACAAATCATGCCAGATATATAAGTAATCATGAAAGCATAGAGGGCTTATAGCCAAATCAACCAACCACCCCTCCAGATGTATATCTAGACAAACACAGAACACAACGCATGAGCTAAAAAAGGGCAAATGTGCCCAAACCATCCAACCTCCCACAGATATTCAATAAAAGATCAAAAGCTCATATAAAAAGATATAACTATAGCATCCATATATATACCAAAATGGGGAAGCAGCCCAAATGCAAATATGCATCAATCCGTGCAAAATATACAGACAACCCATAAAAGATAGTGCATGAAATCCAGACAATGTCGTTGGTCATACAAAAAGTAACTGTGACCAAGACATAAGACTAGTAATCTGTTCCATCTCCCAGATCAGGGGGTGGAACGTCCCCACGCGCCGCGCGCTCCCATCTCTCTATCCGCCTCTCTATCTGTGCTTGGCGAGTGACAAGGGCCTCCTGCTGTACAATTATGGTGGCCTGACCCTGCAAAATCTGGTCCCCGGTCTGCTCGAGCCTGTCAAGCCGCTGAAATATATCCGCCCTAAGCTGGCGAAGCTACGCAATGTATGAAGGTGGATCCACGGAAGGGGATCGTCGTCGAGAAAAGGCTCTAGGCGGCGTGCTGAATCGACCTGAAGCTGCTTGCGGATCGAGGGATGGATCAGAGGCAGGACCTGATGGTGAAGTGTGGAAAGGGCCAGTGGAGGCAGGTGGAGCCTTAGGCTGGGACGGCTCGGCCTGATCCCGCTGCTGCTCCTGCAGATGACGACTCTGGATAACTTCTTTGGTAAGCTCCATACGAGCAATGATGGTACGGTTGATAATGACAGGCTTGTGAATTTTATCAGTACCAACAATGCCAATATGCTCAGCTAATGTGCATATGAGATGCCCAAAAGGTAGACTAGTGGAGTTACCATCGTCGCGCAGGATGACCTGGTGAATGATATTCATGATCCGAGTGGGAAGGCAGAGCGGATGACCCTTACCAACACGATACAGCAACCGAAACATAGTTTCGGTGACATCTGCTTTGTTACTCATCCGCGGGTATACATTGCGGAAGAAGAAGTTGTGTAAAATGCGGAAATCCTATGTCATAGAGGATGCTCGAAGTGCACCTCCCACCCATTTGGGTGTCCCATCACCACATAGGCATTGAGCAATAACAAGGTTGGGTTTGGGACCCAAGGAGGAAAAATTGAAAGTAGACTCCTCAACAATAGGAACGCCAACAAATTCTGATATGAATTTCAAAGTAAACAGGCAATCCCGATCACCAACCTCGACGTTGAAAGAGGGGGGAGAGGAAGTGACATGGACACAGGATGCATAAAATTTCCTAACAACGTCAAATTGGACCGAGCCCCCCATGTGGAGTACGGGGCCCCAATTGATGGCATCCAACATGGAACAAACATTATAGTCGGACAAGTCACCCAAGTGGACTGATTTTTCACAGACTACCTCCTTGTCCTTGAAATCATCCCAATGGGTGGAATGGGATGAAATATTTTTCCCCAAAGATTTAGATTTAACAGGGGGAACAGAAGATGAGGCAGCCCCTTTCCCTTTGGAAGCTGTTTTCTTGGACTTTAAAGGGCGAGGAGGAGGAGGCTTAGGTTTTTCCTTGGGACGATCACTCCTCCTCAAAGGGAGCTCATCCTCGCTCTCTTGGGACGACATAGAAGAGGCAAGAAGATCTTTAAATCACTCCAAGAGATGAAGGAAAGGGATGAACCAAAGAAGATAGAGAGTGAAGAGAAGGAATCCCTTGCCAAATGAATGAGAGTGAAGAGGAGTGAAGAAGAGGAGGTTAGAACCTTGAATCTTGCAACGAATCAGCGCGAAATCACCTTGGAGAGCAAGAGGGGGAGCTGGAGGAGCAAGTGGAGGTGAAAAAATGGGAAGTGGCTGACCTAAAATGAGCTCCAACAGGTTTTAAAGACCCCCCCCCCCCTCCCCCCCATCGGTCGGAACACCCGCGGGTTCGCTGGACTGGGACGCACGACCGGTCTTGACCGGTCGTGGGATGAGAAATGAAACTCCAGCAACGTTTTCTACACAGATCGACCGGTCTTGATCGGTCGGATGCATAAGTTATTGAGTCCAGACACATGGTCTTGCTGGTCTGGGAGACGCCCGACCGGTCGGTTGGCCGGTCGGCAGCAAGTTTTGCACAGTTTTGACAGGAATCCTGCACTGGGTGAGCTGGATAGAGGGTCTGTCCTTTGGACAGACCTTTATCATCTAAAACCAAGTATCCTTACCAAGATACAACATCCATGGTCATGGTGTACCTAGGTACACCTTAACACAAAATGAGGGACCCTTAATGTCCAGATTTGTCGATAGAGAACAAGAATTGGGACTATGATCCCGGATTTCCATAGAAACTAATGAAAAGAGGCAAAGATCCTCAAATATACCTATAAAGATCAGAAAGAGAGGCTTAATCCTCAGATTTTTCCTGCAAAACATACACTTGTTAGATAAACTAGACACATCCAACACCAATGGCCTTTTGGAGGTTCGCAAAGCGAACCGAGTCCAAAGGTTTCGTTAGGATGTCAGCTAGCTGATTCTCGGTAGGCACATGTTCGAGAGATATTATGTGATCTTCAACCAATTCTCGAATAAAATGGTGCCTAATGTCTATGTGCTTAGTGCGCGAGTGCTAAACTGGATTTTTTGATATATTTATGGCACTCGTATTGTCGCAAAATAGAGTCATTGTGCCTTGGTTGATCCCATAATCGGTCAAGGTTTGTTTCATCCATAATAATTGGCACAACAACTACCAGCAGCAATGTATACTGCTTCGGCTGTGGATAAAGAGATGGAGTTTTGTTCCTTACTATGCCACGCCACAAGACAATTTCCAACATAAAAACACCCACCGCTGGTTGATTTACGATCATCCATGTTACCAGCCCAGTCGGCATCTTAATACCCTGCAATATCTGTAGATGAATCAAAGGGGTACCAAAGACCATATTCGGTGGTGCATCCAACAAACCGGATGATCCGCTTAACAGCGGTAAGGTGAGATTCATTGGGATCAGCCTGAAACCGAGCACAAGCACCTACACTAAAAGCAATATCTGGTCTACTAGCAGTGAGATAAAGAAGACTACCAATCATGCTTCTATAAAGATGTTGATCTACACTTTTCCCTGCAAGGTCTTTTGATAATTTAACAGTGGTGCTCATAGGTGTAGTGTAGGAACGACCAAAGTCTAAGCCAAATCTCTTAACAAGGTCTTTAGCATATTTGGCTTGAGTAATGAATATACCTGATGCTAGTTGTTTTACTTGAAGCCCTAGAAACATGTTCAGTTCTCCTACCATACTCATCTCAAATTCAGATGTCATTAATTTAGCAAAAGAGATGGACATTTTCTCACAAGTGGATCCAAAAACAATGTCATCCACATAAATCTGGGCAATCAACACAGAATTTTCGGCTTCTCTAATAAATAGAGTTTTGTCAACGCTCCCCCTAGCAAAATCATGGTCTACAAGAAAATGAGTTAAACGTTCATACCATGCACGGGGTGCTTGCTTGAGTCCGTAAAGCGCCTTTTTCAACCGGTACACTTTGTGAGGATACTTAGGATCAATGAATCCTTTTGGTTGTTCAACATACACTTCCTCATCAAGAATACCATTCAAGAAGGCACTCTTTACATCCATTTGAAATAGTTTGAATTTTAACGCACAAGCAACAGCCATAAGAATTCTAATAGACTCGAGTCTGGCTACAGGGGCAAATGTTTTATCAAAATCAATGCCTTCAATTTGTGAATATCTCTGAGCCACTAACCGAGCCTTATTTCGTATTACATTCCCAGCTTCATCGGATTTATTCTTGAAAATCCATTTGGTTCCAATAACATTTTTTCTTTCCGGCCTGTCAACCAGATACCACACTTCATTTCTAATGAATTGTTGAAGCTCTTCCTGCATTGCAAGGATCCAGAATTCATCATTTAGAGCTTCATCAGTATTTTTTTGTTCTATTTTAGATGTGAAGCACAGGTGACTGTTGACTACCTCCAACTGTCTCCTGGTTTTGACACCAATGCTAGGATCCCCAATGATTTGATTGAGGGGGTGATCCTTGACAATTTGTACATCACCAAGAGCAGTGGGGGCATTTGGAGATGAGGATTGTTTATCAGATTTTCCTATCTCTCATATGCCCTCATCTTCTTTTTCATCACCTGGAGACACAGATTTATCCAAGCTATCATCCACAGTCACATTGATTGACTCTTGAACTGATGAGGTTCGAAGGTTGTAGACACGAAAAGCTCTACTATTTAATGAGTATCCCAAGAAGATACCCTCATCACTTTTGGAGTCAAACTTTCTCAAATTTTCTCGGTCTCTCAGAATATAGCATGTACTACCAAAGACCTTAAAGTATTTAACATTCGGTGTCTTTCCACACCACAGTTCATAAGCTGTTTTGTTTAGACCTGCCTTAAAATAAACTCGATTAATAATATAGCAGGCAGTGTTAACAGCTTCGGCCCACAGATTTTAAGCAAGATTTTTATTATTAAGCATAGTTGTGGCCATATCCAACAACACTCTATTTTTCCTTTCAGCAACCCCATTTTGTTGAGGTGTTTTGGGTGCTGAGAACTCATGACGAATACCCAATTCATCACATAATGCCTTTAAACGATGATCTTCAAATTCACCGCCGTGATCACTCCTAATTCTTGCAACCATGTATCCTTTCTCATTGTGAAGTCGCTTCATTGTTTTTGGAATTCACCAAAAGTGTCAAATTTTTCTCTTAGGAAGGCGACCCATGTGAATCTAGAGTAATCATCAACGACTACAAAGAAGTATCATTTTCCACCTTGGCTAAGTACCATGGTAGGACCAACTAGGTCCATGTGTAGCATTTCAAATGGTTTTGATGTGACCAGGATAGAGGTTCTCTTGTGTGCAACCTTGATTTGTTTACCTTTTTGGCATGCGGCACACACAGTATTTGGTCTTTTACCCATCTTGGGTAGACCTCTCACCAGATTTTTCTGACTCAGTTTAAACAGATTTCTATAATGTACATGACCGAGTCGATGGTGCCATAGTTCTATTTCATCCTGAACGGCCACGTGACACATGGTGGAGGAGCTTGAATTGTTGTGATTTTCAATGACATAGCAGTTGTCTCCTGTGCGTAGACCTTTCATGACTAATTTTCCTGTGGAGTTCAGGATCTTGCACATATCTTTGGAAAACCTTACTGAGTGCTCTTCATCACAAATCTGTGAGATACTCAGTAAGTTGTGTTTAAGGCCATCAACATACAACACATTTTCAATTTCGGGCAAACCTGGCCCTGTGATGGTTCCTTTACCAATGATTTTAGCTATGCTCCCATCACCAAATGTGACAGACCCACCATCAAATTCGTCATATGCACAAAATTGAGATCTATCACCTGTCATGTGTCTAGAGCAATCACTATCCAAGTACCATCTAGGGGTATTCCCAGCTTTTAAGGCAGTATGAATGACCAAACACTTGTTCTTAACAACCCATTTAGTTGTTATCCTTTTATGAGAGGTGTTCTTATGGTGAGATTCTCTAGTTTTCTTGGGAGAATCAGATTTTTCTTTTTCACGTAAGAGAAGGGCAGTTTTCAAATTCAGCATTTTAATTTGCTCCAACAGTTCATCCATCCTCTTGTCCTTCCTAGGAAGAGCAGGATAATTCTTTCGAATGTTTCCCCTCTTTGGTGAAGAATGCATGGGAGGATTCCAATTAGCTTGGACATTTTTCCCGGTCGGTACAAATTTACCTTTCAAGTTTCTGACCGGATTTTTGAATACCAAGCACTCAAATTTTAAGTGGCCAATGTCTTCACAAGCATGGCAGATAGGAGATGCTCTAGTTTTACTCCCTGATGCACCATGATCTTTTCTTACAATCGGATGGACTGAGGTAGTTTTTGAAGTATGATTGTCATAGCCCAAACCTCTTTTGTCCCTTGGTGATCTTACAACGCCTAGGAGTTTTTCAAAGTTTTCTTCTCCTTGGGCGAACCGTCTTCTAGAGTCAACGACTTGACACTTAAGACGATCAATTTCAGTGTTCGTCTCTTTGAGTTCTTTCTCAAGTCTAGCATGCTTGTCTAGAGATTCACCACTTATGAGCTTTTTCTTTTCTTGTTCAAGCTCATCATTCTTCCTTTTCAGCTCTTCTAGATCTTGACCCATCTTTTGATTCTCTATTTTCAATCTGTCAAGATTTTTCATCAGTTTGTCATTTTCAGCCTTCATTTGCCCCAACTTTTTGATGGTATTTACATTTTCAATGTATAGTTGGTTATATACCTCCTGAAGGCCTTCCTCCTCATTATCATCATCACTCAAGGAATCATTTTCAGTGTTAGAGGATTCATGATCATCAATGTCTCCAATGATCTTTGCAATGGGCTCAATTTGAGGCACAATATCAGTAATGGAGGCCATTAAAATTCTGATTGAACCTTGCTCCTCCTCACTTTGGTATATGACTGATTCTGATTTAGATTCTTCAGTCTCATCCCATGTAGCCGCCAATGCCTTTTTCTTGGCTTTATTATTGGTGCACTCGGATGCAATGTGACCAAATCCTCTACACTTGTAGCATTGAGGATCTTTTGACTTAATAAATTTTCCTTTGTTGTTCTTAGAATCAAAAGGTTTACCCTTCTGGTAGGGTTTCCTTCTAGAAGTATTTTCCTTAGTTTTGAAGAATTTTTTAAATTTCTTGGCCATAAGTGCCATTTCTTCTAAGTCTGGATCTTCCTCACTTCCACATTCAGATTCTTGTTTCTTGTGAGAAGATTTCAGGGCTGTACTTTTGGATTTGGAGGGAGTTTTGAAACCTAGCTCATAGGTTTGAAGGGACCCTAGAAGTTCTTCAACTTTCATGGTATTTAAGTCCCTACATTCTTCTATGGTAGTCACTTTGGAAGAGAACCGTTCCGGTAGGGATCTCAGAATTTTCCTACATAGTCTATGCTCCGGAACCGGATCCCCCAAGCCCCACATTTCATTTGTAATCTTGTTCATCTTGGTATAGAAATCAGTAAATGTTTCGTGCTCCTCCATAGTAATGTTTTCAAATTGTGTGGAGAGTCGCTGAAGTTTTGAGTTTTTAACAATGCCCGTTCCTTCATGAGTAACTTCAAGAATGTCCCATGCCTGCTTACTGGTTATGCAATTTTGAATCCGGCCAAATTCATCTTTAGATACTGAACAAAAGATGGCATTCAGCCCTTTGGCATTATGAACACGTTGAGCTTTATCATAATCGGTCCACATCGCCTTATCTCTTGGCTTGAGGACATCCGGTTCACCTTCCTTACATATAGTGTCCATTGGGGGTTTATATCCAATATCAATCATGTCCCTAACATCCGAATCAATAGATTCCAAGAAGATGCGCATTCGGGCTTTCCAGTATGGATAGTTTGACCCATCAAAGAAGGGAGGCTTAGTAACGGATGAAGAGTCCTCTCTAGACATATTTTCAAGCTCTCTTAGGATCTCACTCTGGGTTTTTAAACCTCAACGGAGGAACCCGCTCTGATACCAATTGAAATTGTGGTTTTACCGCTTATCGAGATACTTGGAGATATCCTTAATGTCCTAGAGGGGGGGTGAATAGGACTTTTTAAGTTCCAATTTCAATTTAAAACTGATCAAGTCAATCTTATCAACTAAGATAATCACAATAACATTCAAGGCATTTATATGAGCAATTTGTAAGCAAGGACTATCATAGGCATTTCATCAAACAGTTAGCATTCATGATAGACTAAACCATTCAACACATAGCAATCATTCAATCTCACAATGCACAACGATTTATAGTGGTTCGGTTTACCTACTCCACTCCCGGTTCACGATCTCAACCTATGAGACCACCGGATTTCACTATAGTCTTGGTTTTAAATCAGGTTAACCATCAACCTTGACATCCTTTGATCTAGGACCGCGTTTACCATCTGCCGATGGCCCAATCCAGGGACTTGACGAGTTTGGATCTCAAACTCTCACCAATCCTAATCCAAGGATGGTCACGTACCCTCCCGCCGGAGTTTCCCATTCCTGGGAATAGTGATTGAATAAATGGACTCTAAAAAACAAGACATACCTAGACGATTGAGCCCCGATTCGATGCCTTTGATGAGTAACTTCAGCTCCACGTGCTTCAGCTTCTCTTTGTGCTCCCAAGATCGGCTATCGATGCAAATGATGAGGATATGTTGATGCCGGGTAGTTGAGAGAGAGTTGGTCTAGTTCCTCTTGCCTATTCGATGCAATGGTACTGAGGGAACTACCAAACTTCAAGCATTCAATGGCTATAAATGACCTCATGAATATATTCCGAAGGTAGGTCAGCCATGAATGAAGGTCTTGAGTTCATACTTCAAACCGAGCTTTGAATACTCAGTGAAAAGCCATTAATGGCTAGGTTTGAATGATGAGCTCAAGGGGAACAAGGGCAAAGAGGGTAGGAGGATGTGAGTAAAAGCTCTCTCTCTTAGCTCTTGAAGGGTGTTGAATGCATACACTGAAAGACCACAAGACATGGCTATATAGAGCCCCAAATGATGGCCCCAACGGATCTAAAATGGTCACGACCGACCTGTCATAGAAGGGTCTCAACCGGTTGGACGGATCGGTCGTCATTCAAATCAGAAGCCACATCTGGGTCTGGCCGACCGGTCAAGACCGGTCTGACCCCCTTGCTGGAGGCACTCAAAATACAGGCCGACCGGTCAAGACCGGTCGGCTAGGCTTGCTGGAACAATTGAGGAATGTTGGCCGACCGGTCAAGACCGGTCAGCTGCGCTTGCTGGACTACCTCCTGATTCCAGTCCGACCGGTCTTGACCGGTCGGCTATGCTTGCTGGAACATCATGAGTTGTGAAGGCCGACCGGTCTTGACCGATCAGCTGCCTATTTGAAAAATGCAGCAAGGCTGCTGGAGTGATTTATGATCTGCTGGAGGACCGGTCAAGACCGGTCGGCTGCCCATTTGCTTCATCTCAGCAGGCTGCTGTTGTGTTGAGAAGCCTGGCCGACCGGTCAAGACCGGTCGGTTGCCCATTTGCTTCATCTCAGCAGGCTGGTGTTGTGTTGAGAAGCCTGGCCGACCGGTCGGCTTGTGTAGTTGTTTTCATTTCAGCACCACTGCTGGACAACTCTTGTAGTTCGTAGTTTTGTCACAGCGAGCTTGCTGGACCAAGTTCTTCAACACAACAGCGGATCACCTCAAGTTATGGGTGCATGAAGTCCAGTCTTTGGACATATGATCATTTACGTTTAGCACCAGCCATGGACCACAAGTTTGATCAACTTGTGCATGGGTCGAGAGGGAATGGTAAGATATGTGAGTCATTACGCCATTCTTTGATGTTTTGGGTTTCCTATGGTCGATCTATATGCAACTTACCTGGGATCTTGTTTCAGCATGAGCTTGAGCAATGGACGAAGCGTAATCTTCAAGTCTTGATCTTCAATTCTTCAACCAGGGCTCACACGATAAGACGCGACCAACCAACATGCCAATTGACAAAAAAAAGATGTACTAACACTATTGTTCTCACTCTCTTGTATTTTACCGTTGCTCCCATGTTCATGCTCATTACATATCTTTTTCAACAATGCAAGATTTGGTCGGGGGCGGGGGGGGGGGGGGGGGGTTGAGATGAGATTTCTCATCTAGCAGTCTGTAACATTTCAAGCTCCATATGTGCAAAAAAAATTGAATTCTGAAAATTCAAAACTCGTGTGGAAAACCTTGTTTCTATGCACTCGGGATGATATGAGTATAAGAAAAGGAGATGTGAAGTGATGAATGTTGCAAGTCTTGAACTAATTCTAATATAATGGTTTTATATGTGAATTCTCCTATTTATGTGATTGATAGAAAATTTGAACACTTTTACACCTAGTTCACATTACACGATTTTCATGGGTTGAAAGAATTATGTGATTTGTGGATTGGCTAGACTTAGATTTGAGGTATTAAGGAACCAAGTTGGGGTAGTAAGGCAAATTCCTGTCATAGGCTTGTTGTTGCTCTGTACACCTTGAGATCCATAGTTTAGTTGATCTATGAAGAAGATAATCCCAGAAACTCATGAGATGAACTTTCACTATGCACACTAGGTTGAATTTGTTCGAGTTCCTCTATTTATCAATCAATCAGTGGAAATTTCATATGGACACTTATTATGTTTTGAGAGTTTAAGCTTTCAACTTCTATCACCTCATTTTTATGAATTTTACTCTTGTATGTCTTGGAATGGATAGAAACATAGTTTCTGAAAGAGAGTTAGTTTTTGGAGGTTCTAACGTGTTTCACGCATATTGTGCTCATGACTAGCAAAAAGCTGGTTGGGGGTGTGTTAAGTTCCCATTTTATACATCTTCTAGCCCATTACATCACATTACATGCATGGTTTGCATGCTTTAAAGACCCATCTAATGCTTGTTTTGTGTATGTAGGAATGCAAGAGAGAAGTCATGAATTTTTTGTTAAAAGGGTCCTTTGGAACCACATTGAAGACATTGGAAAGAAGCCCTGAAGAATAACATTAGAGAGACCTGGATCGGCGTCCGACTACGATACAAGTGCGTAAGTTTTACGCAATCCGAGGCGGTTCGTGGTATTTCCTATAAAAGGGTACCTTGGCATCCTTGCTAAGATATCCTAGAAGAGTTCTAAGTTTGTGGGGAGCAAGGGAGATCATTGTGAAGCGATCGCAACTCCTTCAATTAGAGTTTTTTTTTGTAGTTTTTTATGTTTTTGTTGAGTTTCTCTTTGAATTCTAGTTGAAGCATGATAATCCTCGACTAGATCCTCTTAACTAAGGCTAAGAGGTGAAGCTTGTGAGTAGTTTTCATATTGGATTCGTTCTAATTCAAGTACTTTGCTTTGAAGTTGAATTTTTAGGTTCTAGTTTAAATAAAAGTGAAATTTTTGGATTTTTTTTAGAGTTCATGTGCTTCAGACATGAGTTCCTTGCAATTCTCGGAGATTATCATGTTTGGATTCATTATATTTGAATTGTAGTAACCCTAGAGCGTACCATAGCCCATTAGCATGGTCGTTACTTCGAAGGCTACATATTCGACTTCTATGGGCTTCATTAGAACTAGAACATTGTTCTTCAACTTGAGTAGAGATTGTTTGTGTTCGAATCCCATATCTTCCAACTAGAAGAGAGATAGAACTTCAATTCTAGTTGTGTTATGCTTGGATGAATGAATTCACATGAGGGCTATCACAAGTGGATCCTCAAAAGCCTTAGTTCCCTTTAATTACAGATTTTTACAATTATTGTTTTAAGTTAGTTCATAAACCTGAAATCCTTAATTCATTGAATTTGAAGTTACTGGAACAACTTGAATTGGTTTATCTTATTCCCTGTGGATCGACCTCGATCTTACCGAGATTTATTACTACATCACAGCCTTGCACTTGAGGCGAGCGAACAGTATTGTAGTGGAATTTTAACTATTGGCATCCATCATAGACTTTTTCTTTATATTCTCATTGTGTCCAAATTTCATCTTAGAGCTGTTCAATTTATTTACCTATCTTGTCAGAATTTCTCAAAGCTCTTCGCATCTTGCAATTTGAGACACACAAAGTGGGAAAATGGTACATGCCTAATGCAATCAAGCCGTCCGTAGCAAATAGCAGATTGGTCCACTGAAAGAGCAGAACCAATAAGATGAAGAAAAAAGTAAATGAAGATCGCAAAACCAATCTTGATTTTTGTGTTTATCTGTTTATCTAAATGGGACTTTAGGTTTTGAATAAGGAAGTGCTACTATTTGGTTTTGTTTTGTTTACTTGAAATTAATTGATTAATTATCTCACTGTATGTAGACACCCGTGCATACTATTGCTTCCAATGCTAGATTTAAGGGGCTGTGGTTGTTGGCAAGCTATTGGAGCAAGATAATAGTGATCTTAGATATGATGCAGCCAAATGAGGTTTCTCCCTGGCCATCATTTTTATAATTCTTAGCTTTTCCTGTTCTGAAATTTACTTTTAGGTTTACATGTGAGGTGTTGAGTTTTATTTTCTCTCGTACACGTTTGAATAAACCAGGTGAATATGTAGACATTATTAAGACTGGGATCATTGACCCACTGAAAGTGATCAGAATTGCAGTGCTCCAACAAATCCACGCATGTGGTGGACACCGGAACTCCATGAGTGCTTCATAGGAGCTGTCAAACACTTTGGCGGGGTAGTAAAAGAGGGAAACTCTCTGGACCATATCCTACTTCTGGATATTGGTTTTCTGCCATAATACCAACACTGGTATGCAAATGTTCACCTACAGAAGCTACTCCCAAAGGTGTGCGCTCATGAAAGTTGAGGGCTTGACCATTTACCATGTAAAAAGCCGCCTGCAGGTGTGTATGTTGGTTTTTGTCTGGACGTTGTTTTCGACGAACGATGTTTTTTTCTCTTGATTCTGATTGTAATTCCAACTAGTTGGACTATAAGTTACAGCTATAGTCACAGTCCACGTGTGTGACATCCAACCCATTAATAGGTTGGCCCTATAATGTGGATCACCTTTTTAAAAAAAATCAGCCATATCCACTCATCAAGTGGACCATGATTGTATTTTGTTATTTATCAATAGCTAGATGTTGTTTTCTATGGCATGGCAAACCTGATGAGTATATGGCTTTGATTTTTGCAACTAGGTGCACTATAACTTAGTGTTTTGAGAGCCCTAGAGCATTCCTCTTTTATGTTTGGTTACACCAAATTTCACAAAATGTCATGATATTTTCCACCAAATTAGACTATTAACTATGAATTATCATGTTATTTGATGCAACCGAACACACCCTTAAGGTTAGTCATTAAGGTAGGATATTTTCTACTCTCGTTGCATGTTCCAACGCATATGCGTCATAACCCATTGCGAAAATCAGGCCAGTTAGATCAGGTTGGTAGATAGTCTACATCAAACTTTTTTTTTTTAAGTTAGTACAAACATCCCACTGTTAGTCACCCTGTAATGTTAGCCAACCTCACTTTGGGATTCGATACCTAGAGTGTTGAAACGAGGTTATCTTTACTTAGTCTACCACTGTCCCAAAGGTGTAGGTGTAGATAGTCTATGTCAAACGTGAACCATGGTTAATTCTTTTTTAGCTATTCATTTTCTTATACGTGTGGCCCATTTAATTCATAATGACAACTGTTCTTAAATGTGTATATTCTAACCCCATTTATTCACTAACTATGCATGATTCGCATGTTTAAAGACTATCCTAATTCATGGTTTTGTGATTGTAAGAATGAGAGAGACTTCACTCAATTGGTGGCTAAAAGATCATATTTAGAGCCCTTGGATGAAGACTCAAGGTAGGCCAAAGAATCATGAAGAAAGAAGGAGAGAAGAGAGAGAAAGAAAGAAAGAAAAGACGAAAAAAAATGAAGACTGACCTGTCATGACCGGTCGGCCAAGAGGGTCACGACCGGTCTTGACCGGTTAGCCAGAAGCTGCTCCCTCTCTTGAAGCTGCGGGAGCAAGGACCACATTGGTTTGACCGGTCAAGACCGGTCGGCCAACAAGTTGAGCCCCCCCACTGCACTCTCTGGACAAGCATCAGACAGGTCCGATTGGTCATGACCGATCACCCAGCTCAGTCTAACCGATTAAGACCGGTCGGCCATGTGTAATTTCACAGAATATTCGATTTTCCAGCAACTTCTTCAGCAAGATCTAATTTTTGTGCGCAATTGCATAAGTGTTGTGCAATTCTGAAAAATTCTGAGGTGGTAGAGCCTCTCTACTATAAAAGGATACCTAGGATTCATTCCTAAGGCATCCTAGAAGAGATCTACAAAGGTGGAAGGTGGCAGAAGTCAGATCTGGAGTTCTACAACTCTTCCTAGTTTGTTCTTCTAGTTTTTATGTTTTTCTTAGTTTTTTTCATATTTTCTTGGATCATGAATGGCTAAACCTCTTAGCTAGGGTTAAGAGGTGAAGCTTGTAGTGAATTTAAGATGTTCAATACGTTTGTTTTGGTTTCAAGTTGAATTTTCATTGAAGAACAATGGTTTGAAGTTTAAATAAAGTTTCTAAGTACTTTTCTTAATTTTCTGATGGCTCATGGATGTTTGGAAGAGTTTCTTAAGTTCTTAATTGTTTTAAATGAGTTTAGACATGTACGCTCCGAGGAATCAGATTTAAGATGCTCTAGACTTGGATTCGCATGTGGGAACTTCATGCCAAAAGTTCTATTTGTCTGGAATTTCTTTTTATGTGTGATTGTGCATATGATTTGAATGAAGTTTAAATCATGATCTAGTTATGCTTTGTGACAGTGTTTAATGATGATTATAATTGTGATCTTAACGTATTGGAACTAGGATTGACCTATGCAATTGAGTGTGCTCAAGTCTTAACTTGAATTGAGGGAATCATGTGCCTAAATCACACATATGACAAATTGCATGTTATAATCGCTCTATCATCCAACTATATAGGATTTAATTTCGATTCTAGTTGTGTATTTGGGAAACCACAGCGAATTAAGCATCAAGGATTGCTACTTGAACTCATCTTTTTTTATATTAAGTACATTCACTTTTAATTTTAAATTCTCATCTATATGAAATTACTAAAAATCTGTTTAGTTTGTCTCAATTAGAGACTATTGGAAGTATTTTGTGATTTCCTATATAAGTCCCTGAGAATGATCTCTATCTCTTTCGAATTATTACTACATCGCAGCCCTACACTTGGGGAAGCAAGCAACAACCAACCCCTAGTTGATTGTTTCGACTTGAAACAATTTGAATTGCTATTGCGCTAGTTGTTTGTAGTTTATTCAGTTGAATTATTGCAATTTGATTCCATCGAGTATCCAAACAATACATGATGTATTTCAGAGCTTTATTTTCCTCTTTTTTTTTTCTTTTTTTTTTCTAGCATGCTTTGTGTCATGGTAAAAAGCTATGTATTTGATGAAGGCGAAGTGCATGAAGAGCAAGCTTTGGCTCGTGGATTTGGCAGGCAGTAAGAGGCTTGCAAAGGCAGACATGTAAGGGGAGTAGCTCAAAAGCTCAAATAATGAACAAATCACTTTCAGCTCTTGGGGACGTCGTATCGGCTTTGACAACGAAAAAGTAGCCACATCCCGTACAGGTTTGTCACTGATCGTTGTTACCCATCAAAGTAATTCCAAGTTGACGCATTTGCTTCAATATTCATTAGGTATACCTTAATATATATATATATATATATATATATATATATATATATATATATATATATATATATATATATATATATATATATATATATATATCTTATTTACTGATGCATCGACTACGTGAAAATGATTTCAAACAAGGCGGTTGGAACTCAGAACAAGGTGCTTTAACTAATGGAAAACGGTTCTGTTCGTAGTTTATAAAACGGATTTCCTCCCAAGTTTCTAATTTCATCCCACTAAAACTTCCTGCATAATAGTCAAGCTTGTTTTTTCTTTTTTGTTCTTAGATTATAAAATTAATACTTTATGTTTTACGTTCTGGATTTTGCAGGTGGGCCAGTTGATGGATTTGCTAATGTATGAGGTGGAAGCAACTATAAAGGAAAGAGTAGAAATGAAGGCTTCACGAATGGTCAAGAGATTGGTGTTATTGAGGACAAAATAAAGCCTAGTTGCTCATTCCATGTAGAATGGTTCACTTAAATGTGTAGATTTGTAACAAATATTAATATTATTTTTCACTAGAAATGTAAGGATTTTTTAGTTTCATATATGATGTAATGATGATTTGTGAGGGTTTCAGTTTTTTTCTTTTTTTTAATATGATTTGGATGACTATCAGGTGCAACAGATTCAAGGCACAATTTGGCAACTAGGTTTTATTGCAGAAACTTTAGCGACGAATCAAAACCGTCGCTAAAATTCCGAATAATGGAATCTTGCCGTTGCCCATAAATTTAACGACGGACCGATATCCATGGCAACATTTTAGTACGACGAGCAAAATCCGTGGCTAAATCCGTCGTTTCACATAATTTAGCGACGGACAATCCATCGTTTAAAATTTTAGAAAACTGCGACGGACCATACGACGAGCGAAGAGCGTCGCTAAAATGAATTTACGACGGCCTTGGGCCGTCGCAAAAGTGCAATTTTCGCGTATTATGGCACACCTGCACTATCCTAATCACACATGTTGATTAAATACAGGCCTTCACTAACACATGTGGACTCATATTTGATTGAATTGCACAAACGCCTAGGATGAAATATTTTGTGTTCTGCTAAAAAACAATCCATGGTCCTACTAACAAATGGTTCCCATATAATGTAAAGTGATAATTTGGCAGAGATAACATAGGCCTTCCGTGAATAAAACTTGTAAATGTAGATCCAAACAATCATTTTATAACAGAATCCAACTCCATTATTCTCTTAAGCAAACACGAAGAATTTTGAGCCGTGACATTTACGTCAGTAGACTTGTAACAAAGCAAAAATAACCAACCGCTAGGAGGTAGCACCTGACGACGTAATAGATACGTCTTGTGACGACATGCATCAAGGCGTATTATACAGGTTCGAATTCCCTGTATATCATCCCCATGCAGATTCACCTTCTTCACCCCTGGAGAAATACTGGGAAACATTATAGCTTCGCGCACCGAAGAGTGGCCAAGTCCAAGTAAATGCCCAATCTCATGCATGGCAACGGATTCCACATCGAAGGTACCTGCAACTGGGTTAATGGTCCACCTCTCATCCGCATCATAATGGAACCTTCCATCAGTAGGTGCAAAAGCATGTGCAAGTGTTCCGCCACTCCCATCAAATGGGAACCTATCACCATGATTTCTACTATAAAATCCGATCTTAAGATCTGCAGTGTTAACATCTTGAGTCTCCTGGAACGTGAATTGGCTAACGCGCGCCCATCTATCGAAAGCGCTTCTGCAAACGGACCTCAGGTCCTGTGCGCCAATGACCTGGACTCCACTGAGGAAACCATAGGTGAGCTGTCTCTTGGAAGGAGGCCACCTGGGGTTTCCGGGAAAGAAGCTGAAATGAGCAACAGTATGGTGTATGGACCCAAGATGACGCTTCTTCCCATAGTGCATTGAAGTACGTCCATCTACAATGTCTGGGACACCACACCGTGGCAACGCCATCTCATGCAATGTCTTCCCATCAAGTATCCCAGTGGCATTGAGATGGTAGTTGAGCTGGTAAGTCTTGACAGCTGACTCCAGGGAATCGTCGAACATTTCATCATCACCACTGCCGGTTTTGTTGTGGTGATGATGAGGAAGGTAACCAAACTTCTCAAGATATTGCTTGATTGCATGCAGCCCTTTGACAGTCTGGCCTTTGTGACATCCTTCTAGGGACTTAAAGGGTTCCTGATGTTGATGATGATGATGTTGAGGGGAATGGGACTGGATGGAAAGAGGGAGCAATAGAAGAATGACAAGGTGAAAAAGAGGGGACGTAACAAAAGTGGAGCATAGTTTGGATGCCATTGCTACTCTTTTCTTACTTGGACGCTCAAAAGCTCTTCGGTTTAAGGAGTTGAATGGCAATCTACTATATTTATACAGAGCATGTATCTCAAAGAACCGTGTTGCGCAAGCACCGGTCTTGTGCAAAGTCTTCGGTTTGGGTCTTCTCCCTGGACTAGAAACATCAGCGATCAGACGTGCTTTGGGTGCTAAGAAGACTAGTTCTTCGGGTTTCTAGATTCTTATCTTCAGGATTACGTGATCGTAAATCAAGGGTGTTAAAATTAGGTTGATTTCCCATTGGGTGGGTCGCACTTGCATAATAACTGTTGGCAGCGACTGGCTGCTGGACGGTGCTCTGTGAACCCATTATGATGTTTTTTGTTTTATCCATTCCATTCATTCGTTTTTCCAGCTCAATTTAGGGCATGAATAAAAAAATGAGGCAGATCCAAATCTCAGGTGGACCACACCACAGGGAACAGTGGTCATTGCCCACCATTAAAAACTTTTTAGGGGCCACAAAGTTTTCAAACAGCTAATATTTGTGTTTTCCCTTCATCTAGGCCTGTGTGACCTTGTTGGATGGAAAATAAACATTACAGTGGGCTCTAGGAAGTTTTTAATGATGAACGTCCCATAATCACTGTTTTACTGTGGCGTGGTCCACATGAGATATGGATTACCTCTTTTTTGGGCTCATTCCCAAAAATAATGACCTAAAATCGATGGACGGCAATGATAAATTACATACATCATGGTGGGCCCACCTAGTACAGTTCAGTAGCCACGTTGAAACGGATTGTCCGGAAAGCCTAACTTACCAATACAAGAAGTTATGTGGGCCCACCATGATATTTACGAGAAATCCACCCATCCATCCGTTTTGCTAGATAATTTTAGGGCATGGCCTAAAAATGAGGCAGATCCAAAACTCAAGTGGGCCGCACTACAGCAAAAAGTGTGTAGGGAAATGTCTACTGATGAAACCTCTTAGGGTCCACCGCAATGTTTAGCCATCCATAGGATTTACAAGGTCATTTCCTACTTGGATGCCATTCATCGACGCCATTAAAATCACATCTGATCAAATCAGATCAAGTTAATTAGTTTTAGTAGTACCACTACATAGACTAAATACATATTAATAATTCTAGCAACGAAATCGGCTTCTTAAGCCACATGTAAATATAAGAGCTGATCACTTACATATATACATGTGTCAAAGTGACACCTCGGCATGATATAATCCATTCATCAGGTGGGTGCAATCATGTAAATGCTCCTACTTGTTCCAAACCCCAACTTGATTCCTGGATCCAAAGACCCGATGGTACCTGAACCCATTGGAGCTGGGTTTGGGTTTTTAAAAAAGAGACTACGACCAAAAGGACCTCGACCGGCAAGATCTGAATCCAGTTGGTCTTGATGTAGGTATTATAGGACCTGACCGAGCCCCACCTGTTGACAGCCTTAGAGATAAGTGGTACATTCTCACACACGTATGCCATGGAGGCAAGTATGCAACTAATCACATCGGTTGTTCCTTCACAGTATCGCGCTATCACTGACTGTTCACTGCCCAGAGAATGGGTTGTGCCAAGTGAGTCTAAGTCATCTAAGTCTTCCCCATCTAAATGTGCCTAACTCTGCCCCGTGTAAACGCGTTGACCAGAGAACAGGTTGCGCAAAGCAGAGGTGGCAATAAGTCAGGGTCGGGTCGGGTTGGGTTCGGGTCGGGTCAAGTTCGGGTCGGGTCATTTCCACCTCAACCCTAACCCAACCCAAATTGAATTCGGGTTGGATTTTCCCAACCCTTACCCAACCCAAATTAAACCGGGTCGGGTCAGGTTGACCCACATTTTAAATGATCAACTAACTAATTTGTGGATTAAACTAGATGTATATAACACTAGTGTTCAATTGAAAACCCAACCATCTATGTTTAATAGGTACATAAGTGATATATATATATATATATATATATATATATATATATATATATATATATATATATATATAATGTATTATATGCGTCGAGTTTTGCGGGCCCCACTGTGATGTGTAATGGGCATCCACACCATGCATTTGGTGGGTCCCCCATTGGATATGGTATATCCAAAAAATCAGCTGTATCCGGAACTCAAAGTGGGCCATACCAATTGAAATAGTGTAAAGTCAAGCCTACAACATCTAAAAGCACTTGTTGGGGCCTATCTGAGTTTTGAATATGGTTGAAACTTGGTGTGACCTCTTTTTTAAGTGGGACACGCACAATGGATGGGCTGAATTTCTCAACCACATCTCAGTCAATGTTATAAACGATCATAAAGGTTTTAATGGGTGGATATCACTCCTAACTGTTGTCTATGGTGTAGCCCACCTAAGTCATGGATTGGACTGAGTTTTAGGCCCATGGCCCACTACGGAATGGTGCATCTGATTGATGGTGAGGATGGCCATTACACATCACAGTGGGGCCCACACAGCCCATGAGGTCGAGCATAGTATATATATATATATATATATATATATATATATATATAACCGAGGCTTTTTATAGAGTATTTCTATTATGCAAATACTGAATGAGAAAGATAAATAGATAGAATGAAGTATAGATTTAAAGCATACTACTTTAAGCATCAATGTCGTTAGAGTGATGGGACGGCAGGGATGAAACATATAGCGCAACTTGTTCTCTCTATCTCATGTGGCTGAAAGAAGCCCTCTCTCTACAACCTACTGTAAGGGTTTTAGAAATAGAGAATTTATAATGGCTTTTTTTAAATGCATCGACTGAGAATGTTTATTGGTACTCGTGCATTTAAAACATTTTGAATTTGACATTTAATACTTCATCCAAACCATCCAATTAATGTCCAACAATTTTATTTTTATTTTTTTTTATCATTGGATCAAATCAACAAGACCATTTGATATTTAATTTTTTAAATAGTTAAATTATGGACACAATTATTGTTAATGTCAGATTATTGTTATTGTAAGTCGTTCCCACAGACGGCGCCAAACTGTTAATGTCAGATTTTGTAATGAGATCCTCCGGCTTTCCTCCTTCGCTCCAACAGAGATTTCCACCTCCAGACCTGAAGTAAGACAGCAAATAAGGGTGGCTGGGGACCAGCCGTCAGCCCTCCGATGCTTAAGTTAGGCCACAGTAAGAAGAAAAACCAAGCAAAGAGAACCAAGATTGAATGATGTGTGCGTACCTGCTCTTAATGGAGCCACCCCTTTATATAGATCTGAGGCAATCCAATTTGTTACGTAAGATATCGAAATCCCGTTGATATCGCATACGATACTGAGAATTTGCTGATTTCGTGGGATAAGATCCTATCTTTTGAGTCAGCATCCAATCCAATGACTTATTTCAACAATTACGCCCCTTGATAGCAATCCCTTGAAATCCGGCTGGAAGCCGTAGCTGGAATCATAACCTCCGAAAAGGAAGGAGACGCCCGAAAAGGAAGGAGACGCCCGTAGCTGGAGTCATAACCTCCGAAAAGGAAGGAGACGCCCGTAGCTGGTAACCACCGAACTAGATATGGCCCTGCTTGGTTTCGCAGAGGGATTGGACAAACTGCTCGACGGGAATCGGGTGCTTGTACTGAAGGCTAAAAGATTTCCACAGGAAAGCTGCTCGCATATTAAAATGTGGTCGCGAGCCCAAATACACACTTAGATGTAACGTCTTTCAACGACTTGTGAGAAGTTATGCTCGCGAATCTAGTTTTCCGTATTTGACCATCCATGACTCCTGATCAGGTGAGCTCGATAGTCGAATGGACGTCCCGCACTTATCCAATATTCGACTCTCGATCAGATGATCTCGAGAGTCGAATAGACGTTCCGCACTTATCCAATATTCGACTCTCGATCAGATGATCTCGAGAGTCGAATGGACGTTCCGCACTTATCCAATATTCGACTCTCGATCAGATGATCTCGAGAGTCGAATGGACGTTCCGCACTTATCCAATATTCGACTCTCGATCAGATGATCTCGAGAGTCGAATGGACGTTCCGCACTTATCCAATATTCGACTCTCGATCAGATGATCTCGAGAGTCGAATGGAGGTTCCCACGTGAAATCTTATCTCCACCATTTTGCCTATAACAATTATTAAAATAGAACCATTTGATCCTTTCATTTTAACTGTCCAATAAATTCCTATCAACAATCAAATAAATATAACCATTAAGATAATTTTATTAATTTATTTTATGGACCATTAGCTACCATTTCAGTTCTCCCATAAATGAGCACCATAAATAAATAAAAAATCTCATGATATTTTAGTTTTACATATCATAAAATGTGATCATTGGTGTACATGTTTATTAAATTGACAGACATGTGGACTATTCCCAGCAAGGTGTGTGAGAAAAAAAAAACCATGTATTATTTAACTAATAAGAAAATCAATATATAATAGTCTACTTAACCCCCATATGATTCGGGTCGGGTCGGGTCGGGTCGAGTCACCTTTAACCCTAACCCGACCCATAAAAATCCGGGTCGGGTCGGGTCAACCCAAGAATTGAATTCGGGTCAAAATTTTCAACCCTAAACTAGAAAAAACTGGGTCGGGTCGGGTCGGGTCGGGTTAGCGGGTCAGGTCAAATTTTGCCAGGTCTAGTGCAAAGTGAGTCTTGGTCTACCTCCCATGTAAACGTGTCTAAGGCTGGCCCATGTATCGCGCTATCACTGACTATTCACTTGCCAGAGAATGGGCTGTGCAAAGTGAGTCTAAGTCATCTAAGTCTTCCCCATGTAAATGTGCCTAAATCTGCCCCGTGTAATGCTTTGACCAGAGAACAGGTTGTGCATATTGAGTCTTAGTCTACCTGCCATGTAAACGTGTCTAAGGCTGGCCCATGTAAACGTTTTGGAGGTTTCCTACATACAACCAGACGGTTTTACCAGACCGCACCTTACCTTTATATATGATATGTTAGGACTTAGCCTTTGATCCGGAGTCATTTTTCAATGTTCCATACCAAATCACGGTATGAATGGCATAATAGATCGATCAAGACCTGTGTAGTCCAAATTCACAGTACCTACTGAATGACATATATCGATCAGACCTGTGCAGCATGGTAACTTTGGGGAGTGGATTAGGTGCGGCCCAGCCACACCCAACAAGGTGGCACCCTGACCATGCGGCCCACCTTGATGTATGTGTAGTATATCGACGCTATCCATCCATTTTTCCATCATCATTATAGGGCATGAGACTAAAGATGAAGCAGATCTAAATCTCTGGTGGAGCACACTACAGTGAACAGTGGTGTTTGACCATTAGGAACTTCTTGGAAGCCATAAATTTTTTGGATCAAACTAATATTTTTATTTTGTTTTACTTTTTGTTTTCATTTATCCAGGCCTGTCCAACTTTATCAATAGGTTTGATGGCGAATAAACATTACCGCAGGCCTATGAAGTTTTTAATATGGTACACCTGAGATTTGAATCTTCTTCATTTTTGGGCTCATGCCATAAAATGAGCTGTTAACATTGGGGCTCGAGGGTCAGGGCCTCACCTAATCGGCTCCCGTACGTAACCGTGATGCATCCGCATTTTACCAATCACCCAATGGCGTTTTACGTTTCATCCTACGGCCTGCAAAATTGAGGGCACTACTCCAGCTGGATGATTGGTGTTTACTCACGAAGACACGTTCCACGACATGACTGCTCATTAGCTAAGAAATCATGGGATCGGATTATATGTTACTCAGGTACCGTGGTACTGGGTGTTCCCTGACCCGGGGTGTAATATACTGAACAAATTTTAGGTGTATAATTTTTTTTTTTAAAACAATTAAGATAAAATCTGACCATTGAGTGGATCATATGGCACTTAACCATAAATATAGATCAATTTGTTTTATGAAATATCGATCTAAACCATGGATCGTACATCCATTTCATATAAAACGAAAACGTACAGTCGGATCGTCAATTCGAGTGCTATAAATGGTCCGATCGATGGACGAATGACTTAAATCCTCTAAATTGACTACCTTAGAGAATGATCCATCCAATGTGTGCTGATCATCTTGTAAATCGTATTATAACATTCAAAATGGTATAAGTATGATAATTTTTTTCTAAGTATAACTTGAGATGTGAGGTCGGATATATGGATGGCCACAATTTATCGAAGATATTAACCAATCTTGTAATCTGATTTATGTAAAACTACTTTCATATGATTCATCTTAAGTAGACCTATCATGCTATCTGATTTGATCATATCATATATATACTTAGATCTTTCTAATCATGTGCATGTGTATACTGCATCATCATGACCACCCATTACCTCATCTATCATACATAGTTGAACATTGCCACTATTTTTCCATGTACATGTATATCATGGTCTATGATTCTGTGTGGTTAGAATTTAATATTTTATAACCATGTGTAACATACAAGGTTGGCACACACACAAACATGTATATACTCCCACCCATGATATTGAGAGAGTACATTTGATAGGTGTGCCCTCATGGCTATGAACGGTAATACATCATATGTCGTTATCCCAGTATCTTTTGAGAGTGAAATAAATTTTAATAGGATGTGATCACTTTTAAGGAACAAATAATTTAGATGATGATGACCACCTATGTGAGACCCACTTTGAGAGTGGCACGTGTACGTACTCTAAGCTACACTCTTAAATAAGATTTTCTCTTAAATCCCTCTCTCGTAACCTTTTTCTTAAATTTCTCTTTTCATAACTTTTTCCTTAATACCTCACACGTTACATAAAATAAACCCTTTAAAAAGAGGTGTGCACCACTTCTTACCGTCATTGCACACATACACACAAAGTGAGAAAGAGGTCTTAATAAGTGGGCCCCGTTTCGACCCTACTTGATCTGAGTCGCTCAATCTTATCGAAAGTGCGCCTTAGAGGTATTTTTCCAATTTGATCTACATCTAATGGTTTAGAATACATTAAATCCCTTTTATCAAAAGACGCGCCAATTTAGATTAAATCGTGAAAGAATATAGATTTTGTTATTTATATGTTGGAATTCTCATCATTTGTTAAGATCCACCATGACCAAATGGTAGATTTTGCATAACCAAACATTGTATTATCTAGAGCATCACTTGATCATGATAGATCACTTAGGTAGGGATATAGGTCAACGGTGTAGATCATACTTCGATCAAGTGTAGTGGGCCCCACATTGAAGGAATGATCAATAATCACACTAAAAAAAAATAGATCCGTTCAAATACACGTGATCCTGCCCATGGAGCGGACCACATATCATTACTTGTGCCGTTAGATGGTGGCCCACCACGAGATCAAGATGTGTGGATGATAAATGATGACAAATCTTAAATTTAGATTTAATGTTGTACTTGAATGAGATGCACAATGATCATCTCATATGGTGGACCTTACAGTGAGTGGTCACGATCACTCAAGGTGGGCCCCACTATATGATCTTGATCTATTTAATTAGATTGAGAACGAGATATGAAATCCATGTTAAAGGAATTGAATTTGGGAATAATAAGATCCACCCGACCCAGATCTAGATCGGATCATCTGATCAAGGATCAACTAGGGTCGTTGGACCAAAATTGTGAAAAATAAGGAAATGAACGGTCGGATCGGATGGATCTTAACACATAATTGTTATAAAGGTTGATCTTGACCTTAGACCCACTTAAATCATGATTTAAACCCATGATTCTTGAGATATGAATAAGATTTGACTAGTGAATGGACCCGATTATTCACTTAAGGTCGCAAGTGGACCATCTTAAAACCAATATGATTTGATATTGATCTTGATTTCAGATCATGAATCAATTCCATCTAAACCATATAAAATGTGTCTAAACCCTTGGATTAGTAATTCAACTAGTCATAACCGTCCATCAAGTGGCGAATTGATCAAAATGGAAGATTAAGTATATAAGAACCTAGATCCAACCGACCATATCTTAAATGAACGATTCTAATTAAAGTTTAACGGTCGGATCGAAAGGATCTCGGGTTTATATGAAAATAAAGCCAAAATGAACGGTTAAGATTGGTAGATCATGAACTAAATATGAAATATGACTAAACCAAAGGTGTGGATCGTTAGCTTGATGATCTAATTGTCAAATCAATGGTCATACTTGTTTATTAACGGATAATAATTGATTATATCATGAAATTAAGTATGAAAGTAACCCTATTCGTATATCATTTAAAAGGGAACCCAACGAGAACGAAAACCGAGAACCCGTCAACTAGTCGCAGAGGATTGTATCCAAGGAGCTCAAGCAAAATAAAACTTTTGAGTAAGTAACACTACACCAGGATGGTATTTCCAGCATGCATTCATTATGCATTTATGAATCTTATGATATAAACTGCTTATTTGATATATGTCATCATCGGAAATGTGATGTTGAAGTTGAACACCAGACAACTCGGGGATAGAAATCCCTTAAATTCTCGGGCAGAGTTCCCAATCAGAACCCGAGTTGGTACCAATAGGGCCTCCTCCCAAGGCTGCGGCTCAGGGCTGGAGAAAGAGTATAGTCAGCTCTAGAATAGACTACTCATCGTTGAATGGGTGTTGGCAGGCCGGAAGCTGTGCGCAGCCATGGCCCTGGTGATTCCTGAGTATGGAGTTGTTTATATGATAGATGGCATATTTTATTATTATTTTGGTAAACATGATATGTATTGAATCATGCAAATTATTGTTACTTATTGGGCTTCTAGCTCACGATGTTGTATATGGAAACCATCCAGGAAAAGACATAGTGGAGGCGTCTCTATGAAGATGACTTCGACAGAATAACTGGTGGAGGAGCCAGAAGAAAATAAGAGAATTTAGTATTTATATCTATGAAGTTATTTATGTTTTGAGTGATTTAGTTCGGACATAAGCCTTAAGGCCATTTGATACTTTGAGACAATTAATAATTTGTTATATGCTATGATGATGATTACACTTTTATTTTAGTGGGTGAATGTGTTACGGTTTAATCTTAGCACAATATGATAGCTAATACCTCGAACTCGATACCCGAATTGATAGAATTTGGATATCCAAGGTTAGGGTGTTACAGTTTGGTATCAGAGCCTAGGTTCTGGAAGAACACTGGGCTTAGGGTGATAGTTTATATCTCGCGATGACGGACTAGGGCCTGGCCAACCCTGGTGCTAAATCTCGGGACATGACAATTAAGGAGAACTGTGAAAACATAGAAGGAAGAAAAATAGTATCAGGGTTGAACTCTCTTAGTAATGAAGAACTTAGAACATACTTCTGAACATTCCCTTTACTTTTCGTAGATCAATGGCACCCAAGAGATCAAAGAAGACACCTGCCAATCAAGGAGCTACAGCAGGACCGTCTGCTCCGGCGACACAGGCGGCGTCATTTGCTTCAGCCTCAACTGTGCCACCAGTTGGGCCAAACCCAACACTTAGCGATGTAGTCAGAGTCCTTGGGACAATGGCTAACCTTTTCAACCAACAGATGCAAGCAAATCAGAGGATTCCGTCCGACCCTGAAGAAGAAGTTGTGGAACACGATAGAACCGGAAGCTTGGTAAAAGAGTTCAAGCGATTGTTTCCCCCAGTATTTAAGGGAGAAACAGATCCAGCTAAAGCATTGGAATGGAAGATGGAATTAGAGAAAATTTTTGATGTTATGAGTTGTAATGAGGAGCAAAAGGTGAAGCTTGCTGTTTTTGTATTACAAGGTGAGGCGTATCTGTGGTGGAAAACTAAAGAGAGGACTACCCCGGCAGGAATAGTCTGGACATGGGAGAAATTCTGTGAGGAATTTGATGAAAAGTACTTCCCGGAGAATGTACAAGAGGAGAAGGAACTAGAATTTCTTCGCCTAGAGCAAGGGAATATGTCTGTAAACGAGTATGAGGCAAAATTCACCGAGCTGATTAAGTTTGCACCAGACTATTTAGTCAATGAGAAGAAGAGAATTCGAAAGTTTGAAAGGGGGCTTCGACCGAGTATTCGAAGATATATGGTTGCGATGCGTCTGACCGTGTATGTAGAAGTGATTGCTAGCGCCCAAGTGGTGGAAAAGGATAACTTGGAATTCCACCAGGGCAAGGACTCAAAGAAGGATTCCAAAGGAAAAGAAAAAGTAGTCTTTGATCCGACCCTGAATCAGGGCAGAAACCCTAAGAATTCAGTAACTAATCCTCCAACACCTCGTCGATTCTCGGGAAAATGTTTCAATTGTGGCAAAGAAGGCCACAAGTCTCAAGATTGTCATCGCCCCAAGCAGCAGCAACACCAACAACAGCCGTTCCAACAGAAAGGACCTGGAGGGTACCAGCCGCGGATAGGAGGAGGTGGGTCGTTACAACAGTTGAAGCCAGGGAATCAGCCTCAATATGGCGAAAATCAGCAATCACAGCAGAATCAGCAGAACAAGAATGCGCAGCTGCCAGTGCAAGGAAGAGCGTACGCTATGACTCCGACGATGGAAGGAACATCCAAAAATAATGATAAGGGTAATTCGATCACCTATTCTTTTCCTATCAAAGTTTTGTTTGATACTGGAGCATCTCATTCGTTCATCTCTCAGCAATATGTGCAAACATTAGGATTGATTCCTGAGAATTTAGAGACTGAATTAGTGATATCTACCCCAGTAGGTAAAACATCTGCGATTAGACGAATATGCAAATCGTGTCCTATTAAGGTTTCAGGTGTTATAATGCCCGCAAACTTGGTAGTGTTAGTTATGGAAGATTTCGAAATAATTTTAGGAATGGACTGGTTAACGAAGTATCATGCCCATATCGACTGTTCAACGAAGATAATCTCCTTTCAGATACCCGGACAACCTTCATTTCAGTTTTCGGGCAAGTGGGAAGAAAAGTCACCTATGGGTTTGTTAATGTCAGCGATCGCGAATGACGATAATAATGAGCTGTCGAAAGATTCCGTGGACCATATTCCAGTAGTATGTGAGTTCCGAGACGTATTCCAAGACATACCAGGTTTACCTCCCCGTCGAATGGTCGACTTTGGTATTGAATTGATGCCTGGGATTGCACCTGTGTCTATGGCCCCATACCGAATGGCACCAATGGAGCTGAAAGAACTAAAGGAGCAGATTGAAAAACTGATGGATCAAGGATTTATTCGTCCTAGTGTGTCGCCTTAGGGAGCACCTGTTCTGTTTGTGAAGAAGAAAGATGGCTCAATGAGATTGTGCATAGACTACAGCAGCTGAACAAAGTTACTATTAAGAATAAATATCCTTTACCTAGGATAGATGATCTGTTTGACCAATTAAAGAAAGCCAAGCACTTCTCGAAAATAGACCTTCGATCAGGTTATCATCAGTTGAGGATCAAGGAAGAGGACATTCAAAAGACTGCTTTCCGAACTCGGTACGGACACTATGAGTTCTTAGTCATGCCGTTTGGTAACTAATGCCCCGGCAGTCTTCATGGACCTAATGAACCGTGTGTTCAAACCGTATTTGGATCAGTTCGTTGTGGTTTTCATCGATGATATTTTGATATATTCAAAGACTGAAGAAGAGCATAAGCAACACCTTAGGATCACACTTCAGACGCTTCGGGAGCAGTAGTTGTACGCTAAAGCAGAAAAGTGTGAGTTTTGGAAGGAAGAAGTTAAATTCTTAGGCCATGTAGTTACTCGAGAAGGTATAAAAGTCGACCCGTCGAAGATTGAAGCTGTTTGGAACTAGGAAAGACCCACGAATGTCTCAGATATACGTAGTTTCCTGGGATTAGCAGGTTACTACAGACGCTTTATAGAAGGATTCTCCAGCATAGCAACACCTTTGACTCGTCTGACCAAGAAGGATGTAAAGTTTATATGGGACGAAGAGTGTGAGCAAGCATTTATGGAGCTGAAAAAGAAGTTAACTACTGCACCAGTGCTGACCCTACCCTCTAGTGACGAAGGTTTTGTTGTTTATAGTGATGCTTCACACAAAGGATTGGGTTGTGTACTCATGCAGCAAGGCCGTGTAATAGCATATGCGTCTAGGCAATTGAAGGTTCACGAGCAGAATTATCCGACGCACGACCTCGAGCTAGCTGCAATCGTCTTTGCTCTAAAGATATGGAGGCATTATATCTATGGTGAGAAGTTCGAACTTTTCTCAGATCATAAGAGTTTGAAGTATCTCTTTTCGCAGAAGGAGCTAAACATGAGATAGAGACGATGGATGGAGTTCCTTAAGGATTATGATTTTGATTTGCAATATCATCCTGGTAAGGCAAAAGTAGTTGCTGATGCCTTAAGTCGTAAGCCATCTACTTTAGTGGCCAGGATGAAACTGCAAGAGTGGGAAGCCTTGAAGACCCTGCGAGACTTGGATGTTCAAGTCGATATGCTGGATACAGTTGCTAGGCTCTCAAGTCTGACCATCCGTCCAACTCTGATCAATCGAGTTATAGAAGCCCAGAAATTAGACCCATGGATTCAGAATCATGTGGCAGAGATGATGAAGACACTGAACTCTGAGTGGAAGATCGGGTCAGATGGAGGGTATAGGTTCCAAGATAGACTTTGCATTCCAGAAGATAAAGAGTTAAGGAGAGATATTCTAGATGAAGCCCATAAGTCCAAGTATACTATACATCCAGGAGAAACAAAGATGTACCATGATTTGCGTAGGCAATATTGGTGGAGAAAGATGAAAAAGGACGTAGCGGTATATGTGTCGCGATGTCTTACGTGTCAGCAAGTGAAAGCAGAACATAAGCATCCAGCAGGGAAGTTGCAGTCCTTACCAGTGGTTAAGTGGAAGTGGGAGCATATAACCATGGACTTTGTCACTGGGTTACCGAAGACGAAAAGCGGTTATGATGCGATTTGGGTGATTGTGGATCGCCTCACCAAGTCAGCCCATTTTATTCCGGTAGGTATGACGTACTCGATGAATAAACAATGTCAGATTTATATGGAGAAGATAGTGTGTTTGCATGGTATTCCTGTGTCTATCATTTCTGATCGGGACCCAAGGTTTACATCGCAGTTTTGGGAGACATTCCAAGAATCTCTAGGGACAAATAGAAGCTATAGCACTGCTTTCCACCCCCAGACTGATGGGCAGACTAAAAGGGTGAATCAAATTTTGGAGGATATGCTACGCGCTTGTGCCATAGATTTTCAGGGAAATTGGAGCGATCATCTATATCTGGTAGAATTCGCTTACAATAATAGCTATCAGTCTAGCATCGGAATGGCACCATTTGAAGCCTTGTATGGTAGACCATGTAGGTCTCCTAGCTGTTGGTTAGAAACGGGAGAATGGGAATTGATAAAGTCAGAGATGGTAGAAAAAGCATCCGAGAAGATAGCGATCATCCGAGAGCGGTTACGAACTGCTCAAAGTCGCTAGAAGAGTTATGCAGATAACAGAAGAAGAGACTTGGAATTCACAGAAGGTGACCATGTGTTTTTGAAGGTGTCGCCTACGAAGGGTGTCATGAGGTTTGGGAAGAAAGGCAAGTTAGCTCCGCGCTTTATAGGACCCTTCGAAATCTTAGAACCTGTCGGACCCGTTGCATACAGGTTAGCTTTACCTCCGCAACTTTCTGGCATTCATAATGTATTTCATGTATCTATGCTCCGCAAGTACGAGAGAGATCCATCCCATACTATAAATTGGCGGTTCGTAGATATTCGAGAAGACGCATCCTACATCGAGAGACCAGTACGCATACTGGACAGGAAGGAACAAGTTTTAAAGAATAAGGTGATTCCATTAGTTAAAGTCCAATGGGGACACCATAATGAGGAAGAAGCTTCATGGGAACTTGAGGCTGAGATAAAAGAAAAGTATCCTGAACTATTCAAATAAGGTACGTAGAATTTCGGGCCGAAATTCCTTTAAGAGGGGAAGAATGTAATATACTGAACAAATTTTAGGTGTATAATTTTTTTTTTAAACAATTAAGATAAAATCTTACCATTAAGTGGATCATATGGCACTTAACCATAAATATAGATCAATTTGTTTTATGAAATATCGATCTAAACCATGGATCGTACATCCATGTCATATAAAACGAAAACGTACAGTCGGATCGTCAATTCGAGTGCTATAAATGGTCCGATCGATGGACGAATGACTTAAATCCTCTAAATTGACTACCTTAGAGAATGATCCATCCAATGTGTGCTGATCATCTTGTAAATCGTATTATAACATTCAACATGGTATAAGTATGATAATTTTTTTCTAAGTATAACTTGAGATGTGAGGCCGGATATATGGATGGCCACAATTTATCGAAGATATTAACCAATCTTGTAATCTGATTTATGTAAAACTACTTTCATATGATTCATCTTAAGTAGACCTATCATGCTATCTGATTTGATCATATCATATATATACTTAGATCTTTCTAATCATGTGCATGTGTATACTGCATCATCATGACCACCCATTACCTCATCTATCATACATAGTTGAACATTGCCACTATTTTTCCATGTACATGTATATCATGGTCTATGATTCTGTGTGGTTAGAATTTAATATTTTATAACCATGTGTAACATACAAGGTTGGCACACACACAAACATGTATATACTCCCACCCATGATATTGAGAGAGTACATTTGATAGGTGTGCCCTCATGGCTATGAACGGTAATACATCATATGTCGTTATCCCAGTATCTTTTGAGAGTGAAATAAATTTTAATAGGATGTGATCACTTTTAAGGAACAAATAAATGTTTTAGATGATGATGACCACCTATGTGAGACCCACTTTGAGAGTGGCACGTGTACGTACTCTAAGCTACACTCTTAAATAAGATTTTCTCTTAAATCCCTCTCTCGTAACCTTTTTCTTAAATTTCTCTTTTCATAACTTTTTCCTTAATACCTCACACGTTACATAAAATAAACCCTTTAAAAAGAGGTGTGCACCACTTCTTACCGTCATTGCACACATACACACAAAGTGAGAAAGAGGTCTTAATAAGTGGGCCCCGTTTCGACCCTACTTGATCTGAGTCGCTCAATCTTATCGAAAGTGCGCCTTAGAGGTATTTTTCCAATTTGATCTACATCTAATGGTTTAGAATACATTAAATCCCTTTTATCAAAAGACGCGCCAATTTAGATTAAATCGTGAAAGAATATAGATTTTGTTATTTATATGTTGGAATTCTCATCATTTGTTAAGATCCACCATGACCAAATGGTAGATTTTGCATAACCAAACATTGTATTATCTAGAGCATCACTTGATCATGATAGATCACTTAGTAGGGATATAGGTCAACGGTGTAGATCATACTTCGATCAAGTGTAGTGGGCCCCACATTGAAGGAATGATCAATAATCACACTAAAAAAAAATAGATCCGTTCAAATACACGTGATCCTGCCCATGGAGCGGACCACATATCATTACTTGTGCCGTTAGATGGTGGCCCACCACGAGATCAAGATGTGTGGATGATATATGATGACAAATCTTAAATTTAGATTTAATGTTGTACTTGAATGAGATGCACAATGATCATCTCATATGGTGGACCTTACAGTGAGTGGTCACGATCACTCAAGGTGGGCCCCACTATATGATCTTGATCTATTTAATTAGATTGAGAACGAGATATGAAATCCATGTTAAAGGAATTGAATTTGGGAATAATAAGATCCACCCGACCCAGATCTAGATCGGATCATCTGATCAAGGATCAACTAGGGTCGTTGGACCAAAATTGTGAAAAATAAGGAAATGAACGGTCGGATCGGATGGATCTTAACACATAATTGTTATAAAGGTTGATCTTGACCTTAGACCCACTTAAATCATGATTTATACCCATGATTCTTGAGATATGAATAAGATTTGACTAGTGAATGGACCCGATTATTCACTTAAGGTCGCAAGTGGACCATCTTAAAACCAATATGATCTGATATTGATCTTGATTTCAGATCATGAATCAATTCCATCTAAACCATATAAAATGTGTCTAAACCCTTGGATTAGTAATTCAACTAGTCATAACCGTCCATCAAGTGGCGAATTGATCAAAATGGAAGATTAAGTATATAAGAACCTAGATCCAACCGACCATATCTTAAATGAACGATTCTAATTAAAGTTTAACGGTCGGATCGAAAGGATCTCAGGTTTATATGAAAATAAAGCCAAAATGAACGGTTAAGATTGGTAGATCATGAACTAAATGTGAAATATGACTAAACCAAAGGTGTGGATCGTTAGCTTGATGATCTAATTGTCAAATCAACGGTCATACTTGTTTATTAATGGATAATAATTGATTATATCATGAAATTAAGTATGAAAGTAACCCTATTCGCATAACATTTAAAAGGGAACCCAACGAGAACGAAAACCGATAACCCGTCAACTAGTCGCAAAGGATTGTATCCAAGGAGCTCAAGCAGAATAAAACTTTTGAGTAAGTAACACTACACCAGGATGGTATTTCCAGCATGCATTCATTATGCATTCATGAATCTTATGATATAAACTGCTTATTTGATATATGTCATCATCGGAAATGTGATGTCGAAGTTGAACACCAGACAACTCGGGGATAGAAATCCCTTAAATTCTCGAGCAGAGTTCCCAATCGGAACCCGAGTTGGTACCAATAGGGCCTCCTCCCAAGGCTGCGGCTCAGGGCTGGAGAAAGAGTATAGTCAGCTCTAGAATAGACTACTCATCGTTGAATGGGTGTTGGCAGGCCGGAAGCTGTGCGCAGCCATGGCCCTGGTGATTCCTGAGTATGGAGTTGTTTATATGATAGATGGCATATTTTATTGTTATTTTGGTAAACATGATATGTATTGAATCATGTAAATTATTGTTACTTATTGGGCTTCTAGCTCACGATGTTGTATATGGAAACCATCCAGGAAAAGACATAGTGGAGGCGTCTCTATGAAGATGACTTCGACAGAATAACTGGTGGAGGAGCCAGAAGAAAATAAGAGAATTTAGTATTTATATCTATGAAGTTATTTATGTTTTGAGTGATTTAGTTCAGACATAAGCCTTAAGGCCATTTGATACTTTGAGACAATTAATAATTAGTTATATGCTATGATGATGATTACACTTTTATTTTAGTGAGTGAATATGTTACGGTTTAATCTTAGCACAATATGATAGCTAATACCTCGAACTCGATACCCGAATTGATAGAATTCGGATATCCAAGGTTGGGGTGTTACACGGGGGGCTGTTCATCAGTTTTTTGATATCATTTTTGGGCATAGTCGAAAAAATGAAGCAGATTGAAATCTTAAGTGGACCACACCATAGGAAACAGTGGTCACTGAACGTCCACCATTCAAAACCTCACCATGGGAAACAGTGGTCACTGAATGTCCACCATTAAAAACTTTGTCGGGCCCACCGTAAAATGTTTATTTTCCATCCAACCTGTTGACAAGGTCACACAGACCTAGATCAAGGAAAAACAAAAAATATCGGCTTGATCCAAAACTTTTGTGGCCCTCGAAAAGTTTTTAATGGTGGACAATCAATCCCTACTTGTGGTCAACTTGAGATTTGAATCTGCTCTATTTTTTTGGAGAATGCCCTAAAATGAGCTGAAGAAATTGATGTATGGTTTGGATATACCATATGTTCGTGTCAAAAACTAGTCGACAGATAATGTCTTCAGCGATCTTCCAGGATGGGCTGGAATGGAGATCCTTCCACCCTTGGTCCTGCCAAACTGAAAGGAAAGAGGGTGGCTCAGATCCAGTTGTTAGCCCTCTGATGTTTAAGTTTGCTTCTGGATCTCAGGGGAGAAGTTTTAGAGGGAAAGAATTGGCCTACCTCTCATCGGCGAAGATTGATCCCTATTTATAAGTCATTTAGAGAGCTGAGGATCCAGTGATTGTTGTGAAGATTGATCCCTATTTATAAGTTATTTAGAAAGCTAAGGATCCAGTGATTGTAGGCGGAATATTGATGTGGGCGTGATCTTTAGAGGTCCAAGGATTACGACCTTATCTTCCCGATCCCGACTTCTTAGGGACTTATCCCTTGATCCCTGCTAGTATGTTCATTTTACAACACTCTAGGATCGGGTCGATCCGAATCGGTGGTATGCTAATGTCGACCCGTGAATGCCGACCTCTCAATCAGATCTACTTAGGTCCTCAGCTAGCCTTGAAGGGTATCTTAGGTTGCCTCGTAAGAGTTGTGTTTCTGGCCATCAAGAGCCTATAGGCTCCCGACCCGATCTATAAGTTCAGCTCGGATCTACCCATAACAATAGCACCCCTACTCCTTAGTTTGTGTGAGGTAGGAATAGGGAGTAACCGATGACTTGGTGTATTTGATTGTGCTGATTTGGTGATGGGCGAGGCTTTTTAGATATCCGCCTTTTCAGGAGAGCAGTCTCCTGAATTAATATCGAGATGCGGGTCATCATTCTCCCAACGCACTTTTCAATGCAGTGCAATCATATCTGTATGGCGTGTATTGAGTTCAGGCGACTGACAGTGTGTCAACGGTTATCTTAGTCTATATATCACATTTATTGTTCATCCCTCCTCTACTTGCCACATGGTGGCGTCACAGGATGAGGAGTCATTTCGCTTCATGTGGGTAAATAAGAGTGAGACACGTGATCTAGCCACGGAACCAAGGAGACGCCGTTTTAAATAGAATTAACTGTTGAGCTCTGAATTGTGCATATTCTAACCTCAATTTATCACACTTTATGTATGATTTGCATGTTTAAAGACTAATCTAATATATGTTTTTGTGAATGCAGGAATGAGAGAGAGACTTCATTGAATTGATGCTAAAAGACCACTTTAGAAGTGTATTAAATAAGGATAAAAGATGAGCCAAGACAAGGAGAGAAGAAGTGAGATGAGAAGAGGGAAAAGAAAGAAGAAAAACTAGCCAAAGTAAGGTCCAACCGGTCTTGATCGGTCGGCCATGTGCAACCCCCTCTCCCAAGCTTACTAGACTGATCTACACTACAAGAAATTAGGTTTTTACCAACGAAATAATTCGTCAGTTTTGAATCATATTTCGTCAGGAAATGTTATTACCGACGAAATTTTTCGCGGCTAACATCGTTGTAAAAAGGGCGTCGGTAAAGGCTTTTCCCGATGAAAAATCATTTCGTCGGCAATAATAAAATAATTACCGACGAAAAAATTCGTTGGAAAAACATATGATTTTTGGTCGGAGAAAAATGTGGTTCGTCGGTAAATAAACTTTTACCGACGAAATTTTCCGTAGGTAAAACTTTTACCTACGAAAAATTTCATCTGTAAAAGTTTTACCTACGAAAAATTTCATCGGTAAAAGTTTACCTACGAAGACTTTTGTTGGTAAAAAGTTTCCCCTACGAAAAAATTACGTTGTAAAAGTTTTACCTACGGAAAATTTCGTCGGTAAAAATTCTTGCTTCGCTATTACCTACGAAATATTTTATCGGTAATATTTTTTACCAACGAAAAATTTCGTAGGTAAAACCTTTTCCTCCTCTATTACCTACGAAATATTTCGTAGGTGATAGTATTCCCTTTCCCAGTTCCATTTGTTTTCAAAATTCAAGAAATAATTCCTGATGTACACTTGTAAATAAACCTACTACAATATATTTTTATCCTATTTACATCCACATACATACGAACAAACACACACCACACCATCCATACACAAATAATCCATTCCACATCCACAAACAACTAACATTCATCCACGCACAAATACATATAAGTTAACATTCGTACATTAAAAAAAAATCACGAAGATGAATGCGGAGGTGGCGGGGCATCGGTGCCAAAGCGTGCAGCGAGAGCCTAAAACATCTCCGGCATCCGTCGCTCATGCTCCACCCGCAACTCCTCGATCCTCCTCTCCTGTTCCTCCCGTAGCCTCTGCTCCTCTTCCCGTCGCCTCTCTCCTCCTCTTTTCGCCTCTGATCCTCCTCCTCCCTACGCCTCTGCTCCTTCTCCCTCTGCCTCTCCAGTTGCTCTTTAATCTCATCAACGACGACCCGTAGCTATTGAACCTCTCTCTCTGCGATATCAGCTCGGCGTAGAGCGCTCTCACCAGATACGGATCAGCTGGAGCCAGCTCTAGTGGGTGTCATGAGCTTGGCACCATGGCCAAGCCCACGCACATATCTAGAACAGGTGCCAAGCACCTCGCTTAGGATTTCTGGCTCACTCCACTAACTACCATCGGGAGTGGGCTGACTGCGTATGGTGTCCATCGTCGCCTGTAATGAAAACATATGAAATTTCATAACAAATGACATGAATGACATTATTATCAATCAATGCAATTAAATTTTACAAAGTAAAGATTTTTACCCAATGCTTACTGGCTCTAGGATGAACCTAAGATCCCATCGCCTACCGACAGTGAGTCCCTCTGTAGAGGTCTAATGGTCCAGGCTCGTGGCCGGTGACGGAATCTCGCTGCGCAATCAAAAGGAAAGTAGACTTATAATAAATGCCAAGTAAAATAATATATCAACTTAATAATCATCGATAATTTCTTACAATGTCGTAACGATGTTGTACAAATGACTTTGAACCAGCTACATGGTTCACTTGTAACTTTTCCCTGTTCGCAGAATTTATTCTACTCCTCTTCTGAACACATTATTTAAAATACATTATTATTAATTGTGAATTTAATTGTTACCTTAAGATATCATAAATATGTAAATATTACCTGAAAAGCCTTCGACGAAAATCTCTCGCAGAGTATCCGCCAGTCATCTGTAGTCACGTGCAGCGGTGTAGACAGTATGGCCTCATCATGCGTCCTACACCGCTTGTACTGCTGGTGTAACTCTCCGCGGTACTCCTGGAACCGCTCTTTGATCATGTCCTCGACGGCATGAGAAATGTAAGGAACATTGAAATCGAAGACAAATTTATCCTGCAGTTTTGTAAATAATAAATTAAGGCAATAAAATTATTAAGAAAATCACTTAACTGTAATTGAACTTTCACAAAAGAAAATTTCAATTTACTAAAATTTACCTAAAGGCGTTGACGGATGAGCTGTCTCACATCATTTGTCACGTCAGTTTAACGGGGGGTGGTGGCGGGGATCAGAGATCGGCATAGGACACCGACCTCAGACGTAAACAGCCTAGCACTGTCCCCAACAGGTCTAAGGCAATCCTGTGGGAACTCTACTGCCACCCTACCCTCATACGTAAGTTGCTTTAAAACTAACCCATGCATGGGTCCACGTCCTTGTCGGTTGGTAGAAGATGCTGTCGCGAAAAGAAATATGTAAGTAACAACATAAACAAAAATCACTAAATAAATGTGTAGACTTATATGTAGTTCCAAGTGTACGCTGAATCGAAGGATCAGACGCCTGTGATGCACCGTGCGACGTCGATGCTGTCTGCGTCGCATCACAGGTGGAAGGGGTAGATCTGGTGAGCGAACGACCTGATCTCTCACTTGGTCTCATGACTGAATATGTCTGAAATACAAACTTATAAATTTAAATAATGTCAATGCAAGTTTATGAACATCAATATAATAAACACATTAAACTTTACAGTCCAAGTAGCGTTCATGGTAAAATAAATTTGTGCTTATGCTTAGAGAGATGATAAAAGTATGATTAGACCATTACATTATAATGCAAGCAGAATATAATAAAATCGTAAACAGAATATAAAAGTTAGAAATTCCATTACACATTGTCATTCTATATTAAATACATATATTTCATTGTAATATGAATCAACTTCGGATCAACTATCCGAAATACTCCCTTCGTAAGTTATCGTATGCTGCAGATGTATATGTCAAGCTGTATGAAGCACTCGACATTGTTACAGCCAACATGCCAGTCACAATAGGAGGAATCTGATCTCTCGGGACTCCGTTCATATGTGCAAGTGACAATGTCGCATCTTTCATACGAAGTTTCCCGTGGTTATATTCCTCCATCAGGTCCGAAATTTCTTTGAGATTGTATAATCTTTCATCTGAGTCATCGTCTTCCTCCTTACATTTATCGACTAGACTGGGTATCTCTCTGGCCCTACCAGAGGAATATACGGCCGGAAAGTCCCTCCGCAACAGCTGATGAAGTATGCTGTGTGCTTTCGCTACGCTCTGATTTGTAGAAGACATGATCAGAAAGTGACTTAACTATAAATGTGAATTATAAACAAGTCAATTCAAGGAATAAATCATGACTTGTAAAACATATATACATGTAATAATCAAATTATTCGAATTAAAAAATGACATGTAAATCTTATATATATTTAATAATCGTCGTCTGAATCATTATCGCTTAGGACTCTTTCTTCTTCACCATCACTATCGCTGATCAATATTTCTTCTTCATCGTTTGCAACGTCATCATCAATGAAAGCGCTATCATCTCTAACAATGTCATTTTTTATTGAGGCATCAACATGATCAGGTGGCACATCATCACTATTCAAATACACCACATCAATATCAACATTTGGATCACTCCCTCTATCCTAAGATGGCATGTCTTCTTGATATGCTTGTTCAACTGACGACGTTCCATTTCTCCCTTCATCGCTATCTTCAACGTCTAATTCGGGAACGTCAAATATGTTCCTGGGCTTTATTTTCTGCACCACGTGCCAAGAGCCACCTAACTTGGTGTCAGCGAGGTAGAATACTTATTCGGCTTGGCCGGCTATGATAAATGGGTCATCTTTAAACCACTTCCGAGATAAATTTACGCTCGTGAAGTAGTCATCAGTCTGTATTCCCAACTTCCTATTTCTCATGTCCCACCAATCGCATTTAAATAAGTACACCCGCTTTCTCATATATAACTCAGCTCAATAATATCCGTTAAAACACCATAAAAATCAATTTCTACCTCCTTATGCGTTCCCTTCACAACCACCCCACTATTTCGTGTAGTCCTATACTTTCATGCTCTTCAGTGTGGAACCAAATCCTGTTTACAATACAACCTGTATATCTAGATACACGTCTATCAGGGCCACATGCCAGTGAGTAGAGTGCATCAGACGCATCCGTAGAGTTGCTAGTGCGCAACGTTTTCATCTATCATCACGTACAGAATATAAAAGTTTATGGATTTGAGATTACGTGTAAATATTGTGTAATACAACAATATTGTAAGTGTGGTGTTGAGCTCTTAATTGTGCATATTCTAACCCCAATTCATCACTCATTATGCACGGTTTACATATTTAAAGACTAATCTAATGCATGGATTTGTGATTGTAGGAATGAGAGGAAGACTTCACTAATTCATAGTCAAAAGAGTCACTTTGTATGCATTGAAGATTAACATAACAAGTGACAAAAGGCGGAGAAAATAAGAAGAAAGAAAGAGAAGAAAATATGGCAGACCTGTCCCAAGACCTGTCCCAAGACCTGTCCTAAGACTGGTTGCCAGACAGGTCTACACAGCTAGACCGGTCGCCCAACCGGTCGCCAGACAGGTCGAGAGGTGTCCAGAAACACCAAACTCACTGGACTGTTTTTGAGGTTTTGAGACCGGTCGTGCGGCCGGTCGTTCATGAGCTTAGACCGATCGTGCGACCGGTCATCAGCATAACAGATTGCACGCAAAGCTCCGATTTTCTCTGCGCGATTGCGTAATTCCTTGCTAAATCTGGAATCTTCCGCGCCAATCTATAAAAGGGACTTCTCCTCTTCATACCAAGGCATGCTAGGACGTGAGGATTGCTTGGGAGACGGATTCTACTTCAAGTTTTCTTAGTTTTCTTCCTGTTTTAGTAGTTTTTATGTTTTTGGGCTTCTAGTTCAAGGATATTAGAGATGAACTAAAACCTCTTAGCTAGGGCTAAGAGGTGAAGCTTTTGATTTGTTTTTGATGGATTGATGCAACCTAGGTTTCCATTTTATGATTTAATTGAAGAATTTTAGTTAATATGAGTTTGAATCAAGTACTAATTTGGTTTTACTTTGATCTCTTGATGACTCCGGGCTCATGTGATTCTTAGTGATTCTAAACTTAGTAGCTTATCTTCTGAGCATTGGTTATGCTTGTGTAGTTCATTGATCTATCATCGACTCCGGGCATGGTAGACCCTTTAATTGCCTTGTGTACAATGGCCTGATCTTCATGTGGGAACTCATTCAACTAAAGTTCTTATCTTTTGTTATAATCTGGAATAGCTGTTTGTTGATTGATTTTGATTTAATTAGAGTTCTAATAATTAGTTGTAATCAAGTCTAGTGACAGGATTTGATGAAAGCTATGGTTGTGAATCTCAACTAGATTGGAAAGAGGCTTGGCCTGCACAATTGAGTGTGCCCAAGGCCTGAGCATTGTTGTGGGAATCAAATCAATGAATGAGCAACTGTTTTAGATAATTGTTGATTGAACCGCTCTATATTCTGATCGGATAGAGATATGAATTCAATTCCAATTGAGTTATGAGAGCTCTAGTTGTATTGATGCATTGAAACTTATCAAAAGTGGATCCTTGGCGCTCTAGTGCCTTTTTAGATTGATATTACCTTACACATTCACTGTTTAAACCCAAATCATTATTTTCCAGCTTTAGTTCTTAATAGGATCTTAATTATTAGTTATTTTAGACAAATTTTGAGAATACCCATCCATAAATCTTTGTGGGAACGATACTCGGTCTTTCTGAATTATTACTACTTCGCAACCCTACACTTCGGGAGTGAACAAGTTTTTGGCGCCGTTGCCAGGGATTTCTATGCGATATTTTTAGAATTTGCCGAGATAGATTTTAGTTGAGATTGTGTTAAGATAGGTTTAGGATTTGTTTTGCTTTCTAGACTAAGTTTTCTTTTAATTTCAGGATACTAACTTAGTTTGTTTTAAATTTGCAGGATCCTAACATAGATCTACTTCAGGGATTTTTAGGAAGTTGAAGAAGAAGTAGGAATCTCAAGTGCCAAATCAGGTTCTATCTTTCTAACCTTACTCTTCTTCTTCTCCTACTCATTTCTACCATATTCATCTCTTGTAGAGTGGGTGGAGACTCCTTTTGGATCTCTGATAGGTTGGCCTTGTGCCTCCTTGATTCCTATTGGTCGGCTCTGCCGTCTTGGATCACCTTGTGCTCAGAGATTTCCTTCTCAAACCTATTCCTCTTTCTTCTTTTTCTGCACTTTTCTCAAAAGACTTAAAGAGTGGGTGGGGAGTTCTCTGAACCCCTATTGACCAGGAGAAATCGGTCTCTATCCTTGCTTCTGGCTCAGCCATTGCAAGACACCTTGTGCTTCGGTCTTAGAGAGGAGTAAAGGATGGAAGGAAGAATTCTTTTCTGTTTCAACTACTTATAATTTCATTATAAATGATTGGACGGGTGGATTGTCTAAATACCTTTTGGAAGATGAGAGGTCGAACCAAATCAAAAATCATTATGATTAAAACCATTACAAGCATGAATATCTTTCTATGACTCAATCTACTTCTAATACTCTCCCACGTAAGACCTTGCGAGATTACTGGAATGACAACAATGGGCATAACTTTTCGCCAGGTAAGACAATGGGAGAGTATCGGAAAGAGATGAATAATGTTCCACCAGTTAGGACAATGTATGATCACTTGTTTTGCTACAAATATCAACAACTATCTAATAGCACAACATATGATATGCATAATCCTAATAGGTGGGAGCATCAAAATTTCAATTTGGGAGACGAGCCAACCATGGATGCCAACAATTATCCTCAAGAGTTTCTTTCTCACGAGCCACAACCGACACGAACTCTTGAGGATACGCTACGAGAGTTTATTAAAATAACTGAGCAATGCATACAAAACCTCTCGCCATCTCAAAATCCTGAACCCAACATTGGGAACACCGAATCAATCCCCAATAATGAGGATGATGAGGCTATCTAAACCCAACCTTCTCCAGATTTAATGACTAAACTTCTAGAGGATATTGATCTTAGTGACCCCAATATCTCCATCGATTATGGTGAATCAACTATCTCTTGTAAATATCCCGATTTTAATGATGAAGAGATTTCAATGACGGTTGACGAACCTGAGGAATCCATAAAATCTGAAAGTGATAGTGAGATTGCCTACAATGAGGGTTCCGTGGATGATTGTGAGCCCATGATTTCTTCTTCCAAAGGGACGAATGTTTATGAGTCGCCAGAAGATATTCTTGCTAGAGAGATGGCTGAAGTCGATATTTTTGAGCCCTTCCACCAACAACACATGCCGGATTCTATTGTGGAAGAACTCCCTTGGGTTGAGAATTCTGTTTCTTTAGATGATGTGCTTATCACTAAATCTGAAAAATTTTCTTTGGAAGACCTCCCTTCTATAGAGGAGGAATTCATTGCCATTGAAACAGACTTTCCTCAATCACTTAGGGAGAATGAGGACCCTTCATCCGACTCTCTCGATTTCCTAGAAGAATGCATGACCCACCCCTATGATCTGGATGATGAGATGATTAAGGAGTTGGATAGTTTGTTAGACATGGTGTCGGTGCCTGAAGAACACCATTCCACTGATTTACACTCTTTACCATTGTTTGTGGAAGCACCATGCAATTCTGAAATTGTGGAGGAGACAACCCAAACTGAAAAATATTTAATGAATGTCTCTCCATCATCATGGGTTCTTCAGCCCATTGAAAATTCTGATTGGGAGGACCCATTTTTAATCAATTACAACCCAATTCAGAACTTGAAGAGATATCTTTTTGCTGTTATTATCTCTTCCTTACATGAGTGTGGTGCACACTATGATTGGACCTTAATGAAGAAACGCACCCATGTATACATTCGAGCAGGACTTTGGATGGTCCTCATGAGAAACTTATTGAAATTCATGAAGATCCTGCTCAAATTTGATCATGTAGTCGATCGGACTAACCAAAGGTTGGTAGGTAGGTTAGGATTTATTTTTCTACATTTAGGATTGAATAAGTCTCATCGAGACAATGGAAGATGCTAGAATTGATCTACTTGCTACCTCAAGTACTCTTGTTCTCACTCTCCTTTGTTTTATGTCATTGCTCTCATGTCATGCATATTGCATATCTTATTACATTGAGGACAATGTAAGATTTTGGTTGGGGGGTGAGATTCCTTAGATAAATCTATTAGCTTTTGTGACATTTCGAGCAATTATGTAGAAATTTTTTTTATTTTTCTAAAAATCAAAACTCTTTTAGAAAACTTTGGTTCTATGCATTCGAGATAGCATGAGTGTAAGAAAAGGAGATACGAAGTGAGGGATGTTACAAGCTTTGAATTTCTCTTAATACAATGGTTTTATATGTGAATTCCCCTATTTTTATGATTGATAGAAAATTTCAACACTTTTACACCTAGTTCACATTACACGATTTTCATGGGTTGAAGGGATTATGTGATTTATGGATTAGCTAGACTTTGATTTAAGGTGTTGAGAAACCAAGCCGGGGTACTTTGTCCATCCTTGTCCATGGGAAAATAACGAAAGATATGGATTTCTAAAAATCCTATCTAATTTAAAAGAAAAAAGGAAAAGGAAGGATGAAATTGGGAATGATGGAAAAATGGTGGAAATTCTGAAAATGGCTACTTACTACCAACCGGGGGATGGTCTACCCGTAACCAAAGCCGGAAATGGGACGTAGTGTGAAAGCCGTCGGAAGGACGGTAAGGCAAATTCCTGTGATAGGCTTGTTGTTGCTTTATACACCTTGAGATCTATAGTTTAGTTGATCTATAAAGAAGATAATCCCGGAAACTCATGAGATGAACTTTCACTATGCATACTAGGTTGAATTGTTCGAGTTCTTCTATTCATCAATCAATCAGTGGGAATTTCATATAAACACTTATTATGTTTTAAGAGTTTAAGGTTTCAACCTCTATCACCTAATTTTTTTTATTTTTATGCTTGTATGTCTTGGAAGGTATAGAAGAATAGTTTCTGAAGGAGAGTTGGGTTTTGGAGAATGAAACTTGTTTCACGCATGTTTTGCTCGGGACTAGAAAAATGCTGGTTGGGGGGTGTGTTGAGCTCGTAATTGTGCATATTCTAACCCCAATTCATCACTCATTATGCACGGTTTACATATTTAAAGACTAATCTAATGCATGGATTTGTGATTGTAGGAATGAGAGGGAGACTTCACTAATTCATAGTCAAAAGAGTCACTTTGTATGCATTGAAGATTAACATAACAAGTGACAAAAGGTGGAGGAAAGAAGAAGAAAGAAAGAGAAGAAAATATGGAAGACCTGTCTCAAGACCTGTCCCAAGACCTGTCCCAAGACCGGTCGCCAGACAGGTCTACACAGCTAGACCGGTCGCCCGACCGGTCGCCAGACAGGTCGAGAGGTGTCCAGAAACACCAAACTCACTGGACTGTTTTTGAGGTTTTGAGACCGGTCGTGCGATCGGTCGTTCATGAGCTTAGACCGGTCGTCAGCGTAACAGATTACACGCAAAGCTCCGATTTTCTCTGCGCAATTGCGTAATTCCTTGCTAAATCTGGAATCTTCCGCGCCAATCTATAAAAGGGACTTCTCCTCTTCATACCAAGGCATGCTAGGACGTGGGGATTGCTTGGGAGACGGATTCTACTTCAAGTTTTCTTAGTTTTCTTTCTGTTTTAGTAGTTTTTATGTTTTTTAGGCTTCTAATTCAAGGATGGTAGAGATGAACTGAAACCTCTTAGCTAGGGCTAAGAGGTGAAGCTTTTGATTTGTTTTTTTATGGATTGATGCAACCTAAGTTTCCTTTTTATGATTTAATTGAAGAATTTTAGTTAATATGAGTTTGAATCAAGTACTAATTTGGTTTTACTTTGATCTCTTGATGACTCCGGGCCCATGTGATTCTTAGTGATTCTAAACTTAGTAGCTTATCTTCTGAGCATTGGTCATGCTTGTGTAGTTCATTGATCTATCATCGACTCCGGGCATGGTAGACCCTTTGATTGCCTTATGTACAATGGCCTGATCTTCATGTGGGAACTCATTCAACTAAAGTTCTTATCTTTTGTTATAATCTGGAATAGCTGTTTGTTGATTGATTTTGATTTAATTAGAATTCTAATCATTAGTTGTAATCAAGTTGTTGAGCTCTTAATTGTGCATATTTTAACCCCAATTCATCACTCATTATGCATGGTTTTCATAATTTAAAGACTAATCAAACACATGTTTTGTGGTTGTAGGAATGAGAGTTACTTTGCCCAATTGATGACCAAAAGAGCTGATTTAGAACCTTGGATGAAGACCCAAGGAGGGCTGAAGGAAGAAGGAAGCAAAGAAAGAAGCAAAGAAAGAAGAAAATAGAAGAAAGAAAGGAAGAAAACAAGAAGAAAAAGAGACCGACCGCTCTTGACCGGTCGGCCAAGGAAGCCCGACCGGTCTTGACCGGTCGGCCATGCTTGCTGGAGTAATGCCAAAGAGGGCCTGACCGTTCGTGACCGGTCGGCAGCCTGTCCGACGGTCGGCCATGCAAGTTTCAGATTCCAGATTCTAAAACAGCAATGTATTCCCGCACCTAGTTTTTCGGACCATTTTTCTAGGCCGATCTTGATGATATTTGGAAATCCAACACAACCATGTCGAAGAGTAACTCGACGCCGAACTAACCCAAGTGGTTTCGTGTCGATCGGAGTTACGGATTGATTGTGGTGACCAAAACAATACGAACTGTCCAGAAAGTTCCAGATTTCGCTGTTCCACTCTGGGCTGGTCCAGGTGGCCCATCATTGAGGATATGAAAAATATACTTTGACCATCTTTTAGACCACATCCATATATGAATAACCACAAAAGTTTCAGATCAAAAGGGTGTGTGGTTTGATCGTACTGGTTGAAGAAAGATGGACCATCCAGAAAGCTCCAACTGCGCAGAGTTTATAAAAGCCCTAATTGTTCTAATTTTTGGACCACATTCTGATATCGTTTTGGACAATCTAATCCATCTATCATGTAGAGGAGGAAGTTTTCTACTCATGTTCAAAATTTGAGATCAATCTGACCTCTGTACACTCTGGAGCGTTGAAAGCAAGATGACTGGTTCTGAAGGTACCCGAAGTGCGCGATTTTGAGAGGAGGTCGGTGATGTGATTGGTGGGCCCATTCAGAGGATAATCTTGAAAATCTAAATCATCTATGAGGAAGATCACATTACAAGGAAGCTACAAATCAAATTTTAAGGCAATCCGACCATTGGTTAAGCCGTACCAAGCGAAACAAATTCTGCTATGTTGCTGTACTAGTGCTGCACTATAAAAGGAGGTGCTCTCTTCTATTCCAGGGCAACCAAGGACGTGGGGAGCAAGGAGTTCAAGTCATAGGAGGCTTCCTAGCCTCCTCCAGCTAGTTTTTCTTCCTTTTCTTAGTTCTAGTTCTAGTTTTTAATATGCTTTTTATTAGCTAATCTCTTAGCTAGAGCTAAGAGGTGAACCTTATAGTTTTCTTAGATTGTTTAATTCGTTTTATTGGTTTTTAGTTTGGAATTCATGATTATGAACTAAGGTTTGAAGTTTATACAAGTTTTTAAGTAATTTTTCTTAGTCTTGTGATGACTCATGGATGTTTGGATGAATTACTTATCTTCTTAATTCGTTTGCAACAGTCTAGACCTGTATGAACCGAGGAATCGGAGTGCGCTCTAGTACTAAGCTCTTCATGAAGGGACTTCCTACCAAAGTTCTATTTTTGTTGATTTTCTGGAATATGTAATGACTGTGCATGTGATTTGAATCTAGTTCAAATCATGATCTAGCCTTGTCTTGTGAGAGGACTTGAGGATGGTTATGATTGTGAACTGGACCTTTTGGAAAGGGGAATGACCTATGCAATTGAGCATGCTCAGCTCAGCCTACATTGAGTGAATCATATGCATAGAACTTACATATGACAGACTGTTTGGTTTAACAGCTCTATCATCCGACTAGATAGACAGGAATATCGATTCTAGTTGAGAAAGTAAGAAACCATAGCGAATTATGCATCTAAGAAGAGCTATAAGTGGATCCTTGATGCTCTAGTTATCTTTTCATTATTAGATTTTCTATTTTATGTTAAAAATCAATTTCACAAATCTCTTTGATTCTAGTTATTAGGATAATTGGAATTGTTTACTTCCTTCCCTATGGATCGACCTCGGTCTTACCGAGTTTATTACTACATCGCAACCCTACACTTGGGGAAGCGAACACAAGTCTAGTGACAGGATTTGATGAAAGCTATGGTTGTGAATCTCAACTAGATTGGAAAGAGGCTTGGCCTACACAATTGAGTGTGCCCAAGGCTTGAGCATTGTTGTGGGAATCAAATTAATGAATGAGCAACTGTTTTAGATAATTGTTGATTGAACTGCTCTATATTCCGATCGGATAGAGATATGAATTCGATTCCGATTGAGTTGTGAGAGACCTAGTTGTATTGATGCATTGAAACTTATCAAAAGTGGATCCTTGGCGCTCTAGTGCCTTTTTAGATTGATATTACCTTACACATTCACTGTTTAAACCCAAATCATTATTTTCCAGCTTTAGTTCTTAATAGGATCTTAATTATTAGTTATTTTAGACAAATTCTGAGAATACCCATTCATAAATCTCTGTGGGAACGATACTCGGTCTTTCCGAATTATTACTACTTCGCAACCCTACACTTGGGGAGTGAACATGTGGGGAGATAGAAGGTGAATTAATCTAACGCATTTTGCAAACCATTCTGGAAACTGATCCTGATGCATTCGACCATAATTTGTAGGGTATTGGGATTTCATCTCGTCGATGTGTTCACTATACATAATTGGCACGTTGTCAGCAAGAAATTTTAAGATCATCGTATGTAGATATACAATTATCGATTGAAGACTTACTCTAAGTACAAATCTATTTCTTCATAATTATGCACCATATACCACCGCGTCTTTGCTTGATCCCCAAGGTCCATATCTTGAAATGTCGGCGATCTTAAAGGACGGACGTTATGTGCGAATACAGATATGAGTCCTTGTTCATGCTCCTGCCCTTCATCGGCATTCCGATCTTCTCGGTTGAACCTAGTCTCTATGCCACGAAGATACATGGAGCAAAATGTCAGGCACTCATTATCAATGTACGCCTCAACAATGGATCCCTCTAGACGTGCCTTATTCCTCACATATCGTTTCAATGTGTAAAAGTATCTGTACACAAAATCACTATGTTATACATATGAAAACATGGATATATGTAGTTTATGGAATGAATAAAAGTTTAGGAATAGGTTCTATCACCTTTCGATCAGATACATCCAACGATATTTTACTGGGCGTACAAGCTTCGCTTCGTGCGGTAAGTGAATCGCTAGGTGTACCATGACATTGAAAAACGCAGGTGGAAATATTCTTTAAAGTTTGCAAAGGATTATGACAATGTCCTTCTCCAGTCATTTAATAACATCTACATTCAAAGATTTCGAACACAAATCCTTAAAGAATATCCTTAACTCTATCAGTGCAGCACTGACATCCTTGCTAAGGAATCCACGAATCCCAAACAGTAGTACACGTTGCAGAAGGACGTGACAGTCATGACTTTTCATTCTTATTACCTTACAGTCCTTAATGTTTACGTGCCGAGAGATATTCGATGCATACCCATCGGGAAACTTCACCGATCTCAACCATTCACATAAACGCTTTTTCTCTAGTTTTGTCAATGTGTAGCAGGCCGCTGGTATAGTATATGAATTTTCATGTGGTTGCAAGTGCAACTCTTTCCTTAAACCCATTGCTTATAGATCCAATCGAGCTTTAAAATTGTCTTTTGTTTTCTTCTCTATGTTCATCAATGTTCCAAAGACATTGTCACATATATTCTTCTCAATATGCATGACATCCAAGTTGTGTCACAATTTCAGATGACTCCAATAGGGCAACTAAAAAAATGCACTTCTTCCTCCAGTTATTTCCAATACTATACGTTTTCTCTTCTTTAAGTGTTATGCCTTACCAAATATAACTTCTTCAATGTTACTCAGTTGTTGTAACACATCTTCTTCATATAATTCTTTCGATGGTGGCCAATGATCTTGTTTGCCATCAAAGATCATCGTCTTCATGCGTCAACTATGACCCCTCAGAAGGAAGCGACGATGGCCCATATAACACATTTTTTTACCATGCTTCAATGACAATGAACAAGTCTCAGTACTACATGTAGGACAAGCCAACTTTCCCTTCGTGCTCCACCTAGACAAATTCACATACGCAGGGAAGTCATTTATTGTCCACAAGACCGCTGCATGCAATCGAAATGTCTGTTCTGTAAAAGTGTCATACGTCTGGACACCTTAACTCCACAACTCGTTTAACTCATCTACTAACGGTCGCAAATACACATCAATGTCATTCTCCGGTGACTTGGGTCTAGGAATAAGCAATGACATCATGAAAAATGACTCCATACACAACCAATGAGGTAAATTGTAGGGCATAAGTATCACTGGCCACATTCTGTACGAGCTACTCATATTACCAAATGGATTAAAACCATCACTTGCAAGACCTAAACGAACATTGCGAGAATCCTCTACAAACCAGTCATATTGCTTATCAAAATTTTGTCAGGTTTCAGAGTCAGCAGGGTGCCTCAATGTATTATCATCATGAACGCGTTTCTCATTATGTCACCTCATAGCTTCAGCTGTCTTGCTCGACGTAAACAATCGTTGTAATCTGGGTTTCAATGGAAAGTACCTTAACACCTTTTGTGAAATTTTCTTATGCTTGGCTTCGTCATATTTCCACCTAGACTCTCCACATTGTGGACACTCCTCAACATTTTCATGTTCTTTCCAATACAATACACAATCATTTATACATGCATGTATGAGGATGTAACCAAGGCCCAAGTCTCGCATTAAAGATTTTGCCTCGTAATAAGACTTAGGCAATGTCTCACCTTCAGGTAATACTTCTTTCAACAAGCCAAGTAACATGTCAAACAATTTGTTACTCCAACGATTTATTGTCTTCAAATGAAGTAACCTTGTAAAGAAATTCAACTTGGAGAAGTTCCCACACCCCGGATAGAGTGGACGTTGCGCATCCCTCAACAACCTACTAAACTTTTCTGATTCGGCATAACCCATAGGAGGAATATCTTGGCTACTACTTGTCGCTGCAAAATCAGTATCCACAATTGTTCCCCTTAACACACCCCCTATGATATCTTGCATTTCGTCAACATCTTCATCCTCGTCATTAGGCACAATTGGGTCAGCAAAGACTTCAGTGGCCTCAACTCTTTGGTGGAAGTCTTCACCATGATGAATCCACCAAGTGTAACCCTAGTCAGTCCCAACTATGAACAAATCGTCTTCTACTTTATCTAAAGTCTGGTGAACCATGTTCTTATATTTTTGGCATGAACACTGTTCGCTCGCCTCAAGTGTAAGGCTGTGATGTAGTAATAAATCTCGGTAAGACCGAGGTCGATGTACAGGGAAATAGAAACACTTTTCAAACTACTCCAGCAACTCAATTTTGCAAGAAAATCATATTTAATTGGGTAATTAACTAAAACAATAACTTAATGGAAATTCGGTGATTTAAAGTACTAAGGCATTCAAGGATCCACTTGTAGCGAACCCATGTCAATTCAATCAATCCAAGTAGAGAACACAACTAGATTTGAAGTCCTATCTCTCATCTAGTTGGAAAATAAAGCATTCACACACATTCAATCCAAATCAGGTAGAACTTCCAAGTTCTAGTCCCATTCAATCAATGTAGAATTCAAAACCATAGCCTTCGGAGTAACAGCCATGCCTATGGACTATGGCCTGCTCGAGGATTACTATAATTCGAATCTAAACAAGCATCATATGATAATCTCAGAGAATTGCAAAGAATTCATGTCCGAAGCACATGAACTCTCATAAAACATCTCGAACTATCCCTTTAAGAACTAGAATATGAAAAATCCAAACTTGAATTGAAAATTACTTGAATTAACTTGAATCAAACATGAAATTAGCTACAAGCTTCACCTCTCAGCCTTAGCTGAGAGATTTTAACCAAGCATTGTCATACTACAACTAGAACTCAAATAAGAAAGCATAAAAACTAGAAAAATCGAAAATTGGAGGGTTGTTGACGCTCCACGACGGCTTCCGTCCGTTCCCACGACCTTCCTTGGCTTCTATGATGACCTAGGAAGAGCCCCTAGGTGTCTTTTTATAGTGTGGAAGCCTCTTGCGTCGAAAACGTCCAGAAATTGCGCAAGGTTACGCACTGCGCAGAAAATCTGGGAGCTTCACGGAGAAGTTTTATTACGTAGACGACCGGTCGCACGACCGGTCTGAGCTCCCTGACGACCGGTCGTACGACCCGTCGTAAATCGTCAAAAACAGTCCAGAGAGTTTCGCCGAAATTCCGATTTAAAATTTTTATTCAAGGACCGGTCGCATGACCGGTCTGGACATCGGACGACTGGTCGCACAACCGGTCGTAAATGGTCCAGTGACCTTCTCTGGAAAACTTCCTTCTGTGCAAAAATCGGACCGGTCGGATGACCGGTCCTGGCGATGGACGATCGGCCGCATGACCGGTCTTGGCCTCTGTTTCTGCTTTTCTCCTTTTGCTTCTTTCTTCCTTTCTTCTCCTCTCTTTCTACTTTCTTTGGTCCTTCTTTCTTCTTCATCCAATGGCTTCAAATGGCCCTTTTTAGTCTCCAATTTGGTGAAGTCCGCTCTCATTCCTGAAATCACAAAACATGCGTTAGATAGGCCTTTTAAGCATGAAAACCGTGCATATAATGTGATGTACTGGGCAATGCAATGTATAAATTGGAGGTTCAACACACCCCCCAACCAGCTTTTTGCTAGTCCCGAGCAAAACATGCGTGAAACAATTTCAAACCTCCAAACTCAACTCTCTTTCAGAAACCATGCTTCTATCCATTCCAAGACATATAAGTATAAAATTTGGAAAAACTAGGTGACAGAAATTGCAAACTTAAACTCTCGAAACATAAGAAGTGTCTACATGAAATTCCCGCTGATTGATTGATAAATAGAAGGACTCGAACAATTTCAACCCAGTGCGCATAGTGAAAGTTCATCTCATGCGTCTCTGGGATTACCTTCTTCATAGATTGAGTAAACCAAGGATTTTAAGGTGCACAGAGCAACAACAAGCCTATGACAGGAATTTGCCTTACCGTCCTTCCGACGGCTTTCACACTACGTCCCATTTTCGGCTTTGGTTACGGTTCGACCATCCCCCGGTTGGTAATAGGTAGCCCTTTTCAGAATTTTCCACCATTTTTCCTTCATTCCCGATTTCATCCTTTCTTTCCTTTTTCTTTTAAATTAGATAGGATTTTTAAAAATCCATATCTTTCATTATTTTCCCATGGACAAGGATGGAAAAAATACCCCGGCTTGGTTTCTCAACACCTTTAAATCAAAGTCTAGCTAATCCATAAATCACATAATCCTTTCAACCCATGAAAATCGTGTAATGTGAACTAGGTATAAAAAGTGTTCAAATTTTCTATCAATCATAGCAATAGGGGAACTAACATATAAAACCATTATGTTGGGAGAAATTCAAGACTACAACATCACACACTTCGTATCTCCTCTTCTTATACTCCTATCATCTCGAATGCATGGAAATAAGGTTTTCTAAAAGAGTTTTGAAATTTTAGAAAATTCGAAAAAATTTATGCATATGAGGCTCGAAATGTTGCATCATGCTAGATGAAGGATCTCATCTCACCCCCCAACCAAATCTTTCATTGTCCTCAATGTAAAAAGATATGCAATTATAATGAACATGAGAGCAATGATAAAATATGAGAGAGTGAGAACAATAGTACCTGAGAGAGCGATCATGGAAGTATACAACCCAACAACTAAAACCTACTAAAACAGTAAAAATAAATAAAACTAAACCTACCTATGAAATACCTCCATCAGACTAGGAGATCAATCATCCTGATACACAGGATCATTCAAAGTGATGGACATGTCCTCTGAATCAAATTTCACAACAAATGGTGTTAACGTCAGATTTTGTAACAGGATCCTCCGGACGTTCACCCTATCTCCAACGGAGACTTCCTTCGCCGGACCTGTAAGAAGACAGAAAGCAACTAAGGGTGGCTGGTGTCCAGCCGTTAGCCCTCCGATGCTTAAGTCAGGCAAAGCAAGAAGAAGAATAACCAGGCAAACAGAGGCTAGAGATTGAATATTGAGTACCTGTATCTTAATGGAGTCTTCTCCTTACATAGATCAGAAATGATCCAATCTGTTACGTAAGATATCGAGATCCCGCTGATTTCGTGGGATAAGATTCTTATCCTCAGATAGAAGGAAAATCTAATCCAATGACTCGTCCGATAGTTTCGTTCCTTGATAGCGATCCCTTGAGACTCGGAACCACTGAAGAAGATAAACCCAAAATCGGCCTATACGGGCTGCTGGTACTGAGGGCTAAGGGATGTCATCACAGAAAAAGCTGTTCACATGTTGGAAGATGGTCGCGAGTCCAAATGCTAGTTCATTCAGATGTGACACCTTTCAACGACTTGTGAGAAGGTCTGCTCACAGGAAAAACACAACTTCTCGAAGCTTTGATAGTCGAGCATCGTTTTCCTAATATACGAGTCTCGAACAGACGTTCTCGATAGTCGGATAAATGTGCTCGCGAGATCAAAGTATCTTCAGAATATGCGAGTCGCGAACAGACATTCTCGATAGTCGGATAAAGGTGCTCGCGGGGTCGGAGTATCTTCAGAATATGCGAGTCTCGAACAGACGTTCTCGATAGTCGAATAAAGGCGCTCACGAAACCTGGACATCATGAAGATAATAAGAAGCCTCGAGCAGATGGATCTCCGCTACTTTTTACTATAACAGATGCCCCCCAAGTCCTTACCGCCAAGAATTCTAAGGGAAGGACTTATTTACTATCACATGTAACCGCCCGCTGCCTTCATCGAGAACGAAACCGTACATGATGGGCTGGAATTAATGAGCGCCAGCTTTCCGCAGCCTTTCCGCAGACAGGAAATGAAGGGGCGCTTGCCACGTGTCTGGGGAGTTAATGGGCGTGCCTGCTCGACTGCTGCGCCGAAGGAGGGGCTGCCACGTATCACCAGATGCGGCGGAATGATTGCCTATAAATATACGGAGTCCACCATTTCTCTGGTTTTCTACAGAAGCTCTTCGAACGAAAGGAATTTTCAGTCATCCTTTTTTCATACTCCTTCCTCCGGTGCTCCCTTTCCTCCTTTCTTTCTTTCCTGGGTACAGTCATTTTTCTTTTCTTTTTCTTATCTTCTTAAATCTCCTTATGGCTGGGGATTCTGATGAGACCACCGTCCTGCTGGGAGATGCTACACCGGAATCCTCTGCTTCTAGCAATGTGAGGGTTCCGGCAGGCAAATGCACGGCGGTCGGATATCCTTCCATTCTATCGGAGGACCGATTGATGGAGTTACGGGAGAGATATCGGATCCCTGACTCAGTCACTCTCCGGTTGCCCGGAGATGGAGAAACACCAGACTCTCCTCCCCCAGGGTGTGTAGCCTTCTATGAGTACCAACTTATCCTGGCGGTACGTCTTTCTCTCCATCCTTTCATTCGGGATGTTCTGCGAAGCTATAAGATTGCCCCCGGGCAACTTACTGTGAATGGATGGAGGGTGGTCCTGAGCTCCTTCGCCCTCTGGGCTCAGGCTGGCAATGGGGAACTCACGGCGGAAGAGTTCCTACGTATGTTTCGTCTGAAGAAGGCGCCCTCCAGCGAAGGCTGGTACTACCTGTGTTACTGGCACCGGGATAACTTCGTGCCAGGGAAGCCCTCCTCGAACTATCCCGGCTGGAGGAAACGATGGTTCTATGCTTCCAGGAACTAGGAGTCTGCCTCCTCCAGGGGTCCAGGAGTGACCCATTTTTTCTGTGAAGGTAGGCACAGCCCCACATTGTGCTGTTTTTCCTGTTAAAATTCTAGGGTTTATATATATTTTGACCACTACTTATACTCGCAGGTATCCCGGCCCTGAATAAGCCAAACTTGAAGGGAGGGATCAACGAGAAGATAGTGAAAGTTTATAAGTTGCCTGTTGGAGATAGGTACATCGAGACCTGCTTGTCCAGCTCGCGACTCGCAGCAGCGGGATTAATATCTAGCGAAGAAGTCGCAATGACGAAAGCTGGAGAAAAGAGGGGTTTGTTGCCTCGCCTCAAAGGTACAAACTCGAAAAGGCAGAAGAAGTCTGCCGGGCCTTCTCAACCATCCACCCGTAAGGGTGGCGACCAACCTACCCTGCCCGCGAGCACGGTGGGGGCAACAGCAGCGCCCATCGTTCCTCCACTGGTGGTCGCAGCTGGACCACCAGTAATTAACATTACTGACAGTTCCCTTGATGTGGCGGGGCCCAGCTGTCCCCCAGCTGAAATGGCTCGCGAGCACGTGGAACCTCGGGAGATGGTGCCTGCTCGCGAGTTAACCCCTGCTGGCGAACAGGGTCCTGTTCGCGAGTCAGTGGCCCCACCTGTCACGAGCACGGCTGGGTTGGTCGTTGCTCAGCCATCTGGAGGTGGAACATTCTCTATTCCTCGCCACCTCCATCCCATATGTAAATTTTTGTTCGAGAACATTTTCCCCCAAACTTTTGGCTCTCTTCCCGAGCCAAGCCCTGAGAACTTCTTCCTTGAGGCGGGGGTAAGGATGGTCCAGGTAAGAGCTCGGAGATTTTTGTTTAACTTCCTTATTTTTGGGCTCTCAAGTATTTTTTTTTTCTCACGTTCTCACGTCCAATTTGCAGGGCTTGGATCTCGTCCTTCGGACGAAGCGTGATATTGCCGCCGCCCGCCGCCTGATCGATGAGGCGGAGGGGAAGAGGGTCGCCCTGGAGAAGGCGGTCCAGGGAAGGGATCAACTCCTCAATTCCTGCGAGGCAGTGATCGTGAAGAGAGATGAGGAGAAGAAGATCCTTATCGAAAAAATCCAAGTCCTGACCGATAGGTTCAGGCTTTGGATTCTAACTACGCGAAGCTCGCCGAGTTGAAGGAGAAGGCGGAGAGAGAGAGGGAGATCTTCCGTCAAGACAAGATCTCACTGGAGGAGCGGCTCGCGGAGGCCAAGTCGCAGCTTAAAGAAGTCAGCGAGAACTTGGAGAAGGAGCATTCCGATCTCGCACAGCTCAAGGATGACTCGATCCACTGGGACGAGGAGAAAGTCGCCTTGGTAAAAATGCTCTCAAAGGAAGGGCCTTGGGCAGTTTCTGAGTTTCGGAATTCGCAGCTATATGACGATGAAAGATATGAGTCATATGACGCTGGTCGCGACTTTGCGCTAAGAGTGGTGCAACGAATGTCCCCATCCTTCGATATGGGGGAATTTGGACGAGTCGCGACCATCATAGCTACAGAGGAGCAAGCTGCTGCTGAGAACGAGGTGACTGAAGCCACGCAGGCTGGAGGGGCTCCAGAAATGGGCCCTGAAGTCGAGAGCACGGCTCCTCCTCCGAGAGATTGATTTTCCTTTTTGTTTTCCTTTCTCCTGTACTCGCGAGCAGATATTTTGTAAACATTTGATATTAATGAAAAGATATTTTTGGAAGTGTTCTTGTTCTTGTATACTTTCTCATTTCCCTTCATGCAATGAATGCCTTCTTGTTTCAATGAATTATGCTCAACCCGGGGGGTCGTAGTGACCATACCCTCGTGGAGATAGACTGATCTATCGATTGAGAAATAAATTGTGCTCAATCCGGGGGGTCGTGATGACCATACCCTCGTGGAGATAGACTGATCGATCGATTGAGGAATGAATTGTGCTCAATCCAGGGGGGGTCGTGATGACCATACCCTCGTGGAGATAGACTGATCTATCGATTGAGGAATGAATTGTGCTCAATCCGGGGGGTCGTGATGACCATACCCTCGTGGAGATAGACTGATCTATCGATTGAGGAATGAATTGTGCTTAATCCGAGGGGTCGTGATGACCATACCCTCGTGGAGATAGACTGATCTATCGATTGAGACTCCAAATTTACCAAGGGTAGAAGGATGGTCGAGAATACAAACAGGCTCTTCTGCAGTGTTGTTTTCGATCCATAAAATTGAAATGCGACCATCCTAGGTGAATTTAACCCTACCAAAGGTTAGCAATTGGCCAAGAGATTGTATGCATCCTCTTCGGGGCTATTCAGGTCCAAGTTAATGGAGTAACGACCAAACGATATCTTTTACTTTATTCACAAAATGTTGTTATGAACTACATAGAATCTAGGGATAGTATTGTAGCAAATGCTCCACGTGCCAAGGGCGACGTACGGGTTTTCCCTGCATGTCTTCAAGGTAATAAGTACCGGGTCGCACAATCTTAATAACCCGATAAGGGCCTTCCCAATTTGGATCCAGCGAACGAGCGAGAACTCCGAGTTTTTGCCTCAGGACCAAATCTCCGAACTGGAAGGACCTAGGCCGAACCTTAGCATTTTGATAGCAAGCAATACGTTGTTGATATGCGACCGCTCGTAATTGGGAGGTATTTCTTCGTTCTTCCAAGAGATCGAGATGAAGTCGGAGATTTTCCTGATTACCCGCGGGATCATACTGCTCGATCCGATACGAGGGCACTTGAATTTCCACTGGTACTATCGCGTCGACACCAAATGCTAAGGAAAAAGGGGTCTCACCCGTTGATGTACGAGTTGTAGTCCTATATGCCCATAATACCTCTGGTAGAAGTTCTGGCCATTCACCTTTGCATTCACCAAGCTTGGTCTTTAAATGGTGCTTAATGATTTTATTCACTGCCTCGACCTGCCCATTCGCCTGAGGATGATATGGAGAAGTGCGGAGATTACGTATCTTCCATTTTTCACAAAATTCATCAAAGGCTTGCGTTGTCGAACTACGTTCCGTTGTTGGTAATTATAGTGTGAGGGAGTCCGAAACGGCATATGATATTTCTCCATATGAACTTAGTAGTTTGTTTCTCAGTAATCTTGGCTAATGGTTCTGCCTCGGCCCATTTGGTGAAGTAATCAACCCCCACTATCGCGAATCTATTTTGTCCTTTTCCAGTAGGCAGGGGCCCGATGATATCGACCCCCCATTGCGCGAAAGGCCAAGGACTATCTACTGGAGTCATTCGCTCGGAAGATATACGAGGTATAGGAGAATATAGCTGGCAGTTGTCACATTTTCTAGAGAATGCAATTGCATCTGCTTTCATAGTGGGCCAATAATATCCTTGCCTCATCGCCTTATATGCTAAGGATCGCCCCCTGGGGTGGTTACCACATGCCCCCTGGTGTACTTCGTCTAGAACACGAAGTGCTTCTTCTGGATGAAGACACCTTAAATAAGGCAAGGAAAAGCTTTTGCGTAACAATATTCCGTCTTGCAAGGTGTACCTGGCAGCTCGAAGACGAATTTGTCTTGCAGCTTTCTTGTCCTCTAGTAGGTATCCGTCTCTGAGATAAAGGATGATGGGATCCATCTAGCATGAAGATGATTGTACCGATATTACTTGCTCAAGAGTCGCTTGGTCGATACTCAGGTTCTGATGATGCTCGATGGGGATCGAATGTGATAACTCAAATTCTGGTGCAGAGGCGAGCATTGCCAGGGAATCGGCAAATTGGTTCTTTTCGCGAGGAATATGAATTATTTCATAAGTCTTCAGTTTTGCGAGCAGGATGAGGACACGAGACTTGTATAAGGCCATCCTTTCTTCTTTGGCCTCGAATTCACCAAGAACTTGGTTGACAATGAGCTGGGAGTCACTATGAATTAACAGATTCTGAATTGCAAGGACAATGGCCAGTTCGAGGCCAACGATCAGGGCCTCATATTCTGCTTCATTATTTGAGACGCGAGAATCGAAACGCAAAGCATATTGGAAATGCGACCCATCGGGAGCCACTAAAATCAGGCCCGCTCCGCTGCCAGTGGCCCGCGACGACCCGTCCACGAAGAGTGACCAAGGAGGCTGGTCGCTGGTCATGGTATTATCATCGGAAGAGTATGTGAATTCGGCGATAAAGTCAGCCACGGCCTAGCCCTTGACTGCGGTCCTAGGACAGAATGAGATATCGTGCTCGCTGATCTCGACCGCCCATTTAGTTAAGCGTCCGGAAGCCTCAGGTTTTTGAAGGACTTGCCGTAGTGGATGATTTGTTGGTACTAGAATAGCGTGGGCTTGAAAGTATGGTCGCAGTTTTCGAGCTGCCGTGACTAAGGCTAGGGCCAGCTTTTCCATATCAGAATACCTAGTTTCTGCATCAACCATTGCTCGACTGATATAATAAATGGGCCTTTGCACCCCAAAATCTTCTCTTATCAAAGCGGTGCTAACGGCCGTAGTGGACACAGAGAGATAAAGAATGAGTTGCTCATGTGCTACAGGTTTAGATAAAATGGGGGGTGTGCTCATGTATAGCTTCAATTGTTGAAAGGCTTCCTCACACTGTGGTGTTCATTTCCAATCAGACTTGGCCGTTGCACGAAGGAGTTTGAAGAATGGTAAGCACTTGTCAGATGCTCGTGAGATGAATCTATTCAACGATGCGATGCGACCAGCCAGACGCTGGACGTCCTTCAGAGTAGTGGGGGATTTCATCTCTACTAATGCTTTTATCTTTTCAGGATTTGCCTCGATTCCACGCTGGCCTACCATGAACCCGAGAAATTTTCCTGCAGACACTCCGAATGCACATTTTTCTGGGTTCAATTTCATTTGATACCTCCTCATTAGGTCGAAGGCTTCTCGAAGATCAGAAATATGATCATCTTCTACGATGCTTTTCACGAGCATGTCATCAACATAAACTTCCATATTCCTACCGATTTGAGTAGCGAATATTTTGTTGACGAGACGTTCATAAGTGGCCCCTACATTTTTAAGACCGAACGACATTACCTGGTAGTAATATAATCCCCGATCTGTGATGAAGGCGGTATGCTGGCTATCAGGTGGATGCATCATGATCTGGTTGTAACTAGAATAAGCATCCATAAAACTGAGCAGAGCGTGTCCAGCTGTTGAATCGACCAACTGGTCGATCCGCGGTGTCGGGAAGCTATCTTTGGGACATGCTTTGTTCAAATCTGAATAGTCGACGCACATTCTCCATTTGCCATTAGCTTTCCAGATGAGAACTACGTTCGCGACCCACTCTGGGTAGTCAACTTCTTTTATGAAATTGACCATGAGTAGCTTCTCGACTTTAGCTTTGATCGCCATTTGCCTTTCTACAGTGAAGGCACGTCGACGCTGGTGTATGGGTTTATGCTTCGGGTCGATATTGAGACGATGTGCGATGACATTGGGGTCGACGCCTGGCATATCCTTATAAGACCAAGCGAACACGTCCTGGTATTCGGTGAGAAAACGGACCAAATCTTCACGATGGACACTGGTTAAAGAGGATCCAATGTATACGACCCTGGACGGGTCGTCTTTGGTTAAGTGAATCGCCACTGTTTCTTCCCCAGGAGTTCCTGATTGGAGAGCGTTTTCTCTCGGATCCAACGAGGTGTTGGTGGAAAAGTTGGGTGAATCTTGTGCTATCTCCATAACGGGTGTCGCTTGAGCTTTCTTTCGATCTTGTAGGGCTATTTGGTAGCAAGACCGAGCCTCCTTTTGACTTCCTCGCACGACCCCGATACCATTTGGGGTAGGAAATTTGACACACAGATATGAAGGGTGTAAGGCTGCCCCAACCTTATTAAGAGATGGCCGCCCCAAAATGGCGTTATACGCTGATTTTTGATCCACCACGAGGATTTTCTCCAAAAGTAAATGGGAGATCAATGCTTCCTTCAGGTGTTACTACCTCACCTCAGAAGCCGACGAGGGGGGTCGAAACTGGCTTGAGTAGGCTTCTGGCAAGTGCCATTTTGTTGAAAGCCTCCAAGTATAGAATATCGGCTGAGCTACCTGTATCCACCATAATTCGATGAGTCAGATAATTTGATACCTTTAATGCGACTACGATGGAGTCTTCGTAAGGGAAGTGAATTCCTGCTGCATCTTCGAGGGAGAAGGAAATTAGAAGATGGCTGGCTTTTGACGCGCTGGATGCCTGTTCCAGCCAATAAATATGTTGGGGTTCTTTAGACGCCTTCCGAGTATATGCTTTCCTTGAAGCTTGAGATTCGCCCCCACAAGCTGGTCCTCCGACGATGGTGCGGATTTCTCCAGTTGGCTCAGCGTCCTCTTGGGCAGTATGATGATGAGATGATTCCTTTTGGCGTGGTGAGGCTTTCGCCCTTTTTGGTGATCGATTTTTTCGAACGAGATAATCCTGGAGATGGCCCTTTCAAATAAGGGCTTCAATATGATCTCGTAGAGAGATGCAGTCCTGGGTTCTATGCCCGTGATCTTTGTGGAAGTAACAGAACTTGCTCTTGTCTCTCTTCTCGGGATCGGATTTGATCTTTGCAGGCCATTTTACATATGGCTTGTGTTTAATTTTCATTAGAACCTTTTCATGAGACCGATTGAGAGGAGTGTAGTTATGATATTTACCAGAATAAGGCTTCTTGGGAGAACGATCGCGCTGATCACGACGATATTTTTTATCTGCAGAAGAGGTTCCCTCTGGCTTGCGTTTCTTACCCTGTACTCCATGGCGTGTCAATGCGACTTCTTCTGCATTGATATACTTCTGAGCTTTGGCTTGGAACTCTGCCATAGTTTTCAGAGGGCTTTTATCTAAGGCAAACCTAAATTTCTCGCTCGTTATTCCGGCTATGAGGGCTGTGAGACCTTTTTCTTCAGTATAACCTTCAGTCTGAACGGCTTCTGCAGTGAACCGTACTGTGAATTCCTTTATTGTCTCGCCATGCTGCTGTTTCAGATCCATTAGATGGGAGGCTGGCTTCTTAATGCTAATGCTTCCCATGAATTGAGAAAGGAATATCTCCGATAACTGTGAAAAGGAGCTGATGGAATGAGGCTTTAATCCCCGAAACCACGTACGAGCTGCTTCTTTCAATGTTAGGGAAAAAGCCCTACACATGATTTCTGAGCCATATCCCTCCAACTCCATAAGAGACCTATATGTTTCCAGGTGTTCAAGAGGATCACCAATACCTGTATACAGGGTGATAACAGGCGTCCGATACTTTCTAGGTAACGGTGCCTCCATAACCTCGCTGGTAAAGGGGGACTCGGATTGATGTATCACCGCCATGATGGCAGATGGCCGATTTACCTGATATCGCTGTTCCATGACGTCAAAATGATCATGGATTCTTTTGAGATCTCCTTCCCATGGTAAGGTATAGCCTGATGTTTCGGCGGTGGAGCCCTGAGGTTGAGGTTGTCGAGATGAACTAGAATGTATAGAATGTGGAGACGGCACAGGGAGAAGGTTGCCAAGTGGTGTCCGGTTTGATGGTGGATGGTGTGGCGGGACCTGTGGTTCGTCCATAGAATGTCTGGAAGCCACTGGTATGGGTTGCGGTGGTAACCCTTCGGAGGGTTGTCTCTGCGGTTCGGGAAAATGCTGATCAAGCCGATTCGACAGGGCCTGAACTCCGGCATTTAGAGTTAGAAGAGTATTTCGAGGAAACGCAAGACATCGTCTTGATTTCCAGAAGCCTCCAATAATGGGTTTGCTGATGGCATATTTGGGGCTCCTTGAGGGATATTCGTCGAAGTGGGTGGAAGAACAGGTATGGATTCTGTCTCATCGGGCGGAGGTGGTGCCTGCCTTGAGGTCGAAGGATGAACAGCCTTTTTAGGAGGCATCGCAGAAGGATTTTGATCGGTGGTTAGAACGATTGATTTTAACGATCAAGTCGTTCCCACAGACGGCGCCAAACTGTTAACGTCAGATTTTGTAACAGGATCCTCCGGACGTTCACCCTATCTCCAACAGAGAATTCCTCCGCCGGACCTGTAAGAAGACAGAAAGCAACTAAGGGTGGCTGGTGTCCAGCCGTTAGCCCTCCGATGCTTAAGTCAGGCAAAGCAAGAAGAAGAATAACCAGGCAAACAGAGGCTAGAGATTGAATATTGAGTACCTGTATCTTAATGGAGTCTTCTCCTTATATAGATCAGAAATGATCCAATCTGTTACATAAGATATCGAGATCCTGCTGATTTCGTGGGATAAGATTCTTATCCTCAGATAGAAGGAAAATCTAATACAATGACTCGTCCGATAGTTTCGTTCCTTGATAGCGATCCCTTGAGACTCGGAACCACTGAAGAAGATAAACCCAAAATCGGCCTATACGGGCTGCTGGTACTGAGGGCTAAGGGATGTCATCACAGAAAAAGCTGTTCGCATATTGGAAGATGGTCGCGAGTCCAAATGCTCGTTCATTCAGATGTGACACCTTTCAACGACTTGTGAGAAGGTCTGCTCGCAGGAAAAACACAACTTCTCGAAGCTTTGATAGTCGAGCATCGTTTTCCTAATATACGAGTCTCGAACAGACGTTCTCGATAGTCGGATAAATGTGCTCGCGAGATCAGAGTATCTTCAGAATATGCGAGTCGCGAACAGACATTCTCGATAGTCGGATAAAGGTGCTCGCGGGGTCGGAGTATCTTCAGAATATGCGAGTCTCGAACAGACGTTCTCGATAGTCGAATAAAGGCGCTCACGAAACCTGGACATCATGAAGATAATAAGAAGCCTCGAGCAGATGGATCTCCGCTATTTTTTACTATAACAAATGGTTTAAGGCGTTGTCCATTAACTTTAAAACAGTTACCATTCGCTGCATTCTCAATCTCAACAGCCCCATGAGGAAAAACTTCTTTGATAATATATGGGCTGGTCCATCGAGATCGTAATTTTTTCGAAAAAAGATGAAGTCGGGCATTGTACAAGAGCACTTTCTGGCCTTCATGGAGAGATTTTCTTAAGATGTGCTTGTCATGAAAGGCCTTTATCTTACTCTTGTAAATTTTCGAATTCTCATACGCATCGTTCCGAATCTCATCAAGCTCATTTAATTGAAGTTTGCGAAGCGAGCTAGCCTTGTCAATGTCAAAATTTAAAGCCCGAATTGCCCAATAGGCTTTATGTTCTATCTCCACAGGCAAGTGGCAAGCTTTCCCATAGACAAGTCTATAAGGGGACATTCCAATGGGTGTTTTATAGGCGGTACGGTGAGCCCAAAGTGCATCATCTAATCTTAGGGACCAATCCTTGCGATCCGGTCTCACCGTCTTTTCCAAAATCTGCTTGATTTCCCTATTGGAGATTTCAACTTGCCCACTTGTTTGTGGGTGGTATGGGGTACTCACTTTGTTCCTAATACCATATTTCTTCATTAAAGTTTCAAAAGGTCTATTGCAAAAGTGAGAACCACCATCACTAATGATGGCTCGAGGCGTCTCAAGTCTAGAAAGTATGTTTTCTTTGAGGAACTTGAGAACCGTATGATGATCGTTGGTTCTACATGGGATAGCCTCTATCCATTTAGACACATAGTCTACGGCAAGCAAACTATAGACATGTCCAAAAGATGAAGGGAATGGTCCCATGAAATCGATGCCCCAACAGTCAAAGACTTCAAGATGTTGAATTGGGGTGAGGGGCATCATATTTCGACGGGATAATCCTCCTAACTTTTGGCAGCGCTGGCATTCTTTACAAAGCTCGTGGGTGTCCTTAAATAGCGTGGGCCAATAAAAACCATACTGCAGAATTTTTGCAGTTGTTTTCTTGGCTGAAAAATGACCCCCACATGCTTGATCATGACAAAAGGAGATGACGGAATTATGTTCATCATCAGGGACACATCTCCTTATAATTTGGTCTGGGCAATATTTAAACAATAGAGGTTCATCCCAGAAAAATCTGCGCACTTCCCTTAGAAATTTTCGTTTGTCCTGCGCAGTCCAATGAATCGGCATCGCACCTGTGGAAAGATAATTGGCTATATCAGCGTACAATGGTAGATGCATAGCAACAAAGAGTTGCTCATCAGGGAATGAGTCCTCAATAGGTGACTCGTCAATGGAATTAGATAGGACTAGGCGGGATAGATGATCCGCCACCACATTTTCTACCCCCTTCTTGTCTTTGATCTCTAAATTAAATTCTTGAAGGAGTAGGATCCATCTAAGCAACCGGGGCTTAGCATCCTTCTTAGAAAGAAGGTGTTTCAACGCCGCATGATCCGTGTAAACAATAACTTTGGCTCCTATCAAGTAAGGCCTGAATTTGTCCAAGGCAAAGATGACAACTAGGAGCTCTTTCTCCGTAGTCGAGTAATTAACTTGGGTAGGATTCAAGGTCCTACTTGCGTAGTAGATAACATGGGGTTTCTTATCCTTCTTTTGGCCTAACACCGCCCCAATAGCATAATCGCTCGCATCGCACATCAACTCAAAAGGAATGGACCAATCTGGTGGTTGCATGATAGGAGCGGTTGTCAACATGTCTTTTAGCTTTGAAAAAGCTAATTGACATTCGGCACTCCACTCAAATTGGTTCTCCTTTTGTAGAAGGTTACATAAAGGCCTTGAGATGTGACTAAAATCCTTTATAAATCTTCTATAGAAACCAGCGTGTCCAAGGAAGGAACGCACATCGCGTATGCTTTTGGGTGGTGGTAGATTGAAAATTATGTCAATTTTTGCCCGATCTACCTCTATTCCATTGGACGAGATGATATGTCCAAGGACTATTCCTTTTTGTACCATGAAATGTCACTTTTCCCAATTTAAGACGAGTTTCTTCTCCTCACACCTCATCAAGACCAACTCCAAGTGCTTGAGACACTCATCAAACGTACAACCAAAAACAGAAAAGTCATCCATGAATACCTCAAGAAACTCACCCACCATGTCTGAGAAAATACTCAACATGCATCGTTGGAATGTGGCGGGCGCATTACATAACCCGAATGGCATTCTTCGGTAAGCGAAGGTGCCGAACGGGCATGTAAATATGGTTTTCTCTTGGTCCTCCGGAGCTATCTCAATTTAGTTGTATCCGGAATAGCCATCTAGGAAGCAATAATAGGAATGGCCTGCTAGCCTCTCCAAAATTTGATCCATAAATGGGAGAGGGAAGTGGTCTTTCCTAGTAACCGTGTTGAGCTTCCTATAATCAATGCACATACGCCAACCGGTGGTCACCCTAATCGGTATAAGCTCGTTGTTGGCGTTTTCTATAATGGTAATACCGGATTTCTTGGGGACAACTTGGGTATGACTCACCCATTGGCTATCTGAGATGGGGTACATGATACCCACATCTAATAGCTTTAACACCTCGGCTTTGACAACCTCCATCATGTTTGGATTTAGCCATCTTTGAGGTTGTCTAGTCGTCTTTGCATTTTCTTCAAGGTGTATACGGTGAGTGCAAACCGAAGGATCTATCCCTTTGAGATCCGCTATTGTCCAATCTATGGCTTCCCTATGTTCTTTGAGTAACTCAATCAACTTGTGCTCTTGGTCTTTCTCTAGGTGAGAGTCAATGACAACTGGGAAAGTTTCCTCTTGACCCAAATATACATATTTAAGCTCAGATGGCAATGGTTTAAGGTCAAGCTTCGGTGGTTTGATGTTAGACGGTAGAGGCCTTGATGTGGTTGGTGGCAATTTTTCAAAATGGGGCCTCCACCGGCTAGCACCAACTACCGGTCTTTCTATATTCAATGCTTGCACAATTTCACTATTGATGGGGTCTTCAGAATCCATGGAATGTGCTAAGCATGTCTCCAAGCTTTCTAGTGGTTCAAGTTGGAGGAGTTCTTCTTCTTCAAAAGTTTCAAGCATGTTTACCTCGAAAAACTCATCATCATCGACATCCCTATGTCTTTTGCCCAAGTGAAACACATTCACCTCTAGTGTCATGTTTCCAAAAGATAGTTGCATCACCCCATTCCGGCAATTGATGATTGCGTTTGATGTGGCAAGGAATGGGCGGCCTAATATTACCGGTATTTGGGTGCTAGCATCCAAAACCGATTGTGTGTCCAAGACGATAAAATCTACTGGGTAGTAAAATTTGTCAACTTGGACTAGAACATCCTCAACTATCCCCATCGGTACACGGATAGATCTATCAACAAGTTGCAACGTGGTTTTGGTGGGTTTTAATTCACCTAAGACCCAATTGCTCATATACCGAGTATGGGATCAAGTTCACACTCGCCCCCAAATCTAACAAGGCACGCTCAATCCGGTAGTCTCCAATGATACATGAGACGGTGGGACTACCGGGATCTTTGAATTTTTTTTTTTTTTTGGGGGGGGGGGGGGGGGGGGGGGTCTTTTGAGTGAGGATGGCACTCACTTGCTCAGTTAAGAAGGTCTTTTGCTGCACATAATATTTGCGTTTTGTTGTGCATAAATCTTTTAGAAACTTGGCATAAGAGGGGATTTGTTTGATGGCATCAAGCAAAGGGATATTAATCTTGACTTGTCTGAAAATCTCTAGAATATCATGAGAATTGGGAAGAGATTTTGGGGCAACCAATCTTGAAGGGAATGGTGCTACGGGCTTGTAAATGCGTTCCGGATCTTGTGGGGCCAAGTTAAATCCATCCTCATCCTCAGAATTTACCGGATCATTAGGTTCATCGGCCTTCACCGGAATAGATTTGTCAATTTGTTTACCACTTCTAAGAGTGGTGATGGATTTGGCTTGCTCCATGTTTTGGTTAGAGGGATTAGGGATGCTTACTTCATGTACTTGCTTTGGATTGGGCTGAGGTTGGGCCGGAAAGGTCCCTTCCCTAACATTCAAGCGTCCCTTAATCTCATCAACCGAGATTTTAAGCTCTTGGAACATTTGCTGATTTGTTTGATTGATTTGCATTTGCCCTTGTATAAACGCTTTCAAGGTATCCTCCATTGAGAACTGAGGTGGGGCCATATTTTGCATGGGTGGCCCTCTTTTAGAGTTGGGAGGATTGCCTGTAGGAGCATTCTTCCAACTAAAATTTGGGTGGTTCTTCCAACTCTCATTGTACGTATTACCTACAGGTCCATTGAAAGGCCGTTGATACCCATATGTGGCGTTTGCATGTTCATGTAATACCTCTTGAAATGCAGGAATTGTGGGACAATCTTGCGTAGCGTGTAAATCAGTGAGGCAAATACCACATATGGTTTCAACAGCTTCATTGGACTTTGGAACTCCACTTTTACTAAGTTCCATGGCCTCAACCTTCCTTGTGAGGTTGGCTATCCTTGCATTCACGTCGTCTTCCTCCTTAAGGACATAGATCCCTCCTTTCTCTTGAGTGGGCTTGGGGTTATTGGGTTTATCCGAGGTATCCCAAGATTGGGCATTTTCAGCCAACATGTCCAAATAACTCCAAGCCTCATCTGGATTTTTGCTCATAAACTCGCCATTGCACATCATCTCTACAAATTGGCGCATATTGGAACTTAATCCATCATTGAAAAAATTTATAATTCGCCAACTCTCATAACCATGATGTGGACAAGCAAGTAGGAGGTCCTCAAATCTCTCCCAACATTAAAAAAAAGATTCACCCTCTTTAGCTGATAAATTCATTATGGCTCTTCGAAGGGTGTTCGTTTTATGAGCCGGGAAGAACTTTTTTAAGAATTCCCGGTTCATCTCAACCCATGACCCAATCGAATGTGGTCTAAGAGAGTGAAGTCAATCTTTGGCTCTTTCCTTCAATGAAAAGGGAAAAAGTTTAAGTCTGATGGTATCTTCAGAAACATTGGCGTAATGCAAGCTTGCGCCAATGTTGGTCTTGGAGAGCTTAGGGTGTTGGTCTTGGAGACTCAACCAACTCACGGATAGCTTCGACGCACATCCAGGTCTACTCCACACAAAGAGGGGCCTGTCCAATTGGCCGAGCCACCCATATTGCTCTCCATAGGCAATGGACAGCTTCAGCATGGTCACAACAGCGGTTTCCACCTTCTAGGGACCCCCGCTCAACACCCGGATAGCTCCGACGCACATCTGGGTCTGCTCCATTAATTTCGAGCTAATACATAAACACGGGCCTGTCCAAATGGCCAGGCCACCCATATTGCTGTCCATAGGAAATGGATAGCTTCAGCATGGTCACAACAGTGTTTCCCACCTTCCAGGGACCCCCGCTCAACATCAATATCAATCAACTATTCTTAATCACAAGTATTATGTTCGTCATTTAATTTGCCACTAAATGATACTATAATACAATCAGTCGCCCATCCAAGGATGGATAGATTGAAATGCTATCATTATTTCCATTTAAATGCCTAAGCCTAAATTTCGACAGCATCTCCCCCTATCTCTCCAGATATATTTATCTCACATTTCATTTCCACATTAAGTATCCACACATTGTGTGGATTATTGACAATGGAAATAAACACAAGAAACATATCCAGAGAGAATAGGAGAGTTTCCGCACGAAACTAATGACAGAGCATGTAAATGACAAACAACGAGAACATTCCAATCTGTCTAACCTTGGACTGTCCAACAGGACAATTTGACAGATTTCTATACCTCCAAAACACACTTTATTTATGCTCGGCAATATAGAAATCTCCAAATGGGCTAACTGATTCTATTATACTACCATTTGTGGACAAAAAATAACTATTAATAATAAGCCAAATACATCCACAACATACATCCACATAAATCAACCACAGGTAGCTCCAACGCACATCCGGGTTTGCTCTATCAATTCCAGATACACAAGCACATGAAAATGGCAGAATCATCAACACCATGAATCAAGTCTAATAAGATACCTAATGACTATATCGTGAACAATTAAGTATGGCGCTCACCATGGGAATCAGATTGCATGTAGAGTAACTCCGCACGCTCTTATCATGCAGAGTAAACTCAGTTGGGCCCACCTAGAATGTATGTGATTTATTTATTCCATCCTTGTGTTTTCCATCTCATTTTAGTGTTTGAGCCCAAAATTTAAGCATATCTAAATCTCAAGTGGACCATGCCACTGGAAACAGTGGGAATAATGATTTCCACCGTTGAAACCTTCCCAGACCCTACAGTGATTTTTATTTGTCATCCAACCTGTTCATAAGATCACATAGATATGGATGAAGGGAAAACACAAATATCAGCTTGATCCAAAACTTCTGTGTCCTTCAAGAATTTTTCAATGATAGACATTCAGTTCACACTTTTCTTGTGGTGTGGTCCACTTTAGATTTTGATATGCTTCATTTTTGGCACCATACCTAAAATTTCCTATTAAGATGGATGGACGTAGTGGATAAAATACGTAAATCACTGTGGGCTCCACAGAGTTTACTCCCCACGCTAGCGGAGTTACTCAATACGCAATCCGCTTCCCCCACCATGATGTATTTTCCTTACATCCATGTCCGTTTCAACAGTTCATTGTAAGTTATGATACAAATCTAACTCTTAGGTGGACCACCACACCACAGGAACCAGTGGTGATTGAAAACTTACCATTAAAAACTCCACATTCGTCCACAGGAATGTTGATACCTAGCTGAAGGGACCACACAAATATCTGCTTGATCCAAAACTTTAGGGGTCCCACAAGAAGTGGACATCAACATTGGGCCCCACAGGCAGTGGACAACGACGGTGGGCCCCACAGGCAGTGGACAGCAACGATGGGCCACACAATTAGGTATTTCAATTTCAATTTAATTTGTAAATCCCAAATTTAGAATTTAGAATTTAAAATCCCTAATTAAGGAAGGAATTAGGGATTTTAATTTTGAAATCCCTAATTAAGGATTTACTAAATCAGTGGGCCCCACCAAATAGTGGATAGCTAAGGTGGACCCCACATGCAATGAACGATGGACAACGACGGTGGGACCCACATGCAATGGACAGCAACGGTGGGACCCACATGCATTGGACAACAATGGTGGGACCCACATGCATTGGATTTTGGCAGTGGGCCCCACAATCAACAACGAGGAGAGGGAGAGAGAGAGAGAAGAAGAAGGAAGGGAGAGAGGGTTACTGGAGGTGGCGGCGGCTGCGGCGTACGGAGGCCGATGGGGTGGTCGGCTGAGGCGGTGGGTAGCACCGGTGACGGTGGTCAGCTGAGGCGGGTGGGCCGCGTCGGTGACGGTGGTCGGCTGATGTGGGTGGGTAGCACCGCTGACGGTGGTCGGCTGAGGCGGGTGGGACGCGCCGATGACGGTGGTGGTCGACTAAGGCGGGTGGGCCACGCCGGTGACGACGGGGGTGGACGGCTAAGGAGGGTGGGCCGCGCACGTGAGGGAGATCGAGAGAGAGAGAGAGAGAGAGAGAGAGAGAGAGAGAGAGAGAGAGAGAAATGAGGGCTGAGTCGGGGTGACTTAAAAACATATCACTTTTACCGACGAAATTTTTCGTCGGTAAAAGTCCTTATAAAATTATTACCGACGAAAATTTTTGTCGGTAAAAGTGATTTTTACAGGTGGAGGGAACTTTACACAATATTACCGACGGACAATAATCGTCGGCAATAAATTTAAAATTGACTTTTATCGACGACAATTTTCTTCGTTAAAAGTCTTTGTTTTATTGACGATCTTTTTCGTCGGTAAAAACCAATTTTTTCTGCTTTAATCTTTTATTGACGGATTACTTCGTCGGTAAGAAACTTTTTACTGACGAAATCATAATTTCATTGGTAAAAGTGTATGGCGGGAAGGAAATCTAGCGGTGGCAGGAAACTGGAACAAGTTTTACCGACAATTTCTATATTTCGTCGGGAAAAATGGTTTTTTCTAACGAAAAATATTCGTCGGTAAAAATCCGCTTTCTTGTAATGCTAGCACCAGTCCGACTAGTCGTGAGTGTCCCGTTGCAGCCGTTGAGTGTCCCGTTGTGGAAATGGGAGCACGTGACCACAGACTTCATTATGGGCTTGCTGAGGACTCAGAGCAATCACGACTCCATCTAAGTTGTTGTCGATCGTCTGACGAAGTCAGCACATTTTCTTGCGATACGTGTGACCTAACCATTGGACCGAATTGCAGAATTGTTTATCGAGGAGATTGTGAGACTGCACGGTGTCCTAGTTTCGATCGTTTCTAACCGAGATCCGAGGTTTACGTCGCGGTTCTAGAGGAGTTTTCAGAAGGCGATGGGGCCTGCCTTGAAGTTCAGCACCGCATATCATCCTCAGACTAATGGACAGAGTGAGAGGGTCAACCAAATCCTTGAGGACATGCTTCAAGCTTGCGTGTTGGATTTCTCAGGTAGTTGGGATAAACACCTGTGTTTGGCTGAGTTTGCATACAATAACAGCTACCAGGCGACTATAGGTATGGCTACTTTTGAAGCGTTGTATGGTAGACCTTGTAGGTCTCCTAGTTGTTGGACCGATGTTGGAGATTGTCGTCTCCTAGGTCCGGAGCTTGTGCAGAGGACATCAGAGGCTATCAATAATATCAGGCAGAGGATGCGCACAGCTCAGAGTAGACAGAAGAGTTTTACAGATCGTCGACGTCGTCCCCTAGAGTTTTTCATTGGGGATCGTGTGTATCTCAGAGTCTCACCCATGAAGGGCGTGGTTCGTTTTGGAGCCAAGGGGAAGCTTGCCCCGAGATTTATTGTACCCTTCGAGATCACTGGGCGCGTTGGCGCCGTGGCCTATCAGCTTGCCTTGCCACTTCAGTTGTCTGGCATCCACAACGTTTTTCATGTTTCTATGTTACGGAAGTGTGGGTCAGATGTAGTTCCTATGATAGATTGGCAGCCGTTGGAGGTTCGTGAGGATTCTTCTTACATTAAGCAGCCGGTTCGTATCCTTGACTGGAAGGAGCAGGTCCTCCGGACCAAGGTCATTCCTTTGGTGAAGGTTCAGTGGAGTCATCATAGCACAGATGAGGCATCGTGGGAGCGAGAGGCAGAGATTCGCGAGTCTTATCCCCATCTTTTCAATGATTGATTGTATCTGTATGATTGCTTTTCGTTTGATATGCATATAGTGATGTGATTCTCTTTTTCTTATGATCTTCGACTAGTTTGGGTTTGTAGTGCAAATTTCGAGGATGAAATTTTTGTTAGGAGGGGAGAGTTGTAAGACCCGTACCTTGATTTGCCCTCCGTACGCTTAGTTTTCGGTGCCGGTACGTCCCGGATGGACCAGATTAAAGAGCCTTGATCGCGACCCTATTTTAGTACCGCAACGACCCAAGACCTATACCCCGGCGACCGCGTAGGCGCTACGATTCCAACGCCGCATGGCACGCCCCATTGCAATATCTGGTGTGAAAGTTATGATCATTTGTGCAATCCGAGGCGGGCCTGTGCAACGCGCATGTGGCGCGGGCCCCACTTGCACAAATCCGAAGAATAAGTCTAATCAATCACCATCACCCTCACCCATACCCCTCTCATCACCCTAGTCTACGCACACCATACCCACCCCATCCCTCTCTCACAAAAAAAGTCAACACTACCCATGCCCCCAATGCCCCCTCCCATGCTAGCCATCATCATCATCATCATCACCTCATGCACCCCCCTCTCTACCCATACAAGATCCATACGTAGGGGAGGGTGGGCCTTCCCATCCCATTTACAAAGAAAGGAGAGAAAGTGAAAGAGATTTGAGAGAGAGAAGAAAGAGATTTGAGAGATTTGAAAGGATTTGGAGAGAGGTTTGAGTGAGATTAGAAGAGAGAAAAGAGAGATTAGAGGGAGTTGTGTGAGAAGTAGAGGAGATTAAGGGAGGAACCAAGCTTGGAGGACCCCGATCACCGTCCGGATCGTCCGATCGTCAATCCAACCTCATCCAACCGTCCAACCATCATTGTGAGTGCAAGGGGGAACATCAACTCCCCTTTTCTTGATTTCCTTTCAATTTTTGGGCCCACAAGTGGGCCATGCTGTGGGACAGCGTGCCCCGCACGCTGCCACAGTGTGGACCACCTTGTGTGGCCCACCATGATGCTTTATTTTCATTTTTTTTTTCCATTCTTTGAAACACAAAGATCTGGATGAAGGATAAATACAAGGATTATCTTGATCCAAAGCTAATGGGGCCACCATGAGATGGCCCAGCTGATGAATGGAGTGGATCCTGCACGTGTGGACCCCACTGGTCAAGGCACAAATAAAAAAAACAACAAAAAAACATACTTGGCCGCTGGACAGACAGCGTAGCCCAATTTGGGCATTTACCATGGGGCCCACTCGTGGGACCCACCTTGATGTATGGATTTAATCAACACCGTCCGTCTGTTTCTCCAGCCCAGTTTAGGACTGGACACAAAAAAAATGAAGCAGATCCAGATCTCAGGTGGACCACACCATAGAAAACAGTGGAGGTAAGGATGCCCACTGTCGAAACTTCTTGGGCCCACCGTGATGTTTGTAGACCCTGTCCGCTGCCCAATATAGGACTCATTGGGTCCCTCATGGGATGGGGAACCTGATGAGCGGAGTGGATCATGCCCATGTGGGCCCACTTGGTATAAACGAAAAAAAAGAAAAAAAAGAACAGAAGGAAGCGTCCAGACGCTGGACGTTCACAGCATCAGAGACGCTGGAACAGTCCAGTGTCGTCAGAAGCCTGGACGCCGTGAATGGGGTCCCCACTCGTGGGACCCACCTTGATGTTTGTTTGTAATCCACACCATCCATCTATTTCCCCAGTCCATTTTAGGGCCAGTGCCCAAGTTTGAACCAGATCCAAATCTTAAGTGGATCGCACCGCATAAAACAGTGGAAATAATGATGTCTACTGTCAGAATTGCTTTGGCCCACGTTGATGTTTCTAGGCCTCGCAAGGTACCCAATATGGGCTCATTGGGCCCACCATGAGATGGCCCAGCTGATGAACGGAGTGGATCACCCTTATGTGGGCCCCACTCGATGGAAAAAAGAGGAAAAGAAGAAAACAAAAGAAAAAAAAATTATAATAAGGCTCCCAACGTCAGAGACGCTGGGAGCACTGTCAGGTTGAGTAGCTATCTCGCTACTGATGTGACGTCACCAGCTTCTATGGGCCCCACCATGAGGCGTGTGTTATATTCACACCGTCCATCCATTTGGGGAGATCATTTTAAGGCATGATCTCAAGAATGAAACAGATCCAAATCTCAAGTGGACCCACTTGAAAGAAAACAATGGAGACAGTGACCCTACCGTTGGAACCTTCCTACGGCCCACCATGATGTTTATTTGAGATCCAACCTGTTCATAAGTCCACACATGTGTGGAAGAAGGGAAAACAAAAATATTAGCTTGATCGAAAGTTTCTGTGAGCCCCACTTGATAAAAAAAAAAGGGCACTGGCTGGGCTGGTTGGGTTGCCCAGCAGGTGGCCCACTCATGGGACCCACCTAGAATGTATGTGCTTTATTTATTCCTTCCATATGTTTTTCCAGCTCATTTTAGTGGCTGAGCCCAAAATTTAAGCATATCCAAATGTCAAGTGGACCATGCCACGGGAAACAGTGGGAATAATGATTTCCATAGTTGAAACCATCCCAAGCCCTACAGTAAAGTTTATTTGTCATCCAACCTGTTCATAAGATCACATGTATATGGATGAAGGAGAAAACACAAATATCTGCTTGATTCCAAAACTTCCTGAGACCCAGCTGGGTACCACGTTGCCCAGCAGGTGGCCCACCCTATGGGTCCTAACGTGATGTATCTATTAGTCCCACCATGATGTACCTATTTTATTCACGCTGCCCATCTGTTGTCCTCAGATTATTTTAGGACGTGGCCCCAAATATGAGGCAGATCCAAATGTAAGATGGACCACACCCGCAGGGAATAGTGGTCATTGATGCCCACTAGTGAAAACTTTCTTGGGGCCACTGTGATGATTATTTTCAACCAACTGAAGGTTTTGGGCCCATATTTGGGTTCCACCTTGATGGATGTATTGTATACCATGCCACTCGTCTTGATCGACGCGTGGGACCCAATTTGAATGGGCTTCACTTAGGAAATGGTGATGATTGCATACCTACCACTGGAACTTCCTAAGACGGATGATGTATATTTGCTACCCGACCGGTGGGCGGGGCCCACCATGGTCCTTTGATATATATGTTTTATCCATGCCGTACACCTATTTTTTCCAGCCGATTTGGTATGTGCAGGCCCAAGTATGGGGCCGATGTGGTCTCAAGTGGGCTATGCCACGAAGACCTTTACATTTCCAATGGGGCCCACAGTCCGGGTCCCACTCTCTGTATATATACTGGGCCATTTAAGGCCAACGTCACATGATACGTTTGGTAACATGCTAGTATACTTCGTTTGATATGTCACACTGATAACATGCTTAGTATAATGAATACTATGCTCATTCATATGACCATACGCATCATTTGTATGCTTGTTATGGATCACGATTAATCATAGCATATGCTAATTGGCTTGTTACACTTAGGGGACCTGTGCGAGACAGGGTCGCCCCACATGATTGCGTAGTATGCGTAAGTTTGGTGCATGACTTGGATTGTATGACTCATACATTTTGCATTATGTATGTTACGATCGCCTTCACACCCTAGCAGCATCGGGGGGGGGGGGGGGGGGGGTGGCCACCACCACAGTCACATCGTGGTTGGCAATGATGGACACCGGAAACATGTTCTAGCACGTGGGCGCTATGGATGTCCTTGGGTGAAAGTTCCTAAACCTTGTGGTACCAGTAGGATGCTTCAACGTCGAGACCGAGTTGATAACATGAGCGCCCGAGTGCCGAATACCAGTAGGCCGCTGTCTCCCACTATGTTAAGGTCGGTTGGAAAGGGGTGAGACCTTATCCGCTCAGGTGCAGTGGGCTAGAAGCTAGGTCGAGTCTGACCAGCTCATGGAATGGGTCCGCTATCGGCGAGCCGGGTGGGCATTGGCATACCACTGACGAGGTGGATAGTGAGGTCTTTTCTACTCTCTTAGTTATGCGCGCGATGTGCGGCAGCCAGTATCAGAGTATACTAGACCCCGGTGATGTCCAGATGAGAACCATTTTGATATGTGGATTAGTTGAGGATTGACTTGTTTGCATTGCATCTCGAGCACGTAACACTCGGCCATGTAGGCCCTTGCATCGCATAGCCTTGGGATGGCTGATAGCATTCAGGAACTTGGTAACTTAGCTCTCTATCACTTTCGCTTACTCTGATATCTGTATACTTGTCATATGCTTCACACGCGCACACACGCACTCTACTGAGCTTCTTAGGAAGCTTATGGGCATTTGTTTACGCTGCAGGTACTAGAGCACATCAGTAGCGTTGAGCGCGGTTCATGTACCTGCTATTTTGGGCTTTTGCTACATTTTATATTTCCCTTTCCAGCACTGTACTCAACAACTTTATATGGATATCTGATGATGTTTTATGGTTTTGATTATGCTCCTTTACAAACAAAAATTTACCCTGAAAATCCTCCTGGTAGGATCCCAGGATTGGAACCTGACATACGAGAGCTAGGAGCCGAGAATGGGGTACTATGGAGGCTGTTGGCACCAAGGTCGGCGATTGTGAATTTAGTGATCCCGGTCTCCAGGTTTGGGGCGTGACAAGTAATCCCAAGTCATCCCCAAGAGGGAAAGGTGTACATGCTTTAAATGAGGAGGATGATCTAAATACAAAGGTGGCGGGTCTCACAAAGAAGGTTGAAGCCATAGAATTGAGGAGTGTTAATATGATAACTACCAGTGAGGCCATTGAGAGTATATGTGGAATTTGTGAGAGTGATGTTAACTTAATAAAGGATTGTCCAACAATCTCTACATTTCAAGATATCTTGCAAACTCAATCGAATACCACAAATGCTTACCAACGCCCCTTTAGTGCACCAATTCTAACTTACAAAATCCTGATTGGCAGTGTCAACCAAATCTTAATGGGAGAAATGGACCTACGGTAAATACAAACAATGCTTCCCAAGGGCCTTCTCAAAAGAGCACTCTTGAGGATATATTGAACACATTCATGATTGGACAAACTCAAATAAATCAGTCCAACATGCATGCCATGAATGAACTTAAAATCTTGGTTGAAAGAATTAAGACACACTTAGGAGTTAGGGAGTAAGGGAGTTCTTTGACTTAACCTCATCCTAACCCTAAAGAACAACTTGAATCAAATACCAATTCTTCAACCCATTCTCATGTGGAACATGTTCAAGCCATCACCACTATTAGAAGTGGTAAAACGATTGAAAATTTTGAACCAGTGAAGGTCACAAAGCCCAATGTTCCGGTTGATTCTAAGAGTGATGGTGAATCGAGCAATGCTTCACAAGATAAAGAGCTGGAGCACGTGTATAAACCTATGGCCCCATTCCCCAAACGTCTTGTTTCAACCAAAAGACCATGTGAAAATCAGGACATCCTAGAAGTTTTTCAACAAGTTAAAATCAACATTCCCTTGTGGGATGCAATCAAGAAAATTCCTTCATATGCCAAATTTCTAAAAGATATATTTACCATAATGCGTAAGCAAAACGTGCATAAGAGGACATTTTTTACGGAACAAGTGAGTGCTATCATACAACAAACCACTCCCTCCCAAATTCAAAGATCCTAGAAACCGTACAATCTCTTTCATGATAGGTAACTTTCAGATCAATAGAGCACTTCTCGATTTAGAGACTAATGTTAATTTGATTCCCTACTCGGTATATGAGCAACTTGAACTTGGTGAATTAAAATCCAACAAGATAACTTTATAACTTGTGGATCGCTCCTTTAGAATACCGAGAGGAGTACTAATTGAGGATGTGTTAGTCCAAATCAATAAGTTCTACTACCCTGTAGACTTTATCATTTTGGATACACAAGCGGTTACAAATGTATACACTCAAGTTCCCGTCATTCTAGGTCAACTATTCTTAGCAATCGCCAATGCTATAATCAATTGTAGGAATGGAGTTATGAAGATATCCTTAGGAATATGGCAATGGAGCTGAATGTGTTTAATTTGCATAAACAACAAGTGGATGAGGATGAGGATTAAATTCACATGATTAACTTCATAGATACAATTGTGGATGATGATCAACCACCTTCAACTAAATTTTTCAAAACCTTGGAAGTTTGCTTGATTCATTCCAAGGATGATATGAATTCATATATCGATGAGGCCTTAGAAGAACCAAAATCTAAAAATATGATTAACATGACACCAATCACTAATTTGAACAATTTTGTTGTGCAAGAATTTGATGGATTGGTGCTTGATTTGGCTAAGGAGAGACCAATTTCTGAAAGTGTAGTGGTTATTCCAACCTATACAAGTGACCAAGAAGGTCAAATTTTCCTACACTTTAAAAGAATGTTTGACATATTTTGAGGATTGAGATGATCCAATAATCCGTGACATTGTCAATTCTTAAGGAAAACTTCACCGGTGCCCAAAAAGACTCCTTCCATGAAGTGTAACACTGAAGTATCAATTGTGGAAGCACCGATAGGATATGATTTTGTGGGGACTATAACTACTTGTGAAGAAGAATTCCACGTCTCCACATCTCTTTAGTTTGTTCAAACTGAAGAGTACCATCTCTGGGATGATCCTTATTTGAATAATTTTTTTCCTAGATAAGTTGGAAAGGAGAGTTATGTTTCATAATTTTCAACCAAAGAAATTCTCCTTTCATCACACATAGGGTGATAACTTTGAGAAACTGTTGAGCCATGAATTGTGCATATCTGAACCCCAGATTCATAGCACAATTGCATAGTTTAAGTTGTTAAAAATAAGGACTTATGTTTGTTTTTGTGTTTATAGGTAAAAGAGAGAGATGACATGAATTTATTGTTAATTTAAAGGACTTGGAGTGATTAGAAGACTAAGCTTTGATGAGCCAAATAAGTGAAGAAAAAGCTTTAGAGAAATCAAGTCAACGACATGAAATGGCCAGAAAAATCAAATTGCAGAGCTGTAGGGCCAGAAAAGAAAGTTGTAGAAAGTTCAAAAATGGCCCTGAAATATTGCTGGATAAAATTTCCTATCAATCGAAATTCAGTTCCGATCAATAAAAAAATTAGAATTTCAGGACTAAAAAATTATGCACTCCCTGGACAGAACTTCCGATCAATTGAAACTAACTTCGATCGATTAAGGTATCAATCGAAACATTTTCGATCAATCAAATTATCAATCAAAACTGTCTACAGTTACGCAATTCTAGAAGATTCCAAGTCGGTGGGCGATTTCTTCTATAAAAAGCCATCTCCTCTCTCTTCCCAAGACATCTAAGAACGTGGGGAGCAAAGTAATCAAGACCTAATAGGCTTCCTAGCCTCCTATAACTAGTTTTTCTTTCTTTTCTTAGTTCTAGTTCTAGTTTTTAATGCTTTCTTATAGTTAACCCCTTAGCTAGAGTTAAAAGGTGAAGTTTGTAGTTTGTTTCAATGCTTTAATTCCTTTTTTCAAGTACCCTTTTATGAGAACGCGAATTCATATAAGTCATTATGTATACTTATGAGCATGTAAACCTATGACTTGTAGGGCATAGAAGAAGCTTAGACATATCGTAGTATTCATCTGTTAGCTTAGTGGGTTTGATTGAATTTCGATGACAAAATTCTGTGTAAGGGTGGTAGAATTGAATACCCTGAAAAATTGGGCGCATGAGTAAGTACACGAGTGTGTGTTCACATGTAAGAAATTAAACGCTAGGCCATGTTATTCACATGCATACACACACGTATACACTTTTATACGTGCCCCAACAACTTTTTAGGCCGCTGAAAAGCTTAGTGTACTTATTTAAGTCAATAGACTGACTGTTAGAATGATTTGTCATTACTAGATTGAAAGATCTAACCGTCCACTCTGATTTCAAACTACGCGATCAACGTAGAACAATCGTACGATATCCACATCGACCTGTGCACATGTTTGTCCATAAATCTGATTCATCCATCTTGTCCGTCACTAGGAATATATTTAGATGATTGATTTCTCGGCCCTATGGACCTTCTCAGACATGCTTATAACATCCCAGGTTTTTGGAAACATTTAAATCATAACTTACTTAATTATTTAATAAATTAAATAACTTTTAATATTGATAAATCAATAATAAATAATCCATGAAGAATTAAAGTAGGATCCCTTTATTAAAGTTGTTTAGAATAAATCCAAAAACAACGTCGAAGTATTAGATTTCACAAAACTCACAAATTTACAATAATTACAAAAATGCCATTAGTTAAACTTAAATAAAATGACCATTTTTAAGTTTTATAATTTTTGGAGATCATTGTCACACAAAACTTTATATATTAGTTATAGGACATAATTTAACTGTACACGTCGAATTTCATCTCTCCGATCATCCTACAAATGCCCTAATCAGAAATCAGGCCATAGGTGGGCCATCATAGCTCCGATCTGCCTCAGTTTTCTCAAGAACGGCTAATTTCAGGATAACCACCAGTTGAATGGAGGTGACTGCCTCAAAACATTGCAAGTGGGCCCCACATGAAAGTGGAGTACAAGTTTTGTAATACGTGTGGCGCACATAACAACTTTTCTTCTAAAATCTCTTCTTCACTTGACACAGCAGCCACTACAAGAAACTCCATTTTTACCGACGAAATAATTCGTCGGCTTTCAGTAACATTTCGTCGGGAAATGTTTTTCCCGACGAAATTTTTCGCGGCTAACATCGTCGCAGAAAGGCCATCGGTAAAGGTTTTTCCCGACGAAAAAATTTTTCGTAGGTAATAATAAAACCATTACCGACGAAATAATTCGTCGGAAAAACAAATGAATTTTTTTCGGAAAAAAAGTGATACGTCAGTGAAAAAACTTTTACCGACGAAATGTTTCATCGGTAAAAGTTTTACGTTTATTACCCACTAAAAATTTCGTCGGTAAAAGTTTTATTACCGACGAAAAATTTCGTCGGTAAAAGTTTTACGTTTATTACCCACGAAAAATTTCGTCGGTAAAAGTTTTTTCAAGTTTATTAACCACGAAAAATTTCGTCGGTAAAAGTTTCACGAGTTTATTACCCATGAAAAATTTCGTTGGTAAAAGTTTCACGAGTTTATTACCCACGAAAAATTTCGTCACTAAAAAACTTTTCCATGTTTTTTACCTACGAACAATTTCGTCGGTAATAGTATTTCCTGTCCCAGTTCCATTTGTTTTAAAAATTCAGGAAAATTCCTGTTATAAACCTATAAAGAAACCTATACATTTTTCTCCTATTCACATCCACATACATACTAATAAACAGAAACTAAACCATCCATACACAAATAATCCATTCCATATCCACAAACAAGCAATATTCATCCACACACAAATACATATAAGTTACAAGTCGTATATTAAAAAAAATGATCACGAAGATGAAGGCGGAGGTGGCGGGGCATCGGCGCCAAAGCGGTGCAGCGAGAACCTGAAACATCTCCTGCATCCGTCGCTTATGCTCCTGCCGCTCCTGCTGCAACTCCTCGATCCTCCTCTCCTCCTCCTCCCGTCGCCTCTCCTCCTCCTCCCTACGCCTCTGCTCCTCCTCTCTCTGCCTCTCCAGCTGCTCTCTAATCTCATCGACGATGACCCGTAGCTGCTGAACCTCTGTCTCTGCGATATCAGCTCGGCGTATAGCACTCTCACCAGCTACGGATCGGCTAGAGCCACCTCTAGTTTGTGCCATGAGCAGGGCACCATGGCCAAGCCCACGCACATATCCAGAACGGGTGCCAAGCACCTCGCTCAGGATTTCTGGCTCATTCCGCTGACTACCATAGGGAGTGGGCTGACTGCGTATGGTGTCCATCGCCGCTTGTAATGAAAACATATGAAATTTCATAAAAAATGACATGAATGACATTATTATCAATCAATGCGCAATTAAATTTTACAAAGTAAAGATTTTTACCCAATGCTCACTGGCTCTAGGATGAACCCAATATCCCGTCGCCTGCCAACAGTGAGTCCCTCTGTAGAGGTCTACTGGTCCAGGCTCCTGGCCGGTGACGGAATCTTGCTGCGCAATCGAAAGGAAATAAGATTTATAATAAATGCCAATCAAAATAATATATTAACTTAATAATCATCAATAATTTCTTACCATGTCATAACGATGTCGTACAAATGACTTTGAACCAGCTACGTGGTTCACTTGTAACTTTTTCCTGTTCGCAGAATTTATTCTACTCCTCTTCTGAACACATTATACAAAATACATTGCTATTAATTACGAATTTAATTGTTAGCTTAAGATATCGTAAATTTGTAAATATTACCTGAAAAGCCTCCGACGAAAATCTCTCGCAGAGTATCTGCCAGTCGTCTGTAGTAACGTGGGGCGGTGCTGATAGTACGGCCTCATCGTGCGTCCTGCACCGCTTGTACCGCTGGTGTAACTCTCCGCGGTACTCCTTGAACCGTTCTCTGATCATATCGTCGACGGAATGAGAAATGTAAGGAACATGTAAATCGAAGTCAAATTTATCCTACAGTTTCATAAATAATAAATTAAGGCAATAAACTTATTAACAATAGGACTTAACCATAAATGAACTTTCACAAAAGAAAATTTCAATTTACTAAACTTTACCTGAAGGCGATGACGGATGAGCTGTCGCACATCATCTGTCATGTCAGTCCAACGGGGGGTGGTGGCGGGGATCAGAGATCATCATAGGACACCGACCTCAGACGTAAACAGTCTCGCACTGTCCCCGACAGGTATAAGGCAGTCCTGTGGGAACTCTACAGCCACCCTAGCCTCACGCGTAAGTCGCTCTAAAACTAACCCACGCGTGGGTCCACGTCCTCGTCGGCTGGTAGAAGATGCTGTTGCGAAAAGATATATGTAAGTAACAATATAAACAGAAATCACTAAATAAATGTCTAGACTTACATGCAGTGCCCGGTGTATGCTGAACCGAAGGATCAGATGACTGTGATGCACCGTGCAACGTCGATGTTGTCTGCGTCGCATCACGGGTGGAAGGGGTAGATCCAGTCCGCGAACGACCTGATCTCCTACCTGGTGCCATGACCGAATATACCTAAAATACAAACTTATAAATTTAAACAATGTCAATGCAAGTTTATGAACATCATTGTAGAGTGAATTTGTGCTTATGCTTAGAGAGATGATAAAAATATGATTAGACCATTACATTATAATGCAAGCAGAATATAATAAAACCGTAAGCAGAATATAAAAGTTGAAAAATCCATTACACATTGTCATTCTATATTAAATACATATATTTCATTGTAATACAAATCAACTTCGGATCAACTATCCGAAATACTCCCTGCGTAAGTTATCGTACGCTGCAGATGTATATGTCAAGGTGTATGAAGCACTCGACATTATTACAGCCAACATGCCAGTCACAATAGGAGAAATCTGATCTCTCGGGTCTCCGTTCATATGTGCAAGTGACAATGTCCCATCTTCCATACGAAGTTTCCCGCGATTATATTCCTCCATCAGATCAGGAATTTCTTTGAGATTGTATAATCTTTCATCTGAGTCATCGTCTTCCTCCCTACATTTATCGACCAGACCGGGTATCTCTCTGGCCCTACCAGAAGAATATAGGGCCGGAAAGTCCATCTGCAATAGCTGATGAAGTATGCTGCGTGCTTCCGCTACACTCCAGTTTGTGGAGGACATGATCAGAAAGTGACTTAACTGTAAATGTAGATTATAAACAAGTCAATTCAGGAAATAAATCATAACTTGTAAAACATATATACATGTAATAATCAAATTAATCGAATTGAAAATGACATGTAAATCTTGTATACATTTAATAATCGTCGTCTGAATCATTATCACTTAGGACTCTTTCTTCTTCACCATCACTATCGCTGGTCAGAATTTCCTCTTCATCGTCTGCAACGTTGTCATCGATGAAAGCGCTATCATCTCTAACAATGTCATTTATGATTGAGGCATTAACATGATCAGGTGGCACATCATCTCTATTCAATTGCACCACATCAATATCAACATTTGGATCATTCCCTCTATCTGAAGATGGCATGTCTTCTTGATATGCTTGTTCAACTGACGACGTTCCATTACTCCCTTTATCGTTATCTTCAACGTCTAGTCTGGGAACGTCAAATATGTTCCTGGGCTTTATTTTCTGCACCACGTGCCAAGAGCCGCCTAACTTGGTGTCAGCGAGGTAGAATACTTGTTCGGCTTGGCCGGCTATGATAAATGGGTCATCTTTAAACCACTTCTGAGATAAATTTACGCTCGTGAAGTAGTCATCAGTCTGTATTCCCAACTTTTTATTTTCAATGTCCCACCAATCGCATTTAAATAAGTACACCCGCTTTCTTATACAATAACTCAGCTCAATAATATCCGTCAAAACGCCATAAAAATCAATTTCTACCTCCTCATGTGTTCCTTTCACAACCACCCCACTATTTTGTGTGGTCCTTGTTGAACCTCCAATTTATACATTACATTGCCCAGTACATCACATTATATGCACGGTTTTCATGCTCAAAAGGCCTATCTAATGCATGTTTTGTGATTTCAGGGATGAGAGCGGACTTCACCAAATTGGAGACTAAAAAGGGCCATTTGAAGCCATTGGATGAAGAAGAAAGAAGGACCAAAGAAAGTAGAAAGAGAGGAGAAGAAAGGAAGAAAGAAGCAAAAAGGAGAAAGCAGAAACAGAGGCCAAGATCGGTCGTGCGACCGGTCGTCCATCGCTAGGACCGGTCGTCCGACCGGTCCGATTATGCACAGAAGGAAAAAATTCAGAGAAGGTCACTGGACCATTCACGACCGGTCGTCCGATGCCCAGACCGGTCGTCGACCGGTCCTTCAATTAAATTTTAAAGGCAGAATTTTTACAAAACTCGCTGGACTGTTTTTGGACGTTTTGTGACCAGTCGTGCGATCGGTCGTCGGGGAGCTCAGACTGGTCGTGCGACCGGTCGTTTGTGTAATAAAGCTTCTCCGTGAAGCTCCGAGATTTTTTGCGCAGTGCGTAACCTTACGCAAATTCTGGATGTTTCCGACGCAAGGGGCTTCCACACTATAAAAGGACACCTAGGGGCTCTTCCTAGGTCATCATAGAAGCTAAGGGACGTGGTTCTAGAGAGAGGAAGCTGTCGTGGAGCATCTGCAACTCTCCAATTTTTGGTTTTTCTAGTTTTTATGCTTTCTATTATGAGTTCTAGTTGTAGTATGACAATGCTCGGCTAGAATCTCTCAGCTAAGGCTGAGAGGTGAAGCTTGTAGCTAATTTCATGTTTGATTCAGTTTAATTCAAGTAATTTTCAATTCAAGTTTGGATTTTTCATATTCTAGTTCTTAAGTTGGTAGTTTGAGATGTTTTATGAGAGTTCATGTGCTCCGGACATGAATTCCTTGCAATTCTCTGAGATTATCATATGATGCTTGTTTAGATTCGAATTATAGTAATCCTTGAGCAGGCCATAGTCCATAAGCATGGCTGTTACTCCGAAGGCTATGATTTTGAATTCTACATTGATTGAATGGGACTAGAACTTGGAAGTTCAACTTGAATGCGATTGAATGTGTGTGAATGCTTTATTTTCCAACTAGATGAGAGATAGGACTTCAAATCTAGTTGTGTTCTCTACTTGGATTGATTGGATTGACATGGGATTGCTACAAGTGGATCCTTGAATGCCTTAGTATCTTAAATCATTGATTTTCCATTAAGTTTCTGTTTTAGTTCAATTACTCAATTGAATCTTATTTCTTGCAAAACTGAGTTGCTGGAATTGTTTAAAAGTTGTTTCTAATTCCCTGTGGATCGACCTCGGTCTTACCGAGATTTATTACTACATCGCAGCCTTACACTTGAGGCGAGCGAACAGTCCTATATTTCTCACGCTCCTCAGTGTGAAACCGAATCCCGTTTACAATACAACCTGTATATCTAGATACACGTCTATCAGGGCCACACGTCAGTGAATAGAGCGCATCAGACGCATCCGCAGAGTTGCTAGCGCGCAACATCTTCATCTATCATCACGTACAGAATATAAATGTACGTTTAGGCATTTGAAATTACGTGTAAATATTGTGCAATACAACAATATTGTAAGTGTGGTGAGATAGAAGGTAAATTAATCTTACACGTTTTTCAAACCATTCTGGAAACAAATCCTGATGCATTCGATCATAATTTGTAGGGTATTAGGACTTCATCTCCTGTATGTGTTCGCTATACACAATTAGCACGTTGTCAGCAAGAAATTTTGAGATTACATGTATGTAGATACACAATTATATGCGAAGACTAACTCCAAGTACGACTCTATTTCTTCACAGTTATGCAACACATACCACCGCGCCTTCGCTTGATCCCGAAGGTCCATATCCTGAAACGTCGGCGATCCTAAAGGACGGACGTTATGTGCAAATACAGATATGAGTCCTTGTTCATGCTCCTACCCTTCATCGGCATTCCGATCTTCTTGGTTGAATCTAGTCTCTATGCCACGAAGATACATGGAGCAAAATATCAGGCACTCATTATCAATGTACGCCTCAGCAATGGATCCCTCTGGACGTGCCTTATTCCTCACATATTGTTTTAATGTATGAAGGTACCTGTACACAAAATCACTATGTCTAGAGGACATGAAAACATGGATATACGTAGTTTATGGAATGAATAAAAAATTATGATCATTGTTCTATCACCTTTCGATTGGATACATCCAACGATATTGTACTGGGCCTGCAAGCTTCGCTTCGTGCGGTAAGTGAATCGCTAGGTGTACCATGACATCGAAAAACGTAGGTGAAAATATTCTTTCAAGTTTGCAAAGGATTACGACAATATCCTTCTCCAGTCGTTTAATAACCTCTACATTCAAAGATTTCGAACACAAATCCTTAAAGAATATCCCCAACTCAATCAGTGCAACACTGACATCCTTGTTAAGGAATCTACGAATCGCAACCGGTAGTAGACGTTGCAGAAGGACGTGACAGTCATGACTTTTCATTCCTGTTACCTTACAGTCCGTAATGTTTACACACCAAGAGATATTTGATGCATACCCATCGGGAAACTTCACCTTGTTCAACCATTCACATAAACATTTTTTTCTCTAGTTTTGTCAATGTGTAACAGGCTGCTGGTATAATATATGAATTTCCATGTGGTTGCAAGTGCAACTCTTTCCTTAAACCCATTGCTTGTAGATCCAATCGAGCCTTAAAACTGTCTTTTGTTTTCTTCTCTATGTTCATCAATGTTCCAAAGACATTGTCAATATATTCTTCTCAATATGCATGACATCCAAGTTGTGTCGTAATTTCAGATGACTCTAATAAGACAACTCAAAAAAAATGCTCTTCTTCCTCCAGTTGTACTCCAATACTGTACGTTTTCTCTTCTTCAAGTGCGGTGCCTTACAAAATCTAACTTCTTCAATGTTACTCAGTTGTTGTAATACATCTTCTCCAGATAGTTCTTTCGGTGGTGGCCTATGATCTTGTTTGCCATCAAAGATTATCGTCTTCCTGCGCCAATTATAATCCCTCGGAAGGAAACGACGATGGCCCATATAACACGTTTTTTTACTATGCTTCAATGACAATGAACAAGTCTCAGTACTACATGTAGGACAAGCCAACTTTCCCTTCGTGCTCCACCCAGACAAATTTCCATATGCAGGGAAGTCATTTATTGTCCACAAGACCGCTGCATGCAATCGAAACGTCTGTTCTGCAAATGTGTCATACGTCTGGACACCTTGACTCCACAACTCGTTTAACTCATCTCTACTAACGGTCGTAAATACACATCAATGTCATTCCCCGGTGACTTGGGTCCAAGAATAAGCAACGACATTATAAAAAATGATTCCTTCATACACAACCAAGGAGGTAAATTGTAGGGCATAAGTATCACTGGCCACATACTGTACGACCTACTCATATTACCAAATGGATTAAAACCATCACTTGCAAGACCTAGCCTAACATTACGAGAATCCTCTGCAAACCAGTCATATTGCTTATCAAAATGTTGCCAGGCTTTAGAGTCAGCGGGATGCCTCAATGTATTATCATCATGAACGCGTTTCTCCTTATGCCACCGCATATCTTCAGCTGTCTTGCTCGATGTAAACAATCTTTGTAATCTGGGTTTCAATGGAAAGTACCTTAACACCTTTTGTGGAATTTTATTACGCTTAGCTTCGTCATATTTCCACCTAGACTCTCCACATTGTGGACACTCTTCAACATTTTCATGTTCTTTCCAATACAATACAAAATCATTTATACATGCATGTACGAGGATGTAACCAAGGCCCAAGTCTCGCATTAAGGATTTTGCCTCGTAATGAGACTTAGGCAATGTCTCACCTTCAGGTAATACTTCTTTCAACAATTCAAGTAATATGTCGAACGATTTGTTACTCCAACAATTTATTGTCTTTAAATGAAGTAACCTTGTAAGGAAATTCAACTTGGAGAAGTTCCGACACCACGAATAGAGTGGACGTTGCGCATCCCTCAACAACCTACTAAACTTTTCTGATTCGACATCGCCCATAGGAGGAATATCCTGGCTAGTACTTGTCACTGTAAACTCAATATTCGCAATTATTCCCCTTAACACATCCCCAATGATATCTTGCATATCGTCAACATCTTCATCCTCCTCATTAGGCACAATTGAGTCAGCAAGGACTTCAGCGGCCTCAACTCTGTGGTGGAAGTCTTCACCATGATGAATCCACCAAGTGTAACCCTGGTCAATCCCAACTATGAACAAATCATCTTCCACTTTGTCTAAAGTCTTGTGAACCATGTTCTTGCATTTTCGGCATGGACACTTAATTCTATTACCTGAATCTGCCCGATATCTCATAAATTTCATGAACTCCTTAACACCTTGTTTAAACTCTAGGCCAAACCGATTCTTAGCTTGCATCCAACTCTTATCCATATCTACAATGCAAAGATTAGAGTCAGGTTTAGTTTAGGTGATTTGAGATTAGGATTAGGAATAGGCATACGTTTACAGTTTCGGGTTCGGGATCGGGTTTAGGGTCGTATTTTCGTGTTTGGGTCTAAGTTTAGGTTAGGTGAACCTATTTAGGAATAGGTGTAGGTTTAGTTTAGGTGATTTGAGATTAGGACTCGGTTTAGGCGTAGGTTTAGCATTTCAGGTTCGGGATCGGGTTTAAGGTTTGGTTTTTGAGTTTGGGTCTAGGTTTAGGTTAGGTGAATGTAGTTAGGAATAGGTGTAGGTTTAGTTAAGGTGATTTGAGTTTAGGATTAGGTTTAGGCCTAGGTTTACAGTTTCAGGTTCGGGATCGGGTTTAGGGTCGCATTTTCATGTTTGGGTCTAAGTTTAGGTTAGGTGAATGGATTTAGGAATAGGTGTAGGTTTAGGTTAGGTGATTTCAGTTTAGGATTAGGTTTAGGCCTAGGTTTACAGTTTCAGGTTCGGGAACTGGTTTAGGGTCGCATTTTCGAGTTTGGGTCTAAGTATAGGTTAGGTGAATGGATTTAGGAATAGATGTAGGTTTAGTTTAGGTGATTTGAGATTAGGATTAAGTCTAGGCCTAGGTTGAGATATTCGGGTTCGGGATCGAGTTTAAGGTTTGGTGTTCGAGTTTTGATCTAAGTTAAGGTTATGTGAATGAATTTAGGAATAGGTGTAGGTTTAGTTTAAGTGATTTCAATTTAGGATTAGGTTTAGGTGTAGGTTTAGCATTTCGAGTTTGGGATCGGGTTAAGGTTTGGTTTTCGAGTTTACGTCTACGTTTAGGTTAGGTGAATGGATTTAGGAATAGGTGTAGGTTTAGTTTAGGTGATTTGAGATTAGGATTAGGTTTAGGCGTAGGTTTAGCATTTCGGGTTCGGGATCGGGTTTACTGTTTGGTTTTCGAGTTTGGGTCTAGGTTTAGGTTAGGTGAATGTATTTAGGAATAGGTGTAGGTTTAGTTTAGGTGACTTCAGTTTAGGATTAGGTTTAGGCCTAGGTTGAGATATTCGTGTTCGGGATCGGGTTAAGGGTCGCATTTTTGAGTTTCGGTCTAAGTTTAGGTTAGGTGAATGGATTTAGGAATAGGTGTAGGTTTAGGTTAGGTGATTTCGGTTTAGGATTAGGCCTAGGTCTAGGTTTAGCATTTTGGGTTCAGGATTGGGTTTAAGGTCTGGTTTTCGAGTTTGGGTCTAGGTTTAGGTTAGGTGAATGTATTTAGTAATAGGTGTAGGTTTAGTTTATGTGATTTGAGATTAGGATTAGGTTTAGGCCTAGGTTGAGATATTCAGGATCGGGATCGGGTTTAAGGTTTGGTTTTTGAGTTTGGGTCTAGGTTTAGGTTAGGTGAATTAATTTAGGAATAGGTGTAGGTTTTGTTTAGGTGATTTCAGTTTAGGATTAAGTTTAGGCCTAGGTTTAACATTTCGGGTTCGGGATCGGGTTTAAGGTTTGGTTTTCACGTTTGGGTCTACGTTTAGGTTAGGTGAATGGATTTAGGAATAGGAGTAGGTTTAGTTTAGGTGATTTGAGATTAGGATTAGGTTTAGGCGTAGGTTTAGCATTTCGGGTTCGGGATCGGGTTTACGGTTTAGTTTTCGAGTTTGGGTCTAGGTTTAGGTTAGGTGAATGTATTTAGGAATAGGTGTAGGTTTAGTTTAGGTGATTTCAGTTTAGGATTAGGTTTAGGCCTAGGTTGAGATATTCGGGTTTCGGATCGGGTTAAGGGTCGCATTTTCGAGTTTCGGTCTAAGTTTAGGTTAGGTGAATGGATTTAGGAATAGGTGTAGGTTTAGGTTAGGTGATTTCAGTTTAGGATTAGGTTTAGGCCTAGGTTTAGTATTTCGGGTTTAAGGTTTGGTTTTCGAGTTTGGGTCTAAGTTTAGGTTAGGTGAATGTATTTAGTAATAGGTGTAGGTTTAGTTTAGGTGATTTGAGATTAGGATTAGGTTTAGGCCTAGGTTGAGATATTCAGGTTCGGGATCGGGTTTAAGGTTAGGTTTTTGAGTTTGGGTCTAGGTTTAGGTTAGGTGAATTTATTTAGGAATAGGTGTAGGTTTAGTTTAGGTGATTTCAGTTTAGGATTAGGTTTAGGCCTAGGTTTAGCATTTCGGGTTCGGGATCGGGTTTAAGGTTTGGTTTTCACGTTTGGGTCTACGTTTAGGTTAGGTGAATGGATTTAGGAATTGCTGTAGGTTTAGTTTAGGTGATTTGAGATTAGGATTAGGTTTAGGCGTTGGTGTAGCATTTCAGGTTCGAGATCGGGTTTAAGGTTTGGTTTTCGAGTTTGGGTCTAGGTTTAGGTTAGGTGAATGTATTTAGGAATAGGTGTAGGTTTTGGTTAGGTGATTTCAGTTTAGGATTAGGTTTAGGCCTAGGTTTAGCATTTCGGGTTCGGGATCGGGTTTAAGGTTTGGTTTTCGAGTTTGGGTCTAGGTTTAGGTTACGTGAATGTATTTAGTAATAGGTGTAGGTTTAGTTTAGGTGATTTGTGATTAGGATTAGGTTAAGGCCTAGGTTGAGATATTTAGGTTCAGGATCGGGTTTAAGGTTTGGTTTTTGAGTTTGGGTCTTGGTTTAGGTTAGGTGAATTAATTTAGGAATAGGTGTAGGTTTAGTTTAGGTGATTTCAGTTTAGGATTAGGTTTAGGCCTAGGTTTAGCATTTCGGGTTCGGGATCGGGTTTAAGGTTTGGTTTTCACGTTTGGGTCTACGTTTAGGTTAGGTGAATGGATTTAGGAATAGGTGTAGGTTTAGTTTAGGTTATTTGAGATTAGGATTAGGTTTAGGCATAGGTTTAGCATTTCCGGTTCGGGATCGGGTTTAAGGTTTGGTTTTCGAGTTTGGGTCTGGGTTTAGGTTTGGTGAATGTATTTAGGAATAGGTGTAGGTTTAGTTTAGGTGATTTCAGTTTAGGATTAAGTTTAGGCCTAGGTTGAGATATTCGGGTTCGGGATCGAGTTTAGGGTCGCATTTTCGAGTTTCGGTCTAAGTTTAGGTTAGGTGAATGGATTTAGGAATAGGTGTAGGTTTAGGTTAGGTAATTTCACTTTAGGATTAGGTTTAGGCCTAGGTTTAGCATTTCGGGTTCGGGATAGGGTTTAAGGTTTGGTTTTCGAGTTTGGGTCTAAGTTTAGGTTAGGTGAATGTATTTAGGAATAGGTGTAGGTTTAGTTTAGGTGTTTTGAGATTAGGATTAGGTTTAGGCCTAGGTTGAGATATTCGGGTTCGGGATCGGGTTTAAGGTTTGGTTTATGACTTTGGGTCTAGGTTTAGGTTAGGTGAATTTATACAGGAATAGGTGTAGGTTTAGTTTAGGTGATTTCAGTTTGGATTACGTTTAGGCCTAGGTTTAGCATTTCGGGTTCGGAATCGGGTTTAAGGTTTGGTTTTCACGTTTGGGTCTACGTTTAGGTTAGGTGAATGGATTTAGGAATAGCTGTAGGTTTAGTTTAGGTGATTTGAGATTAGGATTAGGTTTAGGCGTTGGTTTAGCATTTCGGGTTCGAGATCGGGTTTAAGGTTCGGTTTTCGAGTTTGGGTCTAGGTTTAGGTTAGGTGAATGTATTTAGGAATAGGTGTAGGTTTTGGTTAGGTGATTTCAGTTTAGGATTAGGTTTAGGCCTAGGTTTAGCATTTCGGGTTCGGGATCGGGTTTAAGGTTTGGTTTTCGAGTTTGGGTCTAGGTTTAGGTTAGGTGAATGTATTTAGTAATAGGTGGAGGTTTAGTTTAGGTGATTTGAGATTAGGATTAGGTTTAGGCCTAGGTTGAGATATTCAGGTTCGGGATCGGGTTTAAGGTTTGGTTTTTGAGTTTGGGTCTAGGTTTAGGTTAGGTGAATTAATTTAGGAATAGGTGTAGGTTTAGTTTAGGTGATTTCAGTTTAGGATTTGGTTTAGGCCTAGGTTGAGATATTCGGGTTTCGGATCGGGTTAAGGGTCGCATTTTCGAGTTTCGGTCTAAGTTTAGGTTAGGTGAATGGATTTAGGAATAGGTGTAGGTTTAGGTTAGGTGATTTCAGTTTAGGATTAGGTTTAGGCCTAGGTTTAGTATTTCGGGTTTAAGGTTTGGTTTTCGAGTTTGGGTCTAAGTTTAGGTTAGGTGAATGTATTTAGTAATAGGTGTAGGTTTAGTTTAGGTGATTTGAGATTAGGATTAGGTTTAGGCCTAGGTTGAGATATTCAGGTTCGGGATCGGGTTTAAGGTTAGGTTTTTGAGTTTGGGTCTAGGTTTAGGTTAGGTGAATTTATTTAGGAATAGGTGTAGGTTTAGTTTAGGTGATTTCAGTTTAGGATTAGGTTTAGGCCTAGGTTTAGCATTTCGGGTTCGGGATCGGGTTTAAGGTTTGGTTTTCACGTTTGGGTCTACGTTTAGGTTAGGTGAATGGATTTAGGAATTGCTGTAGGTTTAGTTTAGGTGATTTGAGATTAGGATTAGGTTTAGGCGTTGGTGTAGCATTTCAGGTTCGAGATCGGGTTTAAGGTTTGGTTTTCGAGTTTGGGTCTAGGTTTAGGTTAGGTGAATGTATTTAGGAATAGGTGTAGGTTTTGGTTAGGTGATTTCAGTTTAGGATTAGGTTTAGGCCTAGGTTTAGCATTTCGGGTTCGGGATCGGGTTTAAGGTTTGGTTTTCGAGTTTGGGTCTAGGTTTAGGTTACGTGAATGTATTTAGTAATAGGTGTAGGTTTAGTTTAGGTGATTTGTGATTAGGATTAGGTTAAGGCCTAGGTTGAGATATTTAGGTTCAGGATCGGGTTTAAGGTTTGGTTTTTGAGTTTGGGTCTTGGTTTAGGTTAGGTGAATTAATTTAGGAATAGGTGTAGGTTTAGTTTAGGTGATTTCAGTTTAGGATTAGGTTTAGGCCTAGGTTTAGCATTTCGGGTTCGGGATCGGGTTTAAGGTTTGGTTTTCACGTTTGGGTCTACGTTTAGGTTAGGTGAATGGATTTAGGAATAGGTGTAGGTTTAGTTTAGGTTATTTGAGATTAGGATTAGGTTTAGGCATAGGTTTAGCATTTCCGGTTCGAGATCGGGTTTAAGGTTTGGTTTTCGAGTTTGGGTCTGGGTTTAGGTTTGGTGAATGTATTTAGGAATAGGTGTAGGTTTAGTTTAGGTGATTTCAGTTTAGGATTAAGTTTAGGCCTAGGTTGAGATATTCGGGTTCGGGATCGAGTTTAGGGTCGCATTTTCGAGTTTCGGTCTAAGTTTAGGTTAGGTGAATGGATTTAGGAATAGGTGTAGGTTTAGGTTAGGTAATTTCACTTTAGGATTAGGTTTAGGCCTAGGTTTAGCATTTCGGGTTCGGGATAGGGTTTAAGGTTTGGTTTTCGAGTTTGGGTCTAAGTTTAGGTTAGGTGAATGTATTTAGGAATAGGTGTAGGTTTAGTTTAGGTGTTTTGAGATTAGGATTAGGTTTAGGCCTAGGTTGAGATATTCGGGTTCGGGATCGGGTTTAAGGTTTGGTTTATGACTTTGGGTCTAGGTTTAGGTTAGGTGAATTTATACAGGAATAGGTGTAGGTTTAGTTTAGGTGATTTCAGTTTGGATTACGTTTAGGCCTAGGTTTAGCATTTCGGGTTCGGAATCGGGTTTAAGGTTTGGTTTTCACGTTTGGGTCTACGTTTAGGTTAGGTGAATGGATTTAGGAATAGCTGTAGGTTTAGTTTAGGTGATTTGAGATTAGGATTAGGTTTAGGCGTTGGTTTAGCATTTCGGGTTCGAGATCGGGTTTAAGGTTCGGTTTTCGAGTTTGGGTCTAGGTTTAGGTTAGGTGAATGTATTTAGGAATAGGTGTAGGTTTTGGTTAGGTGATTTCAGTTTAGGATTAGGTTTAGGCCTAGGTTTAGCATTTCGGGTTCGGGATCGGGTTTAAGGTTTGGTTTTCGAGTTTGGGTCTAGGTTTAGGTTAGGTGAATGTATTTAGTAATAGGTGGAGGTTTAGTTTAGGTGATTTGAGATTAGGATTAGGTTTAGGCCTAGGTTGAGATATTCAGGTTCGGGATCGGGTTTAAGGTTTGGTTTTTGAGTTTGGGTCTAGGTTTAGGTTAGGTGAATTAATTTAGGAATAGGTGTAGGTTTAGTTTAGGTGATTTCAGTTTAGGATTTGGTTTAGGCATAGGTTTAGCATTTCGGGTTCGGGATCGGGTTTAAGGTTTGGTTTTCACGTTTGAGTCTACGTTTAGGTTAGGTGAATGGATGTAGGAATAGGTGTAGGTTTAGTTTAGGTGATTTGAGATTAGGATTTGGTTTAGGCGTAGGTTTAGCATTTCCGGTTCGGGATCGGGTTTAAGGTTTGTTTTTCGCGTTTGGGTCTAGGTTTAGGTTAGGTGAATGTATTTAGGAATAGGTGTAGGTTTAGTTTAGGTGATTTCAGTTTAGGATTAAGTTTAGGCCTAAGTTGAGATATTCAGGTTCGGGATCGGGTTTAGGGTCGCATTTTCGAGTTTCGGTCTAAGTTTAGGTTAGGTGAATGGATTTAGGAATAGGTGTAGGTTTAGGTTAGGTGATTTCAGCTTAGGATTAGGTTTAGGCCTGGGTTTAGCATTTCGGGTTCGGGATCGGGTTTAAGGTTTGGTGTTTTCGAGTTTGGGTCTAGGTTTAGGTTAGGTGAATGTATTTAGGAATAGGTGTAGGTTTAGTTTACGTCATTTGAGTTTAGGATTAAGTTTAGGCCTAGGTTTACAGTTTCGGGTTCGGGATCGGGTTTAGGATTGCATTTTCGTGTTTGGGTCTAAATTTAGGTTAGGTTAATGGATTTAGGAATAGGTGTTGGTTTAGGTTAGGTGATTTCAGTTTAGGATTAGGTTTAGGCCTAGGTTTAGCATTTCGGGTTCGGGATCGTGTTTAAGGTTTGGTTTTCACGTTTGGGTCTACGTTTAGGTTAGGTGAATGGATTTAGGAATTGGTGTAGTTTTAGTTTAGGTGATTTGAGATTAGGATTAGGTTTAGGCGTAGGTTTAGCATTTCGGGTTCGGGATCGGGTTTAAGGTTTGGTTTTCGAGTTTGGGTCTAGGTTTAGGTTACGTGAATGTATTTAGTAATAGGTGTAGGTTTAGTTTAGGTGATTTGTGATTAGGATTAGGTTAAGGCCTAGGTTGAGATATTTAGGTTCAGGATCGGGTTTAAGGTTTGGTTTTTGAGTTTGGGTCTTGGTTTAGGTTAGGTGAATTAATTTAGGAATAGGTGTAGGTTTAGTTTAGGTGATTTCAGTTTAGGATTAGGTTTAGGCCTAGGTTTAGCATTTCGGGTTCGGGATCGGGTTTAAGGTTTGGTTTTCACGTTTGGGTCTACGTTTAGGTTAGGTGAATGGATTTAGGAATAGGTGTAGGTTTAGTTTAGGTTATTTGAGATTAGGATTAGGTTTAGGCATAGGTTTAGCATTTCCGGTTCGGGATCGGGTTTAAGGTTTGGTTTTCGAGTTTGGGTCTGGGTTTAGGTTTGGTGAATGTATTTAGGAATAGGTGTAGGTTTAGTTTAGGTGATTTCAGTTTAGGATTAAGTTTAGGCCTAGGTTGAGATATTCGGGTTCGGGATCGAGTTTAGGGTCGCATTTTCGAGTTTCGGTCTAAGTTTAGGTTAGGTGAATGGATTTAGGAATAGGTGTAGGTTTAGGTTAGGTAATTTCACTTTAGGATTAGGTTTAGGCCTAGGTTTAGCATTTCGGGTTCGGGATAGGGTTTAAGGTTTGGTTTTCGAGTTTGGGTCTAAGTTTAGGTTAGGTGAATGTATTTAGGAATAGGTGTAGGTTTAGTTTAGGTGTTTTGAGATTAGGATTAGGTTTAGGCCTAGGTTGAGATATTCGGGTTCGGGATCGGGTTTAAGGTTTGGTTTATGACTTTGGGTCTAGGTTTAGGTTAGGTGAATTTATACAGGAATAGGTGTAGGTTTAGTTTAGGTGATTTCAGTTTGGATTACGTTTAGGCCTAGGTTTAGCATTTCGGGTTCGGAATCGGGTTTAAGGTTTGGTTTTCACGTTTGGGTCTACGTTTAGGTTAGGTGAATGGATTTAGGAATAGCTGTAGGTTTAGTTTAGGTGATTTGAGATTAGGATTAGGTTTAGGCGTTGGTTTAGCATTTCGGGTTCGAGATCGGGTTTAAGGTTCGGTTTTCGAGTTTGGGTCTAGGTTTAGGTTAGGTGAATGTATTTAGGAATAGGTGTAGGTTTTGGTTAGGTGATTTCAGTTTAGGATTAGGTTTAGGCCTAGGTTTAGCATTTCGGGTTCGGGATCGGGTTTAAGGTTTGGTTTTCGAGTTTGGGTCTAGGTTTAGGTTAGGTGAATGTATTTAGTAATAGGTGGAGGTTTAGTTTAGGTGATTTGAGATTAGGATTAGGTTTAGGCCTAGGTTGAGATATTCAGGTTCGGGATCGGGTTTAAGGTTTGGTTTTTGAGTTTGGGTCTAGGTTTAGGTTAGGTGAATTAATTTAGGAATAGGTGTAGGTTTAGTTTAGGTGATTTCAGTTTAGGATTTGGTTTAGGCATAGGTTTAGCATTTCGGGTTCGGGATCGGGTTTAAGGTTTGGTTTTCACGTTTGAGTCTACGTTTAGGTTAGGTGAATGGATGTAGGAATAGGTGTAGGTTTAGTTTAGGTGATTTGAGATTAGGATTTGGTTTAGGCGTAGGTTTAGCATTTCCGGTTCGGGATCGGGTTTAAGGTTTGTTTTTCGCGTTTGGGTCTAGGTTTAGGTTAGGTGAATGTATTTAGGAATAGGTGTAGGTTTAGTTTAGGTGATTTCAGTTTAGGATTAAGTTTAGGCCTAAGTTGAGATATTCAGGTTCGGGATCGGGTTTAGGGTCGCATTTTCGAGTTTCGGTCTAAGTTTAGGTTAGGTGAATGGATTTAGGAATAGGTGTAGGTTTAGGTTAGGTGATTTCAGCTTAGGATTAGGTTTAGGCCTAGGTTTAGCATTTCGGGTTCGGGATCGGGTTTAAGGTTTGGTTTTCGAGTTTGGGTCTAGGTTTAGGTTAGGTGAATGTATTTAGGAATAGGTGTAGGTTTAGTTTACGTCATTTGAGTTTAGGATTAAGTTTAGGCCTAGGTTTACAGTTTCGGGTTCGGGATCGGGTTTAGGATTGCATTTTCGTGTTTGGGTCTAAATTTAGGTTAGGTTAATGGATTTAGGAATAGGTGTTGGTTTAGGTTAGGTGATTTCAGTTTAGGATTAGGTTTAGGCCTAGGTTTAGCATTTCGGGTTCGGGATCGTGTTTAAGGTTTGGTTTTCACGTTTGGGTCTACGTTTAGGTTAGGTGAATGGATTTAGGAATTGGTGTAGTTTTAGTTTAGGTGATTTGAGATTAGGATTAGGTTTAGGCGTAGGTTTAGCATTTCGGGTTCGGGATCGGGTTTAAGGTTTGGTTTTCGAGTTTGGGTCTAGGTTTAGGTTAGGTGAATGTATTTAGGAATAGGTATAGGTTTAGGTTAGGTGATTTCAGTTTAGGATTAGGTTTAGGCCTAGGTTTAGCATTTCGGGTTCGGGATCGGGTTTAAGGTTTGGTTTTCGAGTTTGGGTCTAGGTTTAGGTTAGGTGAATGTATTTAGTGATAGGTGGAGGTTTAGTTTAGGTGATTTGAGATTAGGATTAGGTTTAGGCCTAGGTTGAGATATTCAGGGTCGGGATCGCGTTTAAGGTTTGGTTTTTGAGTTTGGGTCTAGGTTTAGGTTAGGTGAATTAATTTAGGAATAGGTGTAGGTTTAGTTTAGGTGATTTCAGTTTAGGATTTGGTTTAGGCCTAGGTTTAACATTTCGGGTTCGGGATCGGGTTTAAGGTTTGGTTTTCACGTTTGGGTCTACGTTTAGGTTAGGTGAATGGATGTAGGAATAGGTGTAGGTTTAGTTTAGGTGATTTGAGATTAGGATTTGGTTTAGGCGTAGGTTTAGCATTTCCGGTTCGGGATCGGGTTTAAGGTTTGTTTTTCGATTTTGGGTCTAGATTTAGGTTAGGTGAATGTATTTAGGGATAGGTGTAGGTTTAGTTTAGGTGATTTCAGTTTAGGATTAAGTTTAGGCCTAGGTTGAGATATTCAGGTTCGGGATCGGGTTTAGGGTCGCATTTTCGGGTTTCGGTCTAAGTTTAGGTTAGGTGAATGGATTTAGGAATAGGTGTAGGTTTAGGTTAGGTGATTTCAGTTTAGGATTAGGTTTAGGCCTAGGTTTAGCATTTCGGGTTCAGGATCGGGTTTAAGGTTTGGTTTTCGAGTTTGGGTCTAGGTTTAGGTTAGGTGAATGTATTTAGTAATAGGTGGAGGTTTAGTTTAGGTGATTTGAGATTAGGATTAGGTTTAGGCCTAGGTTGAGATATTCAGGTTCGGGATCGCGTTTAAGGTTTGGTTTTTGAGTTTGGGTCTAGGTTTAGGTTAGGTGAATTAATTTAGGAATAGGTGTAGGTTTAGTTTAGGTGATTTCAGTTTAGGATTTGGTTTAGGCCTAGGTTTAGCATTTCGGGTTCGGGATCGGGTTTAAGGTTTGGTTTTCACGTTTGGGTCTACGTTTAGGTTAGGTGAATGGATTTAGGAATTGGTGTAGTTTTGGTTTAGGTGATTTGAGATTAGGATTAGGTTTAGGCGTAGGCTTAGCATTTCGGGTTCGGGATCGGGTTTAAGGTTTGGTTTTCGAGTTTGGGTCTAGGTTTAGGTTAGGTGAATGTATTTAGGAATAGGTATAGGTTTAGGTTAGGTGATTTCAGTTTAGGATTAGGTTTAGGCCTAGGTTTAGCATTTCGGGTTCGGGATCGGGTTTAAGGTTTGGTTTTCGAGTTTGGATCTAGGTTTAGGTTAGGTGAATGTATTTAGTAATAGGTGGAGGTTTAGTTTAGGTGATTTGAGATCAGGATTAGGTTTAGGCCTAGGTTGAGATATTCAAGTTCGGGATCGGGTTTAAGGTTTGGTTTTTGAGTTTGGGTCTAGGTTTAGGTTAGGTGAATTAATTTAGGAATAGGTGTAGGTTTAGTTTAGGTGATTTCAGTTTAGGATTTGGTTTAGGCCTAGGTTTAGCATTTCGGGTTCGGGATCGGGTTTAAGGTTTGGTTTTCACGTTTGGGTCCACGTTTAGGTTAGGTGAATGGATGTAGGAATAGGTGTAGGTTTAGTTTAGGTGATTTGAGATTAGGATTTGGTTTAGGCGTAGGTTTAGCATTTCCGGTTCGGGATCAGGTTTAAGGTTTGTTTTTCGATTTTGGGTCTAGGTTTAGGTTCGGTGAATGTATTTAGGAATAGATGTAGGTTTAGTTTAGGTGATTTTAGTTTAGGATTAAGTTTAGGCCTAGGTTGAGATATTCAGGTTCGGGATTGGGTTTAGGGTCGCATTTTCGAGTTTCGGTCTAAGTTTAGGTTAGGTGAATGGATTTAGGAATAGGTGTAGGTTTAGGTTAGGTGATTTCAGTTTAGGATTAGGTTTAGGCCTAGGTTTAGCATTTCGGGTTCGGGATTGGGTTTAAGGTTTGGTTTTTGAGTTTGGGTCTAGGTTTAGGTTAGGTGAATGTATTTAGGAATAGGTGTAGGTTTAGTTTAGGTGATTTGAGTTTAGGATTAAGTTTAGGCCTAGGTTTACAGTTTCGGGTTCGGGATCGGGTTTAGGGTTGCATTTTCGTGTTTGGGTCTAAATTTAGGTTAGGTTAATGGATTTAGGAATAGGTGTAGGTTTAGGTTAGGTGATTTCAGTTTTGGCCTACGTTTAAAGTTTCGGGTTCGGGATCGGGTTTAGGGTCGCATTTTCGTCTTTGGGTCTAAGTTTAGGTTAGGTGAATGGATTTAGGAATAGGTGTAGGTTTGGTTTAGGTGATTTGAGATTAGGATTAGGTTTAGGCCTAGGTTGAGATATTCGGGTTCGGGTTCGGGATCGGGTTTAAGGTTTGGTTTTCGAGTTTGGGTCTAGGTTTAGGTTAGGTGAATGAATTTTGGAATAGGTGTAGGTTTAGTTTAGGTGATTTCAGTTTAGGATTAGGTTTAGGCCTAGGTTTAGCATTTCGGGTTCGGGATCGGGTTTAAGGTTTGGTTTTCGAGTTTGGGTATACGTTTAGGTTAGGTGAATAGATTTAGGAATAGGTGTAGGTTTAGTTTAGGTGATTTGAGATTAGGATTAGGTTTAGGTGTAGGTTTAGCATTTCGGGTTCGGGATCTGGTTTAAGGTTTGGTTTTCGAGTTTGGGTCTAGGTTTAGGTTAGGTGGATGTATTTAGGAATATGTGTAGGTTTAGTTTAGGTGATTTGAGTTTAGGATTAGGTTTAGGCCTAGGTTGAGATTTTCGGGTTCGGGATTGGGTTTAGGGTTAGGTTTTCGTGATTGGGTCTAAGTTTAGGTTAGGTGTTTGGATTTTGGAATAGGTGTAGGTTTAGTTTAGGTGATTTGAGATTAGGATTAGGTTTAGGCATAGGTTTACAGTTTCGAGTTTGGGATCGGGTTTAGGGTTAGGTTTTCGAGTTTGGGTCTAGGTTTACAGTTAGATGGATTGAGTTTAGATTTCGGTTTAGCTGTAGCTTATAGGTTTTAGTTTTATGTTTATGGTTTCGGGTTTAGGGTGTAGGTCTTGGACACTCAACCAACTCACGGATAGCTCTGACGCACATCCGGGTCTGCTCCACACAAAACAGGCCTGTCCGAATGGCCAGGCCACCCATATTACTTTTCTTAGAAAAATGGACAACTTCATCATGGTCATAACAGCGGTTCCCACCTTCTAGGGACCCCCGCTCAACACCCGGATAGCTCCGACGCACATCCGGGTCTACTCCATTAATTTCGAGCGAATACATAAACACGGGCCTGTCCAAATGGCCAGGCCACCCATATTGCTATCCAGAGGAACAGGACAGCTTCAGCATGGTCACAACAGCAGTTCCCACCTTCCAGGGACCCCCGCTCAACACCCAGATAGCTCCGACGCACATCCGAGTCTGCTCCATTAATTTCGAGCGAATACATAAACACGGGCCTGTCCAAACGGCCAGGCCACCCATATTGCTGTCCATAGGAACAGGACAGCTTCATCATGGTCACAACAATGGTTCACACCTTCCAAGGACCCCCGCTCAACACCCGGATAGCTCAGACGCACATCCGGGTCTGCTCCATTAATTTCGAACAAATACATAAACACGGGCCTGTCCAAATGGCCAGGCCACCCATATTGTTGTCCATAGGAAATGGACAGCTTCATCATGGTCATAATAGCAGTTCCCACCTTCCAGGGACCCTCGTTCAACACCCGGATAGCTCCGACGCACATCCGGGTCTGCTCCTTTAATTTCGAGCGAATACATAAACACGGGCCTGTCCAAATGGCCAGGCCACCCATATTGCTATTCATAGGAACAGGACAGCTTCAGCATGGTCACAACAGCGGTTCCCACCTTCTAGGGACCCCCGCTCAACATCAATATCAATCAACTACTCTTATTCACAAGTATCATGTTCGTCATCTAATTTGTCACTTAATGATAATATAATAAAATCAGTCGCCCATCTAAGGATGGATAGATTGAAATGCTATCATTATTTTCATTTAAATGCCCAAGCCTAAATTTCAACAGCATCTCCCCCTATCTCTCCAGATATATTTATCTTACATTTCATTTCCACGTCAACTATCCACACATTGTGTGGATTAAATTGACAATGGAATTAAACATAAGAAACATATCCGGAGAGAATAGGAGAGTTACCGCACGAAACTAATGACAGAGCATGTAAATGACAAACAACGAGAACATTCCAATCTATCCAACCTTGGACTGTCCAACAGGACAATTTGGCAGATTTCTATACCTCCAAAACACACTTTATCTATGCTCGGCAATATAGAAATCTCCAAATGAGCTAACTGATTCTATTATACTACCATTTGTAGACAAAAAATAACTATTAATAATAAGCCAAATACATCCACAACATACATCCACATAAATCAACCACGGGTAGCTCCGACGCACATCCGGGTTTGCTCCATCAATTCCAAATACACAAGCACATGAAAATGACAGAATCGTCAACACCATGAATCAAGTCTAATCAAATACCTAATGACTATTTTCTGAATAAATAAGTATGTATGGGGCCCACCATGGGAATCGGATTGCGTCCGCACGCTCTTATCGTGTAGAGTAAACTCAGTTGGGCCCACCTAGAATGTATGTGATTTATCTATTCCGTCCTTATGTTTTTCCACCTCATTTTAGTGGTTGAGCCCAAAATTTAAGCATATCCAAATCTCAAGTGGACCATGCCATGGGAAACAATGGGAATAATGATTTCCACCATTCCCAGGCCCTACAGTGATCTTTATTTATCATCCAACCTGTTCATAAGATCACATGCATATAGATGAAGGGAAAACACAAATATTAGCTTGATCCAAAACTTCTGTGTCCTCAGAAAATTTTTCAATGATAGACATTCAATTCACACTTGTGGTGTGGTCCACTTTAGATTTTGATATGCTTCATTTTTGGGCACCATACCTAAAATTTTCTGTTAAGATGGATGGACGGAGTGGATAAAATACGTAAATCACTATGGGCCCCACAGAGTTTACTCCACACAAATATATGCTTGATCCAAAAGATTGGACAGCGATGGTGGGCCCCACAAGCAGTGGACAGCGACGGTGGGCCCCACAGTCAGTGGACAGTGACGGTGGGCCCCACAAATTTGGGATTTTAATTAGGGATTTTAATTTCGAAATCCCTAATTAGGGTATATATTTTAATTTCGAAATCCCTAATTAGGGATTTACTAAATCAGTGGGCCCCATCAAATAGTGGACAGCTAAGGTGGACCCCACATGCAATGGGCGATGGACAACGACGATGGGACCCACATGCAATAGCAACGGTGGGACCCACATGCATTGGACAACAATGGTGGGACCCACATGCATTGGATTTTGGCAGTGGGCCCCACAATCAACAACGAGGAGAGAGAGAGAGAGAGAGAGGAAATGGAGGAAGAAGGAAGGGAGAGATGGTTACCGGAGGTGGCGGCGACGTACGGAGGCAGGTGGAGGCGCGTGGCTAGCGCCGATGACGATGACGGTGGTCGGCGATGAGGGGGGTGGTCGGCTGAGGCGGGTGGGCCGCTGGTGACGGTGACGGTGGTCGCCGATGAGGGAGAGACGGACGATGAGGAGGGACACGCGAGGGCCGATCGGGAGAGAGAGAGAGAGAGAGAGAGAGCGAGAGAGTGAGAGAGAGAGAGAGAAAGAAATGAGGGTCGATCGACCTGTTAAAAAATTTATAACACTTTTATCGACGAAATTTTTCGTCGGTAAAAGTCGATTCAAAAACTTTTACCGACGAACAATTTCGTTGGTAAAAGTGTTTCTATCACTTGGCGGGAATTCATTCATTATTACCGACAGGCAATAATCGTCGGCAATAACGACTTTTACCGACGAAAACTTTCGTCGGTAAAAGTCAATCTTTTACCGACAAAAATGTTCGTCGGTAAAATTCAAATTTTCTGTTTTAATTTTTAGCGACGGGTTACTTCGTCGGCAATAAACTTTTTACCGACGAAATCAAAATTTCATTGGTAAAAGTGTATGGCGGGAGCTAAATCTGGCGGTGGCGGGAAGCTGGAACCATTTGTACCGACGATTTCTCTATTTCGTCGGGAAAAATGGTTTTTCCCAACGAAAAAAATTTCGTCGGTAAAACTTTCGTTGGTAAAAATCTGTTTTCTTGTAGTGAGCGGATGCTGTTACAGCGTCCACCCGTTGTCGACCGATGGGGCTACATTGGATCATCCAGGTGGACCCCATGGATCGATCCACACCGTCCATCCGATTCCCCTTCAATTATACATCAATCCTTTGAAAGTTTTAAAAAAAAATGTTGATTGCACAACATACGATGTACCGTTGTTTCTAATAAAAGAAAATTTAGACCGCCAAGATATGAGCCCTTGTATTGCATGGACGTTCAAGATTAGCTACTCTACGATCGTGTGGACCCCACCTATCTTTCCAATGATCCTAGGTGGCTTAGCTTGCAAGAAAAAAAATTCAAATCCAACTTGGATTCGGAAACCTCCAACTGTCCGTGTTGTGCTCTCTTGCTTAGCTATAAAAGCCGACCATCTGCTCCGTTTTCTTTCAAAGAAACCTCAGAGAGAGACAGAGAGAGCCATTAAAGAGAGAGAGGGAGGAGAGAGAACTGTCGGGTGCTCTCTCTAACCTGCAGGGGAACCATCTACTGTTGGTGTCTTTGTTGCTGTTAGAAGGACCCTCCAGCACCAGCAAAGAAGAAAGAAGAAGAAGAAGAAGAAAGAAAGAAGAAAGAAGGAGAGAGAAGAAGAAGAGTTTTTCTTCTCTAGATCGAGTCAACTCGCTGAGTCAATCCGAATTCGAGCCGACTATTTGAAACTCAGAGATCAACAAGTCTATGAGCGATTCATCTCGGAAACTCCTATTTGATTTCTCTTTTCATGTGTATGTTATTCTCCATATTCAATTTCCAACTCTCTTTGCTATGGATCTTAGGTATAGGTCAATCTCCTTAACCCTTTTCTTGAATTAAGTTTAGGATTTCACTTCGTTGTCATACATAGTTCGGATCTTAGTTAAGGGATCCATCTTTCATTTCCATTCTTAAGATTCTTCTTTCAATATTTCTTTTCTTATTAGTTTCTTTTCTCAACATTCTCTTTCTTGTTACGCAAATCGAAATTTTAAGAATACGATTGACTTAGGCTACATACTTATGATATTAAGAATGTACAACCCTAGATAGTTGTAGTATTATCCAAATTCTATGTAGTATTGTCATTACACTTCCTAATAGACACTCACCTAGAGTTTGAATAAAGAGACTCCTAACGAAGTTAATGCATGCATGGTGTGATTTGATTGAATGATGAATTGCATTATGTGCTTAATGAATGCTTCCATAAACTCATGACATGTGCATACATTTATACACTGCGACAGAATAGGAGCATGGTTGATTTGACTCCTGACGTGCATGGTTGATTTGCCGCCTCGCTGTACCGGTTAGGTGAGCACGATTGATTTGCGACAGGTTCCTAATATTCAGTGGCAGTGAGTTCTGATCGTTTCACTTATTGAGCATGGTTGATTTGCTCGGTTGGATCAGTGGTGTATGGTTGATTTGCCCACTGGCGTGCATGGTTTATTTGCCACCTCGCTGTATAGGTTAGGTGAGCATGGTTGATGTGCGATGTTCGCTTCCCCAAGTGTAGGGTTGCGATGTAGTAATAAACTCGGTAAGACCGAGGTCGATCCACAGGGAAGGAAGTAAAAAATTCCAATTATCCTAATAACTAGAATCAAAGAGGTTTGTGAAATTGATTTTTAACATAAAATAGAAAATTTAATAATGAAAAGATAACTAGAGCATCAAGGATCCACTTATAGCTCTTCTTAGATGCATAATTCGCTATGGTTTCTTACTTTCTCAACTAGAATCGACATTCTTGTCTATCTAGTCGGATGATAGAGCTGTTAAACCAAACAGTCTGTCATATGTAAGTTCTATGCATAGGATTCACTCAATGTAGGCTGAGCTGAGCATGCTCAATTGCATAGGTCATTCCCCTTTCCAAAAGGTCCAGTTCACAATCATAACCATCCTCAAGTCCTCTCACAAGACAAGGCTAGATCATGATTTGAACTAGATTCAAATCACATGCACAATCCATACATATTCAGAAAAATAGAAAAATAGAACTTTGGTAGGAAGTCCCTTCATGAAGAGCTTAGTACTAGAGCGCACTCCGATTCCTCGGATCATACAGGTCTAGACCGTCACAAACCAATTAAGCAATTAAGTAATTCTCCCAAACATCCATGAGTCATCATAAGACTAAGAAAAACTACTCAAAAGCTTGTATAAACTTCAAACCATAGTTCATAATCATGAAAACCAATCTTAAAACCAATAAAACAAATTAAACAATCTATAGTGCAGCACTAGTACAGCAACATAGCAGAATTTGTTTCGCTTGGTACGGCTTAACCAATGGTCGGATTGCCTTCAAATTTGATTTGTAGCTTCCTTGTAATGTGATCTTCCTCATAGATGATTTAGATTTCCAAGATTATCCTCTGAATGGGCCCACCAATCACATCACCAACCGCCTCTTAAAATCGCGCACTTCGGGTACCTTCAGAACCAGTCATCTTGCTTTCAACGCTCCGGAGTGTACAGAGGTCGGATTGATCTCAAATTTTGAACATGAGTAGAAAACTTCCTCCTCTACATGATAGATGGATTAGATTGTCCAAAAAGATCTCAGAATGTGCGCCGAAAATTAGAAAAATTAGGGCTTTTATAAACTCTGTGCAGTTGGAGCTTTCTGGATGGTCCATCTTTCTTCAACCGGTACGATCAAACCACACACCCTTTTGATCTGAAACTTTTGTGGTTATTCATATATGGATGTGGTCTAAAATATGGTGAAAGTAGATTTTTCATATCCTCAATGATGGGCCACCTGGACCGGCCCAGAGTGGAACAGCGAAATCTGGAACTTTCTGGACAGTTCGTATTGTTTTGGTCACGACGATCAATCCGTAACTCCGATCAACACGAAACTACTTGGGTTAGTTCGACGTCGAGTTTCTCTTCGACATGGATGTGTTGGATTTCTAAATATCATCAAGATCGGCCCAGAAAACTGGTCCGAAAAACCAGGTGCGGGAATACATTGCTGTTTTAGAATCTGGAATCTGAAACTTGCATGGCCGACCGGTCACGACCGGTCAGGCCCTCTTTGGCATTACTCCAGCAAGCATGGCCGACCGGTCGGGCTTCCTTGGCTGACCGGTCAAGACCGGTCGGTCTCTTTTTCTTCTTGTTTTCTTCCTTTCTTTCTTCTATTTTCTTCTTTCTTTGCTTCTTTCTTTGCTTCCTTCTTCCTTCAGCCCTCCTTGGGTCTTCATCCAAGGTTCTAAATCAGCTCTTTTGGTCATCAATTGGGCAAAGTAACTCTCATTCCTACAACCACAAAACATGTATTTGATTAGTCTTTAAATTATGAAAACCATGCATAATGAGTGATGAATTGGGGTTAAAATATGCACAATTAAGAGCTCAACAAACCCCCCAACCAGCATTTTGCTAGTCCCGAGTAAAACATGCGTGAAACAAGTTTCATTCTCCAAATCCAACTCTCCTCTAGAAACTATTCTTCTATATATTCCAAGACACACAAGTATAAAAATCAGAGAAATTAGGTGATAGAAGTTGAAACCTTAAACTCTTAGAACGTAATAAGTATTTATATGAAATTCCCACTGATTGATTGATAAATAGAAGAACTTGAACAAATTCACCCTAGTGTGCATAGTGAAAGTTCATCTCATGAGTTTCTGGGCTCATCTTCATCATAGATCAACTAAACTATGGATTTCAAGGTGCACAGAGCAACAACAAGCCTATGACAGGAATTTGTCTTACCGTCCTTCCGACGACTTTCACACTACGTCCCATTTCCGGCTTTGGTTACGGGTAGACCATCCCCCAGTTGGTAGTAGGTAGCCCTAATCGAAATTTTGCACCATTTTTCCATCATTCCCAATTTCATCCTTCCTTTTCCTTTTTCTTTTTAAATTAGATAGGATTTTTAGAAATCCATATCTTTCGTTATTTTTCCATGGACAAGGATGGACAAAGTACCCCGGCTTGGTTTCTCAACACCTTAAATCAAAGTATAGTTAATCCACAAATCACATAATCCTTTCAACCCATGAAAATCGTGTAATGTGAACTAGGTATAAAAGTGTTCAAATTTTCTATCACTCACATAAATAGGGGAATTCACATATAAAACCATTATATTAAAAGAAATTCAAAGCTTGCAACATCACTCACTTCGTATCTCCTCTTCTTATACTCGTATCATCTTGAATGCATAGAAACAACGTTTTCCAAAAGAGTTTTGAATTTTAGAAAAATCGAAAATTTTCTACATAATTGCTCGAAATGTCACAAAAGCTAGTAGATTCATCTAAGGAATCTCAACCCCCCAACCAAAATCTTACATTGTCCTCAATGTAATAAGATATGCAATATGCATGACATGAGAGCAATGACACAAAACAAAGGAGAGTGAGAACGAGAGTACCTGAGGTAGCAAGTTGATCAATTCTAGCATCTTCCATTGTCTCAATGAGACTTATTCAATCCTAAATGCAGAAAGAAATCCTAACCTACCTACCTACCTTTGATTAGTCTGATCGACTACATGATCAAATTTGAGCAGGATCTTCATGAATTTCAATAGGTTTCTCATAAGGACCATCCAAAGTCCTGCTCGAATGTATACATGTGTGCGTTTCTTCATGAAAGTCCAATCATAGTATGCACCACACGCATGTAAGGAGGAGATAAGAGCAGCAAAAAGATATCTCCTCAAGTTCTGAATTGGGTTGTAATTGATTAAAAACGGGTCCTCCCAATCAGAATTTTCAATGGGTTGAAGAACCCATGATGGTGGAGAGACATTCATTAAGTATTTTTCAGTTTGGATTGTCTCCTCCACAAATTCAGATTTGCATGGTGCTTCCACAAACCATGGTAAAGAGTGTAAATCAGTGGAATGGTGTTCTTCAGGCACCGACACCATGTCTAACAAACTATCCAACTCCTTAATCATCTCATCATCCAGATCATAGGGGTGGGTCATGCATTCCTTTAGGAAATCGAGAGAGTCGAATAAAGGGTCCTCGTTCTCCCTAAGTGATTGAGGAAATTCTGTTTCAAGGGTAAGGAATTCCTCCTCTATAGAGGGGAGGTCTTCCAAAGAAAAATTTTCAGATTTAGTGGTAAGCACATCATCTAGCATTGGTTGATCTTTTGAAATTTCAGATTGTGCCACCCCATCATCCAAAGAAGCAGAATTTTCAACCCAAGGGAGTTCTTCCACAATAGAATCCGGCATGTGTTGTTGGTGGAAGGACTTAAAAATATCGACTTCGGCCATCTCTCTAGCAAGAATATCTTTCGGTGATTCAAAAACATTCGGCCCTTTGGAAGAACAAATCATGGATTCACAATCATCCTTTAAACCCTCATTGTAGGCAATCAAACTATCACTTTCAGATTTTGTAGATTCTTCGGGTTCATCAACCGTCCTTGAAATCTCTTCATCATTCAAATCGAAATAGCTAAAAGAGATAGTTGATTTACCATAATCGATGGTAATGGTGGGATCACTGAGATCAATATCCTCTAGATGTTTAGTCATTAAATCTAGAGAAGGTTGGGTTTGGATAGCCTCATCCTCCTCATTGTTGGGGATTGATTCGGTGTTCCCAATGTTGGGTTCAATATTTTGAGATGGCGAGAGATTTTGTATGCATTGCTCAGTTATTTCCATAAACTCTCGCAGTGTATCCTCAAGAGTTCGTGTCGGTTGAGGATCATGAGAAAGAAACTCTTGAGGATAATTGTTGGCATCCATGGTTGGCTCATCCTCCATTGGACTAGAGGTGTGAGGACTCTCTCGATGAAGACCATACGTGTTATATGACGAAGACTGATAAAATGGTTGATAGGCATAACCATACAAGTGATCACGCAATGTCTTTACCGGTTGGTCATTACTCCCCCTGTCCTTTTTCTTATTCCTACCTCCTGTTAAACTTGGTGGGATACTCATGTTATTTTCAACCCAATAATCACGTAGTGTCTTACGTTGGGGGGTAGTGGAGGTTGATTTACTCTCAGAATAATACTTATGCTTAAATTGGTTCCAATCATAAAGAGTTTTGATTCCATGGTCTGCCATCTCATCTTCCAAAAGGTATGCATAAGCACCACACTTCCAATCAGCCATAATGAGATTTTAAAGAGTTGGAACTACCCTAATCTAGAAAAAAGAACAAAAAGAAGGGAGATGGAGAGATGTTACCCAATAGAGCGAGATATATGTCAGCAACAATGTCCTACAAAATCCAACAAAAAATTGTTAGTAATCTAGAAAAAAAAAATCAGAAAATCTTCTTCTATAAAAACTGAAAATCCTACCTAACTAAGACTACTCTATAGTTACTAGAACAATTAGAACCGTTTAACCTCTTCCCCGGCAACGGCGCCAAAAACTTGTTCGCTTCCCCAAGTGTAGGGTTGCGATGTAGTAATAAACTCGGTAAGACTGAGGTCGATCCACAGGAAAGGAAGTAAACAATTCCAATTATCCTAATAACTAGAATCAAAGAGGTTTGTGAAATTGATTTTTAACATAAAATAGAAAATCTAATAATGAAAAGATAACTAGAGCATCAAGGATCCACTTATAGCTCTTCTTAGATGCATAATTCGCTATGGTTTCTTACTTTCTCAACTAGAATCGACATTCCTGTCTATCTAGTCGGATGATAGAGCTGTTAAACCAAACAGTCTGTCATATGTAAGTTCTATGCATAGGATTCACTCAATGTAGGCTGAGCTGAGCATGCTCAATTGCATAGGTCATTCCCCTTTCCAAAAGGTCCAGTTCACAATCATAACCATCCTCAAGTCCTCTCACAAGATAAGGCTAGATCATGATTTGAACTAGATTCAAATCACATGCACAATCCATACATATTCAGAAAAATAGAAAAATAGAACTTTGGTAGGAAGTCCCTTCATGAAGAGCTTAGTACTAGAGCGCACTTCGATTCCTCGGATCATACAGGTCTAGACCGTCACAAACCAATTAAGCAATTAAGTAATTCTCCCAAACATCCATGAGTCATCATAAGACTAAGAAAAACTACTCAAAAGCTTGTATAAACTTCAAACCATAGTTCATAATCATGAAAACCAATCTTAAAACCAATAAAACAAATTAAACAATCTAAGAAAACTATAAGGTTCACCTCTTAGCTCTAGCTAAGAGATTAGCTAATGAAAAGCATATTAAAAACTAAAACTAGAACTAAGAAAAGGAAGAAAAACTAGCTGGAGGAGGCTAGGAAGCCTCCTATGACTTGAACTCCTTGCTCCCCACGTCCTTGGTTGCCCTGGAATAGAAGAGAGCACCTCCTTTTATAGTGCAGCACTAGTACAGCAACATAGCAGAATTTGTTTCGCTTGGTACGGCTTAACCAATGGTCGGATTGCCTTCAAATTTGATTTGTAGCTTCCTTGTAATGTGATCTTCCTCATAGATGATTTAGATTTCCAAGATTATCCTCTGAATGGGCCCACCAATCACATCACCAACCGCCTCTTAAAATCGCGCACTTCGGGTACCTTCAGAACCAGTCATCTTGCTTTCAACGCTCCGGAGTGTACAGAGGTCGGATTGATCTCAAATTTTGAACATGAGTAGAAAACTTCCTCCTCTACATGATATATGGATTAGATTGTCCAAAACGATCTCAGAATGTGGTCCAAAAATTAGAACAATTAGGGCTTTTATAAACTCTGCGCAGTTGGAGCTTTCTGGATGGTCCATCTTTCTTCAACCGGTACGATCAAACCACACACCCTTTTGATCTGAAACTTTTGTGATTATTCATATATGGATGTGTTCTAAAAGATGGTCATAGTAGATTTTTCATATCCTCAATGATGGGCCACCTGGACCGGCCCAGAGTGGAACAGCGAAATCTGGAACTTTCTGGACAGTTCGTATTGTTTTGGTCACCACAATCAATCCGTAACTCCGATCGACACGAAACCACTTGGGTTAGTTCGGCGTCGAGTTGCTCTTCGACATGGATGTGTTGGATTTCCAAATATCATCAAGATCAGCCCAAAACACTGGTCTGAAAAACCAGGTGCGGGAATACATTGCTGTTTTAGAATCTGGAATCTGAAACTTGCATGGCCGACCGGTCACGACCGGTCAGGCCCTCTTTGGCATTACTCCAGCAAGCATGGCCGACCGGTCAAGACCGGTCGGGCTTCCTTGGCTGACCGGTCAAGACCGGTCGGTCTCTTTTTCTTCTTGTTTTCTTCCTTTCTTTCTTCTATTTTCTTCTTTCTTTGCTTCTTTCTTTGCTTCCTTCTTCCTTCAGCCCTCCTTGGGTCTTCTGTTCGCTCGCCTCAAGTGTAAGGCTGCGATGTAGTAATAAATCTCGGTAAGACCGAGGTCGATCCACAGGGAAAAAGTAACAGCTTCCTAATTACTCCAGCAACTCAGTTAATAGAACAAATTCAATTTCAATAGGATGTTTAATCAAAACAGTAACTTAATGAAAAATCAGAGATATAATGTACTAAGGCTTCAAGGATCCACTTGTAGCAATCCTATGTTACTTCAGTCAATCCAAGTAGAGAACACAACTAGATTCGAAGTCCTATCTCTCATCTAGTTGGAAAGTAAAGCATTCACACACATTCATCCAATTCAAGTTGAACTTCCAAGTTCAAGTCCATTCAATCAATGTAGAATTCAAATTCATAGCCTGCGGAGTAACAGCCATGCCTATGGACTATGGCCTGCTCAAGGATTACTACAATTCGAATCTAAACAAGCAACCTGTGATAATCTCAGAGAATTAAAAGGAATTCATGTCCGGAGCACATGAACTCAGATAAGACATCTCAAACTACCACCTATTGGACTGAAACATAAGAAAAATCCAACTTTGAATTAAAAGTACTTGAATCAAACTGAAATTAACATAGAACTGGCTACAAGCTTCACCTCTCAGCCTTAGCTGAGAGGTTTTAGCCGAGCATAGTCATGCTACAACTAAAAACTCAAAAATAAAGCATAAAACTAGAAAAACCCGAAGATAGATGTTGCAGACGCTCCACAGTCGCCTTCAGCCTCCAAACTCACGTTCCTTCTCTTCTCTGATGCCTTAGGGAGAGCCCCTAGGTGGCCTTTTATAGCAACAATCCCCCCTTGCGTCGGATTCTGCGAAAGCCTTCGCATTGCGCAGCAATTTTCGGAGTCCCAATTTAGAAAGGAGACTTCTTACGCAGGGCCGACCGGTCGTGACCGGTCGGCCTGGCTTTTCAATTACTCCAGAAAGCTCAGCCGACCGGTCATGACCGGTCGGCGTGGGTTTTCAATTGTTCCAGCGTGCATGCCCGACCGGTCATGACCGGTCGGGCTGCTTCTCCTTCATCCAGTGCCTATGGCTGACCGGTCATGACCGGTCGGCCCCAATGCAATGTGTCCAGTCTTCCTGGCCGACCGGTCAAGACCGGTCGGCCTCCTTCCATTTACATCTTATATGTGGCTGACCGGTCGGACGACCGGTCAGCCTTGGTTTTTCTTCCACTTTTTCTTCTTTTCTTCATTCTCTTTTCTCCCTTTTTCTTCTTCTTTCTTTGATCCATCCTAGGACTTCATGCAATGTCTTCAAATACATTCTTTTGGCTCCAATTTAATGAAATCCACTCTCATCCCTACAATCACAGAAACACGTGTTAGATGGGTCTTTAAATCGTGAAAATCATGCAAACCATGTCATGTAATGGGCAATGCAATGTATAAATTGGAGGTTCAACACACCCCCCAACCAGCTTTTTGCTAGTCCCGAGCAAAACATGTGTGAAACAATTTCAAACCTCCAAACCCAACTCTCCCTCAGAACCCATGATTCTATCCATTCCAAGGTGTATAAGTATAAAATTTGGAAAAATTAGGTGATAGAAGCTGAAATCTTGGACTCTCAAAACATAATAAGTGTCTACATGAAATTCCCACTGATTGATTGATAAATAGAAGAACTCGAACAAATTCAACCTAGTGTGCATAGTGAAAGTTCATCTCATGAGTTTCTGGGATCATCTTCTTCATAGATTAAGTAAACCAAGGATTTTAAGGTGCACAGAGCAACAACAAGCCTATGACAGGAATTTGCCTTACCGTCCTTCCGACGGCTTTCACACTACGTCCCATTTCTGGCTTTGGTTACGGTTCGACCATCCCCCGGTTGGTAATAGGTAGCCCTTTTTCGGAATTTTCCACCATTTTTCTTTCCTTCCCGATTTCATCCTTTCTTTCCTTTTTCTTTTAACTTAGATAGGATTTTTAGAAATCCATATCTTTCATTATTTTCCCATGGACAAGGATGGACAAAATACCCCGGCTTGGCTGCTCAACACCTCTAAACCAAAGTCTAGCTAATCCACAAATCACATAAACCTGTCACTCATGAAAATCGTGTAATGTGAACTTGGTGTGAAGGTGTTCAAATTTTCTATCAATCACAACAATAGGGGAACTAACATATAAAACCATTATGTTGGGAGAATTCAAGACTTACAACATCACACACTTCGTATCTCCTCTTCTTATACTCATATCATCTCGAATGCATGGAAATATGGTTTTCCAAAAGAGTTTTGAAATTTTAGAAAATTCGAAAAAAATTTGCGCATGTGAGGCTCGAAATGTTGCAATATGCTAGATGAGGAATCTCATCTCACCCCCCAACCAAATCTTGCATTGTCCTCAATGTAAAAAGATAATTAGTTAGCATGAACACGAGAACAATGGTAAAATATGAGAGAATGAGAATCAATAGTACCTGAGAGAATGATCATGGAGGTCTGCAATTCCAATAACTAAAACCTACTAAAACAGTAAAAAGAAACTAAACCTACTTATGCTATACCTCCATCAGACTAGGAGATCAATCATCCTGATAGACAGGATCATTCAGGGAGATGGACATGTCTTCTGAATCAAATTTCTCAACAAATGGTTTAAGGCGTTGTCCATTAACTTTGAAACAGTCACCATTCGCTGCATTCTCAATCTCAACAGCCCCATGGGGAAAAACTTCTTTAACAATATATGGGCCGGTCCATCGAGATCGTAGTTTTCCCGGAAAAAGATGAAGTCGGGCATTGTACAAGAGCACTTTCTGTCCTTCATGGAAGGATTTCCTTAAGATGTGTTTGTCATGAAAGGCCTTCATCTTGCTCTTGTAAATCCTCGAATTCTCATATGCATCGTTCCGGATCTCATCAAGCTCATTTAATTGGAGTTTGCGAAGCGAGCTAGCCTTGTCTATGTCAAAATTTAGGGCCCGAATTGCCCAATAGGCTTTGTGTTCTATCTCCACAGGCAAGTGGCAAGCTTTCCCATAGACCAGTCTATAAGGGGACATTCCAATGGGTGTCTTGTATGCAGTACGGTGAGCCCAAAGTGCATCATCTAATCGTAGGGACCAATCCTTACGATCCGGTCTCACCGTCTTTTCTAAAATCTGCTTGATTTCCCTGTTGGAGATTTCAGCTTGTCCACTTGTTTGTGGGTGGTATGGGGTACTCACTTTGTGCCTAATACCATATTTCTTCATCAAGGTTTCAAAAGGTCTATTGCAAAAGTGAGAACCACCATCGCTAATAATGGCTCGAGGTGTCCCAAATTTAGAAAGTATATTTTCTTTGAGAAACTTGAGGACCGTACGATGATCGTTGGTTCTACATGGGATAAGCCTCTATCCATTTAGACACATAGTCTACGGCCAATAGAATATAGACATGTCCAAAAGATGAGGGGAATGGTCCTATGAAATCGATGCCCCAACAGTCAAAGACTTCAAGATGTTGAATTGGGGTGAGGGGCATCATATTTCGACGGGATAATCCTCCTAACTTCTGGCAGCGCTCGCAAGCTTTGCAAAACTCGTGGGTATCTTTAAATAATGTGGGCCAATAAAAACCACACTGCAGAATTTTTGCAGTTGTTTTCTTGGCTGAAAAATGACCCCCACATGCTTGATCATGACAAAAGGAGATGATTGAATTGTGTTCATCATCGGGGACGCATCTCCTTATAATTTGGTCTGGGCAATATTTAAACAATAAAGGTTCATCCCAGAAAAATCTGCGCACTTCCCTTAGAAATTTACGTTTGTCTTGCGCAGTCCAATGAGTCGGCATCACACCTGTGGAAAGATAGTTGGCTATATCAGCGTACCATGGTGGATGCATAGCAACAAAGAGTTGCTCATCCGGGAATGAGTCCTCAATAGGTGACTCGTCAATGGAATTTGGTAGGACTAGGCGGGATAGATGATCCGCGACCACATTTTCTACCCCCTTCTTATCTTTGATCTCCAAGTCGAATTCTTGAAGGAGTAGGATCCATCTTAGCAAACGGGGCTTAGCATCCTTCTTAGAAAGAAGGTATTTCAGCGCCGCATGATCCGTATAAACAATAACTTTGGATCCTATTAAGTATGGCCTGAATTTGTCCAAGGCAAAGATGACAGCTAGGAGCTCTTTCTCCGTAGTTGAATAATTAACTTGGGCAGGATTCAAGGTCCTACTCGCGTAGTAGATGACATGGGGCTTTTTATCCTTCTTTTGGCCTAACACCGCCCCAATAGCAAAATCGCTCGCATCGCACATCAACTCAAAAGGAATGGACCAATCTGGTGGTTGCATGATAGGAGCGGTTGTCAACATGTCTTTTAGCTTTGAAAAAGCTAATTGACATTCGGTACTCCACTCAAATTGGTTCTCCTTTTGTAGAAGGTTGCATAAAGGCCTTGAGATGTGACTAAAGTCCTTTATAAACCTTCGATAGAAACCGGCGTGTCCCAGGAAGGACCGCACATCGCGTATGCTTTTGGGTGGTGGTAGATTGGAGATTATGTCAATTTTTGCCCGGTCTACCTCTATTCCATTGGACGAGATGATGTGTCCAAGGACTATTCCTCTTTGTACCATAAAGTGGCACTTTTCCCAGTTTAATACAAGTTGCTTTTCCTCACACCTCATTAAGACCAACTTCAAGTGCTCGAGGCACTCATCAAATGTACAACCAAAAACAGAGAAGTCATCCATGAACACCTCAAGAAACTCACCCACCATGTCTGAGAAAATACTCAACATGCATCGTTGGAATGTGGCGGGTGCATTGCATAACCCGAATGGCATCCTTCGGTAGGCGAAGGTACCAAACGGGCATGTAAATGTGGTTTTCTCTTGGTCTTCCGGAGCTATCTCAATTTGGTTGTATCCGGAATAGCCATCTAGGAAGCAATAGTAGGGATGGCCTGCCAACCTCTCTAAAATTTGGTCCATAAATGGGAGAGGGAAGTGGTCTTTCCTAGTGACCGTATTGAGCTTCCTATAATCAATGCACATACGCCAACCGGTGGTCACCCTAGTGGGTATAAGCTCGTTGTTGGCGTTTTCAATGATGGTAATACCGGATTTCTTGGGGACAACTTGGGTAGGACTCACCCATTGGCTATCTGAGATGGGGTAGATGATACCCACATCCAATAGCTTTAACACTTCGGCTTTGACAACCTCCATCATGTTTGGATTTAGCCGTCTTTGAGGTTGTCTAGTCGTTTTTTGCGTTTTCTTCAAGGTGTATACGGTGAGTGCAAACCGAAGGATCTATCCCTTTGAGATCCGCTATTGTCCAACCTATGGCTTCCCGGTGTTTTTTGAGTAACTCAATCAACTTGAGCTCTTGGTCTTTTTCTAGGTGGGAGGCAATGACAACTGGGAAAGTTTCCTCTTGACCCAGATATACATATTTAAGCTCGGATGGCAATGGTTTGAGGTCAAGCTTCGGTGGTTTGATGCTAGACGGTAGAGGCCTTGATGTGGTTGGTAGCAATTTTTCGAAATGGGGCCTCCACCGGCTAGTATCAACTACCGGTTTTTCTATATTTAATGCATGCACAATCTCACTAATGATAGGGTCTTTAGAATCCATGACGTGTGCTAAGCATGTCTCCAAACTTTCTAGTGGTTCAAGCTGGAGGAGTTCTTCTTCTTCAAAGGTTTCAAGCATGTTTACATCGAAAAACTCATCATCATCGACATCCCTATGTCTTTTGCCCAGGTGGAATACATTCACCTCTAGTGTCATGTTTCCAAAAGATAATTGCATCACCCCATTCCGGCAATTGATGATTGCGTTTGATGTGGCAAGGAATGGGCGGCCTAATATCACCGGTATTTGGGTGCTAGCATCCAAAACCGGTTGTGTGTCCAAGACTATAAAATCTACCGGGTAGTAGAATTTGTCAACTTGGACTAGAACATCCTCAACTATCCCCCTCGGTACACGGATAGATCTATCAGCGAGTTGCAATGTGGTTTTGGTGGGTTTTAATTCACCAAGACCCAATTGTTCATATACCGAGTATGGGATCAAGTTCACACTTGCCCCCAAGTCTAACAAGGCACGTTCAATCCGGTAGTCTCCAATGATACATGAAACTGTGGGACTACCAGGATCTTTAAATTTTGGGGGAGTCTTTTGAGTGAGGATGGCACTCACTTGCTCAGTTAAGAAGGCCTTTTGCTGCACATTATATTTGCGTTTTGTTGTGCATAGGTCTTTTAGAAACTTGGCATAAGAGGGAATTTGTTTGATGGCATCAAGCAAAGGGATATTGATCTTGACTTGTCTGAAAATTTCTAGAATATCTTGAGAATTTGGGAGAGATTTTGGGGCAACCAATCTTGATGGGAATGGTGCTGTGGGCTGGTAAATGCGTTCCGGTTGTTGTGGGGCTAAGTTAGATCCATTTTCATCCTCAGGACTTACCGGATCATTAGGCTCATCGGCCTTCACCGGAATAGTTTTGTCAATTTGTTTACCACTTCTAAGGGTGGTAATGGATTTAGCTTGCTCCATGTTTTGGTTGGAAAGATTAGGGATGCTTACTTCATGAACTTGCTTAGGATTGGGCTGAGGTTGGGCTGGAAAGGTCCCTTCCCTAGCATTCAAGCGTCCCTTAATCTCATCAACCGAGACTTTCAGCTCTTGGAACAATTGCTGATTTGATTCATTTATTTGCGCTTGCCCTTGCATAAACGCTCTCAAAGTATCCTCCCATGAGACTTGAGGTGGGGCCATATTTTGCATGGGTGGCCCTCTTTGGGAGTTGGTAGGATTGCCTGTTGGGGCATTCTTCCAACTGAAATTCGGGTGGTTCTTCCAACTCTCATTGTATGTATTACCTACTGGTCCATTGAAGGGCCGTTGATAACCATATGTGGCATTGGCTGTCTCTTGCAACACTTCCTTAAATGCAGGAATTGTGGGACAATCTTGCGTAGCGTGTAAGTCGGTGAGACAAATCCCACATGTGGTTTCAACAGCTTCCTTGGACTTGGAAACTCCATTTTTGCTAAGTTTCATGGCCTCAACCTTCCTTGTGAGGTTGGCTATCCTTGCATTTACGTCGTCTTCCTCTTTAAGGACATATATCCCTCCTTTCTCTTGAGTAGGCTTGGGGTTCTTGGGTTTATCCGAGGTGTCCCAAGATTGGGCATTTTCAGCCAACATGTCCAAGTAACTCCAAGCATCATCTGGATTTTTACTCATAAACTCGCCATTGCACATCATTTCCACAAATTGGCGCATATTAGGACTTAATCCATCATTGAAAAAATTTATAATTCGCCAACTCTCATAGCCATGATGTGGGCAAGCAAGCAGGAGTTCCTTAAATCTTTCCCAACATTGAAAGAATGATTCACCCTCTTTTGCTGAGAAATTCATTATGGCCCTTCGAAGAGTGTTTGTCTTATGAGCTGGGAAGAACTTTTTCAAGAATTCCCGGTTCATCTCAACCCATGACCCAATCGAATATGGTCTAAGAGAGTGAAGCCAATCTTTGGCTCTTTCTTTCAAGGTGAAGGGAAAAAGTTTAAGTCTGATTGTATCCCCAGAAACATTGGGATAATGCAAGGTGGCCAACACTTCTTCGAATTCTTGCAAGTGTAAGTATGGGCGGTCAGAGTCTAGCCCATGGAATTTAGGTAAAAGTTGGATTACTCCCGGTTTTATGTCAAGGGTCCCACCATTAGCTGGTAGAACTATGCAAGAAGGTGTAATTGTACGAGCAGGTTGTAGGTAATCCCGTAGTGATCTCATTGGAGGAACATTATGTACCTCATGCTCTCCTACTCCTTCCTGATTTGCGTTTGTGGTTGGAGTAGGGGGTGGAGGATTCCTTAAGGGTGTTTGCTCCATACTCCCTAAACTTTCACAATGCTCTTGATAATTCCGGACTCGTCTATGGACTGACAATGGTCCAACTAAACCACCTTCAGATTGGAGACGATTTGAATGGTTACGTTCCCAACGGGACATAAACCACTCAATCAGAAATCAAAACTAATCTTAACCTAGAAAACTGCAATCTGAAAATTCTAAAAATAAGTTAGAAAGGTATCACCTGATGCGCTTAAACTGAAAGAAGAATTCCTACAAAACAGAAAACTTTGTTAGTTCTAAGAAAAATCAGAAAAACCTATCTACTTCTACAGCCACTGAAACTATTTGAAAACTATTATCTAATTTCCCCGGCAGCGGCGCCAAAAACTTGTTCGCTCGCCTCAAGTGTAAGGCTGCGATGTAGTAATAAATCTCGGTAAGACCGAGGTCGATCCACAGGGAAAAAGTAACAGCTTCCTAATTACTCCAGCAACTCAGTTAATAGAACAAATTCAATTTCAATAGGATGTTTAATCAAAACAGTAACTTAATGAAAAATCAGAGATATAATGTACTAAGGCTTCAAGGATCCACTTGTAGCAATCCTATGTTACTTCAGTCAATCCAAGTAGAGAACACAACTAGATTCGAAGTCCTATCTCTCATCTAGTTGGAAAGTAAAGCATTCACACACATTCATCCAATTCAAGTTGAACTTCCAAGTTCAAGTCCATTCAATCAATGTAGAATTCAAATTCATAGCCTGCGGAGTAACAGCCATGCCTATGGACTATGGCCTGCTCAAGGATTACTACAATTCGAATCTAAACAAGCAACCTGTGATAATCTCAGAGAATTAAAAGGAATTCATGTCCGGAGCACATGAACTCAGATAAGACATCTCAAACTACCACCTATTGGACTGAAACATAAGAAAAATCCAACTTTGAATTAAAAGTACTTGAATCAAACTGAAATTAACATAGAACTGGCTACAAGCTTCACCTCTCAGCCTTAGCTGAGAGGTTTTAGCCGAGCATAGTCATGCTACAACTAAAAACTCGAAAATAAAGCATAAAACTAGAAAAACCCGAAGATAGATGTTGCAGACGCTCCACAGTCGCCTTCAGCCTCCAAACTCACGTTCCTTCTCTTCTCTGATGCCTTAGGGAGAGCCCCTAGGTGGCCTTTTATAGCAACAATCCCCCCTTGCGTCGGATTCTGCGAAAGCCTTCGCATTGCGCAGCAATTTTCGGAGTCCCAATTTAGAAAGGAGACTTCTTACGCAGGGCCGACCGGTCACCGGCCTGGCTTTTCAATTACTCCAGAAAGCTCAGCCGACCGGTCATGACCGGTCGGCGTGGGTTTTCAATTGTTCCAGCGTGCATGCCCGACCGGTCATGACCGGTCGGGCTGCTTCTCCTTCATCCAGTGCCTATGGCCGACCGGTCATGACCGGTCGGCCCCAATGCAATGTGTCCAGTCTTCCTGGCCGATCGGTCAAGACCGGTCGGCCTCCTTCCATTTACATCTTATATGTGGCTGACCGGTCGGACGACCGGTCAGCCTTGGTTTTTCTTCCACTTTTTCTTCTTTTCTTCATTCTCTTTTCTCCCTTTTTCTTCTTCTTTCTTTGATCCATCCTAGGACTTCATGCAATGTCTTCAAATACATTCTTTTGGCTCCAATTTAATGAAATCCACTCTCATCCCTACAATCACAGAAACACGTGTTAGATGGGTCTTTAAATCGTGAAAATCATGCAAACCATGTCATGTAATGGGCAATGCAATGTATAAATTGGAGGTTCAACATCTTCATCCAAGGTTCTAAATCAGCTCTTTTGGTCATCAATTGGGTAAAGTAACTCTCATTCCTACAACCACAAAACATGTATTTGATTAGTCTTTAAATTATGAAAACCATGCATAATGAGTGATGAATTGGGGTTAAAATATGCACAATTAAGAGCTCAACATGCGAAAGGTTCCTAATGTTCAGTGGCAGGGAGTTCCTAGACGTTTATTGCTCTCACACGTATCATAACATACATGACATCATGATAATCATGTTCCATTTATAATAAATCATAAAGTGTATTAATCATAACCTCATCCTCGTATATTTCATATAATTCTATCCGTTGATGATTCGCATCCTATCTCTTATTAATTGGAATATCATCTCTGATGGAAATGACCTTATTGGGCTTTAGCTCACCAAAATCACCACAGTTCCTACAGAATTTTATGAGGAAGAAGAAGCGACTGAAGCGGAATATCTAGACGGCTACTTCTATTATAAGCTTTATTTTAGATTAGGTTGTTTAATTTATTTCCCTTTAAAGTTGATGTAAATAAACTTTAGTAGACTTAATTAATTCATAGAGTAGATGTAGTTGCTTAATTTAATTTACAGTTTGAGATTTAAACTATAATAAATAAATTACCTTAGTTTAGTTAATATTGTTGTATGTGGAATGGAATTTCTCTAAAGTGATGCTTGAATTTTAAATTCACACCCTAGAACTCGGGCTTTGGGTCATCGTACTCGAGTTCCGAATTTCGGGTTGTGACACCTTTAGTTAACTTTGGATTGAATTTCTAGTTTGAATAAAGTATGGATTTTTAGAAGTTCTATGAGAGTTTGTGTACTCCGGACATGAGTTCCTTTCAATTCTCTGATATTTCCATGATTGGGTTGTTTGAATTCAAATTGTAGTAACCCCGGAGCATGCCATAGTCTCTTGGCACGGCTATTACTTCGAAGGCTACAAGTTCAAGTTTTATGTCCTTCGTTAGAACTCGAAATCTGATTTTCAGATTTAAGTGGAACTGTTTGTGCTTGAATACTATATTTTCCTATTAGATGAGAGATAGGACTTCGATTTTAATTGTGTGTGTGCTTGGATGAATGGATTGGTATTGGACTACTACAAGTGGATCATTGATGCTCTAGTTCTTCTTATTTTCAGATTTTTCTGTTTTATGTTCTTAAAAACCAATTTTTCTAAACTTTCTTAGATTCCAGTTATTAGAGTAGTTGGAAGTGTTTACCTCTTTCCCTGTGGATCGACCTCAGTCTTATCGAGAATTATTACTACATCGCAGCCTTGCACTTGAGGCGAGCGAATAAGTTTTTAGCATCATTGTCGGGGAAAAGGTTAAACTGTTCTAATTGTTCTAGTAGCTATAGAGTAGTCTTAGTTAGGTAGGATTTTCAGCTTTTTCTAGAAGTAGATTTTTTTATTTTTTCTAGATTATTAACAATTTTCTGTTTTTTATTTTGTAGGGCTAGTTGTTGCCGACATAGATCTCACTCTATTGGGTAACATCTCACCATCTCCCTTCTTTTTTTCTTTTTTTTCTAGATTATGGTAGTTTTCAATTCCTTAGAATTTCATCATGGCAAATTGGATGGGTAGTGCTTATGCATACCTTTTAGGAGATGAGAAGTCGAACCATGGGATCCAAACTTATTGTGACCAGATTCCCTTCAAGCATGAGTGTTTTTCTGAGATTCAAACAACCTCCACTACACCCCCCCTCCAAATGTAAGACGATGCATGATTACATTAATGAAAATAATACACATGATGAGACACGACGTAAGATGATGGGGGAGTATCGGAATGAAGATAAATCGAATAATGATCAATCGAGTAGAACACTACGTGATTATTAGATTGAAAATAACATTAGTGTTCCACCGGGTATGGTAAGAGGTGTGCAACAACAAAAGGAGTGGGTGCATAATGACCAACCGGTTAAGAAAATGCGTAATCACTTGTATGGATATGCTTATCAACCATTATACAATTCTTCATCCCACAACGTGTATAATCTTAATAGAGGAAGCTGTTGAGCTCCCATTTTATACATATTCTATCTTATTGCATCGCATTATATGCATGGTTTGCATGCTTAAAAGACACATCTAATGCATGTTTTGTTGTGTAGGAATGAGAGAGAGAATGCACTCAATTGATGATAAAAAGACCACCTTTGAAGCCCCTTAATAATGATCCAAGGTGGGCCAAAGAAGGAACAAGAAAGAAGGAGAGAAGGGAAGAATGAAAGAAAGAAAAAATCAATGAGAGAATGACTAGACTGGTCAAGACCAGTCGGCCAAATAGGCACGACCGGTCAAGACCGATCGACCACCCCTTCCATGCTTGCTGGACCAATGCCCCGGCCAATCCGACCGGTCAAGACCAGTCGGCCACATGCAGACAACAAGCTGCACTTTCAAAATTTGAATCTGAGTTTCCTAGTGCGGCTAGGACACACGATTTTGCGTTTTTCTCATGTAGTGGAACTCCAAATCTATAAAAGGACACCTAGGGGTGGATCTAAGGGAATCATAAAAGGCTTGAGAAGTCGTGGGAGGTGGAGAGGATCGCTGTGGAGCATTTTTAACTCCTCCGAATCGATTTTTTTTTATGTTTTTAGTAGTTTTTCCTTTGAGTTTTAGTTTAACTTATTAATGGTTGACTAAACTTTTTAGCTAGGGCTAAGAGGTGAAGCTTTTAGTTGTTTACAATGTTTAATTCGAATTAGTTCAAGTACTTTTGGATTTTATGAAGAACACTTCTAGTTCAAGTTTGAAATAAAATTAATATTTTTAGTTAATCTTCTATCTCTTGTTATTTCTCTTATATGGAATGTTTTGATTACTGAGATTGCTTAATGGGCTGTTAATTGATAGGATTTTGGGTTGTAGAGATCTTAGATCCATCATGATATGTTGGATGCTAATGGATCTTACAAACTAAGTTTCCTAAGTGCTTATCTATAACTAAACTAGAAGAAGTTCTTATCTTTGGGTTTTGATTTGAGATAGGTGTTTATATATTGATTTTGGTTCAATAAAAGTTTAATTCATACTTCTAAATCAAGTCTAGTGACAAGGCTTGAGGAAGAATGGTGAATGTGATCTTGCTTGTTTTGTGAAGGATTGGGTTATGTGATTGAATATACCCAATGCCTTAGTTGATTATGAGAGAACCATATCAATGGATGATTCATCTATGTTAGATGCATTATGATGATTTGATTGCTCTATATTCCGATTGGATAGGGATAGAACTCCGATTTCAATTGTGTTATTGGCTTGAATAGTTTGAATTGGCATTGTGAATGATTATTAGTGGATCCTTGGTGCTCTAGTATTTATTTTCCTGATTTAGTTCTTAAGTTCATAGTTTTATGTTATTAAATTTCATTCATTAATATAAATATGAGTTTAGCCCATCATAGTTATAAAACTTAGAATTTTTATGACAATCCCTGATGATTGACCTCGGTCTTACTGAGAATTATTACGACATCGCAGCCTTGCACTGGAGGCGAGCGAACAAGTTTTTGGCGCCGTTGCCGGGGATTAGGTTAACGGTTTTGAATTTTTTAATTAGGGTATAGTTAGGAGATAGGTTAGGTTAGGATTTACTATTTTTAGGTTTTTATCAGAATTTTCTACTACCTAATAGATTTTGTTTATTTTGTAGGATCTTCTTCACTAACCTAGTTCTTCAAATTCGGTAACCCCGTTCTAACTTAGACTCATTTAACTTTTAGTTTTTATTTTTATTTTTGATTTTATATTAGTTAGTTTTTGTGTGTTTTATACCGCATTGGGAGCATGATCATACATCACGACTTCTAAATGCGGGAGATTTAGTTGAAGGCCTAGTCTATGACAGACGAGTTAGAAAACGTCTACGACATCCTGAATCGTCTGAAATCATGGTTGAGAATGAACCACATAATGTTCAAGATGTTGAGCATAATGCACTACCAATTAGGACGGAACATAATGAGAATGAGAAGCATTGTTCCTCCGATTAAAACATTGAGGGATTATCTACAAACGGAGAAAACAACCACGTCTTCTACATTGTTTTTCCAACTAATGCAGGAAATGTGGATCTTAAACTAGGAATTATCAAGTTACTCCAGAAATTTAATGGACTCTACTCTGAAAGTCCATATGCGCACCTTAGTGAACTTGAGGAGATTACCAATACCTTTTAATTTAGTGATATCTCCCAAGATGTAATCAAAGTGAAATTGTTCCCTTTCTCTCTAAAGGATAAAGCCAAAGCATGGTTTCAATCACTTAAACCTAGAAGCATCAGGACATGGCTTGAGATGACCCGGGAGTTCCTTAAAAAGTACTTTTCGGTTCATAAAACCAATGCACTAAGGCAGACCGTCATTTATTTCTCCCAAAAATCAGATGAAGCATTTTTTCAATGTTGGGAGAGGTTCAAAGACCTTTTATTAGAGTGCCCACATCATGGTTATGAAAAGTGGCGCTTGATTGACTTCTTCCATGATGGATTAAGTTCAAACATGCGCCAATTTGTTCAAATGATGTGTAATGGTGAGTTTTTGAACAAATCACCTGATGATGCTTGGGATTACTTTGATATGCTAGCCGAGAATGCCCAATTTTGGAACATCTCTAATCCGACTAGTAATCCTAAGTCAGCCCCAAGAAAGAAAGGAGTACATGTATTAGATGGGGATGATGATTTAAATACAAAGGTGGCGGGTCTCATAAAGAACGATGAGGCTATAGAATTAAGGGGTGTTAACATGATAACTACTGGTGAAGTTGTTAAGAGTGTATGTGGTATTTGTGAGAGTGATGTTCAGTTGACAAAGGATTGCCCAACAATCCCTGCGGTTCAAGATTGTTGAGCTCTTAAATGTGCATATTCTAACCTCATTTCATCACTAACTATGCTTAAAATACATGATTGAAGACCCAACTAATGCATTGTTTTGTGGTTGTAGGAATGAGAGAGGAAGTTCATCAATTGGAGGCTTAGAGGTGCTTCTTACACACTTTAAAGACCAAAGGAACAAAGGACTAAAAGTGGAGCAAAGAAGCAACGGAAATGGAGGAGGAAAATGTGAATAAAATCACATATTTATTGCCAAACTGCCCAGAAACAGTAAATATGTTGTATTGATTTTATGAGGACTGGCCACATGTCCGACCGGCCAGATGGACTGGTCGATCGGCCAGCTGAAGGGTCGGCCTGTGCAACTTCACCTCCAGCGATTTCAACAGTTTAAAGCAGTTTCTCCGGCCGGCCAGTTGATGGTTCAAACTGTGTAAAAAAGACTCCAGTGAAAATTGCATTTGCAAGCACTTTGTCCGACTGGCCGGTCAACACTTAGGAACATTTGGAGCTCCGAAAACCTCTACGCAAAGCGCTATTTTTGCGGAATTTCTGGAAGTTTCTTCTCACCTAGGGCCTTAAATCTATAAAAGAACTCATCTAGCTCGTTTTTAAGGCATCCTAAAAGAGATTTACCATTGGTGAGAGGCGGCGGAAGTCGGATCCGGAGTTCTACAACTCCTCCTAATTTGTTCTTCTAGTTTTTATGTTTTTCTTAGTTGTTTTCATGTTTCCTTGGATCACGAACGGCTAAACCTCTTAGCTAGGGCTAAGAGGTGAAGCTTGTAGTGAATCTAAGATGTTTTAATTCGGTTGTTTTGGTTTCAAGTTGGATTATTAGTGAATAACAATGGTTTGAAGTTTGAATAAACTTCTGAGTATTCTTTCTTAGTCTTATGATGGCTCATGGATGTTTAGAAGAATTGCTTGAGTTCTTAATTGTTTTGAATGGTTCTAGACCAGTACGCTCCGAGGAATCAGATTCATTACGCTCTAGACCATGTATTCTTATGTGGGAACTTTTAAACAAAGTTCTACTTTTCTGAATTTCTGAATTATGTGTGATTTTGTTAGTGATTTGAATGAAGTTCAAATCATGATCTAGTTATGCTTTGTGACAGAGTTTAATGATGATTATAATTGTGATCTTAACCTATTGGAACTAGGATTGACCTATGCAATTGAGTGTGCTCAAGTCCTAACTTGAATTGAGGGAATCATGCACATGAATCACACATATGACAGATTGTTTGTTACAGCTGTTCTATCATCCGGCTAGATAGGATTTGATTTTGATTCTAGTTGAGTAATTGCAAAACCATAGTAAATTGAGCATTAAGGATTGTTATAAGTGGATCCTTGAACCCCTAGTGCTCTTTCTTATTGATTACATTTAGTTTTAGTTCAAAATATCTATCTACATTCAATTCCAAAATCCTGTTTAGTTAGTTCTCAATTAGAAACCATTGGAAGTGTTGTGTGGGTTCCTACACAAGTCCCTATGGATCGACCTCGGTCTTACCGAGATTATTACTACATTGCGACTCTACACTTAGGGAAGCGAACAAGTTTTTGGCGCTGTTGCTGGGGACTTTGAAGGGTTTTCACAAAATATCTGAAAATAGTTTCTACTTGAGAATTTTAGGAGTCCTTTACTATCCTAGTTTGTTTGCTTTGTTTTGTTTTTACAGGATTTTTACGAGTCGAAATAATCACTTCAAATCAGGTTTCTCTAACCCTTTTTCTTTTATTTTTCTGAGATTTGCATGCCACATTGGGTTCGGGATTCCAATAACCGACTCATTAGTGAAGGGGAAATTGTTGAAGGGATTGATAGGGAGCCACGTGCTAAGAAATGTTTAGATTCTCCAATTTTGTCTGAAAGTATGGCTGGAAGTCAACCCAACCCTATGGCCAATCAAAATTTGAGCAAAAACCAAACCGAAACGGGAGAGAATGAGGTTGAGAATGTTCCCCGACCTAAAACACTACGTGATTACATGTAACCTGCAAGAACAAGCACTCCCTCATGTATAGTTTTTCCACATAATGCAAGGAACATAGATTTTAAACCGAGAGTAATCCAACTCCTTCCCAAATTCCATGGACTAGACAGTGAAAGTGCCTATCAACATCTTAAGAAATTTGACGAGGTGATACACTTTGCAAATGTAATTGATGATGTAGGGAGGCTTAAATTATTTTCTTTTTCCCTTATTGAAAATGCTAAGGCTTGACTTCATGCATTAAGGCCAAGATCAATAGGCACATGGACTGAGATGACTAGGGAGTTCATTAAAAAGTTCTTCCCTGCTGACAAAACAATCATGCTGAGGCACCTTATCATGAATTTTGCTCAAAAAGAGGATGAGACCTTCTTCCAATGTTGGGAGAGGTTCAAGGACTTGTTAAATGCATGCCCACATCATGGCTACGAAATTTAGCGGGTAATAAGCTTTTTTTATGAAGCATTGACTTCACCCATGCGCCAATTCGTAGAAATGATGTGTAATGGAGAATTCATGAATAAGGAAGACGAGGAAGCATGGGACTATTTTGATGAATTGGCCGAGAATTCATAGTCTTGGGATACATCTAAATCAACAAATCCTAAGACAAGCCAACTGTTAATGTCAGATTTTGTAACGAGATCCTCCAGCTTTTCTCCTTCACTCCAACAGGGATTTTCACCACCAGACCTGAAGCAAGACAACAAATAAGGGTGGCTGGGGACCAGCCGTTAGCCCTCCGATGCTTAAGTTAGGCCACAGTAAGAAGAGAAGCCAAGCAAAACGGGACCAAGATTGAATGATGTGTGCGTACCTGCTCTTAATGGAGCCACCCCTTTAAATAGATCTGGAGACAATCCAATTTGTTACGTAAGATGTCGAAATCCCATTGATATCGCGTACGATACTGAGATCTTGCTGATTTCGTAGGATAAAATCTTATCTTTTGAGTCAAATCCAACCCGATGATTTACTCCAACAATCACGCCCCTTGATGGCAATCCCTTGAAATTCGGATCCATTTAGAGAAGATAAACCCAAAAGCCGACCTATACGGACTACCAATAAGCGTGGTAATAGCGCTGATATATCATGATAAGCTGGAAGCCGTAGTTGGAGTCATAACCTCCGAAAAGGAAGGAGACGCCCGTAGTTGGAGTCATAGCCTCCGAAAAGGAAGGAGACGCCGACGAGTCGGGGACCACCGAACTGGATGTGGCCCTGCTTGGTGTCGCAGAGGGATTGGACAAACTGCTCGACGGGAATCGGGTGCTAGTACTGAAGGCTAAGAGATTTCCGCAGGAAAGCTGCTCGCATATTAAAATGTGGTCGCGAGTCCAAGTACACACTTAGATGTAACGTCTTTCAACGACTTGTGAGAAGGTCTGCTCGCGAATCTAGTTTTCCATATTTGACTATCCATGACTCCTGATCAGGTGAGCTCGATAGTCGAATGGACGTCCCGCACTTAGCCAATATTCGACTCTCGATCTTACGATCTCGAGAGTCGAACCCGCACTCCTCTTTTACCCGTTCTGCGACTCTTGATCAGATGATCTCGAGGGCCAAATAAGCATTTCCACGTGAAGTCTTATCTCCACCATTTTGCCTATAACAGATGCCCCCCAAGTCCTTGCCGCCAAGAATTCTTAAGGAAAGGACTTAGCTTGCTGTCATGCGCAGCTGCCTCTTGCTTTTACTGAGAAGCCGTACATGATTAGGCTGGAATTAATGAGCGCCAGCCTTTCTGCAGTCAGGAAATGAAGAGGCGCTCACCACGTGTCCAAGTATTTAATGGGCGTGCCTGCTCGAGTGCTGTGCCGAACGAGAGATCGCCACGTGCTACCATATACGGCGGAATGATTGCCTATAAATATACGGAGTCCACCATATCTTCTGATTTTCACAGAAGTTTCAGAATCCTCCTTTGCTTTTCCAATCATCTTCCTCCGGAGCTCCTTGGTGTCTTCCTCGATCCCCTTTGGTGCTCTTTCTTTCCTTTTGCACTGTACTATTTCTTCTTTCTTTTTTAAATATCCCATGACTTCCGAGGAGAGTACCGTTCCTTTAGGAGATGCCACTCCGGAATCCTCTGCTTCTAGTAACGCAAGGGTTCCGGCAGGTCAGTATACAGCGGCCGGATATCCTTCCATTCTATCGGAGAACCGGCTGCTGGAGTTACAGGAGAGATTTTCGATCCCTGACTCAGTCGATCTCCGGTTACCCAGAGATGGAGAGACGCCAGACTCCCCTCCCCCAGGGTGTGTGGCATTCTATGAGTATCAACTCATTCTGGGGGTTCGCCTTCCCCTCCATCCCTTCATCCGGGATGTACTTTGGTATTATAAAATTGCCCCCGAGAAACTTATCGTGAATGGATGGAGGGTGGTCCTAAGCTCATTCGTCCTTTGGGCTCAAGCCGGGAACGGGGAGCTTACAGCTGATGAGTTCCTCCGCATGTTCTGCTTGAAGAAGGCACCCTCCAGCGAAGGCTGGTACTATCTATGTTATTGGCACCGGGATAACTTCGTGCTGGGGAAGCCCTCATCGAATTATCCCGGCTGGAGGAAGCGTTGGTTTTATGCATCTGGAAATTGAGAATTTGCTTCTTCCAGGGGCTCAAGAGTAAATCGTTTTTTCTGTGAAGGTAGGCAGTCCCGCATTGTGCACTTTTTCTTCAATTAAGGTTTTAGGGTTTCTCCATTTGACCCTTGTTTGTGCTCGCAGGTATCCCGGCCTTGAGAAAACCGAACTTGAAAGGGGGATCAACGAAAAAATCGTAAAAGTGTACAAGGTGCCTATTGGTGATAGGCACGTCGAGACTTGCTTGTCTCCATCTCGTCTTGCTGCAGCGGGCTTAATACCCGTAAGAGAAGTCGAGATGACGCAGGTTGGAGAAAAAAGAGGTCTGCTGCCCCGGCTGAAGGGCACGAGCTCCAAGAGGCAGAAGAAAACATCTGCTGGTCCATCTCACCCATCCACCGAAAAGGGTAGCGATCAGCCTGCTCCTCTCGCAAGCAAGGCGGGGGCTCCAGCAGGGCCCGCTATTCCTTCACTGGTGGTCGCACCCGGGCCGCCAGTGATTAATATCGCTGACAATTCCCCAGATGGGGTAGGGTCCAGCTGCCCCCCAGCTGAAGAGGCTCGTGAGCACACGGAGCCTCGAGAGATGGCTCCTGCCCGCGAGCTGGTTCCTGCTACCGAGCAGGGACCTGCTCGCGAGACGATGGCCCCTCCTCGCGAGCCGTCTGGGCTGATCGTTGCCCAACCTTCCTGCGGTGGAACATATTCTGTTCCTCGCCACCTCCACCCCATCTGTAAATTCTTATTTGAGAATGTCCCGCCTCAATCCTTCGGCTCTCTTCCCGAGCCAGGCCCCAAGAGCCTCTTCCTTGAGGCAGGGATGAGGATGGCTCAAGTAGAACCTCCTAGCCCAAAACTTTATTATTTTGGGGTTTCTTAAGTATTTCTTCTCACCCCTCTTTTTGTTTGCAGGGACTAGACCTCATCTTGCGGACGAAGCGAGACATCGTCGCTGCTCGCCGCGTAATAGACGAGGCAGATGAAAAAAGGATTGCTTTGGAGAAGGCGGTCCAGGGACGAGATCAACTCCTCAAATCCCGTGAGGCCGTGATTTCCAAGAAAGATGAGGAGAAAAATCCTCATAGAGAAAGTCCAGGTGTTGACCGAAAGGTACCAAGCTTTGGACAATAAGTTCGCGAAACTCGCCGACTTGAAGGAGAAGGCGGAGAGAGAGAAGGAGATCTTTCGCCAAGACAAGATCTCACTGGAGGAGCGACTTGCGGAGGCTAGGTCGCAGCTCAAGGAGGCCTACGACAACCTGACCAAGGAGCGCAACGCTCTCGCGCAGCTTAAGGACGACTCGATCCACTGGGACGAGGAGAGAGTCGCCCTTGCGAAAATGCTCTCGGAAGAAGGTCCTCGGGCAGTTTTCGAGTTCCGTTCTTCGTAGTAATATGACGACGAAAGGTACGAGTCATATGATGCTGGTCGCGACTTTGCGCTACGAGTAGTGCAACGAATGATCCCATCCTTTGATATGGGAGAGTTTGGTCGAGTCGCGACCATCATTGCTGCCGAAGAGCAGGCTGCTGCTGAGAACGAGGTGACTGAAGCCACTCAGGTTGAAGGAGCTCCAGAAATGGGCCCTGAAATTGAGAGCGCAGCTCCTCCTCCAAGGGATTGATTTTCTTTGTTTTCCTCTCTTGTATTCGTGAATGGATATTGTAAACATTTATCATTAATGAAAAAATATTTTTGGAAGTATTGTCCTCGTTTGCCTTTTCCTTTTCACGCAATGAATGCCTTCTCGTTTTTGTTTACTTTCTTTTCCATGTACTGAATGCCTTGTTGCAATGAGAATGTGCTCAATCCGGGGGTTCGTTGCGACCAAACCGATTGAGACCCCCAAGTTGGCTTCATGTTGACTCATCAGTGAATGCGAACCCTTAATCCGAGCACGAGTTACGCTGCTCGCAATTAAGGTGTATGGCGAACTGTGGTGCTCGCGATTAAGGTGTATGACTGTAATTCGAGCTCGAGCTACGGTACTCGCATTCCGGAGTGCGATCCCTCCTCTCACCAGTCGTGAGCAACTAACTCATGAAAAGGAATTAGACTCAATCCGGGGGTTGTTACGACCGTGTCCGCGTTGAGATAGACTGATCTATCGATTGAGATTTTAATTCTACCAAGGGCAGAAGGTTGGTCAAGAGATGGTATTCATTCTCTTCGAGGCTGTTCAGGTCCATGTAAATGGAGAAGCAACCAACTAGTAATGATTTCAGCCCTACCAAAGGTAGGCAATTGGCCAAGAGGATGTGTAAGCACTCTCTTCAGGGCTATTCAGGTCCATATAAATGGAGTAGTGGCCAAAAGATATCTTTCACTTTATTCATAAAACGCTATAATAAACTACATCGAATCTAAGGGTAGTATCGTAGCAAATGCTCCACGTGCCAAGGGCGACGTACAGGCTTCCCTTGCATGTCTTCAAGATAATAAGTACCGGGTTGCACAACCCTAATAACCCGATACGGGCCTTCCCAATTCGGATCCAATGAACGAACAGGAACTCCAAGATTTTGCCTTAAGACCAAATCTCCGAACTGGAAGGATCTAGGTCGAACCTTCACATTCCGATAACGAGCAATACGTTGTTGATATGCCGCCACTCGTACTTGGGAAGCATTTCTTCACTCTTCCAAGAGATCGAGATGAAGTCGGAGGTTTTCCTGATTGCTCGCGGGATCATACTGTTCGATCCGATATGAGGGCACTTGAATTTCCACTGGTACTACTGCATCAACACCAAATGCTAAGGAGAAAGGAGTTTCACCTGTCGATGTACAAGCCGTGGTTCTATAGGCCCATAATACCTCTGGCAGAAGTTCTGGCCACACCCCTTTACATTCACCTAGCTTGGTCTTTAAATGATGCTTTATGATCTTGTTCACTGCCTCGACCTGCCCATTCGCCTGAGGATGATATGGAGAAGTGCGGAGATTACGTATCTTCCATTTGTCACAAAATTCGCCAAAGGCTGCGTTGTCGAACTGCGTTCCGTTATCGGTAATTATAGTATGAGGGAGTCCGAAGCGACATATGATATTTTTCCACATAAACTTAGTAGTTTGTTTTTCAGTAATTTTGGCTAATGGTTCTGCTTCGGCCCATTTGGTGAAATAATCAACCGCCACGATCGCGAACCTATTCTGTCCCTTTCCCATAGGTAAGGGCCCAATGATATCGATCCCCCACTAAGCAAAAGGCCAAGGGCTGTCGACTGGGGTCATCCACTCAGACGGTACACGAGGTATAGGTTGACATCGTTGACACTTGTCGCATTTTTTAGAAAATTCGATGGCGTCTGCTTTCATAGTAGGCCAATAATATCCTTGCCTCATCGCTTTATATGCTAGAGATCGCCCCCTGGGATGATTACCACATGCCCCCTGGTGTACTTCATCTAGAACACGATGTGCTTCTTCTGGATGAAGACACCTTAAATAAGGTAAGGAGAAGCTTTTTCGCAACAAGATTCCATCTTGTAAGGTGTACCTGGCAGCTCGAAGCCGAATTTGTCTTGCAGCTTTCTTGTCTTCTGGTAGGTACCCATCTCTGAGATAAATGATGATAGGATCCATCCAGCATGGAGACGAGTGTACCGATATAACTTTCTCGAGAGTCACTTGGTCGATACTCAAATGCTGACGGTGCTCGATGGGGATCGAATGTGATAGCTCCGATTCCGGTGCAGAAGCGAGTTTTGCCAAGGAATTGGCAAGTTGGTTCTGCTCGCGAGGGATATGAAATATTTTATAAGTCTTCAGTTTGGCGAGCAGGATGAGGACACGAGACTTGTATAAGGCCATTCTTTCTTCTTTGGTTTCGAATTCACCAAGAACTTGGTTGACAATGAGCTGGGAGTCGCTATGAATTATCAAATTCTGGACTACGAGGACAACGGCTAGCTCGAGGCCAACAATCAGGGCCTCATATTCTGCTTCATTATTGGAGATGCGTGATTCGAAACGCAGAGCATATTGAAAATGCGACCCGTCGGGAGCCACTAAAATCAGGCCCGCTCCACTACCAGTGGCCCGCGACGACCCGTCCACGAAAAGAGACCAAGGAGGCTGGTCGCTGGTCATGACATTATCTTCAGAAGAATACGTAAATTCAGCGATGAAGTCAGCCACGGCCTGGCCCTTGACTGCTGTCCTAGGACAGAATGAGATATCATGCTCACTGATCTCGACCGCCCATTTAGTCAAGCGTCCTGAAGCCTCAGGTTTTTGAAGGACTTGGCGTAGCGGATGATTTGTTGGTACTAAAATAGCATGGGCTTGAAAGTATGGTCGCAGTTTTCGAGCCGCAGTGACTAAGGCTAGGGCCAGTTTCTCCATATCAGAATACCTAGTTTCTGCATCGACCATTGCTCTACTGACATAATAAACGGGCCTTTGCACCCCGGAATCTTCTCTTATTAAAGCGGCACTAACGGCCGCGGGAGACACAGATAAATAAAGAATGAGTTGCTCATGTGCTACAGGCCTAGATAAAATGGGGGGAGCGCTCATGTATTGCTTCAATTATTGAAAAGCTTCTTCACACTGAGGTGTCCACTTCCAATCAGACTTGCACGAAGAAGTTTGAAGAAGGGCAAACACTTGTCAGATGCTCGCGAGATGAACCTGTTCAATGATGCGATGCGACCTGCTAGACGCTGAACGTCTTTCAGAGTAAGAGGGGATTTCATCTCTATCAATGCTTTAATCTTTTCAGGATTTGCCTCAATTCCACGCTGGCCAACCATGAACCCAAGAAATTTTCCTGCAGACACTCCAAACGCGCATTTTTCTGGATTTAACTTCATTTGATACTTCCTCATCAGATCAAAGGCTTCTCGAAGATCTGAAATCTGGTTATCTTCAACGATGCTTTTCACGAGCATATCGTCGACATACACTTCCATATTCCTACCGATTTGAGCAGCGAACATTTTGTTTACAAGACGTTGATAAGTGGCCCCTGCATTTTTAAGACCGAACGGCATTACCTGGTAGTAATATAGTCCTCGATCTGTGATGAAGGCAGTATGCTGGCTATCAGGTGGATGCATCACAATCTGGTTGTAACCAGAATACGCATCCATAAAGCTGAGGAGGGCATGTCCAGCTGTTGAGTCGACCAACTGGTCGATCCGCGGTGTCGGAAAGCTATCTTTGGGGCATGCTTTGTTTAAGTCTGAATAGTCGACGCACATCCTCCATTTGCCATTAGTTTTCAGGACGAGAACTACGTTTGCGACCCACTCTGGGTAGTCAACTTCCTTTATGAAATTAGCCGCGAGAAGCTTTTCAACTTCTGTTTTGATTGCCATTTGTCTTTCCGCAGTAAAGGCACGTCGACGCTGATGTACGGGTTTATGCTTTGGGTCAATGTTGAGACGATGTGCGATGACATCAGGATCGATGCCTGGCATATCTTTATGAGACCAAGCAAACACATCCTTGTAATCGGTGAGGAAACGGATCAAATTTTGATGATGGACAGTGGTCAAGGAGGACCCGATGCGCACGATCTTAGATGGGTCGTCTTCGGTCAGGTGGATCGCCACTGTTTCCTCCCCTGGAGTTCATGATTTCAGAGCATTTTCTCTTGGATCCAACGCGGTGGCGGGAACGTCGGATGAACCTTGAACTATTTCCATGACAGGTGTCGCTTGAGCCTTCTTTCGATCTTAGAGGGCTATCTGGTAACAGGACCGTGCCTCTTGCTGACTTCCTCGCACGACCCCGATGCCATTTGGGGTCGGAAATTTAACACACAGATATGAAGGGTGCAAGGCCGCTCCAACCTTAGTCAGAGACGGCCGCCCCAAAATGGCGTTATATGCTGATTTTCGATCCACGACGAGGAAGTTTACGAAGACGGTGGTCTTCGCTGGACTCTCTCCAAAAGTAACTGGGAGATCGATGCTTCCTTCGGGTGTTACTACCTCTCCTCCAAAGCCGACGAGGGGGGTCGATACTGGCTTGAGGAGGCTTCTGGATAGTGCCATTTTGTTGAAAGCCTCTAGATACAGAATGTCGGCTGAGCTACCTGTATCCACCATAATCCGATGAGTCAGATAATTTGATACCTTCAATGTGACCACGATAGAATCTTCATGAGGGAAGTGGATTCCCGCTGCATCTTCGAGGGTGAAAGAAATTGGAGGATGGCTTGCTTTTGAGGAGCTGGACGTCTGTTCCAGCCAATAGATTTGCTGGGGTTCTTTGGACGCCTTTCGAGCGTATGCTTTTCTTGAAGCTTGAGAGTCACCCCCACAAGCTGGTCCCCCGACGATAGTGCGAATTTCTCCCGTGGGCTCGGCGTCCTCCTGGTCGGTTTGATGATGAGGTGGTTCCTTTTGGCGAGATGAGGTCTTCGCCCTTTCTGGTGATCGATTTTTACGAGCAACATAATCCTGGAGATGGCCTTTTCGAATAAGGGCTTCGATATGGTCTCGTAAAGAGATGCAGTCCTGGGTCCTATGCCCGTGATCTTTGTGAAAGTAACAGAACTTACTCTTGTCCCTCTTCTCGGGATCGGATTTGATCTTTGCAGGCCACTTCACATATGGCTTGTGTTTAATCTCCATTAGAACCTTTTCAGGAGACTGATTGAGAGGAGTGTAATTATGATATTTACCAGAGTAAGGCCTCTTGGGAGAACGATCGCGCTGGTCACGACGGTATTTCTTATCCGTAGAAGAGGCTCCTTCTGGCTTGCGCTTCTTGCTCTGTACTCCATGGCGTGTCAATGCGACTTCTTCTGCATTGATATATTTCTGAGCTTTGGCTTGAAATTCTGCCATAGTTTTCGGTGGGCTTTTATCTAAGGCAAACCTGAATTTCTCGCTCGTTATCCCGGCAATGAGGGCTGTAAGACCCTTTTCTTCGGTGTATCCCTCAGTTTGAACGGCTTCGGCAGTGAATCGTACTGTGAACTCCTTTATTGTCTCCCCATGCTGCGGTTTCAAATTCATCAGATGGGAGGCTGGCTTCTTAATGCGAATACTCCCCATGAATTGAGAAAGGAATATCTCTGATAATTGGGAAAAGAAACTGATGGAACGGGGCTTTAACCCCCGGAACCACGTACGAGCTGCATCCTTCAATGTTAGGGGAAAGGCCCTACACATGATTTCTGAACCATGTCCCTCCAACTCCATGAGGGACCTATATGTTTCCAGATGTTCCAGAGGGTCGCCAATTCCTGTGTACGGAGCGATAACAGGCGCTCGATACTTTCTGGGTAATGGGGCTTCCATGACCTCGCTGGTGAAGGGAGATTCAGATTGGTGTATTGCCGCCATGACGGCAGATGGCCAATTTGCCTGGTATCGCTGTTCCATAACATCAAAACGGTCTTGGATTCTTTTGAGATCTCCTTCCCATGGTAGGGTATAGCTAGATGTTTCGGCGGTGGAGCCTTGCGGTTGAGGTTGTCGAGACGAACTGGAATGTATGGAATGTGGAGATGGTACAGGGGGATGGCCGCCGAGTGGCGGGACCTATGGTTCGTCCATAGAATGTCTGGAAGCTACCGGTATGGGTTGCGGTGGTAACCCTTCAGAGGGTTGTCTTTGCGGTTCGGGGAAGTGCTGATCAAGCCGGTTTGACAGCGCTTGGACTCCGGCGTTTAGAGTTAGGAGAGTGTTTCCGAGGAAACGTAGGACATCATCTTGATTTCCAGAGGCTTCCAATAATGGATTTGTTGGCGGCATATTCGGGGCTCTTTGAGGGATATTCGTCGGAGCAGGTGGAAGGATAGGTACGAATTCCGTCTCATCAGGCGGAGGTGGTGCCTGTCTTGAAGTTGAAGGATGAACAGTCTTTTTAGGAGGCATCGCCGAAGGAGTTTTATCGGTGGTTAGCACGATTGATTTTGATGATCAAGTCGTTCCCACAGACGGCGCCAAACTGTTAATGTCAGATTTTGTAACGAGAGCCTCCGGCTTTTCTCCTTCACTCCAACAGGGATTTTCACCACCAGACCTGAAGCAAGACAACAAATAAGGGTGGCTGGGGACCAGCCGTTAGCCCTCCGATGCTTAAGTTAGGCCACAGTAAGAAGAGAAGCCAAGCAAAACGGGACCAAGATTGAATGATGTGTGCGTACCTGCTCTTAATGGAGCCACCCCTTTAAATAGATCTGGAGACAATCCAATTTGTTACGTAAGATGTCGAAATCCCGTTGATATCGCGTACGATACTGAGATCTTGCTGATTTCGTAGGATAAAATCTTATCTTTTGAGTCAGATCCAACCCGATGATTTACTCCAACAATCACGCCCCTTGATGGCAATCCCTTGAAATCCGGATCCATTTAGAGAAGATAAACCCAAAAGCCGACCTATACGGACTACCAATAAGCGTGGTAATAGCGCTGATATATCATGATAAGTTGGAAGCCGTAGTTGGAGTCATAACCTCCGAAAAGGAAGGAGACGCCCGTAGTTGGAGTCATAGCCTCCGAAAAGGAAGGAGACGCCGACGAGTCGGGGACCACCGAACTGGATGTGGCCCTGCTTGGTGTCGCAGAGGGATTGGACAAACTGCTCGACGGGAATCGGGTGCTAGTACTGAAGGCTAAGAGATTTCCGCAGGAAAGCTGCTCGCATATTAAAATGTGGTCGCGAGTCCAAGTACACACTTAGATGTAACGTCTTTCAACGACTTGTGAGAAGGTCTGCTCGCGAATCTAGTTTTCCATATTTGACTATCCATGACTCCTGATCAGGTGAGCTCGATAGTTGAATGGACGTCCCGCACTTAGCCAATATTCGACTCTCGATCTTACGATCTCGAGAGTCGAACCCGCACTCCTCTTTTACCCGTTCTGCGACTCTTGATCAGATGATCTCGAGGGCCAAATAAGCATTTCCACGTGAAGTCTTATCTCCACCATTTTGCCTATAACACCAACAAAAAGAAAAATGAGGAATTTATGTCCTCTCAGAAGAAGATAACATAAGTGCACATGTGGATAGCCTCACAAGAAAGGTCGAGGCCATGGAATTGAAGAAGGGAGAGAAGATTAACTCAAAGGATGTGGAAATTGTTTGTGAAATTTGTGCCGGGAATCAACATGCAACACATGATTGTCCCACAATTTCTGCATTCTAAGATATCTTACAAGAACAATCAAATGCCATAAACAGTTATCAACGACCATTTAGTGCTCCAAACTCAAACACGTATAACTCTAGTTGGAAGAACCATCCCAACTTCAGTTGGAGGAATAGACCAACTGCGACTGCAAACAATACCCCCTAAGCTCAACCTTTATTAGGTCCATCCCTAGTAATCACACCAAAAGCTACGCTAGAGGAGATGCTGGGTGCATTCGTATCGGTTCAAGCTGAATATAACAAGACTAATTCTCTGAAAATTGATGGGTTCATGCAAGAGCAACTGAAATTCAATCAAAACTCATCTCAAGCCATTAATGACTCGAAAACCTTAATGGATAGAGTTGAATTTCATCTCAGTGTTAGGGAGAAAGGCACACTTCCTGCCCAACCTCTCCCTAACCCAAGAACCAAATTTGATATACAAGACCCAAGCTTGTCCTCCCAACATACGGAGCATGTTCACGCTATCACCACCTTGAGGAGTGGTAAAACAATTGATAAATCTAATCTGGTGAAGGCCCCAAAGCCTAAGATCTAGAAAATTCTAAAAAGGATGATAGCTCGAACAACACTTCACATGAGAAAGAACCGAAAAGGCAATACAAACTGGTTGCCCTGTTTTCCCAAAGGTTGATTTCACCCAAACCTTTAGACAAAAACTTGGAAATCTTAGAGTTTTTTAAGTAAGTGAAGATCAACATTTCGTTGTTGGATGCTATAAAACAAATACCATCCTATGCCAAATTTCTGAAGGAATTGTGTACAGTCAAAAGGAAACGCAATGTTCACAACAAAGTACTTTTAACTGAGAATTGGAGCGTTATTATCAAACAATAGGTACCCAAAAAATACAAGGATCCGGGTAGTCCTACCATCTCATGCATCATAGGTGACTACCGGATCAAACAAGCCTTACTTGATTTAGGGGCAAGTGTTAACCTCATCCCATACTTGGTCTATGAACAACTTGGGTTAGGTGAATTGAAACCCACCAAAACCACACTCCAACCTGCTTATAGATTTATTCGTATACCGAGGGGGGTGATTGAGGATGTCTTGGTCCAAGTCGATAAATTCTACTATCCAGTGGATTTTATTGTTTTGTATGCACATCCCGTGATAGGTACCAGTGCTCAAATTTCTGTCATACTAGGCCGCCCTTTCTAGCTACTTTAAATGCAATTATCAATTGTAGAAACAGGCTTGTACAAATGTCTTTTGGAAATATGACACTCGAGCTGAATATTTTTTATATATGCAAACAACCATGGGAAATCGATGACGAGGTCCACGAAATAAATCTACTTGAATCATTCGTGGAAGATACATCCCCCTTGACATTCTATTCCGATCCTTTGCAGGCATGTTTGGCCCACTTTCATGAGATTGATGATGACACGATATGAGAGATGGATGTCATTTTGGATGTTATGCCGGTACTTGATAATAAAAGATGGAAGGCATCATTTGAACCTTTGCCCTTAAGAAAGAACAAGCCTCTTCCATCTAATATCAAGGCACTGAAGCTCGACCTAAAACCATTACCCACTGATTTGAAATATGTATATTTAGGTCGAGATGAGACGTATCTGGTGGTAATATCTTCCCACTTGGATGAGGAGTAAGAGAGTAGGCTGATAGCCACTCTAATAGAGCATAAGAGTGCCATTGGATGGTCAATTGTAGATCTCAAAGGCATAGACCCACTGATTTGTACTCATCGCATACACATTGAAGAAAATGCGAAGACATCTAGGCAACCACAAGGACGCCTCAATCCAAACATGAAGGAGGTGGTTAAGACTGAGGTGTTGAAATTATTGGATGTGGGTATCATCTACCCAATATCTGGTAGTCAATGGGTGAGTCCAACTCAAGTAGTGCCCAAGAAATCTGGCATAACCATCGTATTCAATGCCAACAATGAACTCGTGCCTACCAAAGTCACTACCGGTTGGAGGATGTGCATTGACTACAGGAAGTTAAACACAGTCATGAGGAAAGACCAATTCATCTTACCGTTTGTTGATCAAATTTTAGAAAGGTTAGCGGGTCATTCCCATTTTTATTTCCTTGATGGGTATTCAGGGTATAACCAAATAGAGATCGCCCTAGAAGACCAAGAGAAGACAACTTTTACATGTCCATTTGGCACTTTTGCATATTGAAGGATGCCATTTGGACTATGCAATGCCCCTGCCACTTTTCAGCACTGTATGTTGAGTATTTTTTCTGATATGGTGGGGACGATTCTTGAAGTCTTCATGGACGATTTCGTAGTATTTGGTTGTAACTTTGATGAGTACCTTATGCACTTAAAAACTATTTTGAAAAGATGTGAAGAAAAGAACCTCGTGTTGAATTGGGAGAAATGTCACTTCATGGTTCAAAAGGGAAAGTCCTCGGTCACATCATCTCACAAAATGGAATTGAGGTGGACAAAGCTAAAATCGATCTTATCTCTAACCTTCCACCACCTTAGAGTGTACGAAATGTGCGGTCCCTTTTGGAACATGCCGGATTCTATAGACGGTTCATAAAGGACTTTAGTTCACTCTCTCGTCCTTTATGTCACCTCCTTCAAAAGGAAAACTCATTCGAGTGGAATGAAGATTGTCAAAATGCCTTTGACAAGCTTAAAGGTATGTTGACATGTGCTCCCATAATGCAACCACCTGATTGGAGCCTTCCTTTTAAAATTATGTGTGATACAAGTGACTACGCTATTGGGGCTATGTTAGGCCAGAGAAAAGAGAAAAAGCCATGCGTCATCTACTATGCAAGTAGAACCTTAAACTCAGCCCAAGCAAACTACACTACTACAGGAAAATAACTTTTAGCCGTAGTTTTTTCTTTAGACAGGTTTAGGTCCTACTTAATTGGATCCAAGATCATCATATTCACCGACCATGCTACGCTTAAGTACCTTCTCTCTAAGAAGGATGCTAAGCCGCGCTTGTTAAGATGGATCCTCCTACTTCAAGAATTTGACATAGAAATACGTGATAAGAAAGGAGTGGAAAACGTCGTGCTGGCCATCTCTCTAGACATGTTCTCACTGATTCCCTTGAGATGACCGCGATCAATGACATGTTCCCTGATGAACAACTATTTAAAGTCTCCCAATTGCCATGATATGTGGACATTGGTAACTATGTTGCTACAGGTACAATTCCAACACACTGGACCAAGCAAGATAAGGATAAGTTCTTCAACGAGGTGAGGAAATTCTTGTGGGATGACCCGTACTTATTTAAGTATTGTCCCGATCAAATTATAAGGAGATGTGTGCTGGATGATGAGCAACACAGTATCATCTCCTTTTATCATTCACAGGCTTGTGGTGGTCACTTTTTGACTAAGAAGACCACAACAAAAATTTCGCAATGTGAGTTTTATTGGCCCACCATGTTTAAGGATACTCAAGAGTTTTACAAAACGTGCCAACCTTGTCAGAAATTAGGAGGCATAACCCGTAGAAATATGATGCCACTCAATCCCATCTTACCAATCGAAGTTTTTTATTGTTGGGGCATCGACTTCATGGGTCTATTTTCATCTTCTTTTGAACACTTATATATTTTGCTTGCCGTCGATTATGTTTCAAAATGGGTCGAGGCGATTCCATGTTGGAACAATGACCATAAAACTGTCATTCGTTTCTTAAAAGAAAACATCATTTCCCAGTTTGGAACACCTCGAGTCATTATAAGAGATGGAGGGTCTCACTTTTGTAACCGCCCATTTGAAGCCTTAATGAAGAAATATGGTGTGAACCACAAAGTGATCACCCCCTATCACCCACAAATAAGTATACAAGCTGAGATATCCAAAAGGAAATTAAACATATTTTGGAAAAAACAGTGAACCCCGATCGCAAAGATTGGTCGCTTCATCGCTTCAACTTATCGATGTGCTTTAGGCTTACCGTACGACTTTCAAGACCCCCATGGTAATGTCTTCTTATAGACTCGTCTATGGGAAAGCTTGTCACTTGCTTGTGGAGTTGGAACATAGGGTATATTAGGCAATAAAGAAGATGAATTTTGATTCTGACAAAGCAAGCTCGTTGCGCAAGCTTCAATTGAATGAACTTGCGGAACTCCAGAACGAAGCATATGAGAATGCGAGAATTTAGAAGGACAAGACGAAGGTGTTCCATGATAAGAACATCCTTCATAAGAATTTCACGATTAATCAAAAGGTCCTTATGTACAATTCTCGGTTACATTTATTTTCGAGAAAATTGAGGTCTCGATTGACCGGTCCCTTCATTATGAAAATTGTTTATCCATATGATTCTATCGAGTTGTTGAATCCACGGAACGGTAACATTTTTAAAGTAAATGGTCAACGATTAAAACTGTTCTTTGAGAATTTTTTTTCAAAAGGTATGTCCATACCTCTGACTGATCCTGTGTCTTAGGATATTTGATCTCCTAGTCTGACGGAGGTATAAAGTAGTTTAGAATTATGATTTTCTTTGTTTTTCCATTGGTTTGTTAAAAGGAGGTCGAATTCTAGATTTTTGTTCTCTCAGGTACTCTCATTCCTCGCTCCCTTTATTTTATCATTTCTCTCATCTTTTACTCATTGCATATCTTTTACATTGAGGACAATGCAAGATTTGGTTGGGGGGTGTGGGATCACTAGGTTGAATCAGTGTTTTGTAACATCTCGAGCAATATGAAGAATATTTTTTTTTTTTGCGATTTTTTTGACAATTCAAATCTCCGTTGGAAAAATTTGTTTCTATGCATTCGGAATGGTGTAAGTATAAGAACAAGAGAGGCGAAGTGAGTGAAGTTGAATATCTTGAACAATCTCTAAGATACTAGTTTTATATGTGAATTCCGCTATTCTAATGATTGATAGAAATTCTAAATATTTTTACACTTAGTTCACATTACACGATTCTCATGCTTTGAAAGGATTATGTAGAATTGTGGATGTCTGGGTTTTGATTTGAGGTGTTGAGGAACCAAGCCGGGGTATTGTGTCCATCCTTGTTCATGGGAAAATAACGAAAGATATAGATTTTTAAAAATCATATCTAATGTATATGAAAAAGAATGGAAGGATGAAAACATGGGAATGATTGAAAATATGGTGGAAAATTTTGAAAAGGGTTGCCTATTACCAACCAGGGGATGGTTTACCCGTAACCAAAGTTGGAAATGGAAGGTAGTGTGAAAGCCATCGGAGGACGGTAAGGCAAATTCCTGTCAAAGGCTTGTTGTTGATCTGTACACTGTTAAATCTATACCTTAGCGAACTCATGAAGAAGGTAACCCCAGAAATTCATGAGATGAGCATTCACTGAGCACACTAGGTTAAATTGTTTGGACTCTTCTATTTATCAATCAATTAGCGGGAATTTCATATGAGTACTTGGTATGTTCTTGAAAGTTCAAGGTTTCAACTTCTATCACTAGGCATTTCAGAATTCTTGCACTTGCATGTCTTAGAGTGTATGGAGCCATAGTTTTTTAAGGAGAGTTGGGTTTTGAAGAATGGAATGTGTTCCACGCATGTTTTGCTTGGGACTAGCAAAATGCTGGTTGGTGTTCACTCCCCAAGTGTAGGGTTGCGAAGTAGTAATCATTCGGAAAGACCGAGTATCGTTCCCACAGAGATTTATGAATGGGTATTCTCAGAATTTGTCTAAAATAACTAGTAATTAAGATCCTATTAAGTACTAAAGCTAGAAAATAGTGATTTGGGTTTAAACAGTGAATGTGTAAGGTAATATCAATCTAAAAAGGCACTAGAGCGCTAAGGATCCACTTTTGACAAGTTTTAATGCATCAACACAACTAGGTCTCTCATAACTCAATCGGAATCGAATTCATATCTCTATCTGATCGGAATATAGAGCGGTTCAATCAACAATTATCTAAAACAGTTGCTCATTGATTGATTCGATTCCCACAATAATACTCAGGCCTTGGGCACACTCAATTGTGTAGGCCAAGCCTCTTTCCAATCTAGTTGAGATTCACAACCATAGCTTTCATCAAATCCTGTCACTAGACTAGATTACAACTAATGATTAGAACTCTAATTAAATCAAAATCAATCAGCAAACAGCTATTTCAGATTATAATAAAAAGATAAGAACTTTAGTTGAATGAGTTCCCACATGAAGATCGGGCCATTGTACACAAGGCAATCAAAGGGTCTACCATGCCCGGAGTCGATGATAGATCAATGAACTACACAAGCATAAACAATGCTCAGAAGGTAAGCTACCAAGCTTAGAATCACTAAGAATTACATGAGCCCGGAGTCATCAAGAGATCAAAGTAAAACCAAACTAGTACTTGATTCAAACTCATATTGAACTAAAATTCTTCAATTAAAACATAAAAGGAAACCTAGGTTGCATCAATCCATCAAAAACAAATCAAAAGCTTCACCTCTTAGCCTTAGCTAAGAGGTTTTAGTTCATCTCTAACATCCTTAAACTAGAAGCCTCAAAAAAATAAAAACTACTAAAATAGGAAGAAAACTAAGAAAACTTGAAGTAGAATCCGTCTCCCAAGCAATCCCCACGTCCTAGCATGCCTTGATATGAAGAGGAGAAGTCCCTTTTATAGATTGGCGCGGAAGATTCCAGATTTAGCAAGGAGTTACGCAATTGCGCAGAGAATTTCGGAGCTTCACGCACACGTTGTTGCACTGACGACCGGTCTGAGCTGTGGACGACCGGTCGCATGACCGGTCTCAAAACTGTATAATCTGTCCATAGAGTTTTTGTGTTTCTGAACTAGTCTCGACCTGTCTGGCGACCGGTCTAAGATGGGAAAAACAGTCCAAAATATACACTGTCGACCTGTCTGACGACCGGTCTGGGACCGGTCTACAGACAGGTCTAAGAACAAAAGTTCAGTTTTTCTTCTTTATCTCTTCTCTTTCTTTCTTGCTTCTTTCTTCCACCTTTTGGTACTTGTTATATTGATCTTCAATGCATATAAAGTGACTCTTTTAACCATGAATTGGGAAGTCTCCTTCTCATTCCTACAATCACAAATCCATGCATTAGATTAGTCTTTAAATCATGAAACGCATGCATAATGAGTGATGAATTGGGGTTAGAATATGCACAATTAAGAGCTCAACAGTTGGGGGGTGTGTTGAGTTCTTAAATGTGCATATTCTAACCCCATTTCATCACTAACTATGCTTGAAATACATGATTGAAAACCCAACTAATGCATGGTTTTGTGGTTGTAGGAATGAGAGAGGAAGTTCATCAATTAGAGGCTTAGAGGCGCTTCTTACACACCTTGAAGATCAAAGGAACAAAGAACTAAAAGTGGAGCAAAGAAGCAACGAAAATGAAGGAGGAAAATGTGAATAAAATCACATATTTATGGCCGACCAAACTACCTAGAAATAGAAAATATGCTGTATTAATTTTATGAGGACCAGCCACATGTTCGACCGGCCGGATGGACTAACCGACCGGCCGGCTGAAGGGTCGGCTTGTGCAACTACACCTCCAGCAATTTCAGCAGTTTGTTGGCCAGTCGGCAGATGGGTCAAACTGTGTAAAAAAGACTCCAGTGAAAATTGCATTTGCAGGCACTTTGTCCGATGTTCGCTCGCCTCAAGTGTAAGGCTGCGATGTAGTAATAAAACTCGGTAAGACCGAGGTCGATCCACAGGGAAATAGAAACAATTTCAAACTACTCCAGGACTCAATTTTGCAAGAATATCATATTCAATTTGGTAATTAACTAAAACAGTAACTTTAATAGAAAATCAGTAATTTAAAGTACTAAGGCATTCAAGGATCCACTTGTAGCAATCCCATGTCAATTCAATCAATCCAAGTATAGAACACAACTAGATTTGAAGTCCTCTCTCTCATCTAGTTGGAAAATAAAGCATTCACACACATTCAATCCAAATCAAGTTGAACTTCCAAGTTCTAGTCTCATTCAAACAATGTAGAATTCAAAACCATAGCCTTCGGAGTAACAGCCATGCCTATGGACTATGGCCTGCTCAAGGATTACTATGATTCGAATCTAAACAAGCATTATATGATAATCTCAGAGAATTGCAAGGAATTCATGTCCAGAGCACATGAACTCTCATAAAACATCTCAAACTACCACTTTAAGAAACTAGAACATGAGAAAAATCTAAACTTGAATTAAGAAGTACTTGAATTAACATGAATCAAACATGAAATTAGCTACAAGCTTCACCTCTCAACCTTAGCTGAGAGATTCTAGCCGAGCATTGTCATACTACAACTAGAACTCATAATAAAAGCATAAAAATTGGAAAAACTGGAAATAGGAGAGTTGCAGATGCTCCACAATAGCTTCCTCTCCTTAGAACCACGTCCCTTAGCTTCTCTGATGACCTAGGAAGAGCCCCTAGGTGTCCTTTTATAGTAAGAAAGCTCCCTTGCGTCGGAAACATCCAGAATCTGCGAAAGGTTACGCAATGCGCAGCAGATTTCAGAGTCCCGTTTTAGAAAGGACTCTGTTTACACAGAGCCGACCGGTCTAGACCGGTCGAATTGGCTTTTTAACCATCCAGGGAGTGCAGCCGACCGGTCAAGACCGGTCGGGCTTTTTTTAAAAAAAATAGTCAGCGTGCATAGCCGACCGGTCAAGACCGGTCGCTCTCTCTTCGCTTTGTCCAGGGTGCATGGCCGACCGGTCAAGACCGGTCGGTCCTTCTTCAATCTGATCAGCGCGCGTGGCCGACCGGTCCAGACCGGTCGGTCCTTCTTCAATTTGATTCTTCTTCCTTTCTTTTCTCCTCTTTTTTCCTTTTTTTCTTCTCCTTGCTTTCTTCTTTCTTTGGTCCTCTTTCATCCTTCATCCAATGGCTCTAAAGGCTTTCTTTTGATCCCTAATTGAATGAAGTCCGCTCTCATCCCCTATAATCACAAAACATGTGTTAGATGGGCCTTTAAATCATGAAAATCATGCAAACCATGTTATGTAATGGGCAATGCAATGTATAAATTGGAGGTTCAACACACCCCCCAACCAGCTTTTTGTTAGTCCCGAGCAAAACATGCGTGAAACAAGTTCAAACCTCCAAACCCAACTCTCCTTCAGAAACCATGTTTCCATCCATTCCAAGATGTATAAGTATAAAATTTGGAAAAATTAAGTGATAGAGATTGCAAACTTAAACTCTCAAAGCATAAGAATTGTCTACATGAAATTCCCGCTGATTGATTGATAAATAGAAGAACTCGAACAAAGTCAACCTAGTGTGCATAGTGAAAGTTCATCTCATGAGTTTCTGGGATCATCTTCTTCATAGGTTAAGTAAACCAAGGATTTTAAGGTGCACCGAGCAACAACAAGCTTATGACAGGAATTTGCCTTACCGTCCTTCCGACGGCTTTCACACTATGTCCCATTTTAGGCTTTGGTTACGGTTCGACCATCCCCCGATTGGTAATAGGTAGCCCTTTTCAGAATTTTCCACCATTTTTCTTTCCTTCCCGATTTCCTCCTTTCTTTCATTTTTCTTTTAAATTAGATAGGATTTTTAGAAATCCATATCTTCCGTTATTTTCCCATGGACAAGGATGGACAAAATACCCCGGCTTGGTTTCTCAACACCTTTAAATCAAAGTCTAGCTAATCCACAAATCACATAAACCTTTCAACTCATGAAAATCGTGTAATGTGAACTTGGTGTGAAGGTGTTCAAAGTTTCTATCAATCACAACAATAGGGGAACTAACATATAAAACCATTATGTTGGGAGAACTTCAAGACTTACAACATCACACACGTCGTATCTCCTCTTCTTGTACTCATATCATCTCGAATGCATGGAAATAAGGTTTTCTAAAAGAGTTTTGAAATTTTAGAAAATTCGAAAAAATTTGCGCATGTGAGGCTCGAATTGTTGCAACATGCTAGATGAGGAATCTCATCTCACCCCCCAACCAAATCTTGCATTGTCCTCAATGTAAAAAGATATTCAATTAGCATGAACATGAGAGCAATGGTAAAATATGAGAGAGAGAGAGAGAATCAATAATACCTGAGAGACCGATCATGGAAGTCTCCAACCTAACAACTAAAACCTACTAAAACAGTAAAACTAAAGAAAACCTACCTATGCTATACCTCCATCAGACTAGGAGATCAATCATCCTGATAGACAGGATCATTCAGGGTGATGGACATGTCCTCTGAATCAAATTTCTCAACAAATGGTTTAAGGCGTTGTCCATTAACTTTAAAACGGTTACCATTCGAAGCATTTTCAATCTCAACAGCCCCATGAGGAAAAATTTCTTTGATAATATATGGGTCGGTCCATCGAGATCGTAATTTTCCCGGAAAAAGATGAAGTCGGGAATTATACAAGAGTACTTTCTGTCCTTCATGGAAAGATTTCCTGAAGATGTGTTTGTCATGGAAAGCCTTCATCTTACTCTTGTAAATTCTCGAGTTCTCATATGCATCGTTTCGGATTTCATCAAGTTCATTTAATTGAAGTTTGCGAAGCGAGCTAGCCTTGTCCATGTCAAAATTTAAAGCTCGAATTGCCCAATAGGCTTTGTGTTCTATCTCCACAGGCAAGTGGCAAGCTTTCCCATAGACAAGTCTATAAGGGGACATTCCATTGGGTGTCTTGTAGGCGGTACGGTGAGCCCAAAGTGCATCATCTAATCTTAGGGACCAATCCTTGCGATCTGGTCTCACCGTCTTTTCCAAAATCTGCTTGATTTCCCTATTGGAGATTTCAGCTTGCCCACTTGTTTGTGGGTGGTATGGGGTACTCACTTTGTGCCGAATACCATATTTCTTCATTAAAGTTTCGAAAGGTCTATTGCAAAAGTGAGAACCACCATCGCTAATGATGGCCCGAGGCGTCCCAAATCTAGAAAGTATGTTTTCTTTGAGGAACTTGAGAACCGTACGATGATCGTTGGTTCTACATGGGATAGCCTCTATCCATTTAGACACATAGTCTACGGCAAGCAAAATATAGACATGTCCAAAAGATGAGGGGAATGGTCCCATGAAATCGATGCCCCAACAGTCAAAGACTTCAAGATGTTGAATTGGGGTGAGAGGCATCATATTTCGACGGGATAATCCTCCTAACTTCTGGCAGCGCTCGCATGCTTTGCAAAACTCGTGGGTGTCCTTGAATAGCGTGGGCCAATAAAAACCACACTGCAAAATTTTTGCAGTTGTTTTCTTGGCTGAAAAATGACCCCCACATGCTTGATCATGACAAAAGGAGATGACTGAATTATGTTCATCATCGGGAACGCATCTCCTTATAATTTGGTCTGGGCAATATTTAAACAATAGAGGTTCATCCCAGAAAAATTTGCGCGCTTCCCTTAGAAATTTACGTTTGTCCTGCACAGTCCAATGAATCGGCATCGTACCTGTGGAAAGATAATTGGCTATATCAGCGTACCATGGTGGATGTATAGCAACAAAGAGTTGCTCATCAGGGAATGAGTCCTCAATAGGTGACTCGTCAATGGAATTTGGTAGGACTAGGCGGGATAGATGATCCGCCACCACATTTTCTACCCCCTTCTTGTCTTTGATCTCCAAGTCGAATTCTTGAAGGAGTAGGATCCATCTAAGCAAACGGGGCTTAGCATCCTTCTTAGAAAGAAGGTGTTTCAGCGCCGCATGATCCGTATAAACAATGACTTTGGATCCTATTAAGTATGGCCTGAATTTGTCCAAGGCAAAAATGACAGCTAGGAGCTCTTTCTCCGTAGTCGAATAATTAACTTGGGTGGGATTCAAGGTCTTACTTGCGTAGTAGATAACATGGGGCTTCTTATCCTTCTTTTGGCCTAACACCGCCCCAATAGCAAAATCGCTCGCATCGCACATTAACTCAAAAGGAATGGACCAATCTGGTGGTTGCATGATAGGAGCGGTTGTCAACATGTCTTTTAGCTTTGAAAAAGCTAATTGACATTCAGCACTTCACTCAAATTGGTTCTCCTTTTGTAGAAGGTTGCATAAAGGCCTTGAGATATGACTAAAATCCTTTATAAACCTTCTATAGAAACCGGCGTGTCCAAGGAAGTACCGCACATCGCGTATGCTTTTGGGTGGTGGTAGATTGACAATTATGTCAATTTTTGCCCGGTCTACCTCTATTCCATTGGACGAGATGATATGTCCAAGGACTATTCCTCTTTGTACCATAAAATGGCACTTTTCCCAGTTTAATACAAGTTTCTTCTCCTCACACCTCATCAAGACCAACTTCAAGTGCTTGAGGCACTCATCAAACGTACAACCAAAAACAGAAAAGTCGTCCATGAACACCTCAAGAAACTCACCCACCATGTCTGAGAAAATACTCAACATGCATTGTTGGAATGTGGCGGGTGCATTACATAACCCGAATGGCATCCTTCGGTAAGCGAAGGTGCCAAACGGGTATGTAAATGTGGTTTTCTCTTGGTCCTCTAGAGATATCTCAATTTGGTTGTATCCGGAATAGCCATCTAGGAAGCAATAATAGGAATGGCCCGCCAACCTCTCCAAAATTTGATCCATAAATGGGAGAGGGAAGTGGTCTTTCCTAGTAACCGTGTTGAGCTTCCTATAATCAATGCACATATGCCAACCGGTGGTCACCCTGGTCGGTATTAGCTCGTTGTTGGCGTTTTCAATGATGGTAATACCGGATTTCTTGGGGACAACTTGGGTAGGACTCACCCATTGGCTATCTGAGATGGGGTAGATAATACCCACATCCAATAGTTTTAACACCTCGGCTTTGACAACCTCCATCATGTTTGGATTTAACCGTCTTTGTGGTTGTCTAGTCATTTTTGCATTTTCTTCAAGGTGTATTCGGTGAGTGCAAACCGAAGGATCTATCCCTTTGAGATCCGCTATTGTCCAACCTATGGCTTCCCTATGTTCTTTGAGTAACTCAATCAACTTGAGCTCTTGGTCTTTCTCTAGGTGGGAGGCAATGACAACTGGGAACGTTTCCTCTTGACCCAAATATACGTATTTAAGCTCGGATGGCAATGGTTTAAGGTCAAGCTTCAGTGGTTTGATGTTAGACGGTAGAGGCCTTGATGTGGTTGGTGGCAATTTTTCAAAATGGGGCCTCCACCGGCTAGTACCAACTACCGGTCTCTCTATATTTAATGCCTGCACAATTTCACTAATGATGGGGTCTTCAGAATCCATGAAATGTGCTAAGCATGTCTCCAAGCTTTCTAGTGGTTCAAGTTGGAGGAGTTCTTCTTCTTCAAAAGTTTCAAGCATGTTTACCTCGAAGAACTCATCATCATCGACATCCCTATGTCTTTTGCCCAAGTGAAACACATTCACCTCTAGTGTCATGTTTCAAAAAAATAGTTGCATCACCCCATTCCAGCAATTGATGATTGCGTTTGATGTGGCAAGGAATGGGCGGCCTAATATTACTGGTATTTGAGTGCTAGCATCCAAAACCGGTTGTGTGTCCAAGACGATAAAGTCTACCGGGTAGTAGAATTTGTCAACTTGGACTACAACATCCTCAACTATCCCCCTCGGTACACGGATAGATCTATCAGCGAGTTGCAACGTGGTTTAAGTGGGTTTTAATTCACCAAGACCCAATTGCTCATATACCGAGTATGGGATCAAATTCACACTCGCCCCGAAATCTAACAAGGCACGCTCAATCCGGTAGTCTCCAATGATACATGAGACGGTGGGACTACCGGGATCTTTGAATTTTGGGGGGGTCTTTTGAGTGAGGATGGCACTTACTTGCTCAGTTAAGAAGGCCTTTTGCTGCACATTATATTTGCGTTTTGTTGTGCATAGGTCTTTTAGAAACTTGGCATAAGAGGGAATTTGTTTGATGGCATCAAGCAAAGGGATATTAATCTTGACTTGTCTGAAAATCTCTAGAATATCATGAGAATTTGGGAGAGATTTTGGGGCAACCAATCTTGAAGGGAATGGTGCTACGGGCTTGTAAATGCATTCCGGTTGTTGTGGGGCTAAGTTAGATCCATCTTCATCCTCAGAATTTACCGGATCATTAGGCTCATCGGCCTTCACCGGAATAGTTTTGTCAATTTGTTTACCACTTCTAAGGGTGGTGATGGATTTGGCTTGCTCCATGTTTTGGTTGGAAGGATTAGGGATGCTTACTTCATGTACTTGCTTTGGATTGGGCTGAGGTTGGGCCGGAAAGGTCCCTTCCCTGGCATTCAAGCGTCCCTTAATCTCATCAACCGAGACTTTAAGCTCTTGGAACAATTGCTGATTCGTTTGATTGATTTGCGTTTGCCCTTGTATAAATGCCTTCAAGGTATCCTCCATTGAGAATTGAGGTGGGGCCATATTTTGCATGGGTGGCCCTCTTTGAGAGTTGGTAGGATTGCCCGTAGGAGCATTCTTCCAACTAAAATTTAGGTGGTTCTTCCAACTCTCATTGTCTGTATTACCTACCGGTCCATTGAAAGGCCGTTGATAACCATATGTGGCATTGGCGTGTTCATGTAATACCTCTTGAAATGCAGGAATTGTGGGACAATCTTGCGTAGCGTCTAAATCGGTGAGGCAAATCCCACATATGGTTTCAACAGCTTCATTGGACTTGGGAACTCCACTTTTACTAAGTTCCATGGCCTCAACCTTCCTTGTGAGGTTGGCTATCCTTGCATTCACATCATCTTCCTCCTTAAGGACATAGATCCCTCCTTTCTCTTGAGTGGGCTTGGAGTTATTGGGTTTATCCGATGTATCCCAAGATTGGGCATTTTCAGCCAACATGTCCAAGTAACTCCAAGCCTCATCTGGATTTTTACTCATAAACTCGCCATTGCACATCATCTCCACAAATTGGCGCATATTGGAACTTAATCCATTATTGAAAAAATTTATAATTCGTCAACTCTTATAGCCATGATGTGGGCAAGCAAGCAGGAGATCCTTAAATCTCTCCCAACATTGAAAAAAAGATTCACCCTCTTTAGCCGAGAAATTCATTATGGCCCTTCTAAGGGTATTCGTTTTATGAGCTGGGAAGAACTTTTTCAAGAATTCCCGGTTCATCTCAACCCATGACCCAATCGAATGTGGTCTAAGAGAGTGAAGCCAATCTTTGGCTCTTTCTTTCAATGAAAAGGGAAAGAGTTTAAGTCTGATGGTATCTTCGGAAACATTGGTGTAATGCAAGGTGGCCACCACTTCTTCGAATTCTTTCAAGTGTAAGTATGGGCGGTCAGAGTCTAGCCCATGGAACTTTGGTAAGAGTTTAATTAGACCCGGTTTTATGTCAAAGTATCCACTGTTTGCTGGTAGAACCACGCAAGAGGGTGTAATTGCACGGGCAGGTTGTAGGTAGTCCCGTAGTGATCTCGTTGGAGGAACATTATGTGCCTCATTCTCTCCTACTCCTTCCTGATTTGCGTTTGTAGTTGGAGTAGGGGGGGAGGCTTCCTTAAAGGTGTTTGTTCCATACTCCCCAAACTTTCACAATGCTCTTGGTAATTTCGGACTCGTCTATGGACTGACAATGGTCCAACTAGACCACCTTCCGATTGGAGACGATTTGAGTGGTTGCGTTCCCAACGAGACATAAACCACTCAACCAAAAATCAAAACTGATCCTAAATCCTAGAAAACTGAAATCTGAAATTAATCTAAAAATTCTGCAAAAAGCTAAGTTAGAAAGGTATCACCTGATCCACTTGAACTAGAGAAGAATTCCTACAAAACAGAAAAATTTGTTAGAGCTAAGAAAATCAGAAAAACCTATCTACTTCTACTTCTACAGCCACTGAACTATTTGAAAACCGTTATCTAAATCCCCGGCAACGGCGTCAAAAACTTGTTCGCTCGCCTCAAGTGTAAGGCTGCGATGTAATAATAAAACTCGGTAAGACCAAGGTCGATCCACAGGGAAATAGAAACAATTTCAAACTACTCCAGCAACTCAATTTTGGAAGAATATCATATTCAATTTGGTGATTAACTAAAACAGTAACTTTAATAGAAAATCAGTAATTTAAAGTACTAAGGCATTCAAGGATCCACTTGTAGCAATCCCATGTCAATTCAATCAATCCAAGTATAGAACACAACTAGATTTGAAGTCCTCTCTCTCATCTAGTTGGAAAATAAAGCATTCACACACATTCAATCCAAATCAAGTTGAACTTCCAAGTTCTAGTCTCATTCAAACAGTGTAGAATTCAAAACCATAGCCTTCGGAGTAACAGCCATGCCTATGGACTATGGCCTGCTCAAGGATTACTATGATTCGAATCTAAACAAGCATTATATGATAATCTCAGAGAATTGCAAGGAATTCATGTCCAGAGCACATGAACTCTCATAAAACATCTCAAACTACCACTTTAAGAAACTAGAACATGAGAAAAATCTAAACTTGAATTAAGAAGTACTTGAATTAACATGAATCAAACATGAAATTAGCTACAAGCTTCACCTCTCAAGCCTTAGCTGAGAGATTCTAGCCGAGCATTGTCATACTACAACTAGAACTCATAATAAAAGCATAAAAATTGGAAAAACTGGAAATAGGAGAGTTGCAGATGCTCCACAATAGCTTCCTCTCCTTAGAACCACGTCCCTTAGCTTCTCTGATGACCTAGGAAGAGCCCCTAGGTGTCCTTTTATAGTAAGAAAGCTCCCTTGCGTCGGAAACATCCAGAATCTGCGAAAGGTTACGCAATGCGCAGCAGATTTCAGAGTCCCGTTTTAGAAAGGACTCTGTTTATGCAGAGTCGACCGGTCTAGACCGGTCGGACTGGCTTTTTAACCATCCAGGGAGTGCAGCCGACCGGTCAAGACCGGTCGGGCTTGTTTTAAAAAAAACAGTCAGCGTGCATAGCCGACCGGTCAAGACCGGTCGCTCTCTCTTCGCTTTGTCCAGGGTGCATGGCTGACCGGTCAAGATCGGTCGGTCCTTCTTCAATCTGATCAGCGCGCGTGGCCGACCGGTCCAGACCGGTCGGTCCTTCTTCAATTTGATTCTTCTTCCTTTCTTTTCTCCTCTTTTTTCCTTTTTTTTCTTCTCCTTGCTTTCTTCTTTCTTTGGTCCTCTTTCATCCTTCATCCAATGGCTCTAAAGGCTTTCTTTTGATCCCTAATTGAATGAAGTCCGCTCTCATCTCCTATAATCACAAAACATGTGTTAGATGGGCCTTTAAATCATGAAAATCATGCAAACCATGTTATGTAATGGGCAATGCAATGTATAAATTGGAGGTTTAACATCCGACCGGCTGGACAGGAGGTCCAGCTGGCCGGTCAACACTCAAGAATATCTGGAGCTCCGAAAGCCTCTATACAAAGCGTTATTTTTGCAGAATTCCTGGAAGTTTCTTTACACCTAGGGCCTCAAATCTATAAAAGGACTCCTCTAGCTCATTTCTAAGACATCCTAGAAGAGATTTACCATGGTGGGAGGCGGCGGAAGTCAGATTCAGAGTTCTACAACTCCTCTAAGTTTGTTCTTCTAGTTTTTATTTTTTCTTAGTTGCTTTCATGCTTCCTTAGATCATGAACGACTAAACCTCTTAGCAAGGGCTAAGAGGTGAAGCTTGTAGTGAATCTAAGATGTTTTAACTAGGTTGTTTTGGTTTCAAGTTGGATTATTAGTGAAGAACAATGGTTTGAAGTTTGAATAAAGTTCTGAGTTTTCCTTCTTAGTCTTATGATGGCTCATGGATGTTTAGAAGAATTGCTTGAGTTTTTAATTGTTTTGAATGGTTCTAGACCTGTACGCTCTGAACAATCAGATTTAATATGCTCTAGACCTTGGATTCTTATGTGGGAACTTTTAACGAAAGTTCTACTTTTCTGAAATTCTGAATTATGTGTGATTTTATAAGTGATTTGAATGAAGTTCAAATCATGATCTAGTTATGCTTTGTGATAGAGTTTAATAAGGATTATGATTGTGATCTTAACCTATTGGAACTAGGATTGACCTATGCAATTGAGTGTACTTAAGTCCTAACTTGAATTGAGGGATCATGCACATGAATCACACATATGACAGATTGTTTGTTATAACTGCTCTATCATTCGGCTAGATAGGATTTGATTTGGATTCTAGTTGAGTAATTGTGAAACCACAGTGAATTGAGCATCATGGATTGCTACAAGAGGATCCTTGAACCCCTAGTGCTCTTTATTATTGATTACTTTTAGTTTTAGTTTAAAATATCTATCTACATTCAATTTCAAAAACATGTTTAATTAGTTCTCAATTAGAAACCATTGGAAGTGTTTTGTAGGTTCCTACACAAGTGCCTGTGGATCGACCTCGGTCTTACAGAGATTATTACTGCATCGCAACTCTACACTTGGGGAAGCGAACAAAGATATCTTGCAAACTCAACCGAATACTACAAATGCTTACCAACGCCCCTTTAATGGACCAAATTCTAACTTGACTTGTCCTAAGTGGCGGTGTAAACCAAATTTTAATGGGAGAAAGGACTCATGGAAAATACAAACAATGCGTCCCAAGGACCTGCTCAAAAGAGCACTCTTGAGGATACATTGAACGCGTTCATGATTGGACAAACTTAGATAAATTAGTCCAACATGCAAGCTATGAATGAACTTAAAATTTCGGTTGAAAGAATTAAGACACACCTAGGAGTTAGGGAGAAAGGGATTGTTTTGACCCATTCTCATCCTAATCCCAAGGAACAATTGGAAACAAACACCAATTCTTCAACCCATCCTCTTGTGGAACATGTTCAAGCTATTACTACTCTTATAAGTGGAAAAATAATTGAAAAATCTGAACCGGTGAAGGCCACAAAGCCTAATGACCCGGTTGATTCTAAGAGTGAAGGTAAATTGAACAATGATCCACAAGATGAAGAGCCGGAGTGTGTGTATAAACCTGTGGCCCCATTCCTATTGAGCTCTGAATTGTGCATATTCTAACCCCAATTCATCACATATTATGCATGATTTACATATTTAAAGATTACTCTAACGCATGATTTGTTACTGTAGGAATGAGATGGAGATTTCACTGATTCAACACTAAAAAGAGCACTTTGCACACATTGAACATCAAAGAACCAAGTGCCAAAGGATGGAAGAAAGAAGCAATGGAGAAAGAGAAGGAACGAAGAAGAAGTGCAGAAAAGATAGCACTGTAGACCGGTCAGCGGACCGGTCGGCCAAGGCGAACGACCAGTCGTCCGATTGTCGGCAATACAACAGAGACCCCCAAATTGTTGAAGAACTCATTGGACCAAGATTGACCGGTCGTCCAAGCGATCGACCATTACTCAAACCGGTCGTCAAATCGGTCGATCACTCAATAGGAGAGGATGGAAATTCCAGAAACTCTTTGGACTGTTTTTGACGTTTTACGACTGGTCGCCCATGAGCTTTCAATTAAGAAAACTAACTTAAAACGGTAACTTAGGAAATTCAGTAATTTAAAGGAAACTAAGGCTTTCAAGGATCCACTTGTAACAATTCCATGTCAATCCAATCAATCCAAGCATAAAACACAACTAGATTCAAAGTTCTATCTCTCATCTAGTTGGAAGATAAAGCATTGAAGCACATTCAATCCCACTTAAGTTGAACTTTTAAGTTCTAGTTCTATTTAATCACATAGCATTCAAAATCATAGCCTTCGGAGTAACAGCCATGCCTATGCACTATGGCATGCTCAAGGGTTACCACAATTCAAATCTAATGAAGCCAAATATGATAATCTCATAGAATTGCAACGAATCCATGTCCGGAGCACATGAACTCTCATTAAACTTCTAAAATATCAACTTTATTCGAACTAGAACATTTAAAATACAAACTTAAAGTGAAAGTACTTGAATCAAACTGAATTAAATATGAAATTGGCTACAAGCTTCACCTCTCAGCCCTAGTTGAGAGATTCTAGTTGAGCATTGTCATAGTACAATTAGAACTGAATGAAAAAGAAATAAAAACTAGAAAAACCAGATTTGACAGAGTTGTGGACGCTCCACGGTGCTCTCCTTCACTTCCCACGACCTCCAATCTCTTCTAGGATGCCTTTAGACAAAGCCCTAGGTACCTTTTTATGGAATAGTGCGGAAGATTCCAAATTGCGCAAGGAATCACGTAGTTGCGCAGAGAAAATCGGAGCTTGTAAAACAAGCTCGGTTACGTAGACGACCGGTCTAAGCTCATGGACGACCGGTCGCACGACCAGTCGTAAAACGTTAAAAACTGTCCTGTGAGTTTTTAGAAATTCCTCCCCCTTTCTGTTGAGTACTCGACCGGTCTAACGACCTATCTATCTTGGTCCAATGAATGGGGGTCTCTATTGAATTGCAGACCGGTCGGACAATCGGTCCTGTGCCTTGGCCAACCGGTCGGATGACCAGTCTTCAGTGCTGTTTGTTCTGCACTTCTTCTTTGTTCTTTCTCTTTCTCCCTTGCTTCTTTCTTCCATCCTTTGGCACTCGGTTCCTTAATCTTCAATGCCTGTAAAATGCTCTTTGTAGCCTTGAATTAGTGAAATCACCATCTCATTCCTACAATCACAAATCATGTATTTGATTGGTCTTTTAAGCGTGCAAACCATGCATATAATGTAATGTAATGGGTTATTAAATGTATAAATTAGAGGTTTAACACACTCCCCCCAACCAGCATTTTGATAGTCCCAAGCAAAACATGAGTGAAACAAGTTCAAATCTTCAAAATCCAACTCTCCTTAAAAAACTATGCTTCTATACATCCCAAGACACACTAGTGTAAAAGTCAGAGAAACTGGGTGATAGAAGCTGAAACCTTAAACTCTCACAAAATAATAAGTGTTCATATAGAATTCCTGTCGATTGATTGATAAATAGAAGAACTTTGAACAAATTCACCCTAATGTGCATAGTGATGGCTCATCTCATGAGTCTACAGGATCATCTTCTTCATAGATTAACTAAACTAAGGATCTCAAGGTGTACAGATCAACAAGCCTATGACAGGAATTTATCTTACCGTCCTTCCGACGGCTTTCACACTACGTCTCATTTCTGGCTTTGGTTACGGGTAGACCATCCCTTAGTTGGTAATAGTTAGCCCTTTTCAGAATTTTCAACCATATTCGCAATCATTCCCATATTTTCATCATTCCTTTCCTTTTTTTGTTATATATTAGATAGGATTTTTAGAAATCCATATCTTTCGTTATTTTCCCATGGATAAAGATGGACAAAGTACCCCGGCTTGGTTCCTCAACACCTCAAATCTAAGTCTTGCTAATCCACAAATCTTCATAATCCTTTCAAACCATGAGAATCGTGTAATGTGAACTAGGTGTAAAAGTGTTCAAATTTTCTATCAATCATATAAATAGGGGAATTCACATATAAAAACATTATATTAAAGGTAGTTCAAGACTTTCAATATCACTCACTTCGTATCTCCTTTTCTTATACTAGTATCATCTTGAATGCATAGAAACAAAGTTTTCCAAAAGAGTTTTGAATTTTAGAAAATTTAAAAAAATTTCAACAAATAATGCTCGAAATGTCCACAAACTGCTAGATGAGAATCTCATCTCACCCCCACCAATCTTGCATTGTCCTCAATGTAAAAGATATACAATTAGCAATAACATGAGAGCAATGTTAAAAATAAAGGAGAGTGGAAACTAGATCACCTGATAGAGTCGATCGTGGAAGTCTACAACTCTGGCAACTAAAATACTAAAAAAATAAACTTAAAACAGAAAATCAAAACCAAATCCTACGCTATACCTCCGTCAGACTAGGAGATCAATCGTCCTGATACACAGGATCATCCAGAGTGATGGACATGTCCTCTGAATTAAATTTCTCAACGAATGGTTTAAGGCGTTGTCCGTTTACTTTAAAACAGTTACCATTTGCTGTATTCTCTACCTCAACAGCCCCATGGGGAAAAACTTCTTTAACAATATATGGGCCGATCCATCGAGATCGTAATTTTCCCGAAAAAAAAATGAAGTCGAGAATTATACAAGAGCACTTTTTAACCTTCCTAAAAAGATTTTGTGAAGATATACTTATCATGGAATACTTTCATCCTACTCTTGTAAATCCTCGAGTTCTCATAAGCATCGTTCTGGATCTCGTCAAGCTCATTAATTTGGAGTTTGCGAAGCGAGCTAGCCTTGTCAACGTTAAAGTTCAATGCCCGAATTACCCAATACGCTTTGTGTTCAATCTCCACAGGCAAGTGACAAGCTTTCCCATAGACAAGTCTATAGGGGGACATTCCAATGGGGGTCTTGTAAGCGGTACGGTGAGCCCAAAGAGCATCACCTAATCGCAACGACCAATCTTTGCGATCCGGCCTCACCGTCTTTTCCAAAAAAATTTTAATTTCTCAATTGGAAATTTCAACTTGCCCACTTGTTTGTGGGTGGTATGGGGTACTCACCTTATGTCTAATGCCATATTTCTTCATTAAGGCTTCGAAAGGCCTATTGCAAAAGTGAGAACCGCCATCACTAATGATGGCTTGAGGCGTTCCAAATTCGGAAAGTATATTTTCTTTAAGGAACTTTAGAACCGTACAATGATCGTTGGGTCTACATGAAATAGCCTTTATCCACTTGGACACATAGTGTACGGCGAGCAATATATAGACATATCCGAAAGATGAGGGGAATGGTCCCATAAAATCGATGCCTCAACAGTCGAAGACTTCAAGATGTTGAATTGGGGTATGAGGCATCATATTTCAATGGGACAATCCTCCTAGCTTTTGACAGCACTCGCATGCTTTGCAAAACTCGTGGGTGTCCTTAAATAGAGTGGGCCGATAAAAACCACACTGTAAAATTTTAGCTATGGTTTTCTTGGTGGAAAAAATGACCCCCACATGCTTGATCATGGCAAAAGGAGATGATAGAATTATGTTCATCATCAGGGACACATCTCTTAATAATTTGATCTGGACAATATTTAAAAAGTAAGGTTCATCCTAGAAAAATCTGCACACTTCCCTTAGAAATTTTTGTTTATCTAGCGCAGTCCAATGAGTCGAATAGCACCTGTGGAAAGATAGTTTGCAATGTCAGCATACCATGGTAGATGCATAGCAACAAAGAGTTGATCATCAGGGAATGAGTCCTCAATAGGTGACTCGTCAATGGAACTCGGTAAAATTAGGCGGGATAGATGGTCCGCCACCACATTCTCTACTCATTTCTTATCCTTGATCTCTAAGTCAAATTCTTAAGGAGTAAGATCCATCTACGCAAACGTGGCTTAGCATCCTTCTTAGAAGAAGGTATTTCAGAGCCGCATGGTCTGTGTATACTATGACTTTGGATCCTATCAAGTATGCTTTGAACTTGTCCAAGGCAAAAATAATGGCTAGGAGCTCCTTCTCCGTAGTCAAGTAATTAACTTGGGCGGGGTTCAAGGTCTTACTTGCATAGTAGATAACGTGGGGCTTTTTGTCCTTCCTTTATCCTAATATCGCCCCAATAGCATAATCACTCGCATCACACATCAACTCAAAATGAATGGACCAATCTGGTGGTTGCATAATAGGAGTGGTTGTCAACATGTCTTGTAGCTTTAAAAAAGCTAATTGACAATTGGCACTTCACTCAAATTGGTTCTCCTTTTGGAGAAGGTTGCATAAGGGCCTAGAAATATGACTGAAATCCTTAATGAACCTTATATAAAAATCGAGGTGTCCAAGGAAGGACCGCACATTATGTATGCTCTTGGGTGGTGGTAGGTTGGAAATAATATCAATTTTAGCCCGTTCTACCTTTATTCCATTAGACAAGATGATGTGTCTAAGGACTATTCCTCTTTGTACCATAAAATGGCACTTCTCCCAGTTTAAAATAAAGTTTTTCTCCTCACACCTTGTTAAGACCAACTTCAAGTGATTAAGGCACTCTTCAAAAGTATAACCAAAAACAGAAAAATCATCCATAAATACCTCGAGAAAATACTCAACATGCATCGTTGGAATGTGACGAGTGCATTACATAGCCCGAATAGCATTCTTCGGTATGCGAATGTGCCAAACGGGCATGTAAAGGTGGTCTTCTCTTGGTCTTTTAGGGCTATCTCAATTTTGTTGTAACCGAAATAGCCATCTAGGAAGTAATAATAGGAGTGACACGCTAACCTCTCTAAAATTTGATCCATGAATGGGAGAGGTAAGTAGTCCTTCCTAGTGACCGTGTTTAGCTTCTGATAATCAATGCACATACGCCAATCGGTGGTCACTCTAGTCGGTATAAGCTCGTTGTTGGCGTTTTCTACGATGGTAATTGTTGACGTCAGATTTTGGTAACAAGTCTCTCCCAAGTTTATGCTCTTCTCAAAGTGAGCTCCCCTCCAAACCTGAAAGCCAAATAAGAAAACTAAGGGTGGCTAGCACTTGGCCGTTGGCCCTCCGAAGCTTAAGTCAGAGGTGACATAATAGTAAGATGAAGTCTGCAACATAGGCTTAGAGATTGTGTACCTTTATCATCTGTGGGGTCATCTATTTATGCAGATTCGGGTGATCCAATCTGTTACGCAAGCCGTTAAGATCACTGCTGATTTCAGGGGATAAGGCACTTATCCTGTTAACCCTTAGATAAGGGGATAGCCTAACCACTCTAGACGTCTAACTGATTACATCTCTTGATGGAGATCTCCCATGGTTTGGAGCTATAAATAGAAACAAGCCAAAATTGGCCTATATAGGCTGCTGGTACTATGAGATGAGGGACGTCCATGCTAGAGACCAGAGACCAGGGCTGCTCACATGACGGGAGCTGCTCACATGTTCGGGAGCTACTCATGTGTCGGGAGCTGCTCACGAGCCGAGCTGCTCGCATGTTGAGATGCGACCCATTTCAACGACCACGAGCCGAGCTGCTCACATGTTCGGGAGCTGCTCACGAGCCGAGTTGCTAGCATGTTGAGATGCGACCCCTTTCAACGACCACCAGCCGAGCTGCTCACATGTTCGGGAGCTGCTCACATGACTGGAGCTGCTCACATGACTGGAGTTGCTCATATGTCGGGAGTTGCTCATATGATGAGAGCTGCTCATATGACGGGAGTGCTCATATGTTGGGAGCGCTCATATCTCGGGAGTTGCTCATATGACGAGAGCTGCTCATATGTCGGGAGTGCTCATATAACGGGAGTGCTCATATGTCGGGAGCTGCTCATATGACAAGAGTTGCTTATATGACGGGAGTGCTCATATGTCGGGAGCTACTCATATGACGGGAGTGCTCATATGTCAGGAGCCTCCCCTGGCGGGGGTGTATAGGCGGTCACAGGTTTGAGTGATATACAAGACGTGAGCAGGAAGGCTCACTAGTCAGATGGTTTGGTCGTGACTTTTATGGAGAGACGCTAGCTGGTCGCATATCTTTTATACTTCTTCGACAACCAACTTTATTCTACAACAGTAATACCGGAATTCTTAGGGACAACTTGGGTAGGACTCACCCAGTGGCTATCCGAGATGGGGTAGATGATACCCACATCTAGTAGCTTTAACACCTCGGCTTTGATAACCTCCATCATATTTCGATTTAACCTTCTTTAAGGTTGTCTAGTATTTTTCACGTTCTCTTAGAGGTGTATACGGTGAGTACATACCGAAGCATCTATTCCTTTGAGGTCTGCTATTGTCCATCCTATGGCTCTCCTATGTTCTATGAGTAGCTTAATCAATTTGAGCTCTTGGACTTTTCCTAGGTGAGAGGCGATGACTACCGGGAACGTTTCTTCTTGACCCAAATATACATATTTCAGCCCGGATGGCAATGGTTTAAGGTCAAACTTCGGTGGTTTGATGTTAGATGGTAGAGGCCTTGATGTGGTTGGTGGCAATCTTTCGAAATGGGGCCTCCACTGGCTAGTTCCAATTATCGGTTTCTCAATATTCAATGCTTGCACAATTTCACTAATAATGGGGTCTTTGGAATCCTCAAAATGTGCCAAGCATGTCTCCAAGCTTTCTAGTGGTTTAAGTTGGCTGAGCTCTTCTTCTTCAAAAGATTTGAGCATGTTTACCTCGAAGAGCTCATCATCATCAACATCCCTATGCCTTTTGCCCAAATGGAACACATTCACCTCCAATGTCATGTTTCTAAAGGATAATTGCATTACCTCATTCCGACAATTTATGATTGCGTTTGATGTAGCAAGGAACGGGCGGCCTAAAACCACCGGTATTTGAGTGCTAGCATCTATAATCGGTTGCGTGTCCAAGACGATAAAATCCACCGGGTAGTAGAATTTGTCAACTTGGACTGGAACATCCTCATCTATCCCTCTCAGTACATGGATAGATCTATCAGCGAGTTCTAATGTGGTTTTGGTGGGTTTTAATTCACCAAGACCCAATTGCTCTTATACCGAGTACGGGATCAAGTTTATGCTTGCCCCCAAGTCTAGCAATTCACGTTCAATCCGGTAGTCACTAATGACACATGAAATTATGGGGCTACCAGGATCTTTGAATTTGGGGGGGGGGGGGGGGGGGTCTTTTAAGTGAGAATGGCACTCGCTCATTCAAAAAGGCCTTTTATTGCACATTATATTTGCATTTGGTTGTGCATAGGTCCTTTAGAGACATGGCATAAGGGGGGATTTGTTTAATGGCATTAAGTAATGGAATATTTATCTTGACTTGTCTAAAAATCTCTAAAATATCATGAGAGTTTGGAAGAGATTTTGGAGCAACCAATTTCGAAGCGAATGGAGCTATGGGCTTATAAACGCATTCTGTTTCTTGTGGGGCTAAGTTAGATCCGTCCTCATCCTCAGAATTTATCGGATCGTTAGGCTTATCGGCCTTCACCGGAATAGATTTGTCAATTTGCTTACCACTTCTAAGAGTGGTGACGGATTTGGCTTGCTCCACATGTTAGTTGGGAAGATTAGGTATGTTACTTCATGTATTTGCTTTGGATTGGGCCGGAAAGGTCCCTTCCCTAGCATTTAAGCATCCCTTAATCTCATTAACCGAGACTTTAAGCTCTTGGAACATTTGTTGATTTCATTGATTGATTTGCGTTTGCCCGTGCATAAATGCCTTTAGAGTATCCTCCATTGAGAATTGAGGTGGGGCCATGTTTTGCATGGGTGGCCCTCCTTGAGAGTTGGTAGGATTATCCGTGGAATTATTCTTCTAACTGAAATTTGGGTGATTCTTCCAAGTAGAGTTATACGTGTTACCCACCAGTCCATTAAAAGGTCATTGATATCCATATGTGGCATTTGCATATTCTTATAACACCTATTAAAACGCAGGAATTGTAGGACAATCTTGCGTAGCATATATATTAGTGGCACAAATTCCACATATGTTCTTAATAACTTCATTGGACTTTGAAACTCCACTCTTACTAAGTTCCATGGCCTCGATCTTCCTTGTGAGGTTGGCTAGCCTTGCATTTATGTCATCTTCCTCTTTAAGGATGTAGAGGCCTCCTTTGTCCTTTTGTTAAGGAGGCTTGAGATTACTGCATTTGTTCGAAGTATCCCATGATTGGGCATTCTCGGCCAACATGTCCAAGTAACTCCAAGCCTCATCTGGATTTTTACTCATAAACTTGCCATTGCACATCATTTCTACAAATTGACGCATGTTGGAACTTAATCATCATTGAAGAAGTTTACAATTCGCCAGCTTTCGTAGCCATCATGTGGGCAAGTAAGTAGGAGGTCCTTAAACCTTTCCCAACATTGGAAGAATGACTCATTCTCTTTAACCGAAAAGTTCATTATAGCTCTTCGAAAGGCGTTTGTTTTATGAGCCGGGAAGAACTTTTTTAAGAATTCCCAGGTCATCTCATTCCATGACCCCATCGAATGTGGTCTGTTGAACCTCCAATTTATACATTGCATAGCCCACTACATCACACTATATGCATGGTTTTCATGTCTAAAAGGACCATCTAATGTATGTTTTATGATTGTAGGAATGAGAGTAGACTTCATTCAATCGAAGACCAAAAGAACGTATTTAGATGAAGGGGATGAAGATGGAAAGAGGACCAAATAAAGAAGAAAGCAAGGAGAAAAGAAAGTAGAAGAAAGAAAGGAAGAAAAAGAAGAAGAATAGAAGCCTGACCGGTTGGCCAAAGCAGTCCGACCGGTTAAGACCGGTCGGCCATCCTTTCCCAAAGCACTGGACAGGAGGACCAGTTGGTATGACCGGTCAAGACCGGTCGGCCATCAAGATGGGAAGTCCACTGCACTCCCTGGACTGTTAAAAAGAGTGATCCGACCGGTCGTGACCGGTCGGCCAGCCCAGTCCGATCGGTCGGTCACATACAAAAACAGGCAGTTTCTATTTCTGGCTCCGAAAATTGCTGCGCACTGTGTAACCTTACACGGTTTCTGGAAGATTCTGACGCAACCGAGTGTTCTCACTATAAAAGGACACCTAGGGGTTCTTCATAGGGTATCATAGAAGCTAAAGGATGTCGTGGGAGAGGAAGGAAGCCGTCGTGGAGCATCTACAACCCTCCAAACTCCGGTTTTTCTATGTTTTCTAGTTCTTTCATGAGTTTTAGTTGTAGTATGACAATGCTCGGCTAGAATCTCTCAGCTAAGGCTGAGAGGTGAAGCTTGTAGCCAATTTCATGTTTGATTCAGTTTAATTCAAGTAATTCTACTTCAAGTTTGGATTTTTACCTATTCTAGTTCTTAAAGTCGATAGTTTCAGATGTTTTATTAGAGTTCATGTGCTCTGGACATGGATTCCTTGCAATTCTCTGAGATTATCACATTGTGCTTGTTTAGATTCAAATTATAGTAATCCTTGAGCAGGCCATAGTCCATAGGCATGGTTGTTACTCCGAAGGCCGTGATTTCGAATTCTATATTGTTGAATGGGACTAGAACTTGAAAGTTCAACTTGAGTGGGATTGAATGTGTTTAATGCTTTATTTTCCAACTAGATGAGAGATAGGACTTCACATCTAGTTGTGTATCTTGCTTGGATTGATTGGATTGACATGGGATTGCTACAAGTGTATCCTTGAATGCCTTAGTGCCTTTAAAATTACTGTTTTCCATTAAGTTTCTGTTTTAGCTTAATTGTTCCAATTAAATCTCTTATTTATTGCAAACTGAGTTGCTAGAATAGTTTGGAATTTGTTATCTAAGTCCCTGTGGATCAACCTCGGTCTTACCGAGTTTTATTACTACATCGCAGCCTTACACTTAAGGCGAGCGAACATGGTCTAAGAGAGTGGAGCCAACTCTTGGCTCTTTCTTTCAATGAAAAGGGAAAAAGTTTAAGTTTAATGGCATCTTCTGAAACATTAGCATATTGCAAAGTAGTCACCACTTCTTCAAATTCCTTTAAGTGTAGGTATGGGTTCTCAGAGTCTAGCCCATGGAACTTTGGCAAAAGTTGAATCACACCCGGCTTTATATCAATGTTTCCCCTGGTTGGTAGTAAGGCCACGCACGAGGGTGTAGTTGTACGGTCGGTTGTAGGTAGTCCCATAAAGATCTCATTGAAGGAAATTGTGTACCTCATTCTCTCCTACTCCCTCTTAATTTGCGTTTGTCGTTGGAGTAGGGAGAGAGTATTCCCGCCTGTCACGCGGGTGACCCGGGTTCGATCCCCGGCAAAAAAGCCAAAAACTTGTTCGCTCGCCTCAAGTGCAAGGCTGCGATGTAGTAACAATTCTCGGTAAGACCGAGGTCAATCCACAGGGAATTAGAAACAATTTGAGATTCAGTAACTTAGGAAATTCAGTAATTTAAAGGAAACTAAGGCTTTCAAGGATCCACTTGTAGCAATCCCATGTCAATCCAATCAATCCAAGCATAAAACATAACTAGATTCGAAGTTCTATATCTCATCTAGTTGGAAGATAAAGCATTGAAGCACATTCAATCCCACTTAAGTTGAACTTTCAAGTTCTAGTCCTATTCAATCACATAGCATTCAAAATCATAGCCTTTGGAGTAATAGTCATGCCTATGGACTATGGCATGCTCAAGGGTTACCATAATTCAAATCTAATCAAGCCAAACATGATAATCTCAGAGAATTGCAACGAATCCATGTCCGGAGCATATGAACTCTCATTAAACTTCTAAAAATATCAGCTTTATTCAAATTAGAACATTCAACATACAAACTTAAAGTGAAAGTACTTGAATCAAACTGAATTAAACATGAAATTGGCTACAAGCTTCATCTCTCAGCCCTAACTGAGAAATTCTAGCCTAGCATTATCATACCACAACTATAACTCAATGAAAAAGACATAAAAACTATAAAAACCATATTTGACAGAGTTGTGGATGCTCCACAGTGCGCTCCTTCACTTCCCACGACCTCCAATCTCTTCTAGGATGCCTTTAGACGAAGCCCTAGGTACCCTTTTATAGAATAGTGCGGAAGATTCCAGATTGCGTAAGGAATTACTGAGTTGCGGAGAGAAAATCGGAGCTTGTAGAACAAGCTCTGTTACGCAGATGACCGGTCGCACGACTGGTCATAAAACGTAAAAAACTGTCTAATGAGTTTTTGGAAATTCCTCCCCCTTTCTATTGAGTACTCGACCGGTCTGACGACCGGTCTGAGCTATGTGTGACCGGTCTGACGACCGATCTGTCTTGGTCCAGTGAATGGGGGTCTCTGTTGAATTGTAGACTGGTCGGACAATCGGTCATGTGCCTTGGCCGACCGATCGGACGACCGGTCTTCAGTGTCATCTGTTCTGCACTTCTTCTTCGTTCTTTCTCTTTCTCCCTTTCTTCTTTCTTCCGTCCTTTGACACTTAGTTCCTTGATCTTCAATGCCTGTAAAATGCTCTTTGTAGCCTTGAATTAGTGAAATCACCATCTCATTCCTACAATCACAAATCATGTATTAGATGGGTCTTTTAAGCGTGCAAAACATGCATGTAATGTGATGTAATAGGTTAGTAAATGTATAAATTAGAGGTTCAACATGCATATCTTTTTACATTGAGGATAATGCAAGACTTGGTTGGGGGGCCTCGAATCTAGTAATTTGTGACATTTCGAGCAAGGTTTTTGTAGGAAATTTTCAATTTTTCTGAAGCATCAAAACTCCTTTGGAAAACTTCATTTCTATGCACTTGAGATGACATGAGTATGAAAGGATGAAAGATGAAATGATATGATTTTGAAATCTCTAAATTAACTTAAACATGATAGTTTTATATGTGAATTCCCTTATTTATATGATCGATAGAACATCTGAACACTTTTGAGTCTTGTTCACTTCACATGATTCTCATGGTTTGAAGGGATTATGTAGATTTGTAAATTGGCTAGACTGAGATTTAGTGTGTTTAGGAACCAAGCTGGGATACTTTTTCTATCCTTATCCATGGAAAAATAAAGAAAGATATGAATTTCTAAAAATCCTATCTAATGTGTATGAAAAGGAAAGAATGAAAGAAAATATGGGTATGATTGAGAATATGGTGAAATTTTTTTAAAAGGGCTACCTATTACCAACCGGGTGATGGTCTACCGTTGAGCTCTTAATTGTGCATATTCTAACCCCAATTCATCACTCATTATGCATGGATTTTATGTTTAAAGACTATTCTAATGCATGGTTTTGTGATTGCAGGAATGAGAGAGACTTCACTCGATAAATAGCTAAAAGAAGCACATTTAGGAACCTTGGATGGAGACCCAAGGTGGGCCAAAGAATCATCAAGAAAGAAGGAAAGAAAAGAAAGAAGGAAAGTATGAAAAGGAGCCCCACAAGGTGGGCCAAACAGGCCCCGACCGGTCTTGACCGGTCGTCCAGTTGCTCTCCCCTCTCTTAAAGCTGTTGGAGCAAGGACACATGGGCTAGACTGGTCAAGACCGGTCGGCCAGCCCTGTTCGACCGGTCTTGACCGGTCGGCCATGCATTTTAGAGTTCCAGATTTCAGACAACAGGCTATTCTCATTTTTGGATTTTTGGTATAGTTTTCTGGAGCTACCTTGATAATATTTGGAAATTCAACACATGCACGTCGAAGAGGAGCTCGACGCCGAAATAACCCAAGTGGTTTCGTGTCGATCGGAGCTACGGATTGGCCGTGGTGGCCAAAACAATACGAACTGTCCAGAAAGTTCCAGATTCCGCCTACTCCACTCTGGGCCGGTCCAGGTGGCCCATCATTGATGATATGAAGAATATGCTTTGACCATCTTCTATACCACATCTATATATAAATAACCACAAAGTTTCAGATCAAAAGGATGTGTGGTTTGATTGTACCGGTTGAAGAAAGATGGACCATTCAGAAAGATTCAACTGCGCAGAGTTTATAAAAGCCCTAAGTGTTCTAATGTTTGGACCACATTCTGAGATTATTTTGGATAATCTAATCCATCTATCATATAGAGGAGGAAGTTTTCTACCAATGTTCAAAATTTAGGATCAATCCGACATCTGTACACTCCAAAGCGTTGAAAACAAGATGACTGGTTCTGAAGGTACCCGAATTACGAAATTTTGAGAGGCGGTTGGTGATCTGATTAGTGGGCCTATTCAGAAGATAATCTTGGAAATCTAAATCATCTATGAGGAAGATCACATTACGAGGAAGCTACAAATCAAATTTGAAGGCAATCCGACCATTGGTTAAGCTGTATGAAGCGAAACAAAATCTGTTATGTTGCGGTACTCTTGCTGTATTATAAAAGGAGGTGCTCTCTTCTATTCCAAATCAAGCAAGGACATGGGGAGCAAGGAGTTCAAGTCATAGGAGGCTTCCTAGCCTCCTCCAGCTAGTTTTTCTTCCTTTTCGTAGTTCTAGTTCTAGTTTTTAATGTTTTTCATTAGCTAATCTCTTAGCTAGAGCTAAGAGGTGAACCTTATAGTTTTCTTAGATTGTTTAATTCGTTTTATTGGTTTTAAGTTGGATTTCTATTAAAGAACAATGGTTTGAAGTTTAAATAAAGTTCTAAGTAGTTTTTCTTAATCTTATGATGGCTCATGGATGTTTAGAAGAATTGCTTGAGTTCTTAATTGTTTTGAGCTAGTCTAGACCTGTATGATCCGAGGAATTGGAATACGCTCTAGATCTACGATCTTCATGTGGGAGCTTCATGCCAAAGGTCTATTTTTCTGGAATTTCTGAAGTATGTGAGATTGTGTATGTGATTTGGATCAAGTTTAAATTATAATCTAGTTTTATCTTGTGACAGGATTTAATGATGATTATGGTTCTTATCTTAACCTATTGGAATTGGGACTGACTTATGCAATTGAGTGTGCTCAAGTCCTAGCTTGCATTGAGAGAATCATGTACATGAATCATACATGTGACAGATTGATTGTTTTAACTGCTCTATTATCCGACTAGATAGAACTTAATTTTGATTCTAGTTAAGAAAGTGAGAAACCACAGCGAATTATGCATCTAAGGAGAGCTATAAGTAGATCCTTGATGCTCTAGTTATCTTTTCATTATCAGATTTTTCTGTTTCATGTTCAAAAACCGGTTTCCTAAACCCTTCTTAGATTTCAGTTATTAGGATAGTTGGAATTGTTTACTTCCTTCCCTGTGGATTGACCTCAGTCTTACCGAGATTATTATTACATCGCAACCCTACACTTGGGGCGAGCGAACATCTACCCGTAACCAAAGCCGAAAATGGGACATAGTGTGAAAGTCGTCAGAATGATAGTAAGGCAAATTCCTGTCATAGGCAATTGATTGATTTGTACACTTATAGATCTTTGGTTGAGCTGATTTATAAAGAAAGTAATCCTGGAAAGTCATAAGATGAACATGCACAATGCACACTAGACCATTCATGTTCAAATTTGTCTATTTGACAATAAATCGATGGGGACTCTATGTGAACTGTTAATGTCAGATTTTGTAATGAGATCCTCCGGTTTTTCTCCTTCACTCCAACAGGGATTTCCACCACCAGACCTGAAAGAAGACAGCAACTAAGGGTGGCTGGGGACCAGCCGTTAGCCCTCCGATGCTTAAGTTAGGCCAAAGCAAGAAGAAGCCAAGTAAAACGGGACAGAGATTGAATGTTCTGTGTGTACCTTCCTCTTAATGGAGTCATCCCTTTATATAGATCCGAAGCGATTCAATCTGTATCGAGATCCCGCTGATCTCGAATACGACACGAGATTCTACTGATTTCGTGGGATAAGATCCTTACCCTTAATGACGAGATCTAACCAAATCACTTACTTTGGCAATCACGTCTCTTGATAGCAATCCCTTGAGATCCGGAATCAGCGGGGAAGATAAGCCCAAAATCGCCCTATACAGGCTGCTAGTAAGCGTAATAATAGCACTGATTACACATGGAAACCGTAGTTGGAGTGATAACCGGCGAAAAGGAAGGAAACGCTGACAGGGCGGAAACTACCGAACTGGGTGTAGCCCTGCTTGGTGTCGCAGAGGGATTGGACAAGCTGCTCAACGGGAATCGGGTGCTGGTACTGAAGGCTAAGAGATGTTGCCGCAGGAAAGCTGCTCGCATGTTGGAATGTGGTCACGAGTCCAAGTACTCGCTCACTTAGATGCAAAGTCTTTCACCGACTTGTGAGAAGGTCTGCTCGCAGATCGAGCTTTGCCATGTTTGACTATCGGTTATGAGAACTCGAGACTTGCGAATAGCCGTATATCTTAATCTGCGACTCTTGATCAAGTGAGCTCGAGAGCCGAGTGGGTGTCCCACACTTATCCAATATTCGACTCTCGATCAGATGATCTCGAGAGTCGAATGGACGTCCCATACTTATCCATTCTACGACTCCTGAACTTACGATCTCGAGAGTCGAACCGGCACTCTACATTTACCCGTTCTGCGACTCTTGATCAGATGATCTTGAGAGTCAAATGGGCATTTCTGCGTGAAATCTTATCTCCACCATTTTGCCTATAACAGATGCCCCCCAAGTCCTTGCCGCCAAGAATTCTTAAGGAAAGGACTTAGCTTGCTGTCATGCGCGGCTGCCTCTTGCCTTTACTGAGAAGCCGTACATGATTAGGCTGGAATTAATGAGCACCAGCCTTTCCGCAGTCAGGAAATGAAGAGGCGCTCACCACGTGTCCAAGTATTTAATGGGCGTGCCTGCTCGAGTGTTGTGCCAAACGAGAGATCGCCACGTGCTACCATATACGGCGAAATGATTGCCTATAAATATACGGAGTCCGCCATATCTTCTGATTTTCACAGAAGTTTCAGAATTCTCTTTCGCCTTTCAATCATCTTCCTCCGGAGTTCCTTGGTGTCTTCCTCGATCTCCTTTGGTGATCTCCTTTGGTGCTCTTTCTTTCTTTTTGTACTGTGGTATTTCTTCTTTCTTTTTCTTCTTAAATATCCCATGGCTTCTGAGGAGAGTACCGTTCCTTTAGGAGATGCCACCCCGGAATCCTCTGCTTCTAGTAACGCAAGGGTTCCGGCAGGTCAGTATACAGCGGCCGGATATCCCTCCATTCTATCGGAGAACCGGCTACTGGAGTTACGGGAAAGATTTTCAATCCCTGACTCAGTCGCTCTCCGGCTACCCAGAGATGGAGAGACGCCAGACTCCCCTCCCCCAGGGTGTGTGGCATTCTATGAGTATCAACTCATTCTAGGGGTTCGCCTTCCCCTCCATCCCTTCATCCGGGATGTACTTCGATACTATAAGATTGCCCCCGGGTAACTTATCGTGAATGGATGGAGGGTGGTCCTAAGCTCATTCGTCCTTTGGGCTCAAGCCGGGAACGGGGAGCTTACAGCTGATGAGTTCCTCCGCATGTTCCACTTGAAGAAGGCACCCTCCAGCGAAGGCTGGTATTATCTGTGTTATTGGCACCGGGATAACTTCGTGTTGGGAAAGCCCTCATCGAATTATCCCGGCTGGAGGAAGCGCTGGTTTTATGCATCCGGAAACTGGGAATTTGCTTCTTCCAGGGGCCCAAGAGTAAACCGCTTTTTCTGTGAAGGTAGGCACAATCCCGCATTGTGCACTTTTTCTTCAATTAGGGTTTTAGGGTTTTACTCCATTTGACCCTTGTTTGTGCTCGCAGGTATCCCGACCTTGAGAAAACCGAATTTGAAAGGAGGGATCAACGAAAAAATCGTAAAGGTGTACAAAGTGCCTATTGGTGATAGGCACGTCGAGACTTGCTTGTCTCCCTCACGTCTTGCAGCAGCGGGCTTAATACCCAGAAGAGAAGTCGAGATGACACAGATCGGAGAGAAGAGAGGTCTGCTGCCCCGGCTGAAGGGCATGAGCTCCAAGAGACAAAAGAAAACATCTGCCGGTCCATCTCACCCATCCACCGAAAAGGGTAACGATCAGCCTACTCCTCTCGCGAGCAGGGCGGGGGCTCCAGCAGGGCCCGCTATTCCTTCACTGGTGGTCGCACCCGGGCCGCCAGTGATTAATATCATTGACAATTCCCCAGATGGGGCAGGGTCCAGCTGCCCCCCAGCTGAAGAGGCTCGTGAGCAAACGGAGCCTCGAGAGATAGCTCCTGCTCGCGAGCTGGTTCCTGCTATCGAGCAGGGACCTGCTCGCGAGACGATGGCCCCTCCTCGCGAGCCGTCTGGGCTGATCGTTGCCCAACCTTCCGGCAGTGGGACATATTCTGTTCCTCGCCACCTCCACCCCATCTGTAAATTCTTATTTGAGAACGTCCCGCCCCAATCCTTCGGCTCTCTTCCCGAGCCAAGCCCCGAGAGCCTCTTCCTTGAGGCAGGGATAAGGATGGCTCAGGTAGAACCTCCTAGCCCAAACTTTATTATTTTGGGGTTTCTTAAGTATTTTTTCTCACCCCTCTTTTTTGTTTGCAGGGATTGGACCTCATCTTGAGGACGAAGCGAGACATCGTTGCCGATCGCCGCGTAATAGACAAGGCAGATGAGAAGAGGATCGCTTTGGAGAAGGCGGTCCAGGGACGAGATCAACTCCTCAAATCCCGTGAGGCCGTGATCTCTAAGAAAGATGAGGAGATAAAAATCCTCATAGAGAAAGTCCAGGTGTTGACCGAAAGGTACCAAGCTTTGGACAATAAGTTCGCGAAGACCGCCGACTTGAAGGAGAAGGCGGAGAGAGAGAAGGAGATCTTTCGCCAAGACAAGATCTCATTGGAGGAGCGGCTTGCGGAGGCTAGGTCGCAGCTCAAGGAGGCCTACGACAACCTGACCAAGGAGCGCACCGCTCTTGCGCAGCTTAAGGACGACTCGATCCACTGGGACGAGGAGAGAGTCGCCCTTGCAAAAATGCTCTCAGAGGAAGGTCCTCGGGCAGTTTCCGAGTTCCGGACTTCGCAGCTAAATGACGATGAAAGGTACGAGTCATATGATGCTGGTCGCGACTTTGTGCTAAGAGTAGTGCAACGAATGATCCCATCCTTTGATATGGGGGAGTTTGGTCGAGTCGCGACCATCATAGCTGCCGAAGAGCAGGCTGCTGCTGAGAACGAGGTGACTGAAGCCACTCAGGCTGAAGGGGCTCCAGAAATGGGCCCTGAAGTTGAGTGCACAGCTCCTCCTCCAAGGGATTGATTTTCTTTATTTTCCTCTCTTGTATTCGTGAATGGATATTGTAAACATTTATCATCAATGAAAAAATATTTTTGGAAGTATTGTCCTCGTTTACTCTTTCCTTTTCACGCAATGAATGCCTTCTCGTTTTTGTTTACTTTCTTTTCATGTACTGAATGCCTTGTTGCAATGAGAATGTGCTCAATCCGGGGGGTCGTTGCAACCAAACCCTCGTGGAGATAGACTGATCTATCGATTGAGACTCCTAAGTTGATTTCATGTTGATTCATCAGAGGATGCGAACCCTTAATCCGAGCACGAGTTACGCTGCTCGCAATTAGGGTGTATGGCGCGCTGTGGTGCTCGCGATTAAGGTGTACGACTGCGATTCGAGCCCGAGCTATGGTGCTCGCGATTAAGGTATATGACTACGACCCCCTAATTCGAGCACGAGCTGTGGTGCTCGCATTACGGAGTGCGATCCCTCCTCTCACCAGTCGTGAGCAACTAACTCATGAAAAAATGAATTAGACTCAATCCGGGGGTCGTGTGACCGTGTCCGCGTTGAGATAGACTCATCTATCGATTGAGATTTTGATTCTACCAAGGGCAGAAGGTTGGTCAAGAGATGGTATACATTCCCTTCGGGGCTATTCAGGTCCATGTAAATGGAGAAGCAACCAACTAGTAACGGTTTCAGTCCTACCAAAGGTAGGCAATTGGCCAAGAGGATGTGTAAGCACTCTTCAGGGCTATTCAGGTCCATATAAATGGAGTAGCAGGCCAAAAGATATCTTTCACTTTACTCATAAAACGTTGTAATAAACTACATCGAATCTAGGGGTAGTATCGTAGCAAATGCTCCACGTGCCAAGGGCGTCGTACAGGCTTCCCTTGCATGTCTTCAAGATAATAAGTACCGGGCCGCACAACCCTAATAACCCGATACGGGCCTTCCCAATTCTAATCCAATGAACGAGCAGGAACTCCAAGATTTTACCTTAGGACCAAATCTCCGAGCTGGAAGGATCTAGGCCGAACCTTCGCATTCCGATAACGAGCAATACGTTGTTGATATGCTGCCACTCGTATTTGGGAAGCATTTCTTCGCTCTTCCAAGAAATCGAGATGAAGTCGGAGGTTTTCCTGATTACCTGCAGGGTCATACTGCTCGATCCGATATGAGGGCACTTGAATTTCCACTGGTACCACTGCGTCGACACCACATGCTAAGGAGAAAGGGGTTTCACCTGTTGATGTACAAGCCGTGGCTCTATAGGCCCATAATACCTCTGGCAGAAGTTCTGGCCACACCCCTTTACATTCACCTAGCTTGGTCTTCAAATGATGCTTTATGATCTTATTCACTGCCTCGACCTGCCCATTCGCCTGAGGATGATACGGAGAAGTGCGGAGATTACGTATCTTCCATTTTTCGCAAAATTCATCAAAGGCTACGTTGTCGAACTGCGTTCCGTTATCGGTAATTATAGTGTGAGGGAGTCTGAAACGGCATATGATATTTCTCCATATAAACCTATTAGTTTGTTTCTCAGTAATTTTTGCTAATGGTTCTGCCTCGGCCCATTTGGTGAAATAATCAACCGCCACGATCGCGAACCTATTCTGCCCCTTTCCCATGGGTAGGGGCCCGATGATATCGATCCCCCATTGAGCAAAGGGCCAAGGGCTATCAACTGGGGTCATCCGCTCAGACGGTGCACGAGGTATAGGTAGATATCGTTGACACTTGTCGCATTTTTTAGAAAATTCGATGGCGTCTGCTTTCATAGTGGGCCAATAATATCCTTGCCTCATCGCTTTATATGCTAGGGATCGCCCCCTGGGATGGTTACCACATGCCCCCTGGTGCACTTCATCTAGAACACGAAGTGCTTCTTTTGGATGAAGACACCTTAAATAAGGCAAGGAGAAGCTTTTTCGCAACAATATTCCATCTTGTAAGGTGTACCTGGCAGCTCGAAGCCGAATTTGTCTTGCAGCTTTCTTGTCTTCTGGTAGGTATCCATCTCTGAGATAAAGGATGATAGGATCCATCCAGCATGGAGACGATTGTACCGATATAACTTGCTCGAGAGTCACCTGGTCGATACTCAAGTTCTGACGGTGCTCGATGGGGATCGAATGCGATAACTCCGATTCCGGTGCAGAAGCGAGCTTTGCCAAGGAATCGGCAAGTTGGTCCTTCTCGCGAGGAATATGGGTTATTTCATAAGTCTTCAGTTTGCCGAGCAGGATGAGAACGCGAGACTTGCATAAGGCCATTCTTTCTTCTTTGGTTTCGAATTCACCAAGAACTTGGTTGACAATGAGCTGGGAGTCGCTATGAATTATCAAATTCTGGACTGCGAGGACAATGGCCAGTTCGAGGCCAACAATCAGGGCCTCATATTCTGCTTCATTATTGGAGACGCGTGATTTGAAACGCAGAGCATATTGAAAATGCGACCCGTCGAGAGCTACTAAAATCAGGCCTGCTCCGCTGCCAGTGGCCCGCGACGACCCGTCCACGAAGAGTGACCAAGGAGGCTAGTCGCTGGTCGAGACATTATCTTCAGAAGAATATGTAAATTCGGCGATGAAGTCAGCCACGGCCTGGCCCTTGACTGCGGTCCTAGGACAGAATGAGATATCATGCTCACTGATCTCGACCGCCCATTTAGTTAAGCGCCCGGAAGCCTCAGGTTTTTAAAGGACTTGTCGTAGTGGATGATTTGTTGGTACTAAAATAGCATGAGCTTGAAAGTATGGTCGCAGTTTTCGAGCTGCCGTGACTAAGGCTAGGGCCAGTTTCTCCATATCAGAATACCTAGTTTCTGCATCGACCATTGCTCGACTGATATAATAAACGGGCCTTTGCACCCCGGAATCTTCTCTTATTAAAGCGGCGCTAACAGCCGTGGAAGACACAGATAAATAAAGAATGAGTTACTCATGTGCTACAGGTTTAGATAAAATGGGAGGAGTGCTCATGTATTGCTTCAGTTGTTGGAAAGCTTCTTCACACTGAGGTGTCCACTTCCAATCAGATTTTGCTGTTGCACGAAAGAGTTTGAAGAATGGTAAGCACTTGTCAGATGCTCGCGAGATGAACCTGTTCAATGATGCGATGCGACCAGCCAGACGCTGGACGTCCTTCAGAGTAACGGGGGATTTCATCTCTATCAATGCTTTAATATTTTCAGGATTTGCCTCAATTCCACGCTGGCCAACCATGAACCCAAGAAATTTCCCTGCAGACACTCCAAACGCGCATTTTTCTGGGTTTAATTTCATTTGATACTTCCTCATCAGATCAAAGGCTTCTCGAAGATCAGAGATGTGGTCATCTTCAACGATGCTTTTCACGAGCATATCGTTAACATAAACTTCCATATTCCTACCGATTTGAGCAGCGAATATTTTGTTGACAAGACGTTGATAAGTAGCCCCTGCATTTTAAGACCGAACGGCATTACCTGGTAGCAATATAGTCCTCGATCTGTGATGAAGGCAGTATGTTGGCTATCAGGTGGATGCATCATAATCTGATTGTAACCAGAATAAGCATCCATAAAGCTGAGGAGAGCATGTCCAGCTGTTGAGTCGACCAACTGGTCGATCCGCGGTGTCGGAAAGCTATCTTTGGGACATGCTTTGTTCAAGTCTGAATAGTCGACGCACATCCTCCATTTGCCATTAGCTTTCCGGACGAGAACTACGTTCGCGACCCACTCTGGGTAGTCAACTTCTTTTATGAAATTAGCCGCGATCAGCTTCTCAACTTCAGTTTTGATTGCCATTTGTCTTTCTGCAGTAAAGGCACGTCGACGCTGATGTACGGGTTTATGCTTCGGGTCAATGTTGAGACGATGTCCGATGACATTGGGATCGATGCCTGGCATATCTTTATGAGACCAAGCAAACACGTCCTGGTATTCAGTGAGGAAACGGATCAAATCTTCACGATGGACACTGGTTAAGGAGGACCCGATGTACACGATCTTAGACGGGTCGTCTTCGGTCAGGTGGATCGCCACTGTTTCCTCCCCCGGAGTTCCTGACTTCAGAGCATTTTCTCTCGGATCCAACGAGGTGGAGGGAACGTTGGGTGAACCTTGAGCTATTTCCATGACGAGTGTCGCTTGAGCCTTCTTTCGATCTTGGAGGGCTATCTGGTAACAGGACCGTGCCTCTTGCTGACTTCCTCGCACGACCCCGATGCCATTTGGGGTAGGAAATTTAACACACAGATATGAAGGGTGCAAGGCCGCTCCAACCTTAGTTAGAGACAGCCGCCCCAAAATGGCGTTATATGCTGATTTTCGATCCACGACGAGGAAGTTTACGAAGACGGTGGTCTTCGCTGGACTCTCTCCAAAAGTAACTGGGAGATCGATGCTTCCTTCAGGTGTTACTACCTCTCCTCCAAAGCCGACAAGGGGGGTCGATACTGGCTTGAGGAGGCTTCTGGATAGTGCCATTTTGTTGAAAGCCTCCAAGTACAGAATATCGGCTGAGCTACCTGTATCCACCATAATTCGATGAGTCAGATAATTTGATACCTTCAATGTGACTACGATGGAGTCTTCATGAGGGAAGTGAATTCCCGCTGCATCTTCGAGGGTGAAAGAAATTGGAGGATGGCTCACTTTTGATGAGCTGGACGTTTGTTCCAGCCAATAGATTTGCTAGGGTTCTTTGGACGCCTTTCGAGCGTATGCTTTTCTTGAAGCTTGAGAGTCACCCCCAAAGCTGGTCCCCCGACGATAGTGCGAATTCTCCCGTGGGCTCAGCGTCCTCTTGGTCGGTTTGATGATGAGGCGGTTCCTTTTGGCGAGATGAGGTCTTCGCCCTTTCTGGTGATCGATTTTTACGAGCAACATAATCCTGGAGATGGCCTTTTCGAATAAGGGCTTCGATATGGTCTCGTAGAGAGATGCAGTCCTGGGTCCTATGCCCGTGATGTTTGTGGAAGTAACAGAACTTGCTGTTATCTCTCTTCTCGGGATCGGATTTGATCTTTGCAGGCCACTTCACATATGGCTTGTGTTTAATCTCCATTAGAACCTTTTCAGGAGACCGATTAAGAGGAGTGTAGTTATGATATTTACCAGAGTAAGGCTTCCTGGGAGAACGATCGCGCTGATTACGACGGTATTTCTTATCTGTAGAAGAAGTTCCTTCTGGCTTGCGTTTCTTACTTTGTACTCCATGGCGTGTCAATGCGACTTCTTCTGCATTGATATATTTCTAAGCTTTGGCTTGGAATTCTGCCATAGTTTTCGGTGGGCTTTTATCTAAGACAAACCTGAATTTCTCGCTCGTTATTTCGGCAATGAGGGCTGTAAGACCCTTTTCTTCAGTGTAACCCTCAGTTTGAACGGCTTCGGCAGTGAATCGTACTGTGAACTCCTTTATTGTCTCCCCATGCTGCTGTTTCAGATTCATCAGATGGGAGGCTGGCTTCTTAATGCGAATACTTCCCATGAACTGAGAAAGGAATATCTCCGATAACTGGGAAAAGGAATTGATGGAACGAGGCTTTAACCCCCGGAACCACGTACGAGCTGCTTCCTTCAATGTTATGGGAAAAGCCCTACACATGATTTCTGAACCATGTCCCTTCAACTCCATGAGGGACCTGTATGTTTCCAGATGTTCAAGAGGGTCGCCAATACCTGTGTACGGGGTGATAACAGGCGTCCGATACTTTCTAGGTAATGGGGCTTCCATAACCTCGCTGGTGAAGGGGGACTCGGATTGATGTATCGCCGCCGCGACGGCAGGTGGCCGATTTGCCTGGTATCGCTGTTCCATGACATCAAAACGATCATGGATTCTTTTGAGATCTCCTTCCCATGGTAGGGTATAGCTCGATGTTTCGGCGGTGGAGCCCTGCGGTTGAGGTTGTCGAGACGAACTAGAATGTATAGAATGTGGAGACAGTGCAGGGGGATGGTTGCCAAGTGGCGGATCCTGTGGTTCGTCCATAGAATGTCTAGATGCCACTGGTATGGGCTGCGGCGGTAACCCTTCGGAGGCTTGTCTCTGAGGTTCGGGGAAATGCTGATCAAGCCGATTTGACAACGCTTGAACTCCGGCATTTAGAGTCAGAAGGGTGTTTCCGAGGAAACGTAAGACATCGTCTTGATTTCCAGAAGCCCCCAGTAATGGGTCTGTTGATGGCATATTTGGGGCTCCTTGAGGGATGCTCATCGAAGCAGGTGGAAGGGCAGGTACAGATTCCGTCTCATCAGGCGGAGGTGGTGCCTGCCTTGAAGTTGAAGGATGAACGGCCTTTTTAGGAGGCATCGCCGAAGGATTTTGATCGGTGGAACGATTGATTTTGACGATCAAGCCGTTCCCACAGACGGCGCCAAACTATTAATGTCAGATTTTGTAATGAGATCCTTCGGTTTTTCTCCTTCACTCCAGCAGGGATTTCCACCACCAGACCTGAAAGAAGACAGCAACTAAGGGTGGCTGGGGACCAGCCGTTAGCCCTCCGATGCTTAAGTCAGGCCAAAGCAAGAAGAAGGCAAGCAAAACGGGACAGAGATTGAATGTTCTGTGTGTACCTTCCTCTTAATGGAGTCATCCCTTTATATAGATCCGAAGCGATTCAATCTGTATCGAGATCCCGCTGATCTCGAATACGACACGAGATTCTACTGATTTCGTGGGATAAGATCCTTACCCTTAATGACGAGATCTAACCAAATCACTTACTTTGGCAATCACGTCTCTTGATAGCAATCCCTTGAGATCCGGAATCAGCAGGGAAGATAAGCCCAAAATCGCCCTATACAGGCTGCTAGTAAGCGTAATAATAGCGCTGATTACACATGGAAACCGTAGTTGGAGTGATAACCGGCGAAAAGGAAGGAAACGCTGACAGGGCGGAAACTACCGAACTGGGTATAGCCCTGCTTGGTGTCGCAGAGGGATTGGACAAGCTGCTCAACGGGAATCGGGTGCTGGTACTGAAGGCTAAGAGATGTTGCCGCAGGAAAGCTGCCCGCATGTTGGAATGTGGTCACGAGTCCAAGTACTCGCTCACTTAGATGCAACGTCTTTCACCGACTTGTGAGAAGGTCTGCTCGCAGATCGAGCTTTGCCATGTTTGACTATCGGTTATGAGAACTCGAGACTTGCGAATAGCCGTATATCTTAATCTGCGACTCCTGATCAAGTGAGCTCGAGAGCCGAGTGGGTGTCCCACACTTATCCAATATTCGACTCTCGATCAGATGATCTCGAGAGTCGAATGGACGTCCCATACTTATCCATTCTACGACTCCCGAACTTACGATCTCGAGAGTCGAACCGGCACTCCGCATTTACCCGTTCTGCGACTCTTGATCAGATGATCTCGAGAGTCAAATGGACATTTCTGCGTGTAATCTTATCTCCACCATTTTGCCTATAACATGAACACTTATTATGTTTGGAAAATTTAGGATTTCAATCTTTTATCATTTAGTTTTTCTGATTTTTGCACTTATATATCTTAAAGTCTATAGATCCATAGTTTTTAAGAGAGAGTTGATTTTTCAGAGAAAGGGATTATGTCAACCTTGTTTTGCTTGAGACTAGAAAAATGTTGGTTGGGGGGTGTATTGAGCTCCCATTTTATACAAATTCTAGCCTATTGCATCACATTATATGCATGGTTTGCATGTTTAAAAGACCCATCTAATGCATGTTTTGTTGATGTAGGAATGAGAGAGAGAGTGCACTTAATTGATGATAAAAAGACCACATTTGAAGCCCCTTAATAATGATTCAAGGTGGGCCAAAGAAGGAACAAGAAAGAAGGAGAGAAGAGAAGAAAGAAAGAAAGGAAAAGATCAATGAGAGAATAGCTAGACCGGTTAGCCACCCCTTCCATGCTTGCTGGACCAAGGACCAGGCCAGTCCGACTGGTCATGACTAGTTAAGATTGGTCCACCACATGCAGACAATAAGCTGCACTTTCAAAATTTGAAAATCTGAGTTTTCTAGTGCGGCTACGACACGATTTCACAATTTTCTCACTCGGTGGAGCTCCAAATCTATAAAGGACACCTAGGGGTGGATGTAGGGGGAAATCGTAGAAGGCTTGGGAAGTCATGGGATGTGGAGAGGATAGCTTGTGGAGTGTGTTCAACTCCTCCGAATCGGATTTTTTTTTATGTTTTTAATAGTTTTTCCTTTGAGTTTTAGTTTAACCTATTAATGGTTGGCTAAACCTCTTAGTTAGGGCTAAGAAGTAAAGCTTTTAGTTATTTACAATGTTTAATTTGAATTAGTTCAAGTACTTTTGGATTTTATGAAGAACACTTCTAGTTCAAGTTTGAAATAAAATTAATATTTTTAGTTAATCCTCTATCTCTTGTGATTTCTCTTACATGGAATGTTTTGATTACTGAGAATGCTTAATGGAGTGTTGATTGATAGGATTTTGGGTTGTAGAGATCTTAGATCCATCATGATATGTTGGACGCTAAGGGATCTTACAAATTAAGTTTCCTAAGTGCTTATCTAGAACTAAACTAGAAAAAGTTCTTATCTTTGGGTTTTGATATGAGATAGGTGTTTATGTATTGATTTTGGTTCAATAGAAGTTCAATTCATGCTTCTAAATCAAGTCTAGTGACAACGCCTGAGGAAGAATGATGAATGTGATCTTGCTTGTTTTGTGAAGGATTGGGTTGTGTGATTGAATACACCCAATGCCTTAGTTGATTATGAGAGAACCATATCAGTGGATGATCCATTATGATGATTTGATTGCTCTATATTTCAATTGGATAGGGATAGAACTCCGATTTTAATTGTGTTATTGGCTTGAATGGTTTAAATTGGCGTTGTAAATGATTATTAGTGGATTCTTGGTACTCTAGTGTTTATTTTCCTGATTTAGTTCTTAAGTTCATAGTTTTATGTTATTAAATTTCATTCATCAATATAAATCTGAATTTAGCCCATCCTAGTTATAAAACTTAGAATTGTTACGATAATCCCTGAGGATCGACCTCGGTCTTACTGAGAATTATTACTGCATCGCAACCTTGCACTTGAGGTGAGCGAACAGAAGTCATCATTCTCCTTATTCAAAGGAAGAAAAAACCATGGTTATCAACAATCACCCTAAAACATCTTCTTCTTATGATGGCATGTATACACAAATCCTTAAGAACTTAGAGAAAGAATATGAGTATGAACAATCAAATCAAGCCTACTTGCCATCTTGTGAAGACGTTGAGCCCGAATTTGGGGGCATCGAAGCAATTCTCTCTAATGAGGAGGATGGGGCTATCCAAGTCTCACCTTCTTCAGATATAATGAATAAAATTTTAGAGGAGATTGATTTCGATTATCCTAATGCCATCATCAATTATGGTGAGTCCACTATATCTTTTGGATGTTTTGAACTTAATGACGAAGATATTTCAATGACGGTTGACGAACCCCAGGAATCCATAAAATCTGAAAGCGATGGTGGGGTTACCTACAATGAGGGCTCGATGGATGCCTATGAACTTATGATTTCTTTTTCCCACGGGCATACTCCTGAAAATTTGTGAGATGAACATTCACTATGCACACTAGATTATACTTGTTCGGATTCTTTTATTTATCAATCAATCAGTGGGGATTCTATGTGAACACTTATTATGTTTAGGAAGTTTAGGATTTTATCTTCTTATCAATAAGTTTCTCTAAATTTTTCACTTGTACATCTTAAGGTTTATAGAAGTATAGTTTCTAAAAGAGAGTTGGGTTTTGAAAAATTGGATTTATTTCACGCATGTTTTGCTCGAGACTAGTAAAATGCTAGTTGGGAGTGTGTTGAGCTCTGAATTGTGCATATTTGTTGTAAATGATTTCCCGACCTTAACGTTATTATATTACTTTCCATTCCTCTGTCATTGGACGAGCTGTTTACATTTTCTGATTTCTTTACAGCTTGAATTGTGGCTACATCACATAGTTCATGAAACTGAAGCACCAATTAGCAGTAGTTAGAAGCTTCGTGGGATTCCTTAGTTCTTTGTTATCAGGTACTCTTTGAGCACAGTTGCTCAAATGCATTCACTTACCATAACATCTTCGATCAGCGGCAATATGGAAGTGCAGGCTCGGACATTCCACCATCGACGTACGAAATCCAATACGTCTTTGCCCTGAAGTTGTAATGTCTTTTGGAGTAATTCCTTCAATATTCTTGCATCGTATATATAAAACCGCATCATAAACCTTTCTTTCATATCCTGACAATTTGCAATGGTTTTCTCTGGCAAAGCGAAATACCAAGTAATGGCACTGCCCGAAGTGGTTAGTGAATATACGAAGTTTCATAGTAAATACTCCTAGGAGACGTTACTTCTGAAGTAAGCAGGCTTTTCATAATTCACTAAATGCTCTATTGGTGATTGGATTCCTCCTTTGAAGAGTATAAATTTAGGGAAATCTGAAATCCGTTCGTCTTTTCAAAAATTTATCCGTTGCAATGGGCTGGTCCGAGAAGCATCTAACATTTTCCTGACTTTATTGGCATGTGAGTCATTGAAGAAATGTATTATTTCTCGCTCTATGTTTATTTCGGCCCCTATCGTTGCGGCTTCCTTCATCAGATTGAACATTGTATATGGCTTATATCTGTCTAGAGATTTCATTCCCATGCTTTTGGCGTATGACTCTGCTATCTCTATCTCTGTATGTTCAAGAGATTTGTATAAGCTTGTTATTACGTTTCTCCACTTCATGGTATATTGGTATGGACATTCTCTCGGAGTAATTTCCCACCTTATCAGCTCTGTTAAAGGAACTGCCCTTCGTGGTACCCAAAATCGCAACATGAATAGTTCGTGAAACTGTTCCTAGGTTCGTGCTTTCCGCAGAGCTCCTGTTTCATACCGCTCTTTGGCTAGTCCTATCAACGTTTCTTGAAATTACTTTATCAACTGCTGCTTGTTGATTCTTTGGTGATCACAATATTTCTCATACTGGAGTAGATGATCGAGAGGCGAATCATGTATTGAGAATGTCATCGTCTTGATGTTCGAGGTCTTATGTGCTTTGCGACATCTTAATGGTCGGCGGGCTTTTGCCTTCAAGACAACACTAATTCTTTTTTGTCTCTAGCTTTCTTCTGGCGTGGCGGACATTGTCATACTTCGTATGAACTGTGTTTCTTGTTCCTCGAACTCCGGACTGAATCGTCCTGAAAGGAGTACTGAAGATGATTCATGCCGATGTTTCTTGTTTACTGTAGATACGACGTTTGTGATTGCTTTCTTTTCTTTGTCTCTTTCTTTTCCAATGACTATTTCTCCTTGTTCGCTTCCCCAAGTGTAGGGTTGCGATGTAGTAATAATCTCGGTAAGACCGAGGTCAATCCATAAGGACTTGTGTAGGGATTCACAAAATACTTCCAATGGTTTCTACTTAAGAACTAACTAAATAGGATTTAGTAATTTGGTGAAGATAGCAATTTTTTAACTAAACTGAAGGTAATCAATTAATAAAAAGCACTAGGGGTTCAAGGATCTACTTGTAGCAATCCTTGATGCTTAATTTGCTGTGGTTTCTCACTTTCTCAACTAGAATCGAAATTAAGTCCTATCTAGCCGAATGATAGAGCAGTTAAAACAAACAATATGCTATATGTGTGATTCATGTATATAATTCTCTCAATTCAAGTTAGGACTTGAGCACACTCAATTGCATAGGTCAATCCTAATTTCAATAGGTTAAGATCACAATCATAATCATCATTAAATCCTGTCACAAGGTATAACTAGATCATGATTTGAACTTGATTCAAATCACATACACAATCTCATATAATCCAGAAATTTCAGAAAAATAGAACTTTTGATATGAAGTTCCCACATGAGGATCATAGGTCTAGAGCGTATTGAATCCAATTCCTCGGAGTATACAGGTCTAGAAGAACTCAAAACAATCAAGAACTCAAGCAATTCTTCTAAACATCCATGAGCCATCATAAGATTAAGAAAAAACTACTTATAACTTTATTCAAACTTCAAACCATTTTCTTCACTAATAATCCAACTTGAAACCAAATCAAACGAATTGAAACATCTTAGATTCACTACAAGCTTCACCTCTTAGCCCTAGCTAAGAGGTTTAGCCGTTCATGATCCAAGGAAACATGAAAGCTACTAATAAAAACATAAAACTAGAAGAACAAACTGGGAGGAGTTGTAGAACTCTGAATCTGACTTCCGCCGTCTCCCATTGTGCTAAATCTCTTCTAAGATGCCTTGGGAACGAGCTAGAGGAGGCCTCTGATAGCTTTGGGGCCCTAGGTGCTAAGAAACTTCGAGAAATCCCGAAAAAATACTACTTTGCGCGGCAAAACTCAGAGCTTGTAGAAGAAGCTCTGTTACGCAGCCGACCGGTCGCACGATCGGTCTCAAAAGCGTAAAAACAGTCCGGTGTGTTTTTCATAAATCCGAACCTAGGATTTTAATTCAAGGACAGGTCGTACGACCGGTCAGAGCATTGGACGACTGGTTGTACGACTGGTCATGGATGGTCCAGCAAGGTTTGCAGTAAGGCTCCTTCTATTGAGTGTTCAGACTAGTCAGACGACCGGTCCGAGGCTATGGATGACCGGTCTTGGGTGCATTTTCCTGCCCTCTTTTCTTCTCTCCTTTGCTTCTTTCTTCCACCCTTTCACACTTAGTCTTGTGATCTTCAATGCTTGTAAATAGCGTCTTTAAGTCTTCAATTGATGAATGCTCTCTCTTATTCCTATAACCACAAAACCATGCATTAGTTGAGTCTTTAATAATGTATTTCAAGCATAGTTAGTGATAAAATGGGGTTAGAATATGAACATTTAAGAGTTCAACACTCCTCCATCGATCATTCTTTGAAGAATAGCTTTGATGGTGTAACATCTGCGAGTAAGATGCCCTATCATGCGGTGATAGTGGCGGTAATCTCTGTCTTCCGTTTTACCCGCTTCTTTGGGCCGTTTCAATTGTGGTAATTCAATTGTTTCTATCACGCCCCAAATTCGGTTCTCGACGTCCATTCGCCGTAACCCGAGTTCAGAGGTGGCAGCCTCCGTAGTACCCAGATCTCAGATCCAAACCCCACACGCCAGGTTCCAATCCTGGGATACCACAAGGAGGATTTTAGGGTCTGAATTTTTTTTTTTTGAAACATGAGCATCACCATATGAGTACCATCACATGAGCATCACCATATGAGTACCATCAAGGACAAACACAATATTTCCACTAAGTCATTTCGTTTACATACAGTACTGAAAGGTAAATACACAATGCGTAAATATAAAAACTGTGCACGATCCGACACCTCCTGCTATTGCACTCCCAACTCTAACTCAACGTTGCTGATATACTTTGGTATAACCTGCAGCGTAACAAACGCGCATAAGCTTCGAACGAAGCTTTGTGAGTGCGTGTGTGTGTGCACAATGCGTATGACAAGCATGATAAATATCAGAGTAAGCAGTAAAGCATGATGAGAACTTTAAACCAAGACTTGGCCTAATTAGGCTACACGATCATGTGATATGAATAACCAGTCTACCACGGCTATGCAAGCATGCAATACATATAACTAGCCTACCATGGCTATGCAAGCGTGCAATACAGGTAACCAGCCTACCAAGGCTATATACTCATACTATGCAATGGCCTACAGGGCCTAATGTCACTTACAATGATCTAATACATGTATGCAAATCACCAGCTCTCAGTACAGTGGTCCAGATACGAACGGTCATAACGCGATCACCTAAGAAATGCAGGACTCGGAACTGGTAGCTCGCCCAGTGTGGTAGCTCGCCCAGGCTTACAGCCCCGCCCACATCACACCCGCCCACGTCAGGACCGTCCAACACCATACAGTGATACCAATACCATCTCTGAAACGGAACATCACCGGGGTCTCACAGACCTCACTACTCACCAGTAGAATGCCAAAGCCTATCTGGTGCAATAGCGGACCTACTCACAGCTGGTCAAGCTCAACCCACTTTGCCAACACTCTTCCGGAAGGTTAGGTCAGACTTCCTTCCAAACTGACCACGTGCAGTGGAAAGCACCGCCGTTTGGTATTCGGCATACTGGTGTATGATTAAACCACCCGATTCTTGAATGGAGCACCCACCTTGGTACCAACGGGATTAGGGACTTTCACCCAGGGACATCTTTGGCATCCAGTTTAAAGATCACATATTTCCGGCGTTCTGCAAACCACGATGGAGCTGTGGTTGCAACGTAGTAACCATGCTATATGCGGCATAAGCAGACGGTGTGAAATGCAACCATGCATACAAACGTGGGACGACATGCCCGTGCAAGTCTCCAAAGAGCACTATAAAACTATAGGGTCTCAAATACAATGTCACCGTCAACTGGTAATGAACTGCACGACAACGCGACCGCTATGGCCGGTTGATGCAAGACAATCAGATGAGCCAAGCATTCATGATGCATGATCCAAGCATATAGTATGAGTGCCAACAAGTAGTCAATCTACCATGATGGCTATAAATCAATCTAGTCCAACTTATTTGAGATATGATTAAGATGACGGGATACATATGAATGATTGAGTCATAGTGCGAGATGTCGCTAGCCAGGGAATCTCGCACCAAGGGCTACAAGGTATGCTAAGTTATTCCTACCATACAGTGTAAGTCAAGATGATATATTCCTGTCCTTGAATAGTCCCATACCTATTGGAGAGGTTTACGATAGAGAGCACATGAATTACATTTGCTCTACTACATCTCGAATGCTTAATGTATGCGTTTATGCCCTAGTGGTCCCCAACTAACAATGGTGATTTAGGATGCATACTTATTACACATGCATGGCGGTCATTGAAGCATATGGTATATAGATCGCATAGGAGCATTCCAAATAACACTACGTGTGGCAACAGACATACTAAAAACATCATAAAAAGATAATTCACTTATAACACAAGCAAGCAGCAAAGAGATAGGACCCTAAATGGGTGGTATACAACAACATAGATGGTCCAACAACTGAACGGTGAATTAACCTTCAACATTCAGATAACCCAAATGGAAAGAAAATGATTGAATACACTACCGACACATCAAAGGTAGAACCTACTTGAGCGGCAAGAGTAGAATACCTAAAATCATGCCGAGACCCATAGTGCGGTAGTACAGTTGAGATAAACACAATAATGGTCCGTAAAAGGAATGTCATAGAACGGGTTGCAAGATACACAGGTCATAGCAGAGAATCATACATGGTAGGGTAATTTGAGATAGATGATCAATACGATAAGGTCCAAAAAGGGACGACAGGTCTAACCTCATAATACAAGATAGGCTCCATATAATGGATGGCCTAGATGACATACGACCGTCGAGGATGAGCCCCACACTCGCCCTAAAGGTAAACGGACGGTGTGGATGGGATATACACAATATGGTGGTCTATAATAGTTGGGTACAAGGGTAGGAGGGGTGAGTCATATGAGTATACAATAAGTTGAGTTACTAAGATCATTCAACGTGGTGAGTCAATAAGGCAGGTTGACAAGGCAGGTCAACATGGTGAGTTAACAAAGTGAATTGACAAGACAGCTCAACAGGGTGAGTTTAAGAAGGTAGCCCTGTGACTTGGATCGAGCAAACTCTAAGGATGACCTTTCAATAAGGGTTTACACAACTAATCATCAAGGTGGATCCACAGGATGGACAATGCGGTCATTCAAACACGCACACTAAGGTGGTCCCAAGGGCCATCCTATACATAACATGTTAGGGTCCATTCATTCAGATGGTTTGGTCAAGCACAAATTTAAGGCGGTCCTAATGGATGACCAACATACATATCGCACCATAGTGGCCAATGGCTGACGTGGATAGAACACATGCATAACAAGGTGGACCCGTGGTTGGGTATAACCGCACAAAGGAGTGGGGGAGCCACATACATCAATGGGCCCCAATAGTTTGGGATCAACCCGATATTTGTGCTTTCCCACTAATCAAATAAGATGGCAACCAAACACCATGGTGGGGCCCGCACACCACACGTGTGGAACCCCACCCATGGTTGGGTGACTTATGAGTAGGAAGAATGGCAAATAAACATAACAGATGGGTCCTGTAAAGTTTCCAATGGTAGGCATTCAATCACCCTTATTTTCTACGTGTGGCCCACCCAAAACTAGGGCCCACACCCCTGCCAAGAAGAACGACAAGGTATACCCAACATTCATCAAGGTGGGACCCAAAGTTGGGCCCCATCACCTTTGGTTAGATGGATAAATAAACATTACAATGGCCCCAAGGAAGGTTTCCAAAAGTGGGCATCAATGACAACTGTTTCCTACGGTGTGATCCACTTGAGGTTTGTATTTACCTCATTATGAGGGCCCGCGGCCCTAAAATAATATGGAAAAATAGATGGTCGGCATAGATAAAACAGATGCATCGGGGTGGGACCCACAGGGTAGGCCACCTGCTGGGCAGCGTGCTAAAGCATGCTGCTTGGAGCATGGCACCCAAATGGGCCCCAATAGTTTTGAATCAAACTGATATTTTGTTTTCTCCTTCATCCATATCCATGTGATCTTATGAACAGGTTGGATGACAAATAAACATCACTGTGGAGCTTGGGAAGGTTTCAACGATAGAGATCATTATTCCCACTGTTGTCCCGTGGCATGGTCCACTTGTCATTTGGATATGCTTAAATTTTGGGTTCAGCCACTAAAATGAGCTGGAAAAACATATGGACGGAATAGATAAGGCACATACATTCTAGGTGGGCCCAACGAGTGGGGCCCATTGCCAACGCCCAAAGAGGGCTGCGCTGCTGGGCAGCAACGTCCCTTGGACGCTGTCTGTCGAGCAGCCAAGTCCTTTTTTTTTGTTATGTTCTCATCAAGTGGGGCCGACAAAGGTTTTTGATCAAGCTGATATTTTTGCTCTCCCTTCTCCCATGCATGTGTGAACTTATGAACAGGTTGGATCTCAAATAAACATCATGGTGGGCCATGGGAGGGTTTCAACAGTAGGGTCACTGTCCCTACTGTTTTCTGTGGTGAGGCCCCCTTGAGACTTTGATCTGACTCATTCTTGAGATCATGCCCTAGAATGATCTCCCCAAATGGATGAACAGTGAGGATATAGCACATGCATCATGGTGGGACCCACGAGTGGGCCACTGACTAGGCGGGCCGAGGAGTCCAGCGTCTGTGGACGCTGGGTACTCCCAGCGCGTCAGAGAGGCTCTCCTGCTTCTTTCTTTCTTCTCCTTTTTTTTATGTGGTTTTGATCGAGTGGGGCCCACATGAGGACGATCCAGTCTGTCTATCGTGCTCACCGACTCGTGGGGGACCCAACGAGCCGAATATTGGACGGGTTACGAGGCCTAGAAACATCAATGTGGGCCAAAGAAATTCTGACGGTAGAAATCATTATTTCCACTGTTTTCATGTGGTGCGGTCCGCTTAAGATTTGGATCGGGTTCATATTTGGGCCCTGGCCCTAAAATGATCTGGGAAAACGGATGGACGGTGTGGATACCACATAAACATCAAGGTGGGTCCCACGAGTGGGAACCCAATCACGGTGTCCACGTGACGCTGGACTGTTCCAGCGTCTCTGACGCTGTGAATGTCCAGCGTCCGGACGTTCATACCTTTTTTTTTGTGCTTATATCAAGTGGGGCCCACATAGGTCTGATCCACTCCGTTCATCAGGTTCCCCGTCTCATTGGGGAGCCAATAAGCCCAATATTGGGAAGTTGATTTGGTCCAGAAACTTCACAGTGGGCCAAGGAAGTTTCAGTAGTGGACATCATTATCTCCACTGTTTGCTATGGTGTGGTCCACCTGAGATCTGGATCTTCTTCATTTTTGGCGTCCAGCCCTAAAATGGGCTGGAGAAATAGATGGACGGTGTGGATCAAATACATGCAGCAAGGTGGGTCCCACGAGTGGGGACCCTGCTCAACGCCCAAGAGGGGCTTTAGCCCACGCGCTGCTAGGCAGCAGTGTCCTCTGGACACTGTCTGTCCAGCGGCACTCTCTCCCCTTTTTTATTTTTTATTTTTATTTATTTTATTTGCAAGTGGGGCCCATTCATGGATGATCTAGCCCATCCATCTCATTGCCCATCACAAGGTGGGCCCAAGGAAATAAAATGAAAGGTAAACTGAGAAAAAGGGGGGAAGTTTGCACTCACAATGATGGTTGGATGGTTGGATTGCCGATCGGACGGTCCGGATGATGATCGGGGTCCTCCAAGCTAGATCTCCTCCTTCAATCTCTCTCTTTCTCTCTTGATCCCCCTCTAAATCTCTCTCTACTTCTCTCTCTCTCTCTCTCTCTCTCTCTCTCTCTCTCCTTTCTCTCTTTCTCTTTCTCTCTCCTTTTTCTTGCAAAAATAGGAAAATGAGAAGGCCACACCCCCCCTACGTATGCACTTGTATGGGTAGAGAGGGGGGGTGCACGAGGTGATGATGATGATGATGGGAGAGGGCATGGGAGGTATGGGTGGCATGATTAGAGTTGACTTTGGAGGTAAGAGAGTGATGGGGTGGGTATGGTGTGTGTAGACTAGGGTAATGAGAGGGGTATGGGTGAGGGTGATGGTGATTGATTTGACATTTTGTTGGGATTTGTGCAAGTGGGGCCCATGTCACACACGCGTTCCTGACCCACCTCGAATTGCGTAAAAGTACGCATCTTTTACACTGGGTATCGCAATGGGGCGTGCCGCGCGGCGTTGGAATCGTGGCGCCTGCGCGGTCGTAAGGGTACAAGTCTTAGGTCGTTGCGGTACTAAATCAGGGTCGCGATCAAGGCTCGCTAATCTGGTCCATCTGGGATGTACTGATACCAAAAACTAAACGTACGGAGGGCAATTCAAGGTACGGGTCTTACAGTTTCTGCTGCGACCAATTGATTCATCGTGGGGACAATATCTTCATTTGAGAAAGAGTATTCTTCTTGATGGTTAAACCGTCGATATCTTTTGTTGGCTGGCTCATTAACAAAATAGTTTTGCCTATCTCTCCTATTGTCCCTTGGTTTACTTTGAAATTCTTCTTTACTCTTACCTTTATCTGTAACATTCGCTGAAGACTTGTTGGAGACCCGTCGTGTAGATTCTGTGTGAAATACGAGCACCTTTTTAATAATGCTTTCTAGAGCGTGAACTCTTATAGCCAGTTCCCGGAATGTGTGTATCTTTGCTCCCGTAAGCACGAAAGCAATTTCTGGTTCCATGCATCCGATGCACATTTCCACCTATCCAGCTTCTCTAGAGAGATATTTGCATGATGTGCTTAGGGCTCTCCAGCGGGTGATAAATTTGTCAATGGATTCTGGCTCCCTTTGCCGCACAGCTGCTAGTTCCATCAAACTTACTTCTCTTTCGGTCGAAAAGAAGCTTGTCAGAAAAGCTTGCTGCATTTGCTTCCAGGTGTGTATCGTTCCTGAAGCAAGGGAAGCGTACCATTAGAAGGCTTTTCTAGTCAAAGTTACATCGAACAATCGTAAACAATATTGTGGCACGGCGGTGTAACTTCCAATTGTAGTTATGAAGTGCATCATATGTTCTTCTGGTGAGCCTTCCTCGTTAAACTTCTGAAACTCTGGACACTTGAAGCCCACAGGGAAACGGATATCATCAACTTCTCTTGGATATGGTGTTTTATACCGAAATCTTTCTTTATGCATTCTTTCTCCTTCCGACCGGACAGTTTCAGCGATGATCTATCGTATTTCCTCCGTTGCTATTCCAGCGTTTGTCATCGGGATGGATCCGTGCGACATGGCTTGAGGCTGGTTGTGACCCTTAAGTAGGATGTTCCATATTTTCTGTGGGGGCCACATTTTGCGGGGCAGCATTCTGAGACACTATGCAGGTTATCATAAATAAAGCCTCGTGCATATTCCTAAATTCTTCCATCAGAATTGCTTGTGTTCACGCCATCTCTTCAAGATGCATTTCCGTTGATTGTCCGACTTGACTAGTTCCGGCTTCGAGGACGGAGGCTCTTCTTTTGGATATATTTTTACTTTGATGATGAAGTATGCGATGTGCCTGAAGATGTAAATGAAGCAGTAACCGAGGGTGTGAATGAGGTTGAGTTTCTTCTTAACTTGCGACTATTACATCGCGAGGAGTTGACAGACTCAGTAAGTTCGGTTTGCTTCAGCGTAGTTCCAGTTGATCTTCCTTTTGCGCTGTCTGTTGGAGAGAGCTGATATGGCATTAGGGTTTCACTTATTCGTCTTTGCGTAACAAGGGAGGCAGGGAGTGTAGGGAAATCTTCAAAGCATATCTCCTCCTCTCCTGGATATAAGGATGGGGGGCCATAGCTAGGATTTTTTTGGCCATACTTCGTGTAATGGGTATTTGGTAAGTTAAAGAGTGGGGCCCCTTAACTGTAGCTTTGGAGGGAGTTTTGGATGATATCTTCTTCCTTTTTTACTGTACCTTTACCCATCCGCCATCGTCTTCTGCAGCGACGGGTAAAGCAGAGATTACCATAGCATTTACTTTAGTCACTATATTCTGGGTTATCCTCATCTGGCATTTCTTCTTATATTTTGATTGTTGTAGGAGACAGTGAATCCTCCTCCCAACATAAAATAAAAAACGATCTTGCGAGTTAAGCAAACCATTGCGAGTATTCGATTGAAAGAAGTAATGTACCTGAATTTTGAAAATAATGATAATTAATCATTTGAATTGTCTGTATATACAATATATTCTAAAGATGAAGGGTGGAATGTTCTCATTAAGAGTCGCCATTTTGGCATTATAAAGCGCCAAAAGATGATGAATGTTTTTTCTTATAGTCTCTTATCAATGTTAGAACATAACTCTTATGTTCCCCAGTAAAGTCGCCATTTTGTTGTGTAAACAATATTATAACCCCAATTCATCACACATTATGCATGATTTACATGTTTAAAGACTAATTTAATACATGTTTTTGTGTTTGTAGGAATGAGAGAGAGACTTCACCTATATGATGTTAAAAGACTCACTTTGTATACCTCAAAGATCAAAAGAAGAAAGGACAAGAGGTAGAGGAAAGATGCAATGAAGATTGAGAAGAAAAATCATAAAATATCACAAGTCATAGAGTGGCTGACCGGTAGTCCGACCGGCCGGCCACTGTAGCAGATAGGCCGGCTAAACCTTCCAGAAATCGTAAATTCACAGGACCAATTTTTACATTACCTGACCTATTAGCCGATCAGCCAGCTGGCCGGTCGGCAGAGAGGTCGGCTGATGTCCTGATCTCCTATTGTTGTTGTGTAAGCTTCGACCGGCCGGCCACCGCCTAGAGTGCGTAAACTCTTCGCAAATTCTCAAAGATTCCAAGTGTTGAGCTCTTAATTGTGCATATTCTAACCCCAATTCATCACTCTTTATGCTCGGTTTACATGTTTAAAGGACTACTCTAATGCATGATTGGTGATTCTAGGAACAAGATGGATATTTCACTTGATTCAAGGCTAAATAGAGCTCCTTACAAACATTGAAGACCAAAAGAGGCTAGTTAGAGCCATTGGATGAAGGATGAAGGAGGATCAAAGAAAGACAAAGCAAGGAGAGAAGAGAAATGAAGAAACAAAGAAAGAAATGAAGAGAAAAAGGGCCTAGACCAGTCGTGAGACCGGTCGGCCAAGGAAGCCCGACCTGTCAAGACCGGTCGGCCACATCATTGAAGACGCACTGGACAGAGAAACTAACTAGTCCGACCGGTCTTGACCGGTCGGCCAAACCAGTCCGACCGGTCGTGACCGGTCGGCCAACAGGTCTGAGGGGTTCCAGAGCTCGCTGGACTGATGGGACTAACAGGTTCGACCGGTCCTGATCGGTCGGCCAGGCCAGTCCGACCGGTCCTGCGACCGGTCGGCCAAGCAAAAATGGGCAGTTTCTAAATCGAGCGCCGAATTTCTCTGCGCAAGTGCGAATCTTTACGCGAAATCTGGAAGTTTCTTACGCAATGGACGCCTCCAAGCTATAAAAGGACTCCTTCTCTTCATACCAGGGCATGCTAGGACGTGGGGATTGCTTAGGAGACGGATTCTATATCGAGTTTCTAGTTTTCTTCCTGTTTTAGTAGTTTTTATGTTTGTTTTGAGGCTTCTAGTTCAAGGATGTTAGAGATGAACTAAAACCTCTTTGCTAGGGTTAAGAGGTGAAGCTTTTGATTCGTTTTTTATGGATTGATGTAACCTAGGTTTCCTTTTATGTTTTAATTGAAGAATTTTAGTTCAATATGAGTTTGAATCAAGTACTAGTTTGGTTTTACTTTGATCTCTTAATGACTCCGGGCTCATGTGATTCTTAGTGATTCTAAGCTTGGTAGCTTACCTTCTGAGCATTGTTTATGCTTGTGTAGTTCATTGATCTATCATCGACTCCTGGCATGGTAGACCCTTTGATTGCCTTGTGTACAATGGCCCGATCTTCATGTGGGAACTCATTCAACTAAAGTTCTTATCTTTTTATTATAATCTGAAATAGCTGTTTGCTGATTGATTTTGATTCAATTAGAGTTCTAATCATTAGTTGTAATCAAGTCTAGTGACAGGATTTGATGAAAGCTATGGTTGTGAATCTCAACTAGATTGGAACGAGGCTTGGCCTACACAATTGAGTGTGCCCAAGGCCTGAGCATTGTTGTGGGAATCAAATCAATGAATGAGCAACTGTTTTGGATAATTGTTAATTTAACCGCTATATATTTCGATCGGATAGAGATATAAATGTTAGTGCACTTTTCTGTGGCATACTAGTGCACCTTGTTTGTCAATCACTTACGTCAGTGAGTCTAGTGTCGGTTGAGCCCAAGGACGACGAAGACCGAAGACTCAGATGGCCCAGCTGCATCAAGGAAGAAGAATTAGGTAAAAGTGAGGCCTTGATGCCTTAACCTTGACCAAAACCCAACCCCTTGACCTCTTTGATGACCTTGACTATATTAGGAAACCTTTAGTCATCATAGATTGGCCCTAGGTGTCCCAAAACATCACCTAAATCTTAGCCTAAGTGAGAGGGTTAGAGAATGATGGGTCAGCAAAATAGTAGGCTAAACCCAGGCCTGTCCGACCGGTCACGACCGGTCGTGGACCCCTGGCCGACCGATCAAGACCGGCCGGACAGACAGTCCAGAGAGGACAGTTGGCTGTTGGTGTGTGCAGACCATAGGGCCGACCGGTCGTGGACCCTGGACGACCGGTCATGGACCCTTGGCCAACCGATCTTGACCGGTCATGCAGTCCACCATCCTTAAGACAGCGTGTTCTGTTCTTTTTTTGGCCTATGGCCGACCGGTCGTGGACCCTGGACGACCGGTCATGGCCCCTAGCCTTTTTCTGCCCGTTTTGTATCCGTTGCACCTTCTTTTATAAATGGGCTTGGCTTGTTTTGAGGGCAAGTCGAGAGGGTTTTGAGAGCCTATTCCCCACACCTTTTGTACATCATACGAGGCCTCAAAGAGGAGGGTTTCAAGTCATATCCCTTGTGTTTTAAACACAAGTGTGGGCATTCAAATGCAATCTAGAGATGACTTGATTCCTCTCTCAATTCTAGAGGTGAGACACTATTCCATATAGGCATATCCCTTGTCCAAGACCTCTAGAAGACCCTCTAGGTGAACCTTCTAGTTAGAACAAGCTACATATCCCATGTAGGAGATTCAACCATCCTCCCATCACCTTGGGCATCTCAAAGGCATCACATGCAAGGTGTTTGATCAAGTGTGGCTGAGGCATTGGCGACGCAACGGTAACACGATCGTGGGAGCAAGGGAAGCTGATTGAAGCACGGGAGAGCGGAGATCAAGCAACCCGAACCGGCGCTAAACAAGGGGCTCAATCCGACAAGTAAGGTTGTCCTTTTTTAGAGTCCATTTAGAGTTTATTTGTCAAACTCGATCTAGGGTCGTTAGCCGATCCTTGGCCTGTTAGTCGACCTAAATTCAGGGACGTCAGCCGTTCCTTGGCCCGTTAACCGGGCCTAAACTAAGTCTCCAAGGGGGAGCCTCCGACACAGGAGAGAACGTGAGTCGGGTTGAGAGTTAGCCTATGTCCAAAACTCCGTTTGGGTTGAGAGTTAGCCCTTTGTCCAAAATTCCAGGTTATGGTTGAGAGGTGAACCGATAAAACCTCCGTGTAAAGGTTGAGAGGTGAACCTCATTTAAAACCTCCGATAGTGAATGCCGGTGTGCTCAAAAGAGTTGAGTACTTGAACCGGGAGTGGAGTAGACCCAAAGTCGAACCACTATACATGCTTGTGTTTGTGACTGAATTGAGCACATTAATATGTTAACATTGTTAGTTTAATTGTCTTATTATGAATGCTTGATAGGAATGTATACTAGGCACTAATTAGGCACATCCACACACAAGATGTACTTTCACTAGTTGTGTAGACTTGAGCTCATTGATCCATTCTCATAAGTCTACATAGGTTGCATAGGGTTAGGAGCTTGTTTAGTTAAACCTTTTGATTACCTATGCATGCTTTAGACTAGGTTGTTTATTGCTTAATCATATGCTAGTCTTGTGATTGGACTCACTTAGGCTTGGAAGCCGAAGTGTTCTTGCTTACTTAGTTTGATTTGTTGAATTATATAAGTAGGCGAAAAGAATTTCAAAAAAGGTCCTAATCCCCCCTCCTATAGGTTTAGCCATAATTCTAGTTGCTCTTACGCTTCCGCACATATGCATAGGGTGTCGTGTTAGACCACCCGACGCACTTTCAATAAATTCGATTCCGATTGAGTTATGAGAAACCTAGTTGTGTTGATGCATTGAAACTTATCAAAAGAGGATCCTTGGCGCTCTAGTGCCTTTTTAGATTAATATTACCTTACACATTCACTATTTAAATCCAAATCACTATTTTCCAGCTTTAGTGCTTAATAGGTTCTTAATTATTAGTTATTTTAGATAAATTCTGAGAATATGCATTCATAAATCCCTGTGGGAACGATACTCGGTCTTTCTGAATTATTACTACTTCGCAACCCTACGCTTGGGGAGTGAACACCAAGTCGATGGCGGATTTTTGCTATAAAAGGACACCTCTACATCATTCCTAAGGTATCATAGAAGGCTTGAGAAGTCGTGGGAGGTGGAGAGGATCGTCGTGGAGAGTTCGCAATTCCTCCAACTAGGGTTTTTATAGTTTTTCTATGCTTTCAAGTAGTTTTTCTTTTAATTCTAGTTGTAGTATAAGAATTGTTCGCTCGCCTCAAGTGTAAGGCTGCGATGTAGTAATAAAAACTTGGTAAGACCGAGGTCGATCCACAGGGAAATAGTGACAGCTCCCAAATCACTCCAGCAACTCAGTTTTTAAAAGAAATAAGATTTAATAGAGTGCTTACTTAAAACAGGAATTTAATGAAAAATCAGAGATAAAGTACTAAGGCTTTCAAGGATCCACTTGTAGCAATCCTATGTCAATTCAGTCAATCCAAGTAGAGAACACAACTAGATTTGAAGTCCTATCTCTCATCTAGTTGGAGAATAAAGCATTCACATACATTCCATCACATTCAAGTTGAACTTCCAAGTTCTAGTTCCATTCAATCAATACAAAACTCAAAACTATAGCCTGCGGAGTAACAGCCATGCCTCTGGACTATGGCCTGCTCAAGGATTACTATAATCCGAATTTAGAAACACACATGATAATCTCAGAGAATTAAAAGGAATTCATGTCCGGGGCACATAAACTCAGATAAAAAATCTCAAACTATCATTATTTGGAACTAAACCATGCAAAAATCCAAACTTGAATGTAAATTACTTGAATTAAACTGCAATCAACATAGTATTAGCTACAAGCTTCACCTCTCAGCCTTAGCTGAGAGGTTTTAGCCGAGCATAGTCATGCTACAACTAAAAACTCTGAAATAAAGCATAAAAATAGAAAAACCCGAATAGGAGAGTTACAGACGCTCCACAATCGCCTTCACCCTCCAAACTCACGTTCCCTAGCTTCTCTGATACCTTAGGGAGAGCCCCTAGGTGGCCTTTTATAGCAACAAACCTCCCTTGCGTCGAATTCTGCGAAAGACTACGCATTGCGCAATGTTTTTCGGAGTCCTGAATTAGAAAGGAATCCTCTTACGCAGGGCCGACCGGTCGTGACCGGTCGGACTTATGTTTTACACATTCCAGGGGTTGCTGCCGACCGGTCAAGACCGGTCGGACAGACCTGTCCAACATATCCAGCGTGCCTACCCGACCGGTCATGACCGGTCGGGCTCGTTCCTACGTTGTCTAGTGCATACCGACCGGTCATGACCGGTCGGGCTCTGCTGTCCAGCCTCCAGTGCTCATGGCCGACCGGTCATGACCGGTCGGCCTGTTTTCCCCTTTTATCAGCAACTGTGGCTGACCGATCAAGACCGGTCAGCCCTCTTCACATTGTTCTTCTTTCTGTCTTTTCTTCTCTTCTTTCCCTCTTTTTCTTCTCCTTGCTTTCTTCTATCTTCAATTCTCTTTCGTCCTTCATGCAAAAGCTCCAAAAGCTTTCTTTTCATCCCAATTGAATGAAGTCCGCTCTCATCCCTTGTAATCACAAAACATGTGTTAGGTAGGCCTTTAAACCATGAAAATCATGCAAACCATGTAGTGTAATGGGCAATGCAATGTATAAATTGGAGGTTCAACACACCCCCCAACCAGCTTTTTGCTAGTCCCGAGCAAAACATGCGTGAAAACAATTTCAAACCTCCAAACCCAACTCTCTTCCAGAAACCATGATTCTACCCACTCCAAGATGTATAAGTATAAAATTTGAAAAAATTAGGTGATAGAAGCTGAACCCTTGGACTCTCAAAACATAAAAGGTGTCCACATGAAATTCCCGCTGATTGATTGATAAATAGAAGAACTCGAACAAATTCAACCTAGTGTGCATAGTGAAAGTTCATCCCATGAGTTCCTGGGATCATCTTCTTCATAGATTAAGTAAACCAAGGATTTTAAGGTGCACAGAGCAACAGCAAGCCTATGACAGGAATTTGCCTTACCGTCCTTCCGACGGCTTTCACACTACGTCCCATTTCCGGCTTTGGTTACGGTTCAACCATCCCCCGGTTGGTAATAGGTAGCCCTTTTCGGAATTTTCCACCATTTTTCTTTCCTTCCCGATTTCATCCTTTCTTTCCCTTTTCTTTTAAATTAGATAGGATTTTTAGAAATCCATATCTTCTGTTATTTTCCCATGGACAAGGATGGACAAAATACCCCGGCTTGGCTGCTCAACACCTTTAAATCAAAGTCTAGCTAATCCACAAATCACATAACCCTGTCACTCATGAAAATCGTGTAATGTGAACTTGGTGCAAAGGTGTTCAAATTTTTCTATCAATCACAACAATAGGGGAACTATCATATAAAACCATTATGTTGGAAGAAATTCAAGACTACAACATCGCACACTTCGTATCTCCTCCTCTTATACTCATAGCATCTCAAATGTATAGAAACAAGATTTTCTAAAAGAGTTTTGAAATTTTAGAAAATTCGAAAAAATTTTGTGCATATGAAGCTCGAAATGTTGCAATATGCTAGATGAGGGATCTCATCTCACCCCCCAACCAAATCTTGCATTGTCCTCAATGTAAAAAAAATAGTCAATTAGCATGAACATGAGAGCAATGGCAAATAATGAGAGAGTGAGAACAATAGTACCTGATAGTGCGATCATGGAATTCTCCAACCCAACAACTAAAACCTATTAAAACAGTAAAACAAAACTAAACCTACCTATGCTATACCTCCATCAGACTAGGAGATCAATCATCCTGATAAACAGGATCATTCAGGGAGATGGACATGTCCTCTGAATCAAATTTCTCAACAAATGGTTTAAGGCGTTGTCCATTAACTTTGAAACAGTCACCATTCGTTGCATTCTCAATCTCAACAGCCCTATGAGGAAAAACTTCTTTGACAATATATGGGCCGGTCCATCGAGATCGTAATTTTCCCGAAAAAAGATGAAGTCGGGCATTATACAAGAGCACTTTCTGTCCTTCATGGAAAGATTTCCTTATGATGTGTTTGTCATGAAAGGCCTTCATCATGCTCTTGTAAATTCTCGAATTCTCATATGCATCGTTCCGGATCTCATCAAGCTCATTTAATTGAAGTTTGTGAAGCGAGCTAGCCTTGTCAATGTCAAAATTTAAAGCCCGAATTGCCCAATAGGCTTTGTGTTCTATCTCCACAGGCAAGTGGCAAGCTTTCCCATAGACAAGTCTATAAGGGGACATTCCAATGGGTGTCTTGTAGGCAGTACGATGAGCCCAAAGTGCATCATCTAATCTTAGGGACCAATCTTTGTGATCCAGTCTCACCGTCTTTTCCAAAATCTGCTTGATTTCCCTATTGGAGATTTCAGCTTGTCCACTTGTTTGTGGGTGGTATGGGGTACTCACTTTGTGCCTAATACCATATTTCTTCATCAAAGTTTCAAAAGGTCTATTGCAAAAGTGAGAACCACCATCACTAATAATGGCTCGAGGCGTCCCAAATCTAGAAAGTATGTTTTCTTTGAGGAACTTGAGAACCGTACGATGATCGTTGGTTCTACATGGGATAGCCTCTATCCATTTAGACACATAGTCTACGGCAAGCAAAATATAGACATGTCCAAAAGATGAGGGGAATGGTCCCATGAAATCGATGCCCCAACAGTCAAAGACTTCAAGATGTTGAATTGGGGTGAGAGGCATCATATTTCGACGGGATAATCCTCCTAACTTCTGGCAGCGCTCGCACGCTTTGCAAAACTCATGGGTGTCCTTAAATAACGTGGGCCAATAAAAACCACACTGCAGAATTTTCGCAGTTGTTTTCTTGGCTGAAAAATGACCCCCACATGCTTGATCATGACAAAAGGAGATGACTGAATTGTGTTCATCATCGGGGACGCATCTCCTTATAATTTGGTCTGGGCAATATTTAAACAATAGAGGTTCATCCCAGAAAAATCTGCGCACTTTCCTTAGAAATTTATGTTTGTCTTGCGCAGTCCAATGAGTCGGCATCGCACCTGTGGAAAGATAATTGGCTATATTAGCGTACCATGGTGGATGCATAGCAACAAAGAGTTGCTCATCAGGGAATGAGTCCTCAATAGGTGACTCGTCAATGGAATTTGGTAGGACTAGGCGGGATAGATGATCCGCCACCACATTTTCTACCCCCTTCTTATCTTTGATCTCCAAGTCGAATTCTTGAAGGAGTAGGATCCCTTAGCAAACGGGGCTTAGCATCCTTCTTAGAAAGAAGGTATTTCAGCGCCGCATGATCTGTATAAACAATAACTTTGGATCCTATTAAGTATGGCCTAAATTTGTCCAAGGCAAAAATGACAGCTAGGAGCTCTTTCTCCGTAGTCGAATAATTAACTTGGGCAAGATTCAAGGTCCTACTTGCGTAGTAGATGACATGGGGCTTTTTATCCTTCTTTTGGCCTAACACCGCCCCAATAGCAAAATCGCTCGCATCGCACATCAACTCAAAAGGAATGGACCAATCTGGTGGTTACATGATAGGAGCAGTTGTCAACATGTCTTTTAGCTTCGAAAAAGCTAATTGACATTCAGCACTCCACTCAAATTGGTTCTCCTTTTGTAGAAGGTTGCATAAAGGCCTTGAGATGTGACTAAAGTCCTTTATAAACCTTCGATAGAAACTGGCGTGTCCAAGGAAGGACCGCACATCGCGTATGCTTTTGGGTGGTGGTAGATTGGAAATTATGTCAATTTTCGCCCGGTCTACCTCTATTCCATTGGACGAGATGATATGTCCAAGGACTATTCCTCTTTGTACCATGAAATGGCACTTTTCCCAGTTTAATACAAGTTGCTTTTCCTCACACCTCATCAAGACCAACTTCAAGTGCTCGAGCCACTCATCAAATGTACAACCAAAAACAGAAAAGTCATCCATGAACACCTCAAGAAACTCACCCACTATGTCCGAGAAAATACTCAACATGCATCGTTGGAATGTGGCGGGTGCATTGCATAACCCGAATGGCATCCTTCGGTAAGCGAAGGTACCAAACGGGCATGTAAATGTGGTTTTCTCTTGGTCTTCTGGAGCTATCTCAATTTGGTTGTATCCGGAATAGCCATCTAGGAAGCAATAATAGGGATGGCCTGCTAACCTCTCCAAAATTTGATCCATAAATGGGAGGGGGAAGTGGTCTTTCCTAGTGACCGTGTTGAGCTTCCTATAATCAATGCACATACGCCAACCGGTGGTCACTCTAGTCGGTATAAGCTCGTTGTTGGCATTTTCAATGATGGTAATACCAGATTTCTTGGGGACAACTTGGGTAGCACTCACCCATTGGCTATCTGAGCTGGGGTAGATGATACCCACATCCAATAGCTTTAACACCTCGGCTTTGACAACCTCCATCATGTTTGGATTTAGCCTTCTTTGAGGTTGTCTAGACGTTTTTGCATTTTCTTCAAGGTGTATACGGTGAGTGCAAACCGAAGGATCTATCCCTTTGAGATCCGCTATTGTCCAACCTATGGCTACCCGATGTTCTTTGAGTAGCTCAATCAACTTGAGCTCTTGGTCTTTCTCTAGGTGGGAGGCAATGACAACTGGGAACGTTTCCTCTTTACCCAAATATACGTATTTAAGCTCTGATGGCAGCGGTTTGAGGTCAAGCTTTGGTGGTTTGATGTTAGAAGGTAGAGGCCTTGATGTGGTTGGTGGCAATTTTTCAAAATGGGGCCTCCACCGGCTAGTATCAACTACCGGTCTTACTGCTTGCACAATTTCACTAATGATGGGGTCTTCAGAATCCATGAAGTGTGCTAAGCATGTCTCCAAGCTTTCTAGTGGTTCAAGTTGGAGGAGTTCTTCTTCTTCAAAAATTTCCAGCATGTTTACATCGAAGAACTCATCATCATCGACATCCCTATGTCTTTTGCCCAAATGAAACACATTTACCTCTAGTGTCATGTTTCCAAAAGATAGTTGCATCACCCCATTCCGGCAATTGATGATTGCGTTTGATGTGGCAAGGAATGGGCGGCCTAATATTACCGGTATTTGGGTGCTAGTATCCAAAACCGGTTGTGTGTCCAAGACTATAAAATCTACCGGGTAGTAGAATTTGTCAACTTAGACTAGAACATCCTCAACTATCCCCCTCGGTACACGGATAGATCTATCAGCGAGTTGCAATGTGGTTTTGGTGGGTTTTAATTCACCAAGACCCAATTGCTCATATACCGAGTATGGGATCAAGTTCACACTCGCCCCCAAGTCTAACAAGGCATGTTCAATCCGGTAGTCTCCAATGATACATGAAACGGTGGGACTACCGGGATCTTTGAATTTTGGGGGGGTCTTTTGAGTGAGGATGGCACTAACTTGCTCAGTTAAGAAGGCCTTTTGCTGCACATTATATTTGCATTTTGTTGTGCATAGGTCTTTTAGAAACTTGGCATAAGAGGGAATTTGTTTGATGGCATCAAGCAAAGGGATATTGATCTTGACTTGTCTGAAAATCTCTAGAATATCTTGAGAATTTGGGAGAGATTTTGGGGCAACCAATCTCGAAGGGAATGGTGCTACGGGCTTGTAAATGCGTTCCGGTTGTTGTGGGGCTAAGTTAGATCCATTTTCATCCTCAGAATTTACCGGATCATTAGGCTCATCGGCCTTCACCGGAATAGTTTTGTCAATTTGTTTACCACTTCTAAGGGTGGTAATGGATTTAGCTTGCTCCATGTTTTGGTTGGAAGGATTAGGGATGCTCACTTCATGTACTTGCTTTGGATTGGGCTGAGGTTGGGCCGGAAAGGTCCCTTCCCTAGCATTCAAGCGTCCCTTAATCTCATCAACCGAGACTTTCAGCTCTTGGAACATTTGCTGATTCGATTCATTTATTTGCGCTTGCCCTTGCATAAACATTTTCAAGGTATCCTCCAATGAGAATTGAGGTGGGGCCATATTTTGCATGGGTGGCCCTCTTTGGGAGTTGGTAGGATTACCCGTAGGAGCATTCTTCCAACTGAAATTTGGGTGGTTCTTCCAACTCTCATTATACGTATTACCTACCGGTCCATTGAAGGGTCGTTGATAACCATATGTGGCATTGGCTGTCTCTTGTAGCACTTCCTTAAATGCAGGAATTGTGGGACAATCTTGCGTAGCGTGTAAGTCGGTGAGACAAATCCCACATGTGGTTTCAACAGCTTCCTTGGACTTGGAAACTCCACTTTTGCTAAGTTCCATGGCCTCAACCTTCCTTGTGAGGTTGGCTAACCTTGCATTCACGTCGTCTTCCTCTTTAAGGACATAGATCCCTCCTTTCTCTTGAGTGGGCTTAGGGTTCTTGGGTTTATCCGAGGTATCCCAAGATTGGGCGTTTTCAGCCAACATGTCCAAGTAACTCCTAGCCTCATCTGGATTTTTACTCATAAACTCACCATTGCACATCATTTCCACAAATTGGAGCATATTGGAACTTAATCCATCATTGAAAAAATTTATAACTCGCCAACTCTCATAGCCATGATGTGGGCAAGCAAGCAGGAGTTCCTTAAATCTTTCCCAACATTGGAAGAAAGATTCACCTTCTTTAGCCGAAAAATTCATTATGGCTCTTCGAAGGGTGTTCGTTTTATGAGCCGGGAAGAACTTTTTCATGAATTCCCGGTTCATTTCAACCCATGACCCAATCGAATGTGGTCTCTAAGAGAGTGAAGCCAATCTTTGGCTCTTTCTTTCAAAGTGAAGGGAAAAAGTTTAAGTCTGATTGTATCCCCAGAAACATTGGGATAATGGAAGGTGGCCAACACTTCTTCGAATTCTTGCAAGTGTAAGTATGGGCGGTCAGAGTCTAGCCCATGGAATTTAGGTAAGAGTTGGATTACACCCGGTTTTATGTCAAGGGTCCCACCGTTAGCTGGTAGAACTATGCAAGAAGGTGTAATTGCACGGGCAGGTTGTAGGTAATCCCGTAGTGATCTCATTGGAGGAACATTATGTACCTCATTCTCTCCTACTCCTTCCTGATTAGCGTTTGTAGTTGGAGTAGGAGGGGGAGGATTCCTTAAAGGTGTTTGATCTATATTCCCCAAAATTTCACAATGCTCTTGATAATTCCGGACTCGTCTATGGACTGACAATGGTCCAACTAAACCACCTTCAGATTGGAGACGATTTGAGTGATTACGTTCCCAACGGGACATAAACCACTCAACCAAAAACTGAAACTAATCCTATCCTAGAAAACTGAAATCTGAACTAATCTAAAAAAATTCTGCAGAAGCTAAGTTAGAAAGGTATCACCTGATGCGCTTGAACTAGAGAAAAATTCCTACAAAACAGAAAAACTTGTTAGATCTAAGAAAATCAGAAAAACTATCTACTGCTACTTCTACAGCCACTGAAACTATTTGAAAACCGTTATCTAATTCCCCGGCAATGGCGCCAAAAACTTGTTCGCTCGCCTCAAGTGTAAGGCTGCGATGTAGTAATAAAAACTCGGTAAGACCGAGGTCAATCCACAGGGAAATAGTGACAGCTCCCAAATCACTCCAGCAACTCAGTTTTTAAAAGAAATAAGATTTAATAGAGTGCTTACTTAAAACAGGAATTTAATGAAAAATCAGAGATAAAGTACTAAGGCTTTCAAGGATCCACTTGTAGCAATCCTATGTCAATTCAGTCAATCCAAGTAGAGAACACAACTAGATTTGAAGTCCTATCTCTCATCTAGTTGGAGAATAAAGCATTCACATACATTCCATCACATTCAAGTTGAACTTCCAATTTCTAGTTCCATTCAATCAATACCAAACTCAAAACTATAGCCTGCGGAGTAACAGCCATGCCTCTGGACTATGGCCTGCTCAAGGATTACTATAATCCGAATTTAGAAACACACATGATAATCTCAGAGAATTAAAAGGAATTCATGTCCGGGGCACATAAACTCAGATAAAACATCTCAAACTATCATTATTTGGAACTAAACCATGCAAAAATCCAAACTTGAATGTAAATTACTTGAATTAAACTGCAATCAACATAGTATTAGCTACAAGCTTCACCTCTCAGCCTTAGCTGAGAGGTTTTAGCCGAGCATAGTCATGCTACAACTAAAAACTCTGAAATAAAGCATAAAAATAGAAAAACCCGAATAGGAGAGTTACAGACGCTCCACAATCGCCTTCACCCTCCAAACTCACGTTCCCTAGCTTCTCTGATACCTTAGGGAGAGCCCCTAGGTGGCCTTTTATAGCAACAAACCTCCCTTGCGTCGGATTCTGCGAAAGACTACGCATTGCGCAATGTTTTTCGGAGTCCTGAATTAGAAAGGAATCCTCTTACGCAGGGCCGACCGGTCGTGACCGGTCGGACTTATGTTTTACACATTCCAGGGGTTGCTGCCGACCAGTCAAGACCGGTCGGACAGACCTGTCCAACATATCCAGCGTGCCTACCCGACCGGTCATGACCGGTCGGGCTCGTTCCTGCGTTGTCCAGTGCATACAGTCGACCGGTCATGACCGGTCGGGCTCTGCTGTCCAGCCTCCAGTGCTCATGGCCGACCGGTCATGACCGGTCGACCTGTTTTCCCCTTTTATCAGCAACTGTGGCTGACCGGTGTCCCTCTTCACATTGTTCTTCATTCTGTCTTTTCTTCTCTTCTTTCCCTCTTTTTCTTCTCCTTGCTTTCTTCTATCTTCAATTCTCTTTCGTCCTTCATGCAAAAGCTCCAAAAGCTTTCTTTTCATCCCAATTGAATGAAGTCCGCTCTCATCCCTTGTAATAAAAAAACATGTGTTAGGTAGGCCTTTAAACCATGAAAATCATGCAAACCATGTAGTGTAATGGGCAATGCAATGTATAAATTGGAGGTTCAACAAGAATGCTCGGCTAGAACCTCTTAGCTAGGGCTAAGAGGTGAAACTTGTAGCTAGTTTCAATGTTCAATTTGTTTTTTTCAAGTACTTTTACTTCAAGTTTGGATTTTTAAGTTCTAATTCGAATAAAGTTGGTTTTTTTAGAAGTTTTATGGGAGTTCATGTACTTCGGACATGAGTTCCTTACAATTCTCTAAGATTATCATTATGTTTGATTAGATTCGAATTGTAGTAACCCTAGAGAATGTCATAATCTCTTGGTATGGTTGTTACTCCGAAGGCTACAAGTTTGAATTCTACATGCTTCATTGGAACTAGAAATCTGATTTTCTAGATTTAAGTGAGATTGTTTGTGTTGAATGAAATATCTTCCAATTAGATGAGAGATAGAACTTCGATTCTAATTGTGTTTGTGCTTTGGATGAATGAATTAGCATTGGACTACTACAAGTGGATCCTTAAAAGCCCTAGTTTCTCTTTAAATATCAAATTTTCCTTTACTTAAGTTACTATATTAGTTATAATTCTTAATCTGAATTTTTTAAACTCTTTAGATTGAAGTTGCTGGAATAGTTTAGACTGTTTACCTTAATTCCTGTGGATTGACCTCAATCTCACTGAGTTATTACTACATCGCAAGCCTTGCACTTGAGGCGAGCGAATACTTCCACAAAAAACAAACACCTTAAGTGTGAGTTTAGTGCAATTTTAGTTTCATGTAGTGGGTCCTACTTATGCTTTTGATTTACCTAATTTCTGAGCCCCATTTCCACGTCTAGGTCAACATGACCTTATGGACAAGTTAGGTGGTTAATAAACAACATAGTGGGGCCATAAAAGGTTTTAATGAGATACTGTTGAGTTAGCAAGGCATGAGGTTCGGAAAAACTAAAGCAAGGCTGCTATGCGATGCACCTATGATTGGTCTAGTGCATTATATAACTGTAATTGGCCATAGAGTGTCGATTTTGTCCAAAACTGGCCATTCAATGGTAGGTTTTGTGCCTGTTGTAGAATAAAGTTGGTCGTCGAAGGAACTCGAAGCGTACGGACCTCGAACGTCTTTATGATTACATATATAAAACCCAGAAGCACCTATGATTTTTATAAGTCGCGAACAGATCAGTCATCTAGCAAGCCTACGCAGTCGCATCTCATATATTGGACAAGCCTGCTCATTAACTATTGGCCCCTGTTATGTGAGCAGCTCTGGTCTCTGGTCGTTGAATGGGGAGACCCCCGTTATGTGAGTAGCCCCCTTATGTGAGCAACTCTGGTCTCTGGTCGTTGAATGGAGAGACCCCCGTTATGTGAGCAACCCCCTTATGTGAGTGTTGAGCTCTTAATTGTGCATATTCTAACCCCAATTCATCACTCATTATGCACGGTTTACACGTTTAAAGGTTTACTCTAATGCATGATTTGTGATTGTAGGGACATGATGGAGATTTCACTGATTCAAGGCTAAATAGAGCACTTTATATACATTGAAGATCATAGAACCAAGTGCAAAAGGATGAAGAAAGAAGCAAAAAAGATAAAGGAGAGAAAGAAGAAAACTGCACTCACGACCGGTCATCCAACCGGTCTGATCACTTTACAAAAGAAGTTTTCTGCCCAAAGTCACTAGACCATCTACGACCAGTCGTCCACATCTCAGACCGGTCGTGCGACCGGTCCTTGAATTAAAATCGCAGGATGAAAAATTCTTAAAACTCGCTGGACGATTTTGGCTGTTTTACGACCGGTCGTGCGACCGGTCGTCCGCAGCCTCAGACTGGTCGTGCGACCGGTCGGCCATGTGTAAACAGCAGTTTCTAAATCGGGCTCCGAAATTCTCTGCGCAAGTGCGTAAATCCTTGCGCAATCTGGAAGTTTCTTACGCAATGGGCACCTCCAAGCTATAAAAGGACTTCTTCTCTTCATACCAAAGCATGCTAGGACGTGGGGATTGCTTAGGAGACAGATTCTACTTCAAGTTTTCTAGTTTTCTTCTTATTTTAGTAGTTTTTATGTTTTTGAGGCTTTTTAGTTCAATGATGTTAGAGATGAACTAAAACCTCTTAGCTAGAGCTAAGAGGTGAAGCTTTTGATTCGTTTTTTGATGGATTGATGCAACCTAGGTTTCCTTTTTATGATTTAATTGATGAATTTTAGTTAATGTGAGTTTGAATAAAGTACTAGTGGGGTTTTTACTTTGATCTCGTGATGACTCCGGGCTCATGTGATTCTTAGTGATCCTAACTTAGTAATTTAACTTATGGGCATTGTTTATGTTTGTGTAGTTCATTGATCTATCATCGACTCCGGGCATGGTAGATTCTTTGATTACCTTGTATGCAATGGCCTGATTTTCATGTGGGAATTCATTCAACTAAAGTTCTTATCTTTTGTAGTAATCTCAAGTAATTGTTTGTTGATTGATTTTGATTTAATTAGAGTTCTAATCATTAGTTGTAATCAAGTCTAGTGACAGGATTTGATGAAGGCTATGGTTGTGAGTCTCAACTAGATTGAAAAGAGGCTTGGCCTACACAATTGAGTGTTCCCAAGGCCTGAGCATGGTTGTGGGAATTAAATCAATAAATAAACACTTGTTTTGGATAATTGGTGATTGAACCGCTCTATATTCTAATCGGATAGAGATATGAATTCGATTCCTATTGAGTTATGAGAGACCTAGTTGTGTTGATGCATTGAAACTTATCAAAAGTGGATCCTTGGCGCTCTAGTGCCTTTTTAGATTGATATTACCTTATACATTCACTGTTAAACCCAAATCACTATTTTTTAGCTTTAGTTCTTAATAGGATCTTAATTACTAGTTGTTTCAGACAAAATATGAGAATACCCATTTATAAATCTCTATGGGAACGATACTTGGTCTTTCCGAATTATTACTACTTCGCAACCCTACACTTGGGGAGTGAACAAGTTTTTGGCGCCGTTGTCGGGGATTTCTATGCGGTATTTTTAGAATTTTCTGAAATAACTTTTAGTTGAGATTGTGTTAAGATAGGTTTAGGATTTGTTTTGCTTTCTAGGGAAGGTTTTCTTCTAAATACTAACTTACTTTGTTTTGATTTTTGCAGGATTCTAACATAGGTCTAATTCAGGGATTTTTAGGAAGTTGAAGAAGAAGTAGGCATCTTAAGTAAAAAATCAGGTTTTATCATTCTAACCTTACTCTTCTTCTTCTCCTACTCATTCCTACCATATTCATCTCTTGTAGAGTGGGTGGAGACTCCTTTTGGATCTCTGATAGGTTGGCCTTGTGCCACCTTGATTCCTATTGGTCGGCTCTGCAGTCTTGGATCACCTTGTGCTCAGAGATTTCTCTTCTCAAACTTATTCCTCTTTCTTCTTTTTCTACACTTTTTCTTAAAAGACTCAAAAAGTGGGTGGGGAGTTCTCTGAACCCCTATTGACTAGGAGAAATTGGTCTCTATCCTTGCTTCTGGCTCAGCCATTGCAAGACACCTTGTGCTTAAGTCTTAGAGAGGAGTAAAGGAAGGAAGGAAGAATTCTTTTTCCTTTTTTGTTTCATTCTTTTAAGTTTTGCATGCCACATTGGGCTCGGGAATCTAATAACTGACTCAATCGTGACGGAGTAATTGTTGAAGGGATTGAAAGAGAACCTCGTGTTAGAAAACGTCAAAATTTTCCTGAAATTACTAGAGAGATGGCTGAAAATCAACCAAATCAAGGGGCTAATCAACATCAAAATCCAGCCCCAAACCTTACTGAATTGGATGAGAATGAAGTGGGGGATGTACCTCAACCTAGAACTTTACGTGACTATTTACAACCAGCTAGGACGAGTACTCCCTCTTGCATAATTTTCCCTCACAATGTGGGAAACATTGATTTTAAACCGGGGTTGATCCAACTTCTTCCTAGATTCCATGGACTCGACTCTGAGAGCGCGTATCTACATATTAAGGAATTTGAAGAGGTTATTGCCACAATAAACTATGACAATGTGACCAAGGATACAATAAAACTCAAATTATTCCCTTTTTCCTTGAAAGAGAAGGCCAAATCATGGCTACATTCCTTAAGGCTAAGGTCGATTGGGACATGGGCTGAGATGACTAGGGAGTTTCTTAAAAAATTCTTCCCTACTCATCGAACCAATGCACTAAGAAGGGCCATAATGAACTTCGTCCAAAAAGAAGAAGAAACCTTTTTCCAATGTTGGGAAAGGTATAATGAGCTATTAAACGCATGCCCACATCATGGCTATGAATGGTGGAGGTTGATTAGTTTCTTCTATGATGGATTAAACTCAACCATGCGCCAATTTGTGGAGATGATGTGCAATGGGGAGTTCATGAACAAGGAAACGGAGGAAGCTTGGGATTATTTTGACATGTTGGTTGAAAACACACAAGCATGGGATACATCTAAGCCAACAAGTTCAAAACAACCCAAGCCAAGGAAAATGGAGAAATTTATGTTTTAAATGAGCAAGATGATCTAGGTTCTAGAGTGGCTAAACTTACATGAAAGGTCGAGGAGATGGAACTAAAGAAAGTGGACACAACCCAACAAAGGGGGGCTGTTGAAACTATTTGTGATATTTGTGCTTCCAATGTGCATCAAATGCCGGATTGTCCAACAATCTATGCGTTTCGAGAACTTTTATTTGAACAATCGAATGCTTTAAATAGTTATCAACGACCTTTTAGTACTCCAAATTCAAACACGAACAATTCTAGTTGGAGAAACAACCCTAACTTCAATTGGGCGAATGAAAATACGGCTAACCAAAGTAATCCTCAAAGGGGGCCCCCAATGCAAATTCCTATGGCCCCACCTTAAATGCCTATAGAGGATACATTGAAAGCATTCATGGAAGGTCAAGCTCAAATAAATCAATCCAACCATACGATAATGCTTGAGCTTAAAAATTCGGTGGAGGAAATCAAGGCTCGCTTAAACGCAAGGGAAGGGATTCTTCCAGCCCAACCCATACCAAATCCAAAACCACAATGCGAAATAAGCGTGCCTAGTTCTTTTAACTAACACATGGAACATGTTAAGGTCATCACCACCCTTAGAAGTGGTAAAATTATTGAAAAATCTGATCTGGTGAAGGCCTCAATGCCTAATGATCCGGTATCTTCCAAAGAGGATGATGGACCTAGCACCGCCATGAATGAAAAAGAGCCATTGAAAGAATATAGGCCCTGTTGAGCTCTTAATTGTGCATATTTTAACCCCAATTCATCACTCATTATGCATGGTTTTCATAATTTAAAGACTAATCAAATACATATTTTGTGGTTGTAGGAATGAGAGTTACTTTGCCCAATTGATGACCAAAAGAGCTGATTTAGAACCTTGGATGAAGACCCAAGGAGGGCTGAAGGAAGAAGGAAGCAAAGAAAGAAGCAAAGAAAGAAGAAAATAGAAGAAAGAAAGGAAGAAAACAAGAAGAAAAAGAGACCGACCGGTCTTGACCGGTCGGCCATGCTTACTGGAGTAATGCCAAAGAGGGCCTGACCGGTCGTGACCGGTCGGCCAGCCCTGTCCGACCGGTCGTGACCGGTCGGCCATGCAAGTTTCAGATTCCAGATTCTAAAACAGCAATGTATTCCCACACCTGGTTTTTCGGACCGGTTTTCTGGACCGATCTTAATGATATTTGGAAATCCAACACATCTATGTCGAAGAGGAACTCGACGCCGAACTAACCCAAGTGGTTTCGTGTCGATCGGAGTTACGGATTGATCGTGGTGACCAAAACAATACGAACTGTCCAGAAAGTTCCAGATTTCGCTGTTCGACTCTGGGCCGGTCCAGGTGGCCCATCATTGAGGATATGAAAAATATACTTTGACCATCTTTTAGACCACATCCATATATGAATAACCACAAAAGTTTCAGATCAAAAGGGTGTGTGGTTTGATCGTACCGGTTGAAGAAAGATGGACCATCCAGAAAGCTCCAACTGCGCAGAGTTTATAAAAGCCCTAATTGTTCTAATTTTCAGACCACATTCTGAGATCGTTTTGGACAATCTAATCAGTCTATCATGTAGAGGAGGACGTTTTCTACTCATGTTCAAAATTTGAGATCAATCCGACCTCTGTACACTTCGGAGCGTTGAAAGCAAGATGACTGGTTCTGAAGGTACCCGAAGTGCGCGATTTTGAGAGGCGGTCGGTGATGTGATTGGTGGGCCCATTCAGAAGATAATCTTGGAAATCTAAATCATCTATGAGGAAATCACATTACAAGGAAGCTACAAATCAAATTTGAAGGCAATCCGACCATTGGTTAAGCCGTACCAAGCGAAAAAATTCTGCTATGTTGCTGTACTAGTGCTGCACTATAAAAGGAGGTGCTCTCTTCTATTCCAGGGCAACCAAGGACGTGGGGAGCAAAGAGTTCAAGTCATAGGAGGCTTCCTAGCCTCCGCCAGCTAGTTTTTCTTCCTTTTCTTAGTTCTAGTTCTAGTTTTTAATATGCTTTTTATTAGCTAATCTCTTAGCTAGAGCTAAGAGGTGAACCTTATAGTTTTCTTAGATTGTTTAATTCGTTTTATTGGTTTTTAGTTTGGAATTCATGATTATGAACTAAGGTTTGAAGTTTATACAAGTTTTTAAGTAATTTTTCTTAGTCTTGTGATGACTCATGGATGTTTGGATGAATTACTTATCTTCTTAATTTGTTTGCAACGGTCTAGACCTGTATGATCCGAGGAATCGGAGTGCGCTTTAGTACTAAGCTCTTCATAAAGGGACTTCATGCCAAAGTTCTATTTTAGTTGATTTTCTGGAATATGTAAGGACTGTGCTTGTGATTTGAATCTAGTTCAAATCCTAATCTAGCCTTGTCTTGTGAGAGGACTTGGGATGGTTATGATTGAGAACTGGACCTATAGGAAAGGGGAATGACCTATCACTACGCCAAAATAGCATTTTTGCGACGGATTTTGCGACGGACATTGACCGTCGCAAAAATTGCTTGGTTTAACGACGAACCGGATCCGTCGTATTTGAAAATATTCCGTCGCTTTTGCGAAATTAAGGCGGGATTTCGTCGCGGGATTTACCGACGGACATAGTCCGTCGCAAAATTTTAATTTCCGACGGACTTAGCCCGTCGCTATTTAACGACGAATTTGGCCCGTCGCTAATCCCAGCCCGAAAAGATGCCCCCCAAATAAGGTCCGTCGGAAAATAAAATTTAAGAAAAATGAGATATTGAAAAAAACTGATATTTTTTAAAAATTAAAAAATTTGATATTTAAAATAACAGATTTAGTAATTTGAAAGAAAATGTTAAGAGATTTTAAAAACAAAATTGAGAAATTTGAATAAAATTAATATGTTTGAAATTTCTTTTCAAATTTTCACAAAATTAAATATTTTGAAAAAGAAAATTGTGAAGTTAAAAAAGAAATTTGTGATTTTCAAACAAAAAAAGTTGAGAGGTTTGAAAATAAATTAAAATTGATAAGATTTAGAAAAATAATAAGATTCAAAAAATTGAGATTTAAAAAAAAAAATGACCATTTGAAAAAAGTTGAGAAGTTCGAATAAAATTGATAAGTTCGTAAAAAAATTGAAATTTTTATAAAGAAATTAAGATTTTGTATTTCGAAAAAATTAAGAAGTTTGATTAAAAAAATGATATTTTCAAAAGAAATAAAAGTTGAAATATTTGATAAAAAAAAAAAAGAAATTTTACCGGTTTTGAAAAAAAATGTTGGAAAAAAATTGTGGTTTAAATAAAAGCGAGAAATTTGAAATGAGTGGGCCAAATTTATTGGTGGACATTTATTGGATAGTTGAAAATGAAAAATTACACTCATTCAGTTAACTGGATATCAGATTGGTTTATGCATACATACATGTTCATTGGTGCAAAAAATGAAGGCCCTAATATAATGATGTTAATTAATTGCAAGGAAAATTTATAATGATGAGATTGATCAAATTCTATGATCAAGTCATCCTAAACTTGATCTGAATGGTCAGATATGTTTAGAACGTGGTAATTATTATTGAAAACAAAATTAAGCCCGAATCATATCCGTATAAAAGACTCTTTAAATGTGTACAATCAATTTTTCTAGAGCTAGACAAATTTTGGACAATCTGATTGGTCCAAATTGAAAAGTAAATGACTTTAGATGTTTAGATTAAATTTCACTCAAATCTAATGGTTAGGTTACAAGATATGGCCCATCATTAATCAATTTTATTTATTTAGTATCTTTCTCATCTTAAACTTGATCAGGGCAAGTGACCAGTCAAATCAAAGTTATTGATGAATATAATAGAGTGAATGGATTAGATTTCCAAATTAGGCCAAATTTTTAGGTCCAAATTGCGCTGTAACTTGTTGACCTCATGAAAACCTAATAAATGTATAGTCATTGGACCCCAAACTCTAATCTAGTCATTGAGAATTTGATCTTTTCTAATATTTTCTATTGCATCTTAAAATGATATAAAAGAACAGATGGATGGATTAGATATACATAAAATATATCAGATGGATTGGTTAGTGACAGGGTCACCAGTCAATGCCAAGTGATCGGTGCTCTGTGGGCCCCACCATGATGAATGTGTTTCATCCACTCTATCCATACATTTTCGTAGATCATTTTATGGTATGAGCCCAAATTTGAGGTAGATCCAAATCTCAAGTGGACCACATCACAAGAAACAATTTTAATTGAACACCCACTGTTAAAACTTATTGAGGGCCACGGAAGTTTTGGAACAAGCTGATATTTGTTTTTTACCTACATGCAGGTCTGTATGACCTAATTAAGAGGTTGGATGTCAAATAATTAATATAGTGGGCCCTACGAGGTTTGTAATGGTGGACATTCAATCAATACTATTTTCCTGTGGTGTGGTCCACCTGAGATTTAGATTTGACTCATTTATTGGATCAAGCACTAAAACAATCTTCAGAAATGGCTTGACAGCGTGGATAAAACACATACATCATGGAGGGGCCCACAAAGCACCGGCCAGTGGCCCCATAGCCAAGGGGTGTGAATTAGGTGTTACCCCAGGAACAGCTTAGTGGGTGTTACCCTAACCGTGTGGGGCCCATCTTGTTGTAGTTTTTATATATCAACACCGTCTATCTCTTTTTTCATATCATTTTAGGATGTGATCCAAAATCCCAAGAAGATCCAAATCTTAGGTGGACCATATCACTAGAAACAGTGATGTATAACCATTAAAAACGTTTTGTAGGCCACAAAAGTTTTATATCAATCTGATCTTTATATTTTCCCTTCATCAAGACTTTATTGACATTATCAAGAGCTTGGATTGCAAATAAACATTACAAAAACCTTACGATGGGCTCTTTGGAATTTTTAATGGTGGGGCACTCAATCACACTATTTCTAGTGTTATGGTCCACTTGAAATTTGGATCTACATAATTTTATAATTTTTGGAAAGTCATCCTAAAATGGGCTGTAGAAACAGATGGACGGCATGGATATACAAAATATCATCCATGTGGGCCATACGGTGGGGGTAACACCCACTCAGCTGTTTTCGGGTAACACCTAATTCACGCCTCTGGCGCAGTACGCCTCTGGCGCAGATTGCGTCAGTACTCAAGCACGTGCGGAGTAGACTCTGTGGGGCCCACCGTGATTTATGTATTTTATCCACTCTGTTCATCCATCTTAACAGATAATTTTAGGTATGGTGCCAAAAAACGAAGCATATCAAAATCTAAAGTGGACCACACCACAGGGAAAGTGTGAACTGAATGTATACCATTGAAAAATTATAGGGGGACACAGAAATTTTGGATCAAGCTGATATTTGTGTTTTTCCCTTCATCCATGTTCATGTGATCTTATGAACAGGTTGGATGACAAATAAACATCAATGTGGGGCCTGGAAAGGTTTCAACGGTGGAAATCATTATTCCCACTGTTTCCCGTGGCATGGTCCACTTGAGATTTGGATATGCTTAAATTTTGGGATCAACCACTAAAATGAGCTGAAAAAATATATGGACGGAATAGATAAAGCACATACATTCTAGGTGGGCCCAACTGAGTTTACTCCGCACGATAAGAGCGTGCGGCGTGCGGATCGATTCCCTCAAAACCCCCCTCTTCCCCTCTTTCATTCTCGCCCGTCCTCTCTCCCTCTGCATTCTTCATCGGTCCAACTCTCTCTCTCTCTCTCTCGTCGGGGCGCCGATTGTCGAGGAGCATCACCAGATCTCCCAAGGTATTTATTTCTCTTCATCTCTGTTTTTTTCTTCTTTTTTTTTCAATTATTTTTTTCTGTGAAATCTTGAGGAAGATCTGTGGACGAATTAGTGTTTGCAATGGCATTTTGTGAAGAATCGGGTTTTTTGTGTTGGCATTTCATGTGCCGAGCCGGAGTATGAAGGCTGGGCCGTACTTCTCAGTGGTGTGGAGCCATGGATCTAACTGATCTCTAGTATCCATGATGGAGAGAGAGATTTAGGCGCGATTTACACCATTCCTAGTGGTGTGGAGCCATGGATCTAACTTATCTCTAGTATCCATGATGGAAATATGGAAGCACAGCTGATGGAGGGGGTGGATCCACCGTACAGAATCTGCTCTCCATTCTTTTTTCTTTTCTGATGGATCCATCATCGGACCATTCACTGAGGTCCATCAGATGGACATGTGCAAGGGTTTGTGGCCGAGTATTATCTAACAATTCAAATATATAGAATCATGCAATTCCTGTTACGACTCCACATCCCTTCGAAAGTAGGGTCAAAACACTCAAATTGTATCATAATATTCAGCTAGAGATGGTAACAACTCCGCCTACAAACCATTCGACAAAAGTCTTCTTCCAGCTAAGTTCTAACATTCAACAGTGAAAAAAGATCAAAGAAAGAAGAAAAAGCTTAGCCCAATGACAGTAATCCAGAAAATCAGGTGGGCATTCAGATTCCAGTAGATCCAAACCCTCCGACTCCTCTCACAATAAAATTTTACAGCCGTACTTTGATTTGTGTGCTAGCACTCTTGCATTCGCCACCCTCTTGCCAAGAGGTGTAGGATAAAAGTAGTCAGGTGGGGCTGATGTAGCTTGCCATTCATGAATCATGATTTCCTATTAGGGGTTGGCATTGGGATTTGGCACTTGAGGGTGGTGTGTTTGGATGATCAATTGAACTGAATTGCACAAGAGTATAATTCAGTATAGAAGAAATGACCAAAGCCTAGCCCTGCCCATTTTGTGTCACTCTGTTTTGTGTTTGGCTGTTAATGCTCTTGACAGATTCATTTGGCATGAAAAAAAAAAAAAAAACCACAAGACTCATGAGATGGTTAGGGGCCACATGGTTGCATGTTTTGGTGATTTGAATGGTCCATCTGATTGGCATCATCCTTCATGAATCACGGCTGAAGTTCATGAGATTGGACATTTCAGGAATAGTAGGACCCAACCGTTGAGAGCCGGTCAAGGCAAAACCCAGTCTGGGAATAGTAGGACCCAACCGTTGAGAGCTACAGTTTCGTTCGGGATCAAACAGGGCCATAGAAAGGATTGATCCAACCCTAATCCAATTCATTTACAAAGAGCCCTGATCCTCTGTATCCTCTGTTTTCTGCAAAAAGGGAAATTACTGTTTGCAACTTTTTGACTGGTCCATGTTATCACATGGCCAGCAAACAGAGGATCCAGACTCATTTATAAAATGAATCTGGACTGTCTGCTAATCTTTAACAGGAATTTGGTACAGCTCAACTCACGTCAGCACTCACTACATTAAATGCAGCAGTGCTGACAAAATCAAAGTTGAGGTGGACCAATTAGTCATAGGCAAACAGAAAAATCCTACTAAAGACAAACAGACGATCCATCCAGATGCTACTCAATATTCACCGAGTTTGATATGAAAGATCTTGGTTCCTTTAGATATTTTCTTGAATGAGGTTAACACAAGCAGTGATCAGTACAGAAAAAGTATGCAGTTAATCGTCTCACTATTAGATTTTAGAAAGCACACAGTTCTTTCAATCAGTAGATACACTTTTTGTTGGTAACTCATGGACTTAAGAAAAGAACTCCATAGCTGTTAGATTTTTTCGTGATTTTTACCATTGTTTCTGTTTTCCATGACTTTTGCCTTCCACCTTCATCAAGTGTCCTGAGTTCCTTCGTGCATGTGCTCTCCTCTTCTTCATCACTTGAGCTCATTACATTTCTGTGGAGTGTCCTTTTAATTTACGAGGAAGTATTTTTGTCATATGACATGCTCGCTGAGAAAGATCGAGGGATAAGTAGTTGATATGGGCATACTTCCTAGTAACCGTTTTACCTTACTGTCTACAATTTGTGGGCTTGATTTTCATTTTTACCAGCTTATTGGTTACAGACAAATGGGATTTCAGGGTCTAGTTGATCATTGAATGGTATGCATGTAAAAGATGGGTCATTTGGCTTGGACTGCATGGTTTGAGTATTCACTGCAGACCATATAGTTAGCTTATTTTTTAATATTTCGTAGATGATTATTACTGGATGCACATGATATTATTGCATTGACTGATCAAATAATCTCTTGCTTATAATGGAAAATACTTCAGATTTTTGGTGCTTTCAACCCTGATCTAATGTAAAAGAATTGTTGAATTTTTATTTTTATTATACAAGACCATCTTTTGCTGTTTGTGTCTTCTTTGGAAAGCTTAAAGAGTATTTACAAAGCCCATTTAATTTAAAAATCACAAATATATCAATGTTCTTAATGTTTGTTCTAATTGGATTGAGTTCTTTTTAAATTCTGTTTCTGCATCATTGCCACTACCCTACTGTTTTTGCATGCCAGTTTTTAAGTACCAACTCCAGAATATTTATGCTGGCCTAAGCTGTTTTTAAGTGAGAGAGCTCATGTTATCATATCATCGTCTTAGCCTTTCTCAAGTCAAGTTGTGACTTTGCCTGTTAAACAATTATCAGGTCCTATTTCATATTTGATGATCCCACTTTGGATCATTTGAGGTGCTTCAGTTATCTTCCAGATTTAGACGGACATTCTTTGGCCCCCTTTTGACCAGTTGTATTTTTTCTCAACTGTCTATTTATAGGCTCAGACATTGAGAGGCTGAGATCTTCCAGCCTGGGAGACTTTTTGTGCATCCCCATGCATGGTGAGCCCCATCAGATCAAAGGCTTGGGTCACTGGAACACATGACCCGCATGTATGGAATTTATTGCTTCATAACACTGTGCATGTCCTGATGCATTGGCCATTGAGACACTATCATTTCTATTACATTGCTGCTTGTAGGGGGTTATAATATGGGATCTCTGGACCCCACAACAGGAAACAGTGGAGATTGAGTGCCTCACCATTAAAGATTCCAAAGAGTCCCATTTTAAGGTTTTGGTAATGTTTATTTTCAATCCCACCTCTTGATAATGTCAAGAAGATCTGGATGAAAGAAAACAAAAATATCAGCTTGATCCAAAACTTTTGTGACCCGCGACAAGTTTTTAATGGTCATTTATTACTTTTTTTTCTTGTAGTATGGTCCATTTGATATCTGGATCCTTTTAAGGTTTGTAATAACGTCCTTAAATGAGATGGAAAAACAGTAAACGGTGTGGATATACAAAAAAAAAAAAAAACATCAAATTCGGCCCCACATAATTAGGGTAACACCCACTAAGCTGTTCCCGGGTAACAAGCTAATCCGCTCCCCCAGTCCCCCACGCCACCGACCTATGTGGTTTGCAGACCAAGTTCTGTGGGCCCCAGTATGATGTATTTATTATATCTACACAGTCCGTCCATTTTAGGAGACCATTTTAGTATACTAGCCCAAAAATAAAGCAAATCTGAAGCTCAAGTGGACCACACCCCAAAAAGCAGTGGGGATTGAACGCCTTACATTGAAAAAACTTCCTTGGGACTACAGAAGTTTTGGATTAATCTGATATTTGTTTTTTTCCATTTATCTTTGTCCGTGTGACCTCGTGAACGGATTTGATGACAAGCAAACATCATGGTGGGCCGTAGGAAGGTTTCAACGGATGGAATCCTTGTCCCCACTTCTTTATTTGGTGTGGTCTACTTAACCTTTAGATCTGTATCATTTTTTTTAGTACGACCTAACATGATCTTGAAAAATGGATGAACGGTCTAGATATAAAAAATACATCATGATGGACCCACAGAACTTGGTGAGGTCAACACAAGCACACCACGCAATCCCCTTCTGCCAGCTCTAGAATACAAAGGGGCTGGAGGGGCAACGTCGGAATCTAACAATCTGTAATTCCTCTCCACTTTCCCCATCAAATTCTGGAGTGATGAGCTCATCCTCAATCATTGAAAACATTAACCCCACAAGTTGGATGGGCCCCAGGTAGTTTTTAATGGTGGAAATTCAATCACCACTGTTTCCTTTGGCGTGCTCCACCTGAGATGTATTTTTAGGCACATGCCTTGAAATCAATTGAAGAAACAGATAAACTCTCATAATATTTTAAAGATAGATTTTTGCATGTGACTCTCATAATATTTTAAAGATATATTTTGGAGGCCTGTTTCTGTAGAAGTCTTTGGAGTAAAACTCTTTTCTTTCTTTCTTCCTTTTATGCCTCTTTCCGGACCTAACTTATACACAGCAGATGCCTCTTTCTTTCTTAATTCCTAAACAAGCTAGTTTATTTTGGAGGAATTGTGGCAAACTTGATATTATTTTGGATTGTTTGACTAAAACTTAATGTTGGATTATTTTAATGCTTTTGGATGGTGACTTATTTTGGATTATTTTAGTGATTTTTGGTATGTAGTCGTTTGTACTAGACTGTATGGTGCAACACGAAATACTTTTCTTTAACTTCTTGCAGTGTGAATCTTCATTCAAAGTTGTTTTCGAAAGATATACAAAGGAAAAGACACTCATCGAGTCCTATTAAAAGGTAAAATAAGTTAGCTTTTTCCATTCCGACTTGTTGATTTCTTTTGGTATTTTATTTTCTTCAGATCTTCTTCTTATTCTTACAATATAAATGTTTGATTCAACGACGGTATGAACTATTTGACTGGACCTTTGAAGACTTTAGATGGCTTATCTATTGACTCAGTAAAATGTTCTGATTTGAATATTAAAAGAACTACGTAGTGGCTTGATCCCAAATCACTTTTTTGGGTACGTAGGCAGCCGTTCGAACTAGTCTGTATCGGTGCAGCCACATTTTTTTTCTTTCTTTTTCTCATCTTGCAGTGTAACAACAGAGGGGATGATATAGCATGGGTTTGGTTGCAGCAATCATCATTTTAACATGAGTTTGGTTGCAGCAATGTGTATGGGAATAGACTGAATGGAACCATTCCACGTGCATTCCAAAAGCTTGAGAGCATGACAAACTTGTGAGTCCGATCCTGTCTCATTGGAATTTACATTTTTCATTATATTTTCTTGTGTTTTCAATGTAGCTAAAAATGTGTGCATTTGTGTGCATGCTTGCGTTTTCAATGTAGCTAGAATAATAAATTAGTCGTCCACACAGTTTGCTAATTCCACATACGAAGAGCCGTATACATTCAAAGGCTGTCAGAGGGGAGTGAGATACAGCATTTTTGTAAGATTCGTAATGATGCTTAGATCTTATGAAGAACTGGTCAGACAATCTCACTCTTCTGGTGGGCTGCAACTGACAAAGTGAACTGGCTTTTTTTTTTCCCCCTAAGCTCACACGTGTGCAGTAAAGCTCGATCCAGTGAATTTCACACATGTGCCAGCAAGACACGATAGGTCAGAAATCCAATCCATCCATCAGATATCCTTGTAGCTGCATATTTTCTCATCTATGCAGCTGATATAGGTCTGATATCCTTGTAGCTGCATATTAGCACTCCTGATAGCATGAAATAGCTGCTAGCTTTACTGAGTACCACTGCTAACTGATAATGGTCTCTACCACATGTACCATTAACTTTTTCTTAGCAGCCATCATTGAAAATTATGGGACTCTTGTAGATGCAACTCTTTATGTGCATATGTCTGCTCTTATGTTCATTTAGATCAGCCTATTGCATACACACATATATGCATCTTATATAGAGCAGAGATCTTATGCGATATTCCAGCTGATGTCTCCACTGTGCACTCTTGGGTTTTCAGTTTGAGATTGGAAGATTCTAACTGTGGAACCTTTGCTCTCATTTTGGTTTATTCCTAACCATTTATTTTTCTGACTGCAAATTGATGGATTAGGTGGATGCACTGCAGCCTCCGTTCCCATGTTTTGAGGAGCTTCTCTACGACATTCTGGGCACAGGAGACGTCATCAATTGCCCTTTGCTTTTAATTCAGGTGATTAGAGCTTTATAATCAGAGAAATATTCACACCCAACTTAACGTATAATCAACCATAATTAAAGATTCCAAATCTCTTTGATCCAATTTAGTAGATTATCATATTAAAAGCTGCATTTAAATTACAAATCATTTCAAATACAAGCTGCCAAAAGGAGCCATTTAAGTGTGCTTGTCGTGTGATCATCAATGAACAATTTGATGACCATTGGTATAGAGTTGCAAAGGTATTTCTTTGATACAGACACAGTTCTTAGTTTCCCCAAATTCAAGTTCGATCACTCTGATATTTGAGAATCATTGCCAGGTAGTTAACGGTCTCGTGCCTCATTAAAATAACATTTGCTGAGCAACATAGCTATAAATCAGAATCCAATAAAAAATAAGGATGGAACTTGACTAAGTTCCATAGATCATGGCCATGGAGTCCACCTTGATGTGTGTGTTGTATATCTATGCCATCCATTTATTTTCCTAGCTCATTTATGACATGGGTTGAAAATCAAAGAAGATCCATATCTTAGGTGAACCACACCACAAGAAACAATGAAGATAATGCACAGGTAAAGAGTTCACAATGATGTTTATTTGTCACCCAACCTATTCACATTGTTTACACATTCTGATGGATGGAATGGATCTTGGAGTTACGGTGCAGTTTAATACTTGTGTATCGTGTAAAAGAACTTTATTATGTGATTTTAAAAAGGGAGGCTACATTTATAGATAAGGCCATGTAAAGAGTGTTTGAAAGTTGCTCGATTGAGTATCTAATCAGGCCCATATCAGTGGCCTACCGTCAAAATCACCATCCGATACGGCATGACAGCACTTGTTGATTTGTAGATCCACAAAACCCAATGTAAAAGGGTCCAAGAATGTGATGCCCACCATGATGTATTTGTTTTATATCGATGTTGTCCATCATTTTGCCAACTCACTTTAGGGCATGAGCCCAAAAATGAAGCATATCCAAATCTTAGATGGATCACACAGGAAACATTGGATATTTAGGGCCCATTTGGATACCCACCAAATAAGTTACTTTTTCTACTTACAACACTAGATTAGTAACTTATTTCAGATAAGTTTGGTTTATGATTAGTAATAAGTAACTCTTTTACTTGAAAGTATAGAATCACTTCAGTTAATATTTTTAGCTTTTTTACTTTTTCATAAGTTACTGTAGAGAGGAGTATGACAAAGTAAAAGCTGATAAGCATATTGTTTACCAAACATACTTATTTTCTTAATGAGTAGAAATTAAGATAAGCTAGTTGTGTCATAAGTAACCTATCTTAAGCAACTTACAATCCAAACAAGACCTTAATATCCACCATTGAAAACTTTCCCAAGTCCATTATAATGTTTATTTGCCATCCAACCTATTGACATATAAACCCAAATGAAGGGAGAACACAAACATCAGCTTGATTAAAAAAAATTATGGCCTTTAAGAAGATTTTGTGGTGGGCGTACCATCACCATTGTTTCATATGGTGTGGTCTACCTGCTTCGATTTTGAGCTCATGCCCTAAAACGAGTTAGAAAAATTTATGGACAATGTAGATCCAAAACAAAACATATAGATCACAGAGGTCGCACAGTCATGGATTCATAGTCATTGGTGGTTCTCTGAATCCACCAAATCCTTGTCCCAAAAAAGGGCAGTACCCAATCCACTTGGACGGGTGAAATACACCTTTGGGGCCCACCTTGGGGCTTAGGAATCCATGGCGTTGCAGTTTTGATTCAGAACGGCCATCCTACTTTATCTGTGCAGATGTTGGCCAGGTTTTGAGATTTTTTCCTTTTGAGTTCTTTTTCATGTCTTAAACTTTTGTTATGTGTGTTGTTCTAGTAACTGCACATTGGAATCTTAACTTTTTGCTACTTCGCTTCAACCCTGTTTGGTTGCCACTTATTTTTCCATCTATTTTTAACAGTATTATGCACTAGATATTTTGGTAAGGATCAACCAAACAGGGCCTTAGTTTACCTTTGAGATTCATCATCCTGAGAATTTTCATGATCATCAAACAGGCCACCTTTCTGAAGTAATAAGCTAATGAGGTCTTTTGCCATGCTCGTCCCAAATTACTGCCCTTTCCATTTGAATCATTCATTTCATATATGTTGGGCCCATTTTTCAGTGATCTAGATCTTTCGTCTAGTGGGTCCTGCAGCAGATGAACAGTTGACCAAAAATCATCTCAATCAGACAATCCAGCCATCTGATGAGTGGACTTTGCAGTTGTATATAGACTGTTAGCCATCCATTTTCAGGCCAATTAATGGATGGCAAGGATCTGTCGTGCATTGTGAGGGTGACCAAATGAACAGTGTGGATAAGTGGTAGGTCAGCCTCACCTGTACAGGGTGCTGCGCAAACAGAAACGCCAATAACTCGGGCCAAACACTGTATTTCTTATAATTATATTCATATGAAGGCTGCAGATTGGTATTTATTTGAACCTAGAAATCATAACCAGGCATTGGATTTTAGGGACAAATTGCTAGTTAGCCGGATTAACTGCTAAGGGCAAATGCTTTCTTAAGGAAAGTAACACTGTAATGCTACTGGAAGAACTAGATAAGAGTATTGGAGTACACAATTTCTTTTTAGCAATTTGATCAAGCCACTAGTCCAATTTGTCAAGACTTCTTGGCTTGTTTTGGCTTGAAACTTTGTTGATTCTAATATAACTGAAAACAAAGAGAATCAATAGCTGAAATAGAATTAATATTTTCTGTTTCCTACCACAGGGCCATGTCCTTCTTTTTTCTTTTTCTTTTTCTTTTTTTTTCTCTCTCTGTTTTTTTTTTTTTTTTTTTTTTTTTTGGTTGTTGTCTTGATTTGACATTTTCTTCTATTTGATTCGCAAGGAAATGCATGGATTTCATAGAGTCATCATTAGCCTTATCTACATTTACTTGAACACAAGATTCAAGAAAATTATAGTCTAAATATAAGATTTTAAATCAAATTTTCTTACAAATCAAACTACAAGCAATTCTTGGAATTCAAATTTTAGTCTCTTTTTATTTGTTTCCTCGTTATCAAACAGGCCCTTGGAAATAAATTATCTGCTTGACTGATCAGGTCATATGATGAGATGGCTTGCTTAGAATGTAATAATCTGGTCCAAATTGGTCTGACCAGATTGTCTGGTTCAGGTTTTGAAACATCATGGTTCAAAATCTGGAGGTATGAGAATGCCACTTTGACATTGTGACGAATGGAGTAGACAGGCCGTGAGGGCTGGGCCATGCCATTTACATGTAAAGCAAATTACCCAGTCATTGTGCAAGAGGTACACTGCTTATATATTCCTTTAATTATTTTGAGCTTTGCTAAGCCTAGTCACATGCGTGCAAGTAAGCTAATGCACACACCACCACTTTTGCTAGTGCGGCACACATGCAGAATATCCCACCCATATATCATCTGGACCTCTCTTTCTCTTTACCAAAAGATAAAGGTGGGCCCATCTACAATGATATTAGCATAAATGGAACTTGGCCAATTTTTTCACAACCTTTACATTTGTACAGTTAATTGTACATAGTGGTACACTTCTGATAGATGGTTGGATATCGCACCCGTTTGCTACGTTGGCAAATTTGGCGGCATGTGCTTTAGCAGACTTGGACACACATGTAGGCTTAGCAAAGCTCATTATTTAATATGAGTAGACATTGAGGGTGGGCCCAATCAGTATCATCAGTCCAAAAAATAGGTCATGATGTGATCAAGGTTTACATAGATGTTCACTGAGCTGCGACGAACCGTACTGACTGCAGACTGTTTAGGGAAGCAGGCAGATCAAAGGCCTATGCCCAATTGGATTTTTTTAGTGGGCCAAAAGAAAACCAGCCCAGCTGCAACCCCACTTCCCATTCATCTCTACCTTTTGTTTTCAACTTCTTCCATCTGAGTTTTATTGGAGCATAATCACTTTCATTTCATGCAAGACATACATGATAGTTTGTGCATCACGTGTGGATGTGGTCACGTGCATGAGAGAGTGACAGAGTGAAGGAGAAAAAACAAAACACTTCTCATCATAACATTTCAATCAATTTACATGTTTTTGTTCCAAAACCTTACTTAGCAACTCACACCACCACTCCAACTGAATTACAATACTTATGTATGAGAGAAGTCTGCTAATCCCACACGGCCCTCAGACATCCAAGCTGTCCATCACATGGATGTAAAAAATTCAATTCCATTACCGAAGTATGTAATATGGCCAAGATAACTGGATGGCCACCAAGCCTGAAACCCACAGAAACCATACAACCAAAACCCACACTTTGAGTGTGAACAAAATAAATTTATTTTCTATAATTCAACCTTGAAACAGTCCAAATCCACAGGCTGAAATCATGGATGAGAAAATAAAATAAAATAAAATCTACACCACCAATCAACCCAGTTGTGATCCATTTCAATAATGCAGGCCATACATAAACTGTAAATACATTATGAGTGTGAACCTTTAGACGAGGGTCACCATGCATGCACGCAAGCTCCCACCCACCCACCCACACCCACACATACACACACACCTGTACCCACACACACACCTGTCCACCCACACAAACACAGACGAAACAATTTCTACATCAAGAAACTGTGGGACATAGCCCCACATTTAAGGGTGCTTCCACCCACTTAGCACGGGTTGGTTCGGATGCTTGTATTGGTTTGGATTCAAACTTCAAAAGCACCCACTTAATGATGCATTTTCAAAACTAAAACAAAACATATCTATATTTGAGTATTTGTTGCCATCACCCAAAAAATAGCAAATTTAGCAGCTAGTTCATGAAAATTCAAAAAAAAAAAAAAAATTAACAATAAGAAAGAAAGAAAGAAAGAAGAAAGTGATTTTGTTTTCCCCATGAAAGCCTAAAGAAGTGGAATCTAAACTAAAAACATGCTACAAGATGCAAACCACGCTGCAACACTTACAGTTCAATCAGACAATCCAGCCATCTGATGAGTGGACTTTGCAGTTGTATATAGATTGTTAGCCATCCATTTTCAGGCCAATTAATGGATGGCAAGGATCTGTCGTGCATTGTGAGGGTGACCAAATGAACAGTGTGGATAAGTGGTAGGTCAGCCTCACCTGTACAGGGTGCTGCGCAAACAGAAACGCCAATAACTCGGGCCAAACACTGTATTTCTTATAATTATATTCATATGAAGGCTGCAGATTGGTATTTATTTGAACCTAGAAATCATAACTAGCCCGATTAAGATTTTGATTCTTAATCACATATGTGAAGAAAACATTATGTATGTTTCATATAACTTTTATTCTTACATTATAATACTGATACTCTTTATGTTTTATATTCTGGATTTTGCAGGTGGACCAGTTGATGGATTTGCTAACGTATGAGGTGGAAGTAGCTACAAAGGAAAGATTAGAAATGAAGGCTAGCTTCACGTATGGTCAAGAGATTGGTTTCAATATTGGGAACAAAATAAAGCCTAGTTGCTCATTCTATGGAGAATGGTTCACTTCAATGTGTAGATTTGTAACAAATATTAATATTATTTTTCACTAGAAATGTAAGGACTTTAAGTTTCATATATGATATAATTATGATTTGTTAGGTTTTATTTTTTTTTTGTTTTAAATAATTTGGATGACTATCAGGTGCAATAGATTCAAAAATAAATTCAAATGTAATAGGTGTGCGTTCAGAAAATTTAGCGACGGACCTAACCCGTCGCTAAAATTCCTAAATAAATGTCGCCCATAAATTTAACGACGGACCAATTTACGTGGCAACAATTTTGTACGACGGACCGATGTCCGTCGCAACAATTTTGTACGACGGACGGCTGTCCGTCGCAACAATTTTGTACGACGGACGGCTGTCCGTCGCTAAGTCCGTCGCTTTACATAATTTAGCGACGGACGTAATCCGTCGTTTAAAAGCGACGGACATAATTCGTCGTTTAAAATTTGCCACATAGTAAACTGCGACGGCCCATGCGACGGACCAAGTCCGTCGCTAATACAGATTTGCGACGAACTTGGTCCGTCGCAAAAATGCGATTTTGGCGTATGCAATTGAGCATGCTCAGCTCGGCCTACATTGAGTGAATCTTATGCATAGAACTTACATATGACAGATTGTTTGGTTTAACAGCTCTATCATCCGACTAGATAGACAGGAATGTCGATTCTAGTTGAGAGAATAAGAAACCATAGCGAATTATGCATCTAAGAAGAGCTATAAGTGGATCCTTGATGCTCTAGTTATCTTTTCATTATCAGATTTTCTATTTTATGTTCAAAACCAATTTCACAAACCTCTTTGATTCTAGTTATTAGGATAATTGGAATTGTTTACTTGCTTCCTTGTGGATCGACCTCGGTCTTACCGAGTTTATTACTACATCGCAACCCTACACTTGGGGAAGCGAACAGGCCCGTTGCTCCATTTCCCCAACGCTTGATTGCAGTCAAACCTCAAGATAATATCAGGAATTTTTGGAGGTTTTCAAGCAAGTCAAAATTAACATCCCATTATTGGATGCAATTAAACAAATACTGTCATATGCTAAATTTTTAAAAGACCTTTGCACGGTTAAAAGAAAAATACATGTGCAAAAGAAGGCATTTTTGACAGAGAATGTAAGTGCCATTATCAACCACGGGATGCCCAAGAAATACAAAGATCCCAGTTGTCTGACAACATCATGTGTGATTGGAGACTACCGGGTGAAACATGCTTTACTTGATCTAGGGGCAAGTGTGAACTTAATTCCCTTTTTGGTCTATGAACAATTGGGTTTAGGTGAATTAAAACCCACTAAAACCACATTACAACTTGCGGACCGATCGATTCATATTCCGAGAGGGGTGATTGAGGATGTCCTTGTCCAAGTTGACAAAGTCTACTACCCGGTGGACTTTATTGTCTTGGACACACGACCCATGGTTAATATTGGCCCCCAAATTCCTGTCATACTTGGCCGCCCATTCTTAGCTACATCAAACGCTATCATAAATTGTAGGAGTGGGGTCATACAAATGTCTTTTGGCAATATAACGATTGAGTTGAATGCTTTCAATGTTGACAACCAACAAGAGGATGAAGATGAGGAGGTCCACGAAATAAACATGATCAATTCTATTATGGAAGATGAATCCCTCTCACCTTTTTACTCCGGTCACTTATATGAAGATGTGACTTACTCCCTTGATGACAACGATGATATGATAAGGGATATGGTCACACTTTTTGAGTCGATATTGGCATATGACACTAGCCAAGAGAAGGATGTGGAAACAATACCTTGTTGTACTGTGAAATCAATTCATATTTCCACACCTTTGTGGATCATGCATACCGAACTCCACCAACCCTGGGATGATCCTTACTTGTAATATCAATGCCCAAGAAAATCTGATTGGAGACATATTTTTTCTGATACATATGATGTTGTCTCCCCTTATACATGTGGTGCACACATTAAGGAACCTGCTGATATTCATTTTTGGGATTTTCAGTGGTTTATCTACACACACGTTTATTGTAAAGCAGGATATTGGATGACGTTACTGCAAAACCTTTTGATCCATCTAATGATTCTGCTTGACTCTATGCTTTTGGATGAGTTGTTGGGATTAACCTCCTAGTCTGACAGAGGAAGATTTTCTAGAATGCTTTCCCATTAGGATTTGCTTTGATCAGTTGATTTAGTTGTGAAGTAATCCATCTTCAAAAGCTAATCTTGCCATGAAATATACGCTTCAGGTGATATCTCTCTTTCTCACTCTCTTTTTGTTTTGGCGTTACTCCCATGTGTTGCATTCATTGTATACATTCTTACATTGAGGATAATGTAAAGTTTTGGTTGGGGGGTGAGAGAGATTCCTTAGATGAATCTGCTAGCTTTTGTGACATTTCGAGCAATGATCGAGAAATTTTTCGATTTTTCTAAAATTCAAAACTCTTTTGGAAAACTTTGATTTTATGCATTCGAGATAGCATGAGTATAAGAAGAGGAGATACGAAGTGAGGGATGTTGCAAGCTTTGAACTTCTCTTAATATAATGGTTTTATATGTGAATTCACCTATTTTTATGATTGATAGAAAATTTGAACACCTTTTGCACCTAGTTCACATTACACGATTTTCATGATTTAAAAGGATTATGTGATTTATGGATTGACTAGATTTAGATTTGAGGTATTGAGAAACCAAGCCGGGGTACTTTGTCCATCCTTGTCCATGGGAAAATAACGAAAGATATGGATTTCTAAAAATCATATCTAATGTAAAAGAAAAAAAGAAAATGAAGGATGAAATTGGGAATGATGGAAAAATGGTGGAAAATTCCGATTAGGGCTACCTACTACCAACCGGGGGATGGTCTACCCGTAACCAAAGCCGAAAATGGGACGTAGTGTGAAAGTCGTCGGAAGGACGGTAAGACAAATTCCTGTCATAGGCTTGTTGTTGCTCTATACACCTTGAGATCTATAGTTTAATTGATCTATAAAGAAGATAATCCCAGAAACTCATGAGATGAACTTTCACTATGCACACTAGGTTGAATTTGTTCAAGTTCTTCTATTTATCAATCAATCAGCGGGAATTTCATATAAATACTTATTATGTTCTGAGAGTTTAAGGTTTCAACCTCTATCACCTAATTTCTCTGATTTTTACGCTTGTGTGTCTTGAAATGAATAGAAGAATAGTTTCTGAAAGAGAATTGGGTTTTGGAGAATGAAACTTGTTTCACACATGTTTTGCTCGGGACTAGCAAAATGCTGGTTGGGGGGTGTGTTGAGCTCTTAATTGTGCATATTCTAACCCCAATTCATCACTCATTATGCACGGTTTACACGTTTAAAGGTCTACTCTAATGCATGATTTGTGATTGTAGGGACATGATGGAGATTTCACTGATTCAAGGCTAAATAGAGCACTTTATATACATTGAAGATCATAGAACCAAGTGCAAAAGGATGAAGAAAGAAGCAAAAAAGATAAAGGAAAGAAAGAAGAAAACTGCACTCACGACTGGTCATCCAACTGGTCTGATCACTTTACAAAAGAAGTTTTCTGCCCAAAGTCACTAGACCATCTACGACCGGTCGTCCACATCTCAGACCGGTCGTGCGACCGGTCCTTGAATTAAAATCGCAGGATGAAAAATTCTTAAAACTCGCTGGACGATTTTGGCTATTTTACGACCGGTCGTGCGACCGGTCGTCCGCAGCCTCAGACTGGTCGTGCGACCGGTCGGCCATGTGTAAACAGCAGTTTCTAAATCGGGCTCCGAAATTCTCTGCGCAAGTGCGTAAATCCTTGCGCAATCTGGAAGTTTCTTACGCAATGGGCACCTCCAAGCTATAAAAGGACTTCTTCTCTTCATACCAAAGCATGCTAGGACGTGGGGATTGCTTAAGAGACGGATTCTACTTCAAGTTTTCTAATTTTCTTCTTGTTTTAGTAGTTTTTATGTTTTTGAGGCTTTTTAGTTCAAGGATGTTAGAGATGAACTAAAACCTCTTAGCTAGAGCTAAGAGGTGAAGCTTTTGATTCGTTTTTGATGGATTGATGCAATCTAGGTTTCCTTTTTATGATTTAATTGATGAATTTTAGTTAATGTGAGTTTGAATCAAGTACTAGTTGGGTTTTTACTTTGATCTCTTGATGACTCTGGGCTCATGTGATTCTTAATGATCCTAACTTAGTAATTTAGCTTATGAGCATTGTTTATGTTTGTGTAGTTCATTGATCTATCATCGACTCCGGGCATGGTAGATTCTTTGATTACCTTGTATGCAATGGCCTGATTTTCATGTGGGAATTCATTCAACTAAAGTTCTTATCTTTTGTAGTAATCTCAAGTAATTGTTTGTTGATTGATTTTGATTTAATTAGAGTTCTAATCATTAGTTGTAATCAAGTCTAGTGACAGGATTTGATGAAGGCTATGGTTGTGAGTCTCAACTAGATTGAAAAGAGGCTTGGCCTACACAATTGAGTGTGCCCAAGGCCTGAGCATGGTTGTGGGAATCAAATCAATGAATAAACACTTGTTTTGGATAATTGCTGATTGAACCGCTCTATATTCCAATCGGATAGAGATATGAATTCGATTCCGATTGAGTTATGAGAGACCTAGTTGTGTTGATGCATTGAAACTTATCAAAAGTGGATCCTTGGAACTCTAGTGCCTTTTTAGATTGATATTACCTTACACATTCACTGTTTAAACCCAAATCACTATTTTCTAGCTTTAGTTCTTAATAGGATCTTAATTACTAGTTGTTTCAGACAAAATCTGAGAATACCCATTTATAAATCTCTGTGGGAACGATACTCAGTCTTTCTGAATTATTATTACTTCGCAACCCTACACTTGGGGAGTGAACAGTGAGCAGCTCTGTCTCTGGTCATTATGTGAGCAGCCCCCGTTATGTGAGCAGCTCTAGTCTCTAGTCATCGAGCAGGGACAATCCCATTATGCGAGCATCCCTAGTCTCTGGTCATCGAGTGGGGAGACCCCCATTATTCGAGCAGCTCTAGTCTCTGGTCGTCGAGTGGGGACACTCCCATTATGCGAGCAGCCGTGGTCTCTAGTCATCGAGTGGGAAGACCCCCGTTATTCGAGCAACTCTAGTCTCTGGTTGTTTGGCAGGGACGTTCCTTGTCTCATAGTCCCAGCAGCCCATATAGACCGATTTTGGCTTATTTCTGTTCGTAGCCCCGAACCATAGGGATCTCCATCAAGGAGCGTAATCAACTAGATGTCTAATTCGATCAGGCCAGCTCCTTATCTGAGGATTAATCGGATAAGCATCTTATCCCTTGAAGTAAGGAGTGATCTTAAAACTTGCGTAACAGATTGGATCACTTGGATCTGTATAAATAGATCATCCCACAGATGGTAAAGGTACACAATCTCTAAGCCCATGTTTTACACTTCAATCTGACTATCGAGCCATCTCTGACTTAAGCTTCGGAGGGCCAATGGCCAAGTGCTGGCCACCCTCAGTTTTCTTTTTTGGCTTTCAGGTTTGGAGGAGAGCTCACTTCGAAAGGGCACGTATAATTGGGAGGAACCTGTTACCAAACTCTCACGTTAACAGATTGGCACCGTCTATGGGAACGAGTATTCAATTCGTTCTCATTACCAATTGTTACCTCCCATTATGCCTCCTAAGAAAATGACTCATCCTTCTACCTTAAAGAAAATGTTGCCTCCAACAGATGTTCCTACGCCAAATCGCAACCTCTCTCAAGCTGCACCGCCAGGAAATCCTTCGGCGCAGCCCAACCCGCCTGATTCCATACCGCAAAATCCATTCCAAAATATATCTGGTGGTTTTGACGGTATTATACGCTTTGTAGGAGATATGCTCCTTACTCTCCAAGCTAGATTTCAAACCCTCTCTAATCAATTTGATGAACACTTTCCTGAATCGCAGCAAGCTCCGAAAGGACCTCCATTACAACCTGCACCTGCAACTTCTAGACACTCTCTAGACGAATCGCAAATTCAGGCAAATCCTCCTCCAAACCGTATATCTCACGACAATCAAATTCCTAATTAATGCCCGCAATCTATTTGCTCCAATACTTCTCGACAACGTCAACTTGAAGAACAACCTGATGTCGAAACATCCAGTTATACCTTGCCCTGGGGAGGGGTTCTCAGGAGAATTGATGATTGTTTCACTGATATGGAACAATGATATCAGTCTAACCTCCCGACTTCCACTCTAGCGTCGATCCATCGATCTGAACCCCCTTTTAATCACGAGGTAATGGAGGCTCCTTTACCTAAAAAATATCGAACGACCAGCATTGTTCCATATACCGGTATCGGTGATACCCTCGAGCATCTAGAGATGTACAGATCTCTTATGGAGCTAGAAGGATATAGCTTAAAAATTATGTGCAGGGCCTTTTCTTTAACTCTAAAGGATGCAGCGCGTACTTGGTTTCGCGGTCTGAAACCTTGATCCACGGAGTCTTTCTCTCAATTATTGGATCTTTTCCTTTCTTAGTTCATGGGAAGCATCCGTAGCAAAAAAAACCTGCATCTCATCTATCAGATTTGAAGCAACAGCATGTAGAGACAATTAAAGAATTCACAGTCTGATTTACGGTAGAAGCAGTCCAAACCGAAGGTTATACTGAAGATAAGAGTCTCACCACCCTTATAGCAGGCATTACAAGAAAAAAATTTCGATTCGCCTTGGATAAAAATCCTCATAGAACAATGACTGAGTTCTAGGACAAAGCTAAAAAATATATTAACGCTGAAGAAGTAGCCTTGGCTCATTATGGTAGTCAGGGAAAGAAGTGAAAGTCTGAGGAAATTTCTCCAACAGACAGAAAGTATTGACGTAATCGACGAGACCGCTCTCCAAAGAAGTCTTATCCTAGGAAATATCATAATTATACACCTCTCAATCAGTCACCAGAAAAAGGTACTGATGGAGATTAAATATAAGTCATATGTTAAATGGCCTTCGAGGATAAAATTGGATCCCAAAAAAAGAGACAAGAGGAAGTTCTGTTACTTCCATAAAGATCACAAGCATAATACCCAAGACTGTATATCTCTTAAAGACCATATTGAAGCCCTCATTCGAAAGGGACATCTCCGAGATTATGTGGCACGGCAAGATCGTTTGCCTAAATGATCTGATGCCCCAGCGCATCGTGAACATCAAGCACGAAGGAAAAAAGTTACCGCAGCATCATTCTTCACAGGAAGATGCTGAACCTGCAGGAGAAATTCAGGACCATTGTAAGTGGTCCGACTTGTAAAAAAGATTCTCAAGCCTCAAGAAAATCATATACTCGAAAGGCGAGCCAGAAGCCTCAGCACATTTACTAGGTGGAGAAATCATCCAGCACGTCTGTTAGAACTAGAAAATGCTACAAGGCAGTTTTCTTGTGTATTGTTGCTCTGAGTAATGGAAACATTCGTAGACAATCATAAGCATTCACAAAAGTACACAAGAGAAGAGATATCGCAAGGCGAATTTTATTCTAGAGATTCTGGGATCTTGTACATTCCAGGCCGTGATCTGGCATGAGCCATTAATTACATCGAATGATCGATGACCCTTGATTAAAGGGTAGAGGACTAGTCAGCAGGGACTATGGTCTTAGAATTCGTGGTCGTAGAGACCTGTATTTTGTGTTTTGTTATAGACCGATCCATCTTTGTAAGAGTCAGATGTTTATATCCCATGTTTTGACCAGAGATCCGGGCTGAGACTATCAGGATTTTTAATCGAGGAGTGCGACTTTGGGTTTACGTACATCATTTTTTTACGGATAACCACGGGAAGATCGATCTGTAGTTGTGTGTACCTGAGCAGTACAACCGGCGGATGCCGTTTGAATGGGTAGGGCATCGACTGTTCTTGAAGTGTCAATCTTTAACAAGTTTCGTGTAATAGTTTAGAACTCTCTTGATATGGTTTATCGTGTTAACCATAGTCCCGTTTGCTTAGTCCGGACCTGAATTCATGTCACATTATGATAGTACATGTAAGAATGATAGATTGATTGATTCTGGGCACTGGCGACCTCTTTTCGAGAAATTTCTCCATTTATCGTGTATTCGATCAGATCAGACTCTGAATGCTTGCATTTTATTAATTAGGTGGTCCGGATGAGGTATTTGACTGCTCCATTGTGTCCAGAACGTTCAAATGCCAAACGGGGCCAAACGGGGCTAAAAAACATCACAAAATGAAGTTTTGAGGGTGTTGAAATTGATGTTCAGAGTGCTAATTTTTCTGATCCGTTGGGTTGATTTTACTAATGCGCTAGGGCCAGCGCGTCAAAAAATGACTTGTGTCGAAAATGATTGATTTTCATGATGCGCTGGCCTATTTTTCTGATACGCTGGGGCCAGTGCATCGATAAAATAAACTAAGTTTGATTTAAGGTATTTTTGTGACGTGCTGATGTACTTATGCAATTTTTAAATTGTTTCTTCGTCGAACTAGCTGTGGTCAGGAATGTGGTTTGCGATGAAGGGTTCCGTTGGTTGGAAAGAAATTTCGACGATCAAAAAAGGTTTTCAGTGGTCGGAAAAGGGGTATCGGCAAGGGATTCCAGTGGCCCCACAAATACCTAACAGACAAAGCTCTCTCTCTAGATCTGTCCAAATGAACAGTTAAGGAGGGGTATTTATACCCAAAAATACCAAAAGTCGGCCAATTGGAGGCTACCACATGTAGCACATCGAGAAAATCGGTCAGCGCGTTGAGAAAATCGGTCGGCGTGTCTTGAAATGAATTGGTTTAAAATGCTGATTTTTGGGCTGCACTGGCTATCAGTGCGTCCTGAAATTCGCTGAAAATGCCTGATTTATTAGACGCGCTGACGGTCAGTGCGTCTTGAAATTCACTGAAAATGCCTGATTTATTGGACGCGCTAACGGTCAGTGCGTCTTGAAATTCCTAAAAATGACTGAATTTTTAGACACGCTGGCTGTCAGTGCGTCCTGAAATTCATTTTGAAAAACTATCTGAATTTCTTAATGCGCTGGCTTAATTTAGTGATGCACTGGGGGTCAGTGCGTCCTAAAATTCATTTCCAAAAATGATTGAATTTCATGACGCACTGGCTATGAATTTAGTGATGAGCCGATGTACTTCTATTTTGGTTTATTTGTAATATCTTACAAAAATAATGGTTTGTGGGGTCCCTTTTTTTATGAATGTTGATGCACTGGGCATATTTATTCATGGTTGTACTTACTACTCAAATTTGAAAGATTTTGATCATAAATGATGGTGGGGCCTACCCTTGGGTCAACTTTCCATTTTTGGAAAAGTCTGATGTGCATTGCGATCTTGGTTGAAATTCCTGATGCACTGGCCCAAGAATCCAGTGATGTGATGGATTACACACTTGTAATCTTTGATTTGAGGATCCCGACTTTTTGGGACCCCAATAGATGCCCCTTCGATGCGTTGGGATGGACACGCAGTGGTCCATTATGTCGCATCCGATTTTTTAGGTCCCGTTATAAATACGAGAATCCCAGCCCATTTGTGTCATTTCATATTTCTTCTTGTGCGAGACAGCTCCCGTCAATGCATTAAAGAAATCTCTAGCGCATCGATTTATTATCGCCAGCGCGTTAAAAAATTGTCGCGCGCGTCTAAAAATCCAAGGTTGGTACGCGCTACCCCCAGCACGTCCTGAAATGGAACTTGGCGATGTTACTTATTTATCAGACGCTGGGTCCAGTGTTCACATTATTTCAAACTCTGGCAGATTTTTGGAATGCGCTGGGTCCAGTGCGTACTCGCGTGGGACTTAATGCAATTTTGGACACGTTTATAGATGCGCCAGCTCCAGCGTGTCGACTTCTTTTATTTTGGCAGAATTGTCATATCAAATGCACGCGCTGGGGCCAGCGCACACCAAAATTCGAACTTGTAAAACTTTCGTGACTTGTTGGACGCGCTGGGTCCAGCACGCACTCGTGTGTTTTGGTGAAACCCATTTTATTGACGCGCATCATGATTATTGAACTTGTAAAAATCCTCATGATTTATTGTGCGTGCTAGGGCTAGCACATACTTATTCCCGGACTTGTGAATTTTGACTCATTTAAAAGACGCGCTGGCCCCAGCATGTACATAAATTCTAGACTTGTAAATTTTGTCCGATTTTGGGACACATTGAGTCCAGCGAGCACTTGTGTTGGGCTTTTCTCGGACTTGTGAAATTCACTTGATTTATTATACGTGCTGGGCCCTATGTGTGCAATCTTTCGAACTTATGAATTTGCCCAATTATTGGACATGCTAGGGCTGACGTCCATTGTTTCTGGACTTGGAGATTTATCCAATTGTGGACGCACCAGGCTGGCGCGCACTGATTTCTGGGGTGGTGAAATTGTCCAATTTTTAGTGTTTTGATTAAGTATGCTTAGTATTGATTAACATGTCAGTACTTTGGTTCAACTGATATTGCCCATGATATTTGGGTTGTTATTTCAGGGCGTATGGGGTCCAACCTTCCCTTTTAAACTGTTGTGAGGGCATGTTGTTGGACTCCATCTGCCTGAAATCCTTGAATCACGTTGAACTGGATGTGATGTTTCTTTTTAACCTAAGTTATATAGAGTTTTATGCATACCTGAGTGTATTCTCTTCTAGTACTTGTACTAAGTTATATAGAGTTTCAACGCTGGCCCTTCGAAGGCTGGTCCCTCAGGTTCTAAGGCAACTATGCGTAAGCGCAAGAGAACTTTGCCCAAGAAGGTGGCACGGCCATCCGATCAAAACCCTCAGTGGTTCCATCCACCGGAGAAGTTTAACTTCTACGAGTGCATTTTATCGCTACCAAAGGAGATATAGCGAAAAATCATTTGCGATAAGGTTCTGCCAACCCCTCCAGATGAGGGTACATAAGAGGAATGGGACGCTTGGTATGCCCCCATGGCTGGTTTCCGATTCTAACAACCCTGCGCCTGCTCAGTCTGTTAAGTGCAGTCGCCCGAAGACGACCGGTAAAAGCTCCAAGCAAGTATACATGGAGAATCAGGCCAAGTTGAAGTCTGACAAGATGAAGGTTGTTTGGTCTTCTGTCAAGCTGGCAGTATCGTCGCTCATGATCCATAACCCATACACGAAGCAATACATTCGGTTTTCGAAGAGTTTTCAGCGATATTGCTCTCTTCCGAGCATTAAGCCTTCAGATGCATGCCGTGCCAATTCTTTTTACAGCGTCGATTCCTGGACATCCATTCCAGAGACATTCCTCAGCTGTGCCGTATCTAAGAATGGTATGCTTCAGTCTATCCTTGGGGAGAAGGACATGATCTTCTTGGGACCGAATCACGATCCACATCAACCGTTTCCAACCCATTATTACGAGACTCTACATTAGAGGTTTCGTCCTTTGACTGATGTAAAGATCTGGCCAACAGGTGGGTTTCAAACCTGAGGATATCTGAGTCCTCATCTAGGTTATGAGGCTTGGGCCAACCGGATAATTAAGCAGTACGAAGATACCTTGAAACAAGTGGGTCTCCTGAGGGCCATTTAAGTGACATCAAGCTATTTTTATCAGGAGTCATGCGTTTACAAGGGATTTCTGAATCACTGGAGTTCTATTACAAACTCCTTTCACTTGTCGTACGGAGAAATGAGCATATCGCTCTAGGATCTGTATCGGATAGCCGGTCTTCTCGTTCGTGGCAGAATTTATAACGAATGGACACCCAACGATGATGAATTGTTGAAGAAGAAGAAGGGTGTAGATGAGGGATTCTACTCTGATGCCTGTTAAGAGCTATTTGCGGAGCTTCCGCCATTTCTGGGTTCCAAAGATAAGGTGCCATTTGAAGATTGGCTTATTTATTTCAGTCATGGTCTAAAGTGAGTTTCTCGACTTGAGTCGCACATCTCTGTTCCATTCTGTCTTTTCCTTTTATTGATGATTCTCTTTCTTTCTCAGCTTGGATTACACGCCTTATGATGAGGGCCGTAGAGATAAGTTGATCTTAGAAGCTAAGATGAAGACAAAGTTCCTGAGGCCGAATAAGCTATCCCCTACATGTGAGCTAGTTGGGTTCTTAGCGTATTGGTTATGCTGTGTAGCCTTACCGAGTTATAAGCAAGCGGACAGCGAGAGGGTTTCTTGTTTTGCTATGGCGGGGAGTTTGGCCAATGGTCATCATTACACGCTAGCTCCAGCAGTCTTATGCTCTATCTATCGAGCCTTGGGCGTCGTTATCAGTAACAAGGGTTCTGCTTCTTTTGGGATAAACTCCTCCTTTTGTGTATGGCATTGTCTTTCGGGTTAGCTCAGAGTTTACTTCCCATGGGTTTATGGTATGGAACCTAAGGATTTCATTCGGAGAGGATCGGTTTCACTGCATGCCTTTCAGAAGCGGAAGATGAACAGTGGGAATATACCGACTATCGAGACGAAAATTGCCCGTCATGATCACGTCGACTTCTTCCTTTTCTCGGGGACCGGCAGTGAGGATCCGGTATTGCTCGATGATGATGAGAGCCTTGGTTCCTACGAACATTCATTCCTGATATCGATCTGCCCAGGTTCACTGCCTTTGAGGGAGGGGGTCGAGTTCTGGAGAGAGCCGTATTATCCAAACAGATTCGCTCGCCAATTTAGTTATGACCAAGGGGTATCGAAAACTCTCAAACCAGTAAGCGAGAGCAGCGAGCCTATGGTACAAGGCTGATCCACTAGAAATGGATGTGGCGGCAACTTTTGCTTACCAGATCGGGTTATTCCTTCATCGTTCCAGGCACGGAGTACACTCCTAGTGTTACATATGGATGGATGAGGTGGTGGGCTCACCAATACTCCTTAATCCAGAACAATTTACACGTAGCTGAACCTATCTTCATCTCGCCTCCAATCATCGATCCTGCTCTCGCTGACTGAGTGGGCTATGTATTAGAGCAGCTTCATCAACTGGCTACTCCGAGTGTGCAGAAATTTATGACCTCTCTAAATGTGATAATTGATCATGAGAAGCCCGAGCATACGCTTGAAGGGTGGATCGCTTATGGGCAGAAAATCACATTGTAAGGGAATCCAGACTCTCCACACCTTGGTCCTGTGTCAGAAGCACAGAGAGAGAGAGAGAGAGAGAGAGAGAGAGAGAGAGAGAGCGAGAGAGTTATGATATCGGTGATGACGATAATGATGACGACGGTGAGGGTGATGACATTGGTGACGATGATGGTGCCAGTGGGGACTATAATGATGACAATGTTAGTGATGGTAACGACAGAGAGGGTGGCGACGATGTTGAGGGTGGTGGAGATGACGATAATATTGAGGGTGGTGAAGAAGGTGATGGTGAGGGTGATGGTGTTGTAACAGGGACTCCATTGACTGGTGGTCGGGGAAGCAATGACCAGAGTCCGATAAGTTGGGGGAGTCTATCCATACACTATGTTCATGGAGATAGTGATTCTAAATTGTCTTCCGATTAGTCTGGGCCTCGAGTGAAGACCGCCCATCGTGTTCCTATTGTTGATGGAGGAAAGAAGATTAAAGAGATGCGGAAGATGTATAGGGCCAAAAAATTGCGGAGTCGACTCTCCAAAGTTGCTGGCAGCGTTCCAACTGATACCACAAGTGAAGCAAGAGAGGAGGGGGAGATGAGCTCTCAAGCAGATCTGAGTGGAAATCGCCCTACAGAGGAGGGTGATGATAATGAGCCAGTATACGATAGATCTGTTCTCGAAGCAGATACAGAACCCATCCCTATGGATTTTGATGGTGGGGTGCAAGTTGATCTTCCTCTTTCCAACCTTACTGAGACTGAGGCTGTGGCCAACCCTAGCTCTATTCCTGAGACGGGGCCTGCTACTGTTACGGAAGGGACAGTACCTCCCTTGATGCTTCCAAATAATGAAGATATTAGGGTTGAGGAGGCTGGTTCGTCCTCTTGGGAAGTTGCGGTTTCTGATATTGCTAGTGTGCCTGATGTTGAGCTTCCATTTCATACATATTCTAACTCATTAAATCACATTATATGCATGATTTACATACTTAAAAGACTAATCTAATATATTTTTTTGTGATTGTAGGAATGAGAGGGAGACTTCACCAATTCATGGTTAAAAGAGTCACTTTGTATGCCTTGAAGATCAAAGAAATAAAGGATAAAAGATGGAGGAAAGATGTAATGCAATAGAGAAAGAAAAGTGTGAAAAAGTCACAATTTATAGCCTAACCAGCCGGCCGACCACAGCCACCGGCCGGCCAAACCCTCTAGAAATACAAATATCTCTGGAGTGATTTTGTGAAGGCTGACCTGTGGTCCAGCCGGCCAGATGACAGGTCGGCCATGCACTTTCTAAAGCAGATTTCAAATACAGGCAGTTCCATTTTTGGTTTTTCGGCCCAATTTTTGGAGCCCATCTTGATGATATTTGGAAATCTAACACATCCATGTTGAAGAGAAACTCGACATCGAAATAACCCAAGTGGTTTCGTGTCGATTAGAGCTACGAATTGACCGTGACGGCCAAAACAATAAGAACTATCCAAAAAAATTTCAGATTTCTCTGCTCAACACTAGAATGGTCCAGGTGGCCCATCATTGATGATATGAAAAATATAATTTGACCATCTTCTAGACCACATCTATATATGAATAACCACAAAGTTTCAGCTCAAAAGGATGTGTGGTTTGATCATACTGGTTGAAGAAATGTGAACCATCCAGAAAGATTCAATTGCACAGATTTTATAAAAGGCCTAAGTGTTCTAATTTGCGCACCCAATTCTGGTATTGATTTAGAAAATCTAATCCATCTATCATTTAGAGGAGGAAGATTTCTACTCATGTTCCAAATTTGAGATCAATCCCACCACTATACACTTCGTAGGTTGAAAGCAAGATGACTGGTTCTCAAGGTACCCAAATTCCGTGATTTTGAGAGGCGGACGCTGATCTGATTGGTGGGCCCATTTAGAAGATAATCTTAAAAATCTAAACCATCTATGAGGAAGATCAAGTACCAAGGAAGCTAAAAATCAAATTTGAAGGCAATCCAATCATTAGTTAAGCCGTACAAAGCGAAACGAAATCTACTATGTTGCTGTACTATTGCTGTATTATAAAAGGAGGTGCTTTCTTATATTTCAAGGCAGTGAAGGAAGTGGGAGGCAAGGAGTTCAAGTCTTAGGAGGCTACTAGCCTCCTATAGCTAGTTTTTCTTCCTTTTCTTAGTTCTAGTTCTAGTTTTAATATGTTTTTTCTTAGTTAACCTCTTAGCTAGTGTTAGAGGTGAAGTTTGTAGTTTGTTTCAATGCTTTAATTATTTTATTTCAAGTACCCTTTTCTTATTTATGGATTTTGAACTTCTAGTTTGAATAAAAGTTGGATTTTTAGATGAATTATGAGAGTTCGTATACTCCGAACATGAGTTCCTTGCAATTCTCTGAGATTGCCATGATTGGATTGTGTGAATTCGAATTGTAGTAAGCCCAGAGCATGCCATAGTCTCTTGGCATGGCTGTTACTTCGAAGGCTACAAATTCAAGCTCTATGTGCTTTATTAGAACTAAAAATTCGATTTCCAGATTTAAGTGAGACTTTTTGTGCTTGAATGTTATATCCTCCAATTAGATGAGAGATAGAACTTTGATTTTAATTGTGTTGTGCTTGGATGAATGGATTAGTATTGAACTACTACAAGTGGATCCTTGATGCTCTAGTTCTTTCCAAATCTCAGATTTTTCTGTTTTATGTTAAAAATTATTTTTCTAAACTTCTTAGATTCTAGTTATTGGAGTAGTTGGAATTGTTTACTTCTTTCCTTGTGGATCGACCTCGGTCTTACCGAGAATTATCACTACATTGCAGCCTTGTACTTGAGTTGAGCGAACAAGTTTTTGGCGCCATTGTCGGGGAAAAGGTTAAACAGTTCTAATTGTTCTTGTAGCTACAGGGTAGTTTTAGTTAGGTAGGATTTTCAGTTTTTATAGAAGTAGATTTTCTGATTTTTTTATATTATTAACAATTTTTTTTGTAGGAGATTGTTGCTGACATAATTCTCACCTTCACGGGTAACATCTCCCCATCTCCCTTTTTATTTTTATTTTTTCTATATTAGGGTAGTTTCCAATTACTTAAAATTTCATCATGTATTGATGAGTACCTAATATTGTATAATTAACCCTGGTTGTTAAGGGCATTATCATTATTTTTCTGGTTAATTATCCCTCATTAGGTGAATTTTCTATCTTCATGTGTTCAAGAGATGATGGACAGGATCTGAGCCAATCAGGGCGTTTAAAGGCCCAGAACAGAGCAAGATCAATCATCGGGGCAGCCCTGAAGGAAACCAGACCGTAAAGGTTTGGACTGTGAAGATTGGATGTCCACATGAGGGGCAAGCCTGCATCAAACGCCAAGTGGAGATCATCTCCACTATCCAAAGAACTACAACTCGAGTCAGCGTCACCCTTTCATGTGTGTTCAGCTGGATCATGTGGACAGTCCACACCACTCTTGCAATCAGCCAAGGAAGGGGGACCATCTGGTCATCCAATCCTCGCTATCCAAGCATCAAGAAGCAACATGGAAGAAGACTCCATCACATCCGCCAGATCCATGGTCATCTCTAAGATGATCATGGGCCATCTCCAATCAAGCAATGGGGGATATTCGTCCATCCAAACAGAGGATGTCCCACAGCCATCCATACGTGTGCATCTGAAATTTATGAAGGTTGGAAATGATCGAAGCCAATTGAGATGATTAAGGGCCCAAAAGAGATCAAGATCGAGCATATTGGCAGTACTGACGAAAATCAAGCCAGAAAGATCAAAATCTGTGGGACCATTTTCTATGGTGGATGGCTAAAAAAGAGTACTACATAGCGGCCACTCGTTTGGATCCAAGTTGTCCATGTTTTGATGGTCGTGATTGAGTGCCCACGTACACATCTGAAACACGTGGTGGGACATCCACATATGGGACCAACCATGCCAAGAGAAAAGGTGGATCTTCATCCATCACCCGTGTCCGTCAAGGTGGCATTATCACACATGCTCTCCGGTAAGATGGATGACCACTATTCAAACGTGTGCAGCCAAGGACACATCCACCGTCCACTTCATCTTCACCAAGTCTAGCAAGTGGGCCACCAATAGCTAGCAACCGTCCATCCATTAGACGTGTGTAGCCAAAGTCCAGCCAAGCTTCATCACCATCCAGCCATTGTCCAATCAACAGTGGAGATCAGCCAACATGTTCAGATGGAGATCAATCTCCACCGTTCACCACTTCACCAGCTAGTAAGGAGTAGCTGATGTGCAGCCAAGGGTTGTCCATCATACGTGTGAGGATGTCCCACAGATGCCACACGTGCAGCAGTCCAAAGCTCCAGATGGTTGGGTGCCTAAGATCAGCAGCCGTCCATCAAGTGGATCGTCCACATCCAGCCTTCCTTCATCTCCATCATCGGCCAGCATGATCTCCACCGTCCAACAAAGATGGACGTCTTCCAGCCCACACGTGCAGTCCACTCCATCAGCATCCATTAGCAGTCGTCCATCATCAAGGCCAGACCGTCCAGCAGCAATCAGCAATGGACAACTGATCTCAGCACGTCCCACCATTTGACGGCCAGCAACAGTTCTTCCATGCCAGCTCCAACACGTGCCAACTCATCCTGCAGAGGACGTCTCCAACAGCAGCAATGGAGGAGATCTTCCACCGTCCATGAACAGCAGCGATGGAGATGATCTCTCCAACGTCCAAAGCAGGTGGACCATCACCAGTTTCATCTCCGGCTTTCATCCAGGCCACCAGCTCCTTGTCCTCCTTCAACCGTCCATCCAGAATCCACCTCCAGCAACAGCCCATCTCCTGTCCATCGTCCAATCCAAGCAGTGGCCCCCACACCACCTTCAGCTCCCATCCAACGAATGGCAACTACCTGCATCCACCATCCATCACTTCAGCAGCTCCAGCTATCAACTGTCCATCTGCACAAGGAGCAGCTTCAACATCAGCCGTCCATGGTGTCTGGCATCCAGCAAGATCAGCAGGCCCCACCTTGCACGTGCAGCTGAACCAGCTCAGCCGTCCATCAAGATAGGCCACAATCCAACCGTCCAGCATGTAGCAGCTGATGTTACAGCAAACAACTACCTGATCTCTAGCCGTCCATCATTGCTGCCCTCATCTACCTCACCAAGCTCTCCAGCCATCCATCAACATGTCCAGCAGTGGACGTCCAACCAGCTGTTCATCAGCACAGCCGTCCATTCAATCCATCAGCTATCCAGTGAGCACCAGCGTCCACTCCTCACACGTGCTGCAAGCACGTCTTAGCTGCACCAGTTGGAGACGTCATCTCCACCATCCGTGTCCTGCAAGGAGGGCCACACATCAATCCATTCAATGGCTAGCAACAATCCCAAACAGTGGACGTGCCTCATCTCCACCATGGCTGCAAGAGAGGAGCTCTCTCTCTCTCTCTCTCTCTCTCTCTCTCTCTCTCTCCCTCTCTCTCTCTCTCTCCCTCTCTCCCCACACATGTGTAAGGCTTAGAATGCCACCTCATCATCTAAGCCTCACTCCAAACCCAAACCTAAAAGAAAAGTTTGCTTTAGGCTTGGAGTGACACCTAGGCTTGGAGTACTTTTCTTGCCACATGTCATTCCAAGCTTAACTCCAAGCCCAAACCTAAAAGTAAAGTTTCTTTGGGCACTCCAAGCCTAACTCCATTCCCAAACCTAAAGAAACTTTTGGAGTGCCACCTAGGATTGGGAGGAGGCTTGGAAGCCTCTCAAAAGTCTATAAAAGGAGGCCTCTCCTCCTCATTTCAATCATCCCGTCCAAGAGTTCTCTTCTCTTCTTTAGTTTTCTTTCTTTCTTTTGTAGTGTAGAGTATTTTTCTCTTTTGTAGAGAATTTAGTCTTCCATTGTAGCATGGTTGGCTAAACCTCTAGCTAAGGCTAGGGGTGAAGCCTTTGAAGAAATTTGTAAGATATGGTTCTTTTAGTTCAACATTGTGTGGTGTAAATGTTGGAGTTCTCTTTGGTTGATCGGTTTGGTTATCCACCTCGGCGGACGCTATTGTTGTGTAAGCCCCTTGATCCATCGTCGACTCCGGGCACGTTGGATGCTTGGGATCCCTTGCACACCAATTAGCTAGTTCATGATCGATAAAGTCCCTTGATCCATCGTCGACTCCGGGCACGTTGGATGCTTTGGATTCCCTACGGTCATCGAGCTAGTGCAGGTAAAGTCATCGATCTGTAAAATCCCTTGATCCATTGTAGACTCCGGGCACATTGGATGCTTTGGATTCCCTGCGATCGATAGACGAGATCTTAACGGTTGGATCGGTCAATCAAAGCCTCCTATCTTGTAAGTATGCATTTGATCGTATGAATTGTGATCTTATCGGTTGACTCGTTGGCAAAGTTGTTGATCTGTACAATTCCTTGATCCATTGTCGACTCCGGGCACAGTGGATGCTTGGAATTCCCTGCGATCAACTAACGAGTGCTTCATGGTCAAATCAATCGGTTCAGATCACTATCTTTTATGAAATATGCAAATGGTTTAACTGTTTCATCTTCCGATTGGAATGAATCTTTATTCAATTCCAGTTGAGTTATAGTTGGACCAATAAATCAAATCTTGTGAATGAATCAAAGGTGGATCCCTAATGCCTTAGCCCCTTTTCTATTTTTGTCTTTCACCACACACAACTTGCTCCACTCTCGTGGATTAAACCAGATTTCATCTCTCACACCTAAACTAATTCCTCTAAGTGTTCTTAACCCCAATCCCTGTGGATCGACCTCGGTCTTACCGAGTATTTTACTACTTCGCTACCTGCACTTGGGTGTGCAATCTTCGGATTGTAGCATGTATGATTGGACGAATGGTGTGTACAAGTACCTTTTGGAGGATGAGAAGTCGGATTGGGGGACTCGAACTCAATGTGATCGAGATCTCTCCAAGCATGAGTGTTTTTCTGAGACTCAAACAACCACTACTACCCCCCTAGGTAAGACGATGCATGAGTACATTAATGAAAATAATACACATGTTGAGACATAACGTAAGATGATGGGGGAATACCAGAATGAAGCAAAATCGAATAATGATCATCCAGGGAAAACATTACGTGATTACCGGATTGAAAATAACATGAGTGTTCCACCGGTTATGGTAGGAGGTGTGCAACAACAAAAAGAACAGGTGAATAGTGGCCAACCGATTAAGACAATGAGTGATCACTTAGATGGATATGCCTATCAACCATCAAATAGCTTTTATACAATGAGTTATATAAAAGGAGTATAAGAAAAGGAGATACGAAGTGAGTGATGTTACAAGTCTTGAACTACCTTTAATATAGTGGTTTTATATGTGAATTACCCTATTTATATGATTGATAGAAACTTTGAACATTTTTACACCTAGTTCACATTACACGATTTTCATGGTTTGAAAGGATTATGTAGCTTTGTGGATTGGCTAGACTTAGATTTGAGGTGTTGAGGAACCAAGCCGGGGTACTTTGTCAATCCTTGTCCATTGGAAAATAACGAAAGATATGGATTTCTAAAATTTTTATCTAATGTGTATGAAAAGGAAAGAAGGAAAGAAAATATGGGTATGATTGAGAATATGGTGGAAAATTCCGAAAAGGGCTACCTATTACCAACCAGGGGATGGTCTACCCATAACCAAAGCCGGAAATGGGACGTAGTGTGAAAGCCCTCAAAAGGACGGTAAGGCAAATTCCTGTCATAGGCTTATTGTTGATCTGTACACTTTTAGACCCATAGTTTAGTTGATCTATGAACAAGATAATCCCGGAAACTCATGAGATGAACATTCACTATGCACATTAGGTTGAATTTTTAGTTGATCTATACACTCCGTATCGTTGAAAGCAAAATGACTGGTTCTGGAGGTACTTGAATTGCACGATTTTGAGAGGCGGTCGCTGATCTGATTAGTGGGCCCATTCAGAAGATTATTTTGGAAATCTAAACCATCTATGAGGAAGATCAAGTACCAAGGAAGCTACAAATCAAATTTGAAGGGAATCTGATCATTGGTTAAGTCGTACGAAGCGAAAAAAAAAATCTGCTATGTTGTTGTACTATTGTTATATTATAAAATGAGGTGTTCTCTTCTATTCTAAGGCAGTGAAGGAAGTGGGAAGCAAGGAGTTCAAGTCCTAGGAGGCTACCTAGCCTCCTACAGCTAGTTTTTCTTCCTTTTCTTAGTTCTAGTTCTAGTTTTAATATGTTTTTTCTTAGTTAACCTCTTAGCTAGAGCTAGAGGTGAAGTTTGTAGTTTGTTTCAATGCTTTAATTCTTTTATTTCAAGTATCATTTTCTTATTTATGAATTTTAAACTTCTAGTTTGAATAAAACTTGGATTTTTAGATAAATTATGAGAGTTTATGTACTCCGGACATGAGTTACTTACAATTCTCTGAGATTGCCATGATTGGATTATGTGAATTCGAATTGTAGTAAGCCCAAAGCATGCTATAGTCTATTGGCATGACTGTTACTTCGAAGGCTAGAAATTCAAGTTCTATGTGCTTTATTAGAACTAAAAATTTGGTTTCCAGATTTAAGTGGGACTTTTTGTGCTTGAATGTTATATCCTCCAATTAGATGAGAGATAAAACTTTGATTCTAATTGTGTTGTGCTTGGATGAATGGATTAGTATTGAACTACTACAAGTGGATCCTTGATGCTTTAATTCTTTACAAATCTCAGATTTTCTTGTTTTATGTTAAAAATTATTTTCCTAAACTTCTTAGATTCTAGTTATTGGAGTAGTTGGAATTTTTTACTTCTTTCCCTGTGGATCGACCTCGGTCTTACCGAGAATTATCACTACATCACAGCTTTACACTTGAGGCGAGTGAACACCTGAACCTGTCATGGAAACACCCTCTGCTGTTGAATCAATTCAAGCCGCCACTGCCCCTAAGATCGTTGTACTTTCTTCTCCTAAATTGCCTGAGGCAGCAGCGAAAATTGTAACTGAATGTGTCCCGACATCATCAATGCCCGTTGCTGCCACCAGTGCATTGATCGACGATGTTCCTGTAGTTGCTTGTATATTGATTGTCTTTACCATTTTGTCTGCTTTCTTTTCTTTCTGTGGCTTTCATATATTGATGTTTATTATTGTCTTTTCCAGTGGCTTCTCCTGCTAGTGTTCTGATGTCTGTTATTTTGCCAGAGACGGTTGTTTCTTTGCTCCAAGGGATGCCAATTATTAAGGCTAGGGTTCTAAAGACACTTCTATCATCTGTTGTCGAAGCCCTGAGGAATGTGGAAGAAGAACAATTGCTTAACGAAGGGGTGAAGGCCTTGGAGGTGCACGTTGAGTGGCTTGGCATAGATGCCTCTGTACTAAGCCAGTACGTAGCTTCATTCGAAGCAGAGGTTACACGGGTCAAGGAAGCTAAGCAGCTTAGACCTGATCCTTCTGTCGATACCAAGCGTGACGAACTATGGACCCTCCTTCCAAATTTTGATTCACGGAGAGCTCAGATGGCTGTGACTACTTTAAATTGGGAGAAGACCAATACTGAACTCCAAGAAGCCGTGGCCCGTATCGTAGTGCTGGATGAAGAAATCAACCATCTCCAAGCCGAGCGTTCACTGATCCATCTCCATGTGGTACGGCTTGACAGTCAGGAGTCCCGTCTGCGAGCAACTGATGAGCAACAAAAAGCTAAATGTGATGCTATGGAGGCTCAAGTAACAGCGTTGCAGCAGTCACTCCAGAATGTCCTGGATCCTGTCCAAGTCTTGGCAGAGGTAGAGATAACACAGAAGGCTACTCAGGAGTCGGTAATAGATCTATTTGAACAATATCTTAAAAATTTAAATGCGTAATTTTGTATAAGGATTTCTACGTTGTATGTTCAATATTCTTTGTATCAATGAAATGTGTAACATGTGTATTATTTCTAGTGTGTTTTCACTTGCATAATTATATCTTTATCTAGAGAACTAATATAGAAAAATAACAGATTCACAAGTAGGTAATTGTCCCTCTGTCAGGAGTGAACCTGCACCCATGGAGATTGAATTTTGAGCAATTCTCAATTTCGAGTGCATTCTTCTGTCTTGAATTTGACAGTCTTAGAAAGGAAGTATCATACCCTTGGTGCATTCTAGGTTTTAATAACTTTCCCTATACCTGTGCGTACACACATGAAACAAATAATTAGTATTTAATATTGCAAATATTCATCATCGTATCGTTTTACTTCTTTTAGTATCTTATTTTTATTACACTTCCCCTCTATTAGAGTGTCTACAAATCACGGTAATGAACAAATGTTAAGTCTAGTATCTCTTTAGAAATCGGCCGTTCACCAGGGAGCTAATGCCTTGTCCTTTGCAATCTATCACCCGGTAGGCTCCGTTAGAATATACTTCATCTATGATGCAGACGGGATCCCATTTTGGATCGAATTTACTTTTCGAACCTTGGGATGGCGCTGATCGTTTCATCATTAGTACTAAATCATCCTTCTTGAATGACCTGCCATGGACTCGTTTATCATATGCAGCTGAGAAATCATATGCAGCCGAGATTTGCTTCTGGTACATTTCGAGCCTTTGTTGAGCAGCGAGTCTCCTTTCATCTAAAGCATCGAGTTCAACCATTCTGATCTTGGCATTGTGCTCAGTTGTTAGGGAGTGTCAGAGTGCGACCCGTAGTGACTCAACCTGTATTTCCATCGGGATCACAACTTTTGTACCATATACCAACGAGTAGGGTGTAGCTCGAGTGGCTGTACGGTGTGTAGTCCAATATGCCCATAGTGCTTTGGGTAGTCGTTTGTCCCAGTCCTTCTTATTCTTTGACACTGTCTTCTTCAGAATCTTCACGATAGTCTTATTGAATGCCTCGGCCGGTCCATTCACAGAAGGATAATTGTTCGCTCGCCTCAAGTGTAAGGCTGCGATGTTGTAATAAAACTCGGTAAGACCGAGGTCGAACCACAGGGAATTAGAAACAACTTTCAAACTATTCCAGCAACTTAATTTGCAATAGATATGAGATTTAATTGGAATACTTATACTAAAACAGTAACTTTAACAAAAACCAGTAATTTAAAGTACTAAGGCATTCAAGGATCCACTTGTAGCAATCCCATGTCAATCCAATCAATCCAAGTATAGAACACAACTAGATTTGAAGTCCTATCTCTCATCTAGTTGGAAAATAAAGCATTCAAACACATTCAATTCCATTCAAGTTGAACTTCCAAGTTCTAGTCCCCATTCAACACATGTAGAATTCTAAATCATAGCCTTCGGAGTAACAACCATGCCTATGGACTATGGCTTGCTCAAGGGTTACCATAATTCGAATCTAAACAAACACCATATGATAATCTCAGAGAATTGCAAGGAATTCATGTCCGGAGCACATGAACTCTCATAAAACATCTCAAACTATCAACTTAAGGGACTAAAAGATTAAAAACCCAAACTCGAATTGAAATTACTTGAATTAAACTGAATCAAACATGGAAATTAGCTACAAGCTTCACCTCTCAGCCTTAGCTGAGAGATTCTAGCCGAGCATTGTCATACTACAGCTAGAACTCATGAAAGAAAGCATAAAAACTAGAAAAGTCGAAATTTGGAGGGTTACTGACACTCTACGACGACTTCCGTCCTTTCCCACGACGTTCCTTGGCTTCTATGATGACCTAGGAAGAGCCCCTAGGTGTCCTTTTATAGTGAGAAAGCCTCTTGCATCGGAAACATCCAGAAATTGCGTAAGGTTACGCACTACGCAGAAAATCTCGGAGCTTCACGGAGAAGCTTTGTTACGCAGACGACCGGTCTCACGACCGGTCTGAGCTCCCTGACGACCGGTCGCACAATCGGTCGCAAAACGTCAAAAACAGTCCAGTGAGTTTTGCCAAAAATCCGATTTTAACTTTTAATTCAAGGACCGGTCGCACGACCGGTCTGGGCATCGGACGACCGGTCGCACTACCGGTCGTGAAGGATCCAGTGGCCTTCTGTGGAAAGTTCTTCTTCTGCAAACAATTGGACCGGTCGGACGACCGATCCTGGTGATGGACGATCGGTCGCATGACCGGTCTTGGCTTCTGTTTCCTGCTTTCTCCTTAGACTTCTTTCTTCCTTTCTTCTCCTCTCTTTCTACTTTCTTTAGTCCTTCTTCAATCTTCATCCAATGGCTTCAATTTTCTCTTTTTAGTCCCCAATTTGGTGAAGTCCGCTCTCATCCCTACAATCACAAAACACACATTAGATGGGCCTTATAAACATGAAAACCATGCATATAATGTGATGTAGTGGGCTATGCAATGTAGAAATTGGAGGTTCAACACACCCCCTAACCAGCTTTTTGCTAGTCCCGAGCAAAACATGCGTGAAACAATTTCAAACCTCCAAACCAAACCTCCATCAGAAACCATGTTTCTATCCATTCCAAGAGATACAAATATAAAATTTGGAGAAATTAGGTGCTAGAAGCTGAAACCTTAAACTCTCAAAATATAATAAGTGTCTACATAAAATTCCCGCTGATTGATTGATAAATAGAAGAACTCGAACAACTTCAACCCAGTGTGCATAGTGAAAGTTCATCTCATGAGTTTCTGGAATTATATTCTCCATAGATCAACTAAACTAAGGATCTCAAGGTGTACAGATCAGCAACAACAAGCCAATGACAGGAATTTGCCTTACCGTCCTTCCGACGACTTTCACACTACGTCCCATTTCCGGCTTTGGTTACGGGTAGACCATCCCCCGGTTGGTAATAGGTAGCCCTCTTCGGAATTTTCCACCATTTTTCCATCATTCCCAATTTCATCCTTCCTTTTCCTTTTTCTTTTAAATTAGATAGGATTTTTAGAAATCCATATCTTTCGTTATTTTCCCATGGACAAGGTACCCCAGCTTGGTCTAGCTAATCCACATATCGCATAATCCTTTCAACCCATGAAAATCATGTAATGTGAACTTGGTGTAAAGAGTGTTCAAATTTTCTATCAATCACAACAATAGGGAAACTAACATATGAAACCATTATGTTGGGAGAAATTCAAGACTTACAACATCACACACTTCGTATCTCCTCTTCTTATACTCATATCATCTCAAATGCATGGAAATAAGGTTTTTTAAAGGAGTTTTGAAATTTTGGAAAATTCAAAAAAATTTGCGCATATGAGGCTCGAAATGTTGCAAACCGCTAGATGAAGAATCGCATCTCACCCCCCAACCAAATCTTGCATTGTCCTCAATGTAAAAAGATCTGCAATGGGCATGAACATGAGAGCAATGGGAAAATATAAGAGAGTGAGAACAATAGTACCTGAGTGAGCGATCATGGAAGTCTACAACCCAGCAACTAAAGCTACTAAAACAGTAAAACTAAATAAAACTAAACCTAATTTATGGAAAGCAATAAAGATAACTAACCCGTCCTTGTAAAAAGAGGATCTCCATCAGACTAGGAGATCAATTATCAGTATAACATCCAAAAGGACAAAGTTGAGCAGGATCATCAAGTGGTGTAACAAATTTTTCAGTAGAACTAACCACCATCCTGCTTTGGAAATTACATTGGTGACATCAACCAGTCTAGCCCATTGAAAATTTTGCTGAAATATTTCAGCGGGTTCTTCAACAAAATTGTCACATGTACTAGGAAAGGAGAGTTGCATTGTTTGGAAATCATTAAGTATGGATCTCCTTTTCTTCTTGTCTAGGCAAAAATTATTCAAGCATGGGTCATCCCAGAAGTATGCTTCAGTTTGAACAAACCAAAGAGCTTTGGAGACTTGTATTTCTTCTTCACAAGTTAATATGATCTCCACAAAATCAGAATTCACCGGTGCTTCCACAATTGATTTTTCAGTTTGGCACTTTGTGGAAGGAAACTTTTTAGGCATCGGAGGGGTCTCCTTCAAAGCATGCACAATATCCTGAATCATGGGATCATCCCAATCTTCAAAGTATGTTAAGCACTCCTCGAGTGTATAAGAGACCTCATCGGAGGAAATTTTCAGATTTGGACCCTTTATTTCTTCCTCCTTCGCAGAATTCTGTGTAGGTTGGAGTGAGTCCTCAACCTCTACACTTTCAGAAATTGACCTCTCTGTAGGCAAGTCAAGCACCAATTCTTTTAAATCCTGCAAAACAAATTTGTGTAAATCAGAAATTGGTGACTTGTCAAGTAAATTTTCAGAAATAGATACTTCCAAGGTCTTATTAAGATTAGAATTGGATTCATCCTTAGAATGTGTCAAACATGTCCCCAAGCTTTCAAGTAGATCATGTTGGAAAAACCCTCCATCATCCATGGATTCTATCATGTTTACCTCATGGGGGCCATCATTGTCGTCCCAATCCTCAAAGGGATCAAAGCTAACAACATCTAGAAGATTAAAATTCTGCCTTAAAGCAAACTCCTCTTCCACGATTGAATCAATCAAATCAACCTCGTGGATATCATCATCATCCCTATAGCTTTTGCCTAAGTGGAACACATTCACCTCCAATGTCATGTTCCCAAAGGACATTTGCATCACTCCATTCCGGCAATTTATGATTGCATTTGATGTAGCAAGGAATGGGCGGCCTAGAATCACCAGTATTTGGGTGCTAGCATCCATGACCGGTTGTGTGTCCAAGACGATGAAATCTACCGGCTAATAGAATTTATCAACTTGGACTAGCACATCCTCAACTATCCCTCTCGGTACACGGATGGATCTATCAGTGAGTTGCAATGTGGTTTTGGTGGGTTTTAATTCACCAAGACCCAATTGCTAGTATACCGAGTATGGGATCAAATTCACGCTTGCCCCCAAGTCTAGTAATGCACGCTCAATCCGGTAATCTCCAATGATACATGAGATTGTGGGACTACCGGGATCTTTGAATTTTGGGGGGGTCTTTTGAGTGAGAATGGCACTCACTTGCTCATTTAAGAAGGCCTTTTGCTGCACATTATATTTTCGTTTGGTTGTGCATAGGTCCTTTAGAAACTTGGCATAGGAGGGGACTTGTTTGATGGCATCAAGCAAAGGAATGTTTATCTTGACTTGTCTGAAAATCTCTAGAATATCATGAGAGTTTGGAAGAGATTTTGGAGCAACCAATCTCGAAGGGAATGGTGCTATGGGCTTGTAAATGCGTTCCATTTCTTGTGGGGCTAAGTTGGATCCATCCTCATCCTCAGAATTTACCGGATCATTAGGCTTGTTGGCCTTCACCGGAATAGATTTGTCAATTTGTTTACCACTTATAAGAGTGGTGATGGATTTGGCTTGCTCCATGTGTTGGTTGGAAGGATTAGGAATGCTCACTTCATGTACTTGCTTTGGATTGGGCTGAGATTGGGCCGGAAAGGTCCCTTCCCTAGCATTCAAACGTCCCTTAATCTCATCAACCACTACCAAAAAAATGACTTTTCCCGACGGCCCCGCCTTTTTTTCCGACGGCTCTGAGCCGTCGGAATTTCCGACGGTCTAAAACCGTCGGCTAAAGTCTATCGGCCGTCGGTAAAAACCACCCAAAAAATACCTTTCCCGACGGTCCCGCCCTTTTTTTCCGACGGCTCTTAGCCGTCGGAATCTCCAACGGTCTGGAACCGTCGGAAAACGAAAATATGCTTATTTTCATAATTTAATGAAATGAACCCACCCTATTATCCTTACATTGGGGCCCACCTACATGATTTAATGTATATCCATGCCACCCATCAATTTTAAAAACTCATTTTAGAGTTTTACCCCAAAGAAGGAGGCAGGTCGAAAGCTCAAGTGGACCACACCATATGGAGCCATATCCAAGTCGTCAATTGTTGATTTTAGTGTTGCTCACTTGGACCTTCAATCTGCCTCATTTTTTGGACCATGCCCTAAAATGATATGTAAAAAGGGTTGGACAGCATGGATGAATCACATACAACACCTTGGACCCCATGATCCCCTATTTGGATCGTCTGTTTCTAGTACCCCAATCATCACTCGAATTGGGGTGCGAATTAGCTTGGTGTTATACCCATATATGCATGTAACAGATTAGTGGATGTTACCCCTACCATGGGGCCCACATTGATGTTTTTTTATTTATCCACACCATCCATCCGTTTTCTTTAGACCATTTTAAGATGTGATGGCCAAAATTTATAGAGAGATTAATCTCAAGTGGATCAGTACCACATGAAATGTTGATTCGAGTGCCTCACCATTAAAATTTCCAAAGGCTGGCCTATTATAACGTTTCCTTGATGTTTATTTGTAATCCAACCTATTGATAAATGTCAAGAAGATCTGTATGTGAAGGAAAATTAGAAAGATAATATTGATCCAAAGCTTTTGTGGCCCACAACAATGTTTTTAATGGTGATTCATCACTCTTTCTAGTGGTATGGTCCACCTGAGATAGGGCTCTCAATGGAGCGGGTCAGATCCGAGATCCGATTCGCTCCGAATCCATATAATGCGGATTTGGATCTTAAAATAGGTCCGATTAGTTAAATGGACCGGATATGGATCTTAAAATAGGTCCGATTAATACTTAAATGGAGCGGATATGGATTCACGAGAACATATCTGAGTTAGATCCGAATCCGATTAAGATTCGACTCATTGTCACCTTACTGTATATGTTATATATTCTTGCTGACCATCCGTTTTACAAATTTCTTTAGGCCATTTGGACCATGCCATAGTAAATAGTGGGATTTGCATCATTTTTCTACTAAATTAAATATATTATATTATATATATATTTTATATCATATATTTTTTTGGATTTGTAATGGGGGTGCATTCGGACCTAGATCCGACTCGAATCCGATGGTTATATGGATTTTGGATCGGAAATGGATCTAACAATTTATAAATGGATCGGATATGGATATCACCTTTTGGATCCGAGTTAGATCCGAATCCGATCCGAATCCGTCTATAGATATACGGACTTGGAGCCGGATCCAACTCGATCCGATCCAGATCCGACCCATTGAGAGCCCTAACCTGAGATTTGGATCTTCTTATAATTTTGGATCGATTCCTAAAATGAGATGAAAAAATAGATGGATGGAATGGATATACAGAAAAAAAATCAAGGTAGGCCACACACGGTAAAGGTAACACCTACTAAGTTGTTATCTTCTAATTCACCTACAACAAATTGTAGGTGTTAACGGCATGCGGTAAAAGAACACCATCAATTACCTATTTTTATGGCGTGCACAATCTAGCATTGTTAAAGATCCACTTTATAATGGCATTTACTAATTGAACGCCGTTAAAACGCATTGTTGAATATCTTATACGATGATTAATTTGCATATCGTCTTCGACCTTGCCACTACTGTAGCAGGTACTGATCGGTGCTTGTGGGGCCCACCGTGAATTGTGATCTTTATCCATTAAACATGCCTTAAACATTACAGGGCCCTAGGACGTTTTTAATGGACAGTGGACATTCAATCACTATTGTTTTCTTGTGTTGTGGTCCACCTGAGATTTAGATATGGCTCATTTATAGGATGAAGTCTTGCTATAATTAATCTTGAGAAATGAATGAACAACATGGATAAATTAAACACAATAATCGTGGTGTTGATTGAAGGTCCACCATTAAAAACTTCCCAGGGCCCACCGTGATGTTTATTTGCCATCCAACTTGTTGATAAGGTTACACAGACCTTGATGAAGTGAAAACACAAATTAATATCAGCTTGATCCAAAACTACTAGCCTCCAGGAAGTTTTCAATGGTGAGAATTCAATTCCCACTTTTTCATGTGGAATGGTCCACCTGAGATTTGGATCTGCCTCATTTTTTGGCCTGTGCACTAAAATGAGGTGGAAAAATGGATGGACAGCGTGGATAAAACACATACATCATGGTGGAGCCCACACAGCTTTGACACGGGCGCGACTTGGGTGAGACCCCGGAACCAGCTATATGGGTGGGACCCTGACCGTAGGAGTCCACCTCTATATATGAATTGTATATCCATGCTGTTCATCTTCTTTTTCGGCTTATTTTATGCAATGGTACCAAAAATAAAGCAGATGCAAATTTCGGGTGGAGCACACCATAAGAAAAACTGGTTAATGACCATTAGAAACCTTTTGTGGGCAACAAAAGTTTTCTATCAACCTGATATTTATTTTTTCCTTTCATCCTTGCCTACATGACCTAATCAACAGATTGGATGGTCAATAAACATTACAGAGGACTCCAGGAAGTTTTTAATGGTAACAGTTCAATGAGCGCTGCGTCCTGTGGTGTGGTCCACCTAAAAATTTCATGTGCTTCATTTTTGGGACTTAGGCCTAAAATAATATGAAGAAACAGATGGACAGCATGGATATACAAGGAATACATCGAGGTGGACCCTAGGTTTAGGGTCCCACCCACGTCGCTGGTTCCGGGGTCTCACCCAAGTCGCGCCCCTTTGACACAAGCCACCTGGCTGGTGTGGGGTCACTAGCCAATCCACGTTCACTGGACATTATGAATGGTATGGATGGCATATGATCCCGTTCGTTTTTTGTCTCAACGCCTAAAATGAGCTCAGAAAATAGTTGGACGGCGTAGATTTCTCATAAACATCATGGTGGGCCTCACCCACATTCCGCGCGCCAATACCATTTTTTGGTGGGCGCGACTTGGGTGAGACCCCGGAACAGCTATGTGGGTGGGACCCTTAACATAGGGCCCAGCTCTATGTATTAATTGTATATCCATACCGTTCATCTTCTTTTAATGATTATTTTATGTCATAGAACAAAAAATAAAGCAGATAAAGAATTTCTGTGGACCACACCATTAGAAAAACTAGTTAATGTCTATTAAAAACCTTTTGTGGGCCACATAAGTTTTCTATCGACTCCATATTTGTTTTTTCCTTTCATCCCTGTCTACATGACCTTATCAACAGATTGGATGGCCAGTAAACATTACGGTGGACTCAAGGAAGTTTTTAATGGTAGGCGTTCAATTATCACTGCTTCTAGTGGTGTGGTCTACTTAAAATTTTCATGCCTTTCAATTTTGGGACTGAGTCCTAAAATAATCTGAAGAAACAGATAGACGGCATGGATATGCAACAGATGCATCCAGGTGGGCCCTAGGTTCGGGGTCCCACCCACATCGCTGGTTCCGGGGTCTCACCCAAGTCGCGCCCTTTTTTTTACTGGTTTTTCCAAAACCAGTCTCCCGCCACTCCCTCTGCCTCTCCCTCTCTGAAAACCAAACCCATCTCCCGCCTCTCCCTCCCTTTCTCCCTGTCCGATCTCCATCCCTCTCCCTCTCTCCGTCTCTCGTCACTGTCAAGGACGTACGCAACCCTCTCCGTCCCTCTCCCTGCACCGATCGGAAGAAACAGAGGGTTTCTTCAGCCGTTCCACTGCTGCCCCTTTATTTGGCGTCACAGGTATCTCTTTCTCCCTTTATTTGGCGTCACAGGTCCTGATGATGGCTACCCTGAAACGTTTTAGATTATTTTGTTTTCATTATGAAAATGATATCGACACCTGCCTTGATTGACAAATAAGCCCTTCATTGGAAGCAGATGTTGTGAATGCTAAGTGTGCACAGCATGTGTTTGCTGAAATGTCTCTATTTAACATATTTGCTTATGTTGCTGAATTATTCTTACCTGATTCTAGTGGTGTTTGGAAGCATTGTTGTCTGGTCCACTACAGCTCTTCAAGTGCATCTTTCATACAAGATGTTGCTTTCCCACATTTTTTCCATTAGTAGTGGATGTCATAGAACTCATCCAGGCACTTCAAGTGAGTGGCTTACCTTTTCTTTTTTCCTTTTCTTTTTGTGACAAGGTTTGTCCACACTAGTGCTGTGAGATAAATAACTAGGCCCAGCCCACTATCTAATTGTCTAAACCCAAGCCCTGATCCTGATGGCCAAGTAACCATCCAGATTGTAACCATCCAGATTGGGACGGACATATCCAACCCGAAAAGATCGGATTCAGATATGGGTTTTTTTTTCCAATTTAAAATTTTATTCGATTACCCAATTACCTAATTACCCGACTTCTAAGCAAGTCAGATAGGTGTAATGGCTTACGAGGAGAGGAGTTCAGGTTGGGCCTTCGCATATCCAAAACCCACATCTTGCTGTGGGCTGGACCTCAGCAGTCCAGCCCACTTTCAGCGTAGCGACACATATGGGCCACGTGGATCCCAATCATCAACACAAGTGCCTGCACCACTGTCAAGTTCCACTTAAGGAAATGAGGATCCAAAGCTGTGAAAACTCACCTAGAATGATGTGCAAACCATGTGTAGTAACATATTGTGTGGATATGACAGCAGAAGATATGTCACTAGCCAAGCAAGCACTTGAGGATGTGTTTTGGCTCCAAACAGAGCAATTTTCTTAAAAGTATGTAAAATGACACACCCCTTTTGGTTTTAGAAATGCACCTCTTTTCTGTCAACAGACAATTTGTAGAATATCATCTCCTTTTTTCTGAAATCCTTATGCAATTTCTAGGAATTTCCCAGTGCAGGATCTCAAATAGAACATTATAGATGCATTTGCAGTATGTCTAACACGCTTTCAAATGCCAACTTACAACTGCATGATGAACGCCTTGGCACATAAACCTGCTGCATAAATATCAAACATAAGGCCAATGATCTCAAGGGTTTGGATCACGGAACCATGGGGCGAACTCATGATCTGTATCTAAGGATCTCACAATGGGATATGTCTATTCTACATGTTAGTGTATGGTATTGTCCTACTAATTCATTGGAAATAATCCATTTGCTGTGTTGGTGAAGTGGAGCCAAAGTTGGGACAGACTCATTGCCAAAGACTGCAAGTCTGAATATTGTGTCTGGGACTTTGGGTCCCCGTGGTGAGCTCCATGTATGAGATATATTGGGGCCACTAAGATGAATTTATAATCTACATAAGTGTGTAGATAAATGATACTTTAGTTGGACCAATGTGGGCCTTAGGTGATCTTTCGTCTGACTCCAAATTGGGGCTAGGCAGAGTTGTGCAGAAATTTCAGATGGCTATGTTGGGCCATGTGTCACAAATTGTACACATGTAATCAGAGGGTCCTACCTTATGGAATTTTATGACCAAATATGGGAATACCACGGACACTTGACGGTATGTCGAAATATGGCCTCATGTGTCTGTGGCAACCTCCCAAAGTTGGACAAAAACCATTCCTGCACAACATTTCTGCAGTCCTTCAAGTGCCAGTGTTTGAGCTCTTGCCAAAATTTATAAACTCATCTTCAAGGGGCCAAAGTTTCTGAGTTGTGAAGCCTATGCATGGGGCTGCCAGATGAGTAAATTCTTTTTTCAAATGTGAGCCCCACATGATCACAAGGTAGGCCACAAGACGGCCCAAAACCATTTATGTGTTATACCAAAACTTATGACTATTTGGGTAGAACTTGGCATGGACCCATTTCCATGGGCTCCACCTCTCATCCTAAGATATTTTATGGACTAATTAGGCCCTGGACATGGACGATTCACAGTGGTAGACTATTTCCTAGATGGCCACCTCATGTGGACCTTACCCTTGCTCATGTTCCCCGTATTATATGTCTTCTGAACTTAATTTATACTCTGATGATATGGGTCATGTGCTGGACATCTTCATTGTCCATTTATTTAGCATAAGTTATTTGGGTCCTTGGGCCTATATAAATGAATTAAAAGTAAGGCCCAAGTGGGACAAATACCAAGAGAGATAGTTGGGAGTGAGAAGTCCACCATGGTGACTTTACTTGGACCCGTTGGGTAGGCCCATTTTATAGTGGGCAGCGTGCCTTGCATAGTACCATTAGTCAAGTAGACAACACCCAATGAGTCCATGTTGGATTATATGAGTTGTAGATTTGGGGACTTTTATATGATTTACTTATGCATGTAACTAGTAGACCCAAAATGATGTGGAATGTGTAATAATGTTGGCATCTTGATCCTATGTTTGAGATTGTGCATGGTTTCATTTAATGGTTAAGATGATGATGACGTTGATGATTGAATTGATGGTAGGTTGAATTTTTGTGTTTTTTTAAGGTTGAATAGATTGCAGTGTTAATGCACACGCTAGTTCCGTTTCATCTCTCCCTTTCTCTCTGGAGTATTCCCTACACTTGTTTTCGTCGTCAAATATCCATACCTTTTGTGGATAGTTGACGTGGAATCAAATGCCTGATCAATATTTCTGGAGAGATAAGGGGATATGCAGTCGTAGAAGTTGGACTGATATTTGATTGTTATGGTTGTATACTTTCTATAGGTACACATCATAATTAAAGAGGTTGTATCCAATGGATAGGGAGTGGATTACTCTACGTTACCCAGACCCACGTTTTATGGATGGTATTTTAAGTTTTGTAACGTTCGCATCAGAACACCTTCCTGGTAGAGAAACCATTCATTGCCCATGCACCAAATGCAGATGTATACGTTTACCCTGCATAATTGACGATGTGAAGGTACATTTGATGAAATATGGATTTGATCCAACATATAAGGTGTGGAACATGCATGGTGAGCTTGCAACACCCAAGTATACCGAACGTGCTCCAATTTCCCACCAGTACCCCAGTGTGTCAAACTTAAACGACATTGTCAATGCGGTTGTTGAAGACCTTGGTGGTAATAACCTAGACGAAGTTGTTCAGGATGACCCTAATGTAGGCCCCGAAGTTGAAGACGTTTTTGGGGACGCTACAGGTAATGAGTTTGAAGCAAATCTACGAGATGCAATGACTGAGCTGTATCCTGGTTGCCACGAATTCACCTTGTTGACTTTTATTGTACAACTTTTTAAATTAAAGGTGAACCATGGATGGAGTGAACAAAGCTTTACTGATCTCCTTCAACTACTCCAAAGTGTGTTGCCATCCGGTAATAAGACCCCAGCTAATACCTACCAAGCGAAGAAGATCATTACAAAGTTGGGTCTTGATTACCAGAAGATTCATGCTTGTCCAAATGATTGCATGTTGTACTGGAGAGAGCACGAGAAGAAGACGAGTTGTCCAAACTGTGGTACTTCTAGGTACAAAAAAGAATCAGATTCTAAGTCAAAACGAGCGAAAGTACCTGCGAAGGTGTTAAGGTATTTTCCAATAACACCAAGGCTACAAAGGATGTACAGTGTGCCGTGGGTGGCAAAAGAGATGACCTGGCACTCGACTGGAAAAATGCAGAGTGGAAAGATGGGGCATCCGGTTGACTCCAGCACATGGAAGCTTGTCGACAACAAGTATGAGGATTTTGCAAGTGAGCCTCGCAATGTTCGATTGGGTCTAGCCACCGATGGGTTTAACCCCTTTGGGACTTCCAGCACATCGTATAGTTCATGGCCTGTTATGTGTGTAACGTACAACCTTCCACCGAAGCTATGTATGAAACCGCAATTTACTATACTCACTTTGCTCATCGAAGGGCCGCGACAACCGGGGAAGGATATTGACGTTTATTTGCAACCGTTGATTGCTGAGTTGCAAGACTTGTGGCGGAAAGGGATCATGACAATTGATGCATACCACGGAAACAAATTCAACATGCGTATTATCCTGTTGTGGACAATCCACGACTTTCCCGCATATGGTAATGTTTCTGGTTGTAGGACAAAGGGTAAGTATGGTTGTCCTGCATGTGGCCCCAAGACAGATTCATTGCGACTACACCATGGAATGAAACATGTTTATATGGGTCACAGACGGTGGTTGCCACTCAATGACAAGGCTAGATATGACTCAAGTGCAAGCACCTTTAATAAGGAGGAGGACCACCGACCACAACCAATTCATCTGACTGGGACAGAGATCGAAAGAATTGTTGCGAAGCTAAATGTGCAGTGGGGGAAGATCGAGAAGAAGAAACGAAGGGGTATAGGAGGACAGGAGCAAGTGGATGATGCTGAGTCAACATGCTTCTTTAAGCGGTCCATATTATTTGATCTAGATTATTGGAAGGAGTTGCCCGTACGCCACAACCTTGATGTTATGCACATCGAGAAAAACGTATGCGAAATACTTATTGCCTTGATGTTGAACACAAAGGGAAAAAGCAAGGATGATGCTAATGCACGAAGGGACTTGAAGCGATTGGGAATTAAGAAGCGTTTATGGCTGAAAAATATCAACGGTAAGGTGATCCAAAAACGAGGTCCTTTCTTGTTGCAAAAAGAAGAGAAAAAACTTTTCATTCAGACTTTGCGTGAGTTGCGTGTTCCGGTCGGTTTTAGTGGAAATTGGAAGAACATTGTAAAGGAAGATAACATGGATTTGAAGGGAATGAAGTCTCATGATTACCATGTGTTGATGCAACATCTGCTTCCAATTTTGATCCAGCATGCATTCATGGATAGCAAGCCCATCCGCAATATAATTAGAAGCTTATGTACCTTCTTCAACGCCCTTTGCTCACGAACCATTGATATTGAAATGTTATTGATTCTCGAGAAGGGCATGGCTAAGACGTTATGTGAGCTTGAAATTACATGCCCTCCTTCTATTTTTGTTGTGATGATGCATCTACCAATCCACTTGGCTTACGAGGCTCGCGTATGTGGTCCTGTTTACTATCGATGGATGTATCCATTTGAAAGGTATGACATGAGTTTAATGTGAAAAACTTGGACTAGACATTTGCATTTATATTTCTTAAGTTTCGTTTACTTATTCAGGTTCATGAAAACGTTTAAGGCATATGTACGCAATAAAATGCGGCCGGAAGGTTGTATAGCTGAACGGTACATACAAGAGGAGACACTTGTACACTGTAACCAATATAGAGGGAACAAGAAAACAAGCCTCTTGGAGAAACTAGAAAAGCGATTTGATGGATCAACTTCACTCATGTCGAGGTCGGAAGATTTTGTTGACGACTTCGATGGCGAAGTCGTAGGTCCAATTGGCCCGGGTCAAAATGTCGTCCTAGAAGGTATTGAGTATGAACAGGCTCGTATCTGGGTTCTGAAGAGTCAACCTACCTATGATACATGGCAAAGGTATATATTGGACTTAGCTTGTATGTATATGTCTTCTTCATTTTTTGTTCAATAACATTGTAATAACAATCCTAAAAAAAGGTCACGTCTATAACATCATTCTTCGTGCAGGAAGTATGCCAATTTCTTGCAGCAACGCAAGGTAGTTGCAGGGAAGAGGACCAAGGTGGCGAGTAATGATGAGTTTATACCTTGGTTGAAGAAGCAGTTAGAGTTAGATGAATCAACTAATGAAGACTTTAAAGACATAGTCAGGGGACCAACTCATTTTTCTATACAGTACAATAAGTATTGTATTAATGGTTTCCTATTCGTTAGTAAGGACTACGAGGAAAATAAAACGAACCAGAATAGTGGGGTTAGCAAAGAGAGTATGACCACCTTTCGATCTAGTTCTAAGGACAGGAACCCAGTGGATGAATCTATACCTTACTATGGAGTCATCCGAAAAATAATCCAAATGGAGTACCGACATGGGTACAAGCCGATTCTATTCAAGTGTGATTGGGTGAAGGTGACGCAACGAGGTGTTTCTTTTGACGTTGAAGGAAATCTTACCATGTTGAATTTGTCTAATCTTCTTAGTTCAGACAAATTGAGTGATGAGCCATTCATTCTTGCAGAGCATGCCGTGCAGGTTTTCTATTCTAGAGATCCAAAATATCCCGATTGGCATGTGGTCTTGGAGGTTCCAAGAAAGATTTTTGTCGAAGATGAGCCATGCCTTTTATCAGAACAACGGGTTGTAACTCTTGACGAAGTAGGACCTGATCTAACCGAAGTAGAGATTGGTGATGAGTTATTATACGATGACCCTGAAGACATCCATGTAGTTGTTGAAAAAAAGAAGAAAAGAAAGCGAGCTAGAAGATGAACCTCATGTATTCTACTCTTGTGCATGTATTTAAATGATTTTTGTGTTTTGTCTATTATTGCACTCCATGTAGATGTTGGATCCTTTAAATGATTTTTGTGTTTTGTCTATTATTGCACTCCATGTAGATGTTGGATCCTTTAAATGAGTTTTGTGTTTTGTCTATTATTGCACTCCATGTAGATGATGGATCCTTGTTATATATTAAAATATGCATTTCATTTTTTAATGTTATGTATACATTATAAGTCAGATATGAGTTGTACTGAAGTCTTATTTGCATTTCACTTCATTCTATGTCATTCACTTTTAATTTCTTACGCCTTAGCAGCAGATAAGAGTCTTACATGGATGTGGAGGAAGAGGCATTGGGCACAGAGCCGCTCGCGGATGTAGCCCATGACGAGTTGCCTGGGGTTGTAGCCCCAGAAGATGCTAGAGGTAATAAGATACCTCTCCTTGATTATGTTAAACTAAAGTTTCTTTTACTTTGACCATGTATATTAATATTTAATATTGCTTGGGGTTGTACCTATTCTTCTTTTGATGTAGAGGGGTCGTTGTCTACATCTTCTAAGAAGAGAGGACCCGCGCGAGGTAAGGAATTAATTGAGGGATCGAAGAAGAAGTTCATAACAACTAATGAACATGGGCAACCAAATGCATTGGATTATAATCTAGTTGATTTCTCAACATCCCTCGGTGTCCTCACACGAACAAATATCCCGATCACCTACACCAACATCCGCGATGTGCCTTGTGAGCACATTCAGATGGTCATTAATGGCTTAGGGAGAAATTATGAGTTTGAACATGAGAGTGTGTGGTTAGATTATGTTCTGAACCGCATGAAGGCATGTTGGAGGAATTACAAGAGTTATTTATATACAAAGTTTATCAAGGGTAAGGATCCGGCAGTTGTGAAACAAGATCCTGCCCCTGCTGGTGTGCCTATTGAGGACTAGATTACTTTTGTGGATCAACGTAATAGCCAAGATTTCCTGGAGTTAAGTGCAAGGAATGCATCCAATCGGGCCAAGCAAGTTGGCCCTTCTACACTTGGGCGGCGTAGCTTGGCTGTCACACGCCATCAGATGGTATATGTCTTAAAATATACATCGTATTATTTATTTCAAATTCTAACAAGCATTCCTTCATTCCATTAATGATGCATATTGATATTGATGTAACATGGAAAAGGCACTTGAGAAGAATCTCACCTCTGATGCCGAGATCAGTAGGTCTGATATGTACATTCGAGCACATACAACAAAGGAAAACGAATTCCAGTTTCCTGAAGTCTTAGTAAGTGCACCCCTCGTACCTCCTGACTTCTTTAGGATGACATATGGAATATAAATGTGAGTTTGAGTTGTAATGGTTTCTTTTGGATTTTGTCATAGGAAAAAATAAAGGAGGCTCAGAGTAGTAATCCTGGATCTTTGATGACTGGTATAGATGATGCCCTTACACAGGTATGCTTGAACATCAAATACTTGAGGTACAGGTAGTTATGCCTTTTTTGATAAATTAACTTTCATTTCTATCTACAGTCAATTGGTAGTGACAGTAGAGGGCGCATGCGGGGTATAGGTGGAACTGTATCCAAGACTGCATTGAAGAAAACAATCCCAGTATTAAAAAAGCTAAACACGGTGACACAAGAGCGAGATAATTTGGCACATAAATTAGAGGATATCGATAAAACCCTGTCACAACTCCAACAGACTGTTAAAACCATGGCAGAAAGTCAAGGGCAACCTGTTGTTGTCCCTACTCCAACAACGTTTCCATTTAAATCTAGTCAGGCCTCTTCGGTATGTACATGTTTCCCTAATACTAGTTTGAGCTTATTTTACACTATAAATTAAGATGTGTACTGATGACATGCATTTTGTATAGCCTGATTCGCTACATTTGGGCAAGAGATGCGATCTCTGCGATTGGAAGAAACGGGTACAGGCTCGTGGTGAGGTGCATATGGTTGATCCTACCGCATTAGTCCATGGATCTGAGCTAGGCGAGGGAAATTATAGCGTTATATTGACCGAGATTATTGTCGGGCATGCAGAGTTGTGGAAGGAAGATGGTTATCATCATATACTTGGAGAGGTCGGCGTGGGAGGATTTGTCGTTTGGCCTCGACAATTTATTACAGTCTATCCGTAATATTTATGAATAGACTTTGTACTTATTCACACTTATCAAACAATCCCATGTATTGTTCGGTTTTTTTTTTTTTTGGTTGACCTTCAACCCAATTTCTTTTATTGTGCTTTTTTTTATCTAAGCAATGGGTGAATGGTATTTCGATGATTTCTGGCAAGATGAGGTACATTTATCTTCAAGGATGTATGCGTGTGACTAGCTTGGTACATGATCTTTTTGCGAGTTTGGGTCTCAAACTTGATTTCCTTGTGTGTTTTTTATATTTTGTTATAACATGAAAATGCACTCTTGATGATTTCTTGTAAGATAAAATATATTGATTATTATTGATTATGTATGTAGGTGAGATCGATGGATGGATTCTCTCTCTCTCTCTCTCTCTCTCTCTCTCTCTATAGTATATAACCATATTGATTGATGTGTTGAAAAGCATTTTGATTTATGGGTTTTGGTTTTTCTAATGCTTAGTATTTCATATGCCGTGCAGTTTCCAAATCCATTTCCTCTGTGGTGGACCTAGATAGAAAGCTTGGATGAACTGTAAGTCTTCAAAACCTTGAACTTGGTTAGATATCTTTTATTTTTATAAATTTTGTTAATAGTTAGTTGAATTAGAAGATGTGTGGATGTAGGCAGCTATCTCGTTGCCCAATGGGTTTAGATGGTGAATGAATGTTGCAATTGAGCATGGAAAATAATCAACAATTACATATATATATATATATACATATTATGGAGGAGGATACCTTGGTTTTTATGGGGACTTGATATTCTTGTAGCCTATGTATGGTGCCCCAGTATTGCTTGTATGTTACTAGTATATAGTAGATATATTACTAGGTTATTATATATATATATATATATATATTTATGTTATTGAAGGAGGATGTTGGTTTTAGGGGGACATGATATTCTTGTAGCTTATGTATGTGCCCCGATATTGCTTGTATGTTACTAGTATATAGTAAATATTATTAGGTTATTTAGTTTATATATACTTGTCAACTACAATGACCATAGGTTTTGAACTATTTCTGCCCACTGTGCGTTAAAGATGTTGGTTTGCTTGAATGATGAACTTGTTGAATTCTATTCCTGTTTAGCCGAACTTGAACATAATTGGATAATCGTTTTCAAGTTTTGTTGGTTAAATGCATGTCTTTATGTTTTTATAATTCACCCTGTGCAGTACCATCAAGTTCTGGTCATGTCCTTATCGCGGTCTGTAGCCAAAGTATGCTCGAGCCTTAGGGAGTTGTTGCAGTTGGACTTATATAACCTATCTTCTTCAGGTCGAGGGGGTGTACTATTTTGTTTTCTGATGGATGTAATGAACTACAATGACCTGATCTTATCAAGATGATAAGTATGTAACTTGGCCTCAGTTGAGTTCTATTATGAAATGAACAAATTTAGCATAGAGCTCGACTGATAGGTTTATGCCTGCATGGTGTAGGTCTTCTGTTAGTGATTTCTGACCATAGGATTTGAACTTACTAACAGAAGATCTCCACCATGCAGGCATAAATATATTAGATGGGTTGTACGCTAAAGATGTACATTTCTTCAATGGAGCTCAACTGAAAAATCAAGTTACCTATGATAAACTACAACAACATGATCTTATCACGATGATAAGTATGTAGGCAGCTCTCTCGTTTGTTACGGAGAGTCCGGTCTAAAAAAAAAAAAATTCAATTTGACTTCATGGTCCAGAATCAATTTGACTTCATGGTCCCTTCAAAAAATGGTGAAGATGCTCTTTGTTGATGCCTTGAATTAGAATATGTTGGTGTACAACTGTAGCAGGTACAACTGTAGCAGATCCATTTATGCCTTGAATTAGAATATGTTGGGGTCTAGGCATGCACATTCATTAGCACGTCCCAGCATGTCTTGCATAGGTGACATGAGCTGAGGTTGCTCATTGGTCTGGTGTAAGTCTAGAGCTAAAAATCAGGCTGTTCTACTCACTGGATGATTCACTTCTAACATGTGTGAGGTAGGTGAGTAGAAGACTTGCTAGCTAGGTTGGTATGCTTGAGGGATGAAATTCATCTTTTTCGTAGCTCACTCATGTATGACTGGTGAAACTCATTCCTAGCTCCACATGCTTGAGAGAAGGTGAGAGAGGGAGAGTTCTTCCTTGACTCATGTGACCAGGGAGAGGTCTTCCTTCTGCAAACTTCACATGTGTGGGAGGATGGGTGCTTCCTTTCTTGCACATGTGATGGAGAGTTGCACTTCATGTGTTGTTGGCCACACTAGTTGAGAGAGGAGACTCTTGCTAGACTTGCTTGCACATGAGGGAGAGGATGCCCACCAATGCAACGGCTGCACACATGCATGAGGAAGGAAATGTCTTCCTTAACTGGAACGTGTGGTGCTTGCTATGCTATAGAACACATGAGAGAGATGTCTCTCTATTGATTGCAGTTGCTGGTGAGCTGCTTCATTGGAGGATTGTTCAGTCCATGGCTGTTTTAGAGATTAACGGCTGGAAGACGATGCAGTGAGAGGTAGCTGTGATGGATGGCTGGAGAACTCCTTCAGTAACCACTCTCTTTTTAAGTTCCTTTCCGATTGCATGGCTGTAAAGTAAACACTTTTGTGAGAGATGACGAGTTTGTCTCTCAGCCAACGGTTTTTCGACTTCTTTTGCAACTTTTGTAATGCAAAAGTCCCCCGTCATAGACAAGGTCCCAGTATGTACTGACAGAGCTGCAATTTCTGAAGTGATTGTAGGCAGTACCCTCCAACCCATTCCGTTTTCCACATCATAAGCAGTCCTCATGATGACTGCAACAATTGTCGCAGAGTATTACATGGATCCGTTGTATAGTTGCAATTACATGCATCTTTCTCTTCAAATGTGCCCTGACACACTGCAATGGCCACCAAGACAATCAACATAACTAAATGAGAGCTAACAATTTGGGCAGTTAAAACATTTTGGACGTTGGATTCTTGATTCTGTTTTTGTAATATTGAAATATTCATGATCAATGAAGTGCATGCATAGTACCCAAACATTTCATTCGACAGCTTCTCTAGTGTTCTTAACGATTCTATATCTAATTCGGACCCAAACAAGTATAGCTCGGTGAGGTTAGGTGGGAGTACATGCGGCTCCGACAAATTCTCCAATATTCTTATCAAATATGTCCTATATAAATGAAGATGATTTGAGAAGGAATCAAAAGCTAGAATCGACCCTTCATTACCTGCTCTTAGCCACAATGATCTAAGGTGGACCAATTTACAAGGGGAAGGGAATAATGCCATTTTGAGATCTCCTATTATGCAATAGGAGAATATTGCATTTTCTGGGTTGTACCAGAATCTGAAACATGGCCGATTTAGTATTGGGTTGTACCAGAAACTTGTCTAAGTTCAAGAACATTTTCTGGGTTTGGGGTGTCTTCTAATGAAGAGGGCTTGAGATGGTGGCACTATGATGGCTGATCTATTGGGGTCATCTGTTTCCATTGCAGAGGATGCCCATACATGACATACCTGTTGACAGTGAGTTTGCTGTTAGAGACTAGGTTGGAGAAAGTGACTCACAAATAGAGGAACATGAGTGCTGTCATCCCATCTTTGGTGTGAAAGATGATTTAGGTTTGGCTACTAGTTTCTAATAACTCCAAGCCCAAACCTAAAAGTAAGTTTCTTTGGGCACTCCAAGCCTAACTCCATTCCCAAACCTAAAGAAACTTTTGGAGTGCCACCTAGGATTGGGAGGAGGCTTGGAAGCCTCTCAAAAGTCTATAAAAGGAGGCCTCTCCTCCTCATTTCAATCATCCCGTCCAAGAGTTCTCTTCTCTTCTTTAGTTTTCTTTCTTTCTTTTGTAGTGTAGAGTATTTTTCTCTTTTGTAGAGAATTTAGTCTTCCATTGTAGCATGGTTGGCTAAACCTCTAGCTAAGGCTAGGGGTGAAGCCTTTGAAGAAATTTGTAAGATATGGTTCTTTTAGTTCAACATTGTGTGGTGTAAATGTTGGAGTTCTCTTTGGTTGATCGGTTTGGTTATCCACCTCGGCGGACGCTATTGTTGTGTAAGCCCCTTGATCCATCGTCGACTCCGGGCACGTTGGATGCTTGGGATCCCTTGCACACCAATTAGCTAGTTCATGATCGATAAAGTCCCTTGATCCATCGTCGACTCCGGGCACGTTGGATGCTTTGGATTCCCTACGGTCATCGAGCTAGTGCAGGTAAAGTCATCGATCTGTAAAATCCCTTGATCCATTGTAGACTCCGGGCACATTGGATGCTTTGGATTCCCTGCGATCGATAGACGAGATCTTAACGGTTGGATCGGTCAATCAAAGCCTCCTATCTTGTAAGTATGCATTTGATCGTATGAATTGTGATCTTATCGGTTGACTCGTTGGCAAAGTTGTTGATCTGTACAATTCCTTGATCCATTGTCGACTCCGGGCACAGTGGATGCTTGGAATTCCCTGCGATCAACTAACGAGTGCTTCATGGTCAAATCAATCGGTTCAGATCACTATCTTTTATGAAATATGCAAAGGTTTAACTGTTTCATCTTCCGATTGGAATGAATCTTTATTCAATTCCAGTTGAGTTATAGTTGGACCAATAATCAAATCTTGTGAATGAATCAAAGGTGGATCCCTAATGCCTTAGCCCCTTTTCTATTTTTGTCTTTCACCACACACAACTTGCTCCACTCTCGTGGATTAAACCAGATTTCATCTCTCACACTAAACTAATTCCTCTAAGTGTTCTTAACCCCAATCCCTGTGGATCGACCTCGGTTTACCGAGTATTTTACTACTTCGCTACCTGCACTTGGGTGTGCAATCTTCGGATTGTAGCATGTATGATTGGACGAATGGTGTGTACAAGTACCTTTTGGAGGATGAGAAGTCGGATTGGGGACTCGAACTCAATGTGATCGAGATCTCTCCAAGCATGAGTTTTTCTGAGACTCAAACAACCACTACTACCCCCCCTAGGTAAGACGATGCATGAGTACATTAATGAAAATAATACACATGTTGAGACATAACGTAAGATGATGGGGGAATACCAGAATGAAGCAAAATCGAATAATGATCATCCAGGGAAAACATTACGTGATTACCGGATTGAAAATAACATGAGTGTTCCACCGGTTATGGTAGGAGGTGTGCAACAACAAAAGAACAGGTGAATAGTGGCCAACCGATTAAGACAATGAGTGATCACTTAGATGGATATGCCTATCAACCATCAAATAGCTTTTATACAATGAGTTATATAAAGGAGTATAAAAAGGAGATACGAAGTGAGTGATGTTACAAGTCTTGAACTACCTTTAATATAGTGGTTTTATATGTGAATTACCCTATTATATGATTGATAGAAACTTTGAACATTTTTACACCTAGTTCACATTACACGATTTTCATGGTTTTGAAAGGATTATGTAGCTTTGTGGATTGGCTAGACTTAGATTTGAGGTGTTGAGGAACCAAGCCGGGGTACTTTGTCAATCCTTGTCTATTGGAAAATAACGAAAGATATGGATTTCTAAAAATTTTATCTAATGTGTATGAAAAGGAAAGAAGGAAAGAAAATATGGGTATGATTGAGAATATGGTGAAAAATTCCGAAAAGGGCTACCTATTACCAACCAGGGGATGGTCTACCCGTAACCAAAGCCGGAAATGGGACGTAGTGTGAAAGCCCTCAAAAGGACGGTAAGGCAAATTCCTGTCATAGGCTTATTGTTGATCTGTACACTTTTAGACCCATAGTTTAGTTGATCTATGAACAAGATAATCCCGGAACTCATGAGATCAACATTCACTATGCACATTAGGTTGAATTTTAGTTGATCTATACACTCCGTATCGTTGAAAGCAAAATGACTGGTTCTGGAGGGTACTTGAATTGCACGATTTTGAGAGGCGGTCGCTGATCTGATTAGTGGGCCCATCAGAAGATTATTTTGGAAATCTAAACCATCTATGAGGAAGATCAAGTACCAAGGAAGCTACAAATCAAATTTGAAGGGAATCTGATCATTGGTTAAGTCGTACGAAGCGAAAAAAAAAATCTGCTATGTTGTTGTACTATTGTTATATTATAAATGAGGTGTTCTCTTCTATTCTAAGGCAGTGAAGGAAGTGGGAAGCAAGGAGTTCAAGTCCTAGGAGGCTACCTAGCCTCCTACAGCTAGGTTTTATTCCTTTTCTTAGTTCTAGTTCTAGTTTTAATATGTTTTTCTAGTTAACCTCTTAGCTAGAGCTAGAGGTGAAGTTTGTAGTTTGTTTCAATGCTTTAATTCTTTTATTTCAAGTATCATTTTCTTATTTATGAATTTTAAACTTCTAGTTTGAATAAAACTTGGATTTTTTAGATAAATTATGAGAGTTTATGTACTCCGGACATGAGTTACTTACAATTCTCCTGAGATTGCCATGATTGGATTATGTGAATTCGAATTTTAGTAAGCCCAAAGCATGCTATAGTCTATTGGCATGACTGTTACCTTCGAAGGCTAGAAATTCAAGTTCTATGTGCTTTATTAGAACTAAAAATTTGGTTTCCAGATTTAAGTGGGACTTTTTGTGCTTGAATGTTATATCCTCCAATTAGATGAGAGATAAAACTTTGATTCTAATTGTGTGTGCTTGGATGAATGGATTAGTATTGAACTACTACAAGTGGATCCTTGATGCTTTAATTCTTTACAAATCTCAGATTTTCTTGTTTTATGTTAAAAATTATTTTCCTAAACTTCTTAGATTCTAGTTATTGGAGTAGTTGGAATTTTTTACTTCTTTCCCTGTGGATCGACCTCGGTCTTACCGAGAATTATCACTACATCACAGCTTTACACTTGAGGCGAGTGAACACCTGAACCTGTCATGGAAACACCCTCTGCTGTTGAATCAATTCAAGCCGCCACTTGCCCCTAAGATCGTTGTACTTTCTTCTCCTAAATTGCCTGAGGCAGCAGCGAAAATTGTAACTGAATGTGTCCCGACATCATCAATGCCCGTTGCTGCCACCAGTGCATTGATCGACGATGTTCCTGTAGTTGCTTGTATATTGATTGTCTTTACCATTTTGTCTGCTTTCTTTTCTTTCTGTGGCTTTCATTATATTGATGTTTATTATTGTCTTTTCCAGTGGCTCTCCTGCTAGTGTTCTGATGTCTGTTATTTGCCAGAGACGGTTGTTTCTTTGCTCAAGGGATGCCAATTATTAAGGCTAGGGTTCTAAAGACACTTCTATCATCTGTTGTCGAAGCCCTGAGGAATGTGGAAGAAGAACAATTGCTTAACGAAGGGGTGAAGGCCTTGGAGGTGCCGTTGAGTGGCTTGGCATAGATGCCTCTGTACTAAGCCAGTACGTAGCTTCATTCGAAGCAGAGGTTACACGGGTCAAGGAAGCTAAGCAGCTTAGACCTGATCCTTCTGTCGATACCAAGCGTGACGAACTATGGACCCTCCTTCCAAATTTTGATTCACGGAGAGCTCAGATGGCTGTGACTACTTTAAATTGGGAGAAGACCAATACTGAACTCCAAGAAGCCGTGGCCCGTATCGTAGTGCTGGATGAAGAAATCAACCATCTCCAAGCCGAGCGTTCACTGATCCATCTCCATGTGGTACGGCTTGACAGTCAGGAGTCCCGTCTGCGAGCAACTGATGAGCAACAAAAAGCTAAATGTGATGCTATGGAGGCTCAAGTAACAGCGTTGCAGCAGTCACTCCAGAATGTCCTGGATCCTGTCCAAGTCTTGGCAGAGGTAGAGATAACACAGAAGGCTACTCAGGAGTCTGTAATAGATCTATTCGAACAATATCTTAAAAATTTAAATGCGTAATTTTGTATAAGGATTTCTACGTTGTATGTTCAATATTCTTTGTATCAATGAAATGTGTAACATGTGTATTATTTCTAGTGTGTTTTCACTTGCATAATTATATCTTTATCTAGAGAACTAATATAGAAAAATAACAGATTCACAAGTAGGTAATTGTCCCTCTGTCAGGAGTGAACCTGCACCCATGGAGATTGAATTTTGAGCAATTCTCAATTTCGAGTGCATTCTTCTGTCTTGAATTTGACAGTCTTAGAAAGGAAGTATCATACCCTTGGTGCATTCTAGGTTTTAATAACTTTCCCTATACCTGTGCGTACACACATGAAACAAATAATTAGTATTTAATATTGCAAATATTCATCATCGTATCGTTTTACTTCTTTTAGTATCTTATTTTTATTACACTTCCCCTCTATTAGAGTGTCTACAAATCACGGTAATGAACAAATGTTAAGTCTAGTATCTCTTTAGAAATCGGCCGTTCACCAGGGAGCTAATGCCTTGTCCTTTGCAATCTATCACCCCGGTAGGCTCCGTTAGAATATACTTCATCTATGATGCAGACGGGATCCCATTTTGGATCGAATTTACTTTTCGAACCTTGGGATGGCGCTGATCGTTTCATCATTAGTACTAAATCATCCTTCTTGAATGACCTGCCATGGACTCGTTTATCATATGCAGCTGAGAAATCATATGCAGCCGAGATTTGCTTCTGGTACATTTCGAGCCTTTGTTGAGCAGCGAGTCTCCTTTCATCTAAAGCATCGAGTTCAACCATTCTGATCTTGGCATTGTGCTCAGTTGTTAGGGAGTGTCAGAGTGCGACCCGTAGTGACTCAACCTGTATTTCCATCGGGATCACAACTTTTGTACCATATACCAACGAGTAGGGTGTAGCTCGAGTGGCTGTACGGTGTGTAGTCCAATATGCCCATAGTGCTTTGGGTAGTCGTTTGTCCCAGTCCTTCTTATTCTTTGACACTGTCTTCTTCAGAATCTTCACGATAGTCTTATTGAATGCCTCGGCCGGTCCATTCACAGAAGGATAATTGTTCGCTCGCCTCAAGTGTAAGGCTGCGATGTTGTAATAAAACTCGGTAAGACCGAGGTCGAACCACAGGGAATTAGAAACAACTTTCAAACTATTCCAGCAACTTAATTTGCAATAGATATGAGATTTAATTGGAATACTTATACTAAAACAGTAACTTTAACAAAAACCAGTAATTTAAAGTACTAAGGCATTCAAGGATCCACTTGTAGCAATCCCATGTCAATCCAATCAATCCAAGTATAGAACACAACTAGATTTGAAGTCCTATCTCTCATCTAGTTGGAAAATAAAGCATTCAAACACATTCAATTCCATTCAAGTTGAACTTCCAAGTTCTAGTCCCCATTCAACACATGTAGAATTCTAAATCATAGCCTTCGGAGTAACAACCATGCCTATGGACTATGGCTTGCTCAAGGGTTACCATAATTCGAATCTAAACAAACACCATATGATAATCTCAGAGAATTGCAAGGAATTCATGTCCGGAGCACATGAACTCTCATAAAACATCTCAAACTATCAACTTAAGGGACTAAAAGATTAAAAACCCAAACTCGAATTGAAATTACTTGAATTAAACTGAATCAAACATGGAAATTAGCTACAAGCTTCACCTCTCAGCCTTAGCTGAGAGATTCTAGCCGAGCATTGTCATACTACAGCTAGAACTCATGAAAGAAAGCATAAAAACTAGAAAATTCGAAATTTGGAGGGTTACTGACACTCTACGACGACTTCCGTCCTTTCCCACGACGTTCCTTGGCTTCTATGATGACCTAGGAAGAGCCCCTAGGTGTCCTTTTATAGTGAGAAAGCCTCTTGCATCGGAAACATCCAGAAATTGCGTAAGGTTACGCACTACGCAGAAAATCTCGGAGCTTCACGGAGAAGCTTTGTTACGCAGACGACCGGTCTCACGACCGGTCTGAGCTCCCTGACGACCGGTCGCACAATCGGTCGCAAAACGTCAAAAACAGTCCAGTGAGTTTTGCCAAAAATCCGATTTTAACTTTTAATTCAAGGACCGGTCGCACGACCGGTCTGGGCATCGGACGACCGGTCGCACTACCGGTCGTGAAGGATCCAGTGGCCTTCTGTGGAAAGTTCTTCTTCTGCAAACAATTGGACCGGTCGGACGACCGATCCTGGCGATGGACGATCGGTCGCATGACCGGTCTTGGCTTCTGTTTCCTGCTTTCTCCTTAGACTTCTTTCTTCCTTTCTTCTCCTCTCTTTCTACTTTCTTTAGTCCTTCTTCAATCTTCATCCAATGGCTTCAATTTTCTCTTTTTAGTCCCCAATTTGGTGAAGTCCGCTCTCATCCCTACAATCACAAAACACACATTAGATGGGCCTTATAAACATGAAAACCATGCATATAATGTGATGTAGTGGGCTATGCAATGTAGAAATTGGAGGTTCAACACACCCCCTAACCAGCTTTTTGCTAGTCCCGAGCAAAACATGCGTGAAACAATTTCAAACCTCCAAACCAAACCTCCATCAGAAACCATGTTTCTATCCATTCCAAGAGATACAAATATAAAATTTGGAGAAATTAGGTGCTAGAAGCTGAAACCTTAAACTCTCAAAACATAATAAGTGTCTACATAAAATTCCTGCTGATTGATTGATAAATAGAAGAACTCGAACAACTTCAACCCAGTGTGCATAGTGAAAGTTCATCTCATGAGTTTCTGGAATTATATTCTCCATAGATCAACTAAACTAAGGATCTCAAGGTGTACAGATCAGCAACAACAAGCCAATGACAGGAATTTGCCTTACCGTCCTTCCGACGACTTTCACACTACGTCCCATTTCCGGCTTTGGTTACGGGTAGACCATCCCCCGGTTGGTAATAGGTAGCCCTCTTCGGAATTTTCCACCATTTTTCCATCATTCCCAATTTCATCCTTCCTTTTCCTTTTTCTTTTAAATTAGATAGGATTTTTAGAAATCCATATCTTTCGTTATTTTCCCATGGACAAGGTACCCCAGCTTGGTCTAGCTAATCCACATATCGCATAATCCTTTCAACCCATGAAAATCGTGTAATGTGAACTTGGTGTAAAGAGTGTTCAAATTTTCTATCAATCACAACAATAGGGAAACTAACATATGAAACCATTATGTTGGGAGAAATTCAAGACTTACAACATCACACACTTCGTATCTCCTCTTCTTATACTCATATCATCTCAAATGCATGGAAATAAGGTTTTTTAAAGGAGTTTTGAAATTTTGGAAAATTCAAAAAAATTTGCGCATATGAGGCTCGAAATGTTGCAAACCGCTAGATGAAGAATCGCATCTCACCCCCCAACCAAATCTTGCATTGTCCTCAATGTAAAAAGATCTGCAATGGGCATGAACATGAGAGCAATGGGAAAATATAAGAGAGTGAGAACAATAGTACCTGAGTGAGCGATCATGGAAGTCTACAACCCAGCAACTAAAGCTACTAAAACAGTAAAACTAAATAAAACTAAACCTAATTTATGGAAAGCAATAAAGATAACTAACCCGTCCTTGTAAAAAGAGGATCTCCATCAGACTAGGAGATCAATTATCAGTATAACATCCAAAAGGACAAAGTTGAGCAGGATCATCAAGTGGTGTAACAAATTTTTCAGTAGAACTAACCACCATCCTGCTTTGGAAATTACATTGGTGACATCAACCAGTTTAGCCCATTGAAAATTTTGCTGAAATATTTCAGCGGGTTCTTCAACAAAATTGTCACATGTACTAGGAAAGGAGAGTTGCATTGTTTGGAAATCATTAAGTATGGATCTCCTTTCCTTCTTGTCTAGGCAAAAATTATTCAAGCATGGGTCATCCCAGAAGTATGCTTCAGTTTGAACAAACCAAAGAGCTTTGGAGACTTGTATTTCTTCTTCACAAGTTAATATGATCTCCACAAAATCAGAATTCACCGGTGCTTCCACAATTGATTTTTCAGTTTGGCACTTTGTGGAAGGAAACTTTTTAGGCATCGGAGGGGTCTCCTTCAAAGCATGCACAATATCCTGAATCATGGGATCATCCCAATCTTCAAAGTATGTTAAGCACTCCTCGAGTGTATAAGAGACCTCATCGGAGGAAATTTTCAGATTTGGACCCTTTATTTCTTCCTCCTTCGCAGAATTCTGTGTAGGTTGGAGTGGGTCCTCAACCTCTACACTTTCAGAAATTGACCTCTCTGTAGGCAAGTCAAGCACCAATTCTTTTAAATCCTGCAAAACAAATTTGTGTAAATCAGAAATTGGTGACTTGTCAAGTAAATTTTCAGAAATAGATACTTCCAAGGTCTTATTAAGATTAGAATTGGATTCATCCTTAGAATGTGTCAAACATGTCCCCAAGCTTTCAAGTAGATCATGTTGGAAAAACCCCCCATCATCCATGGATTCTATCATGTTTACCTCATGGGGGCCATCATTGTCGTCCCAATCCTCAAAGGGATCAAAGCTAACAACATCTAGAAGATTAAAATTCTGCCTTAAAGCAAACTCCTCTTCCACGATTGAATCAATCAAATCAACCTCGTGGATATCATCATCATCCCTATACCTTTTGCCTAAGTGGAACACATTCACCTCCAATGTCATGTTCCCAAAGGACATTTGCATCACTCCATTCCGGCAATTTATGATTGCATTTGATGTAGCAAGGAATGGGCGGCCTAGAATCACCAGTATTTGGGTGCTAGCATCCATGACCGGTTGTGTGTCCAAGACGATGAAATCTACCGGCTAATAGAATTTATCAACTTGGACTAGCACATCCTCAACTATCCCTCTCGGTACACGGATGGATCTATCAGTGAGTTGCAATGTGGTTTTGGTGGGTTTTAATTCACCAAGACCCAATTGCTAGTATACCGAGTATGGGATCAAATTCACGCTTGCCCCCAAGTCTAGTAATGCACGCTCAATCCGGTAATCTCCAATGATACATGAGATTGTGGGACTACCGGGATCTTTGAATTTTAGGGGGGTCTTTTGAGTGAGAATGGCACTCACTTGCTCATTTAAGAAGGCCTTTTGCTGCACATTATATTTTCGTTTGGTTGTGCATAGGTCCTTTAGAAACTTGGCATAGGAGGGGACTTGTTTGATGGCATCAAGCAAAGGAATGTTTATCTTGACTTGTCTGAAAATCTCTAGAATATCATGAGAGTTTGGAAGAGATTTTGGAGCAACCAATCTCGAAGGGAATGGTGCTACGGGCTTGTAAATGCGTTCCATTTCTTGTGGGGCTAAGTTGGATCCATCCTCATCCTCAGAATTTACCGGATCATTAGGCTTGTTGGCCTTCACCGGAATAGATTTGTCAATTTGTTTACCACTTATAAGAGTGGTGATGGATTTGGCTTGCTCCATGTGTTGGTTGGAAGGATTAGGAATGCTCACTTCATGTACTTGCTTTGGATTGGGCTGAGATTGGGCCGGAAAGGTCCCTTCCCTAGCATTCAAACGTCCCTTAATCTCATCAACCACTACCAAAAAAATGACTTTTCCCGACGGCCCCGCCTTTTTTTCCGACGGCTCTGAGCCGTCGGAATTTCCGACGGTCTAAAACCGTCGGCTAAAGTCTATCGGCCGTCGGTAAAAACCACCCAAAAAAATACCTTTCCCGACGGTCCCGCCCTTTTTTTCCGACGGCTCTTAGCCGTCGGAATCTCCAACGGTCTGGAACCGTCGGAAAAGGAAAATATGCTTATTTTCATAATTTAATGAAATGAACCCACCCTATTATCCTTACATTGGGGCCCACCTACATGATTTAATGTATATCCATGCCACCCATCAATTTTAAAAACTCATTTTAGAGTTTTACCCCAAAGAAGGAGGCAGGTCGAAAGCTCAAGTGGACCACACCATATGGAGCCATATCCAAGTCGTCAATTGTTGATTTTAGTGTTGCTCACTTGGACCTTCAATCTGCCTCATTTTTTGGACCATGCCCTAAAATGATATGTAAAAAGGGTTGGACAGCATGGATGAATCACATACAACACCTTGGACCCCATGATCCCCTATTTGGATCGTCTGTTTCTAGTACCCCAATCATCACTCGAATTGGGGTGCGAATTAGCTTGGTGTTATACCCATATATGCATGTAACAGATTAGTGGATGTTACCCCTACCATGGGGCCCACATTGATGTTTTTTTATTTATCCACACCATCCATCCGTTTTCTTTAGACCATTTTAAGATGTGATGGCCAAAATTTATAGAGAGATTAATCTCAAGTGGATCAGTACCACATGAAATGTTGATTCGAGTGCCTCACCATTAAAATTTCCAAAGGCTGGCCTATTATAACGTTTCCTTGATGTTTATTTGTAATCCAACCTATTGATAAATGTCAAGAAGATCTGTATGTGAAGGAAAATTAGAAAGATAATATTGATCCAAAGCTTTTGTGGCCCACAACAATGTTTTTAATGGTGATTCATCACTCTTTCTAGTGGTATGGTCCACCTGAGATAGGGCTCTCAATGGAGCGGGTCAGATCCGAGATCCGATTCGCTCCGAATCCATATAATGCGGATTTGGATCTTAAAATAGGTCCGATTAGTTAAATGGACCGGATATGGATCTTAAAATAGGTCCGATTAATACTTAAATGGAGCGGATATGGATTCACGAGAACATATCTGAGTTAGATCCGAATCCGATTAAGATTCGACTCATTGTCACCTTACTGTATATGTTATATATTCTTGCTGACCATCCGTTTTACAAATTTCTTTAGGCCATTTGGACCATGCCATAGTAAATAGTGGGATTTGCATCATTTTTCTACTAAATTAAATATATTATATTATATATATATTTTATATCATATATTTTTTTGGATTTGTAATGGGGGTGCATTCGGACCTAGATCCGACTCGAATCCGATGGTTATATGGATTTTGGATCGGAAATGGATCTAACAATTTATAAATGGATCGGATATGGATATCACCTTTTGGATCCGAGTTAGATCCGAATCCGATCCGAATCCGTCTACAGATATACGGACTTGGAGCCGGATCCAACTGGATCCGATCCAGATCCGACCCATTAAGAGCCCTAACCTGAGATTTGGATCTTCTTATAATTTTGGATCGATTCCTAAAATGAGATGAAAAAATAGATGGATGGAATGGATATACAGAAAAAAAAATCAAGGTAGGCCACACACGGTAAAGGTAACACCTACTAAGTTGTTATCTTCTAATTCACCTACAACAAATTGTAGGTGTTAACGGCATGCGGTAAAAGAACACCATCAATTACCTATTTTTATGGCGTGCACAATCTAGCATTGTTAAAGATCCACTTTATAATGGCATTTACTAATTGAACGCCGTTAAAACACATTGTTGAATATCTTATACGATGATTAATTTGCATGTCGTCTTCGACCTTGCCACTACTGTAGCAGGTACTGATCGGTGCTTGTGGGGCCCACCGTGAATTGTGATCTTTATCCATTAAACATGCCTTAAACATTACAGGGCCCTAGGACGTTTTTAATGGACAGTGGACATTCAATCACTATTGTTTTCTTGTGTTGTGGTCCACCTGAGATTTAGATATGGCTCATTTATAGGATGAAGTCTTGCTATAATTAATCTTGAGAAATGAATGAACAACATGGATAAATTAAACACAATAATCGTGGTGTTGATTGAAGGTCCACCATTAAAAACTTCCCAGGGCCCACCGTGATGTTTATTTGCCATCCAACCTGTTGATAAGGTTACACAGACCTTGATGAAGTGAAAACACAAATTAATATCAGCTTGATCCAAAACTACTAGCCTCCAGGAAGTTTTCAATGGTGAGAATTCAATTCCCACTTTTTCATGTGGAATGGTCCACCTGAGATTTGGATCTGCCTCATTTTTTGGCCTGTGCACTAAAATGAGGTGGAAAAATGGATGGACAGCGTGGATAAAACACATACATCATGGTGGAGCCCACACAGCTTTGACACGGGCGCGACTTGGGTGAGACCCCGGAACCAGCTATATGGGTGGGACCCTGACCGTAGGAGTCCACCTCTATATATGAATTGTATATCCATGCTGTTCATCTTCTTTTTCGGCTTATTTTATGCAATGGTACCAAAAATAAAGCAGATGCAAATTTCGGGTGGAGCACACCATAAGAAAAACTGGTTAATGACCATTAGAAACCTTTTGTGGGCAACAAAAGTTTTCTATCAACCTGATATTTATTTTTTCCTTTCATCCTTGCCTACATGACCTAATCAACAGATTGGATGGTCAATAAACATTACAGAGGACTCCAGGAAGTTTTTAATGGTAACAGTTCAATGAGCGCTGCGTCCTGTGGTGTGGTCCACCTAAAAATTTCATGTGCTTCATTTTTGGGACTTAGGCCTAAAATAATATGAAGAAACAGATGGACAGCATGGATATACAAGGAATACATCGAGGTGGACCCTAGGTTTAGGGTCCCACCCACGTCGCTGGTTCCGGGGTCTCACCCAAGTCGCGCCCCTTTGACACAAGCCACCTGGCTGGTGTGGGGTCACTAGCCAATCCACGTTCACTGGACATTATGAATGGTATGGATGGCATATGATCCCGTTCGTTTTTTGTCTCAACGCCTAAAGTGAGCTCAGAAAATAGTTGGACGGCGTAGATTTCTCATAAACATCATGGTGGGCCTCACCCACATTCCGCGCGCCAATACCATTTTTTGGTGGGCGCGACTTGGGTGAGACCCCGGAACAGCTATGTGGGTGGGACCCTTAACATAGGGCCCAGCTCTATGTATTAATTGTATATCCATACCGTTCATCTTCTTTTAATGATTATTTTACGTCATAGAACAAAAAATAAAGCAGATAAAGAATTTCTGTGGACCACACCATTAGAAAAACTAGTTAATGTCTATTAAAAACCTTTTGTGGGCCACATAAGTTTTCTATCGACTCCATATTTGTTTTTTCCTTTCATCCCTGTCTACAGTGACCTTATCAACAGATTGGATGGCCAGTAAACATTACGGTGGACTCAAGGAAGTTTTTAATGGTAGGCGTTCAATTATCACTGCTTCTAGTGGTGTGGTCTACTTAAAATTTTCATGCCTTTCAGTTTTGGGACTGAGTCCTAAAATAATCTGAAGAAACAGATAGACGGCATGGATATGCAACAGATGCATCCAGGTGGGCCCTAGGTTCGGGGTCCCACCCACATCGCTGGTTCCGGGGTCTCACCCAAGTCGCGCCCTTTTTTTTACTGGTTTTTCCAAAACCAGTCTCCCGCCACTCCCTCTGCCTCTCCCTCTCTGAAAAGGTCCAAACCCATCTCCCGCCTCTCCCTCCCTTTCTCCCTGTCCGATCTCCATCCCTCTCCCTCTCTCCGTCTCTCGTCACTGTCAAGGACGTACGCAACCCTCTCCGTCCCTCTCCCTGCACCGATCGGAAGAAACAGAGGGTTTCTTCAGCCGTTCCACTGCTGCCCCTTTATTTGGCGTCACAGGTATCTCTTTCTCCCTTTATTTGGCGTCACAGGTCCTGATGATGGCTACCCTGAAACGTTTTAGATTATTTTGTTTTCATTATGAAAATGATATCGACACCTGCCTTGATTGATAAATAAGCCCTTCATTGGAAGCAGATGTTGTGAATGCTAAGTGTGCACAGCATGTGTTTGCTGAAATGTCTCTGTTTAACATATTTGCTTATGTTGCTGAATTATTCTTACCTGATTCTAGTGGTGTTTGGAAGCATTGTTGTCTGGTCCACTACAGCTCTTCAAGTGCATCTTTCATACAAGATGTTGCTTTCCCACATTTTTTCCATTAGTAGTGGATGTCATAGAACTCATCCAGGCACTTCAAGTGAGTGGCTTACCTTTTCTTTTTTTCCTTTTCTTTTTGTGACAAGGTTTGTCCACACTAGTGCTGTGAGATAAATAACTAGGCCCAGCCCACTATCTAATCGTCTAAACCCAAGCCCTGATCCTGATGGCCAAGTAACCATCCAGATTGTAACCATCCAGATTGGGACGGACATATCCAACCCGAAAAGATCGGATTCAGATATGGGTTTTTTTTTCCAATTTAAAATTTTATTCGATTACCCAATTACCTAATTACCCAACTTCTAAGCAAGTCAGATAGGTGTAATGGCTTACGAGGAGAGGAGTTCAGGTTGGGCCTTCGCATATCCAAAACCCACATCTTGCTGTGGGCTGGACCTCAGCAGTCCAGCCCACTTTCAGCGTAGCGACACATATGGGCCACGTGGATCCCAATCATCAACACAAGTGCCTGCACCACTGTCAAGTTCCACTTAAGGAAATGAGGATCCAAAGCTGTGAAAACTCACCTAGAATGATGTGCAAACCATGTGTAGTAACATATTGTGTGGATATGATAGCAGAAGATATGTCACTAGCCAAGCAAGCACTTGAGGATGTGTTTTGGCTCCAAACAGAGCAATTTTCTTAAAAGTATGTAAAATGACACACCCCTTTTGGTTTTAGAAATGCACCTCTTTTCTGTCAACAGACAATTTGTAGAATATCATCTCCTTTTTTCTGAAATCCTTATGCAATTTCTAGGAATTTCCCAGTGCAGGATCTCAAATAGAACATTATAGATGCATTTGCAGTATGTCTAACACGCTTTCAAATGCCAACTTACAACTGCATGATGAACGCCTTGGCACATAAACCTGCTGCATAAATATCAAACATAAGGCCCAATGATCTCAAGGGTTTGGATCACGGAACCATGGGGCGAACTCATGATCTGTATCTAAGGATCTCACAATGGGATATGTCTATTCTACATGTTAGTGTATGGTATTGTCCTACTAATTCATTGGAAATAATCCATTTGCTGTGTTGGTGAAGTGGAGCCAAAGTTGGGACAGACTCATTGCCAAAGACTGCAAGTCTGAATATTGTGTCTGGGACTTTGGGTCCCCGTGGTGAGCTCCATGTATGAGATATATTGGGGCCACTAAGATGAATTTATAATCTACATAAGTGTGTAGATAAATGATACTTTAGTTGGACCAATGTGGGCCTTAGGTGATCTTTCGTCTGACTCCAAATTGGGGCTAGGCAGAGTTGTGCAGAAATTTCAGATGGCTATGTTGGGCCATGAGTCACAAATTGTACACATGTAATCAGAGGGTCCTACCTTATGGAATTTTATGACCAAATATGGGAATACCACGGACACTTGACGGTATGTCGAAATATGGCCTCATGTGTCTGTGGCAACCTCCCAAAGTTGGACAAAAACCATTCCTGCACAACATTTCTGCAGTCCTTCAAGTGCCAGTGTTTGAGCTCTTGCCAAAATTTATAAACTCATCTTCAAGGGGCCAAAGTTTCTGAGTTGTGAAGCCTATGCATGGGGCTGCCAGATGAGTAAATTCTTTTTTCAAATGTGAGCCCCACATGATCACAAGGTAGGCCACAAGACGGCCCAAAACCATTTATGTGTTATACCAAAACTTATGACTATTTGGGTAGAACTTGGCATGGACCCATTTCCATGGGCTCCACCTCTCATCCTAAGATATTTTATGGACTAATTAGGCCCTGGACATGGACGATTCACAGTGGTAGACTATTTCCTAGATGGCCACCTCATGTGGACCTTACCCTTGCTCATGTTCCCCGTATTATATGTCTTCTGAACTTAATTTATACTCTGATGATATGGGTCATGTGCTGGACATCTTCATTGTCCATTTATTTAGCATAAGTTATTTGGGTCCTTGGGCCTATATAAATGAATTAAAAGTAAGGCCCAAGTGGGAAAATACCAAGAGAGATAGTTGGGAGTGAGAAGTCCACCATGGTGACTTTACTTGGACCCGTTGGGTAGGCCCATTTTATAGTGGGCAGCGTGCCTTGCATAGTACCATTAGTCAAGTAGACAACACCCAATGAGTCCATGTTGGATTATATGAGTTGTAGATTTGGGGCCTTTTATATGATTTACTTATGCATGTAACTAGTAGGCCCAAAATGATGTGGAATGTGTAATAATGTTGGCATCTTGATCCTATGTTTGAGATTGTGCATGGTTTCATTTAATGGTTAAGATGATGATGACGTTGATGATTGAATTGATGGTAGGTTGAATTTTTGTGTTTTTTTAAGGTTGAATAGATTGCAGTGTTAATGCACACGCTAGTTCCGTTTCATCTCTCCCTTTCTCTCCGGAGTATTCCCTACACTTGTTTTCGTCGTCAAATATCCATACCTTTTGTGGATAGTTGACGTGGAATCAAATGCCTGATCAATATTTCTGGAGAGATAAGGGGATATGCAGTCGTAGAAGTTGGACTGATATTTGATTGTTATGGTTGTATACTTTCTATAGGTACACATCATAATTAAAGAGGTTGTATCCAATGGATAGGGAGTGGATTACTCTACGTTACCCAGACCCACGTTTTATGGATGGTATTTTAAGTTTTGTAACGTTCGCATCAGAACACCTTCCTGGTAGAGAAACCATTCATTGCCCATGCACCAAATGCAGATGTATACGTTTACCCTGCATAATTGACGATGTGAAGGTACATTTGATGAAATATGGATTTGATCCAACATATAAGGTGTGGAACATGCATGGTGAGCTTGCAACACCCAAGTATACCGAACGTGCTCCAATTTCCCACCAGTACCCCAGTGTGGCAAACTTAAACGACATTGTCAATGCGGTTGTTGAAGACCTTGGTGGTAATAACCTAGACGAAGTTGTTCAGGATGACCCTAATGTAGGCCCCGAAGTTGAAGACGTTTTTGGGGACGCTACAGGTAATGAGTTTGAAGCAAATCTACGAGATGCAATGACTGAGCTGTATCCTGGTTGCCACGAATTCACCTTGTTGACTTTTATTGTACAACTTTTTAAATTAAAGGTGAACCATGGATGGAGTGAACAAAGCTTTACTGATCTCCTTCAACTACTCCAAAGTGTGTTGCCATCCGGTAATAAGACCCCAGCTAATACCTACCAAGCGAAGAAGATCATTACAAAGTTGGGTCTTGATTACCAGAAGATTCATGCTTGTCCAAATGATTGCATGTTGTACTGGAGAGAGCACGAGAAGAAGACGAGTTGTCCAAACTGTGGTACTTCTAGGTACAAAAAAGAATCAGATTCTAAGTCAAAACGAGCGAAAGTACCTGCGAAGGTGTTAAGGTATTTTCCAATAACACCAAGGCTACAAAGGATGTACAGTGTGCCGTGGGTGGCAAAAGAGATGACCTGGCACTGGACTGGAAAAATGCAGAGTGGAAAGATGGGGCATCCGGTTGACTCCAGCACATGGAAGCTTGTCGACAACAAGTATGAGGATTTTGCAAGTGAGCCTCGCAATGTTCGATTGGGTCTAGCCACCGATGGGTTTAACCCCTTTGGGACTTCCAGCACATCGTATAGTTCATGGCCTGTTATGTGTGTAACGTACAACCTTCCACCGAAGCTATGTATGAAACCGCAATTTACTATACTCACTTTGCTCATCGAAGGGCCGCGACAACCGGGGAAGGATATTGACGTTTATTTGCAACCGTTGATTGCTGAGTTGCAAGACTTGTGGCGGAAAGGGATCATGACAATTGATGCATACCACGGAAACAAATTCAACATGCGTGTTATCCTGTTGTGGACAATCCACGACTTTCCCGCATATGGTAATGTTTCTGGTTGTAGGACAAAGGGTAAGTATGGTTGTCCTGCATGTGGCCCCAAGACAGATTCATTGCGACTACACCATGGAATGAAACATGTTTATATGGGTCACAGACGGTGGTTGCCACTCAATGACAAGGCTAGATATGACTCAAGTGCAAGCACCTTTAATAAGGAGGAGGACCACCGACCACAACCAATTCGTCTGACTGGGACAGAGATCGAAAGAATTGTTGCGAAGCTAAATGTGCAGTGGGGGAAGATCGAGAAGAAGAAACGAAGGGGTATAGGAGGACAGGAGCAAGTGGATGATGCTGAGTCAACATGCTTCTTTAAGCGGTCCATATTATTTGATCTAGATTATTGGAAGGAGTTGCCCGTACGCCACAACCTTGATGTTATGCACATCGAGAAAAACGTATGCGAAATACTTATTGCCTTGATGTTGAACACAAAGGGAAAAAGCAAGGATGATGCTAATGCACGAAGGGACTTGAAGCGATTGGGAATTAAGAAGCGTTTATGGCTGAAAAATATCAACGGTAAGGTGATCCAAAAACGAGGTCCTTTCTTGTTGCAAAAAGAAGAGAAAAAACTTTTCATTCAGACTTTGCGTGAGTTGCGTGTTCCGGTCGGTTTTAGTGGAAATTGGAAGAACATTGTAAAGGAAGATAACATGGATTTGAAGGGAATGAAGTCTCATGATTACCATGTGTTGATGCAACATCTGCTTCCAATTTTGATCCAGCATGCATTCATGGATAGCAAGCCCATCCGCAATATAATTAGAAGCTTATGTACCTTCTTCAACGCCCTTTGCTCACGAACCATTGATATTGAAATGTTATTGATTCTCGAGAAGGGCATGGCTAAGACGTTATGTGAGCTTGAAATTACATGCCCTCCTTCTATTTTTGTTGTGATGATGCATCTACCAATCCACTTGGCTTACGAGGCTCGCGTATGTGGTCCTGTTTACTATCGATGGATGTATCCATTTGAAAGGTATGACATGAGTTTAATGTGAAAAACTTGGACTAGACATTTGCATTTATATTTCTTAAGTTTCGTTTACTTATTCAGGTTCATGAAAACGTTTAAGGCATATGTACGCAATAAAATGCGGCCGGAAGGTTGTATAGCTGAACGGTACATACAAGAGGAGACACTTGTACACTGTAACCAATATAGAGGGAACAAGAAAACAAGCCTCTTGGAGAAACTAGAAAAGCGATTTGATGGATCAACTTCACTCATGTCGAGGTCGGAAGATTTTGTTGACGACTTCGATGGTGAAGTCGTAGGTCCAATTGGCCCGGGTCAAAATGTCGTCCTAGAAGGTATTGAGTATTAACAGGCTCGTATCTGGGTTCTGAAGAGTCAACCTACCTATGATACATGGCAAAGGTATATATTGGACTTAGCTTGTATGTATATGTCTTCTTCATTTTTTGTTCAATAACATTGTAATAACAATCCTAAAAAAAGGTCACGTCTATAACATCATTCTTCGTGCAGGAAGTATGCCAATTTCTTGCAGCAACGCAAGGTAGTTGCAGGGAAGAGGACCAAGGTGGCGAGTAATGATGAGTTTATACCTTGGTTGAAGAAGCAGTTAGAGTTAGATGAATCAACTAATGAAGACTTTAAAGACATAGTCAGGGGACCAACTCATTTTTCTATACAGTACAATAAGTATTGTATTAATGGTTTCCTATTCGTTAGTAAGGACTACGAGGAAAATAAAACGAACCAGAATAGTGGGGTTAGCACAGAGAGTATGACCACCTTTCGATCTAGTTCTAAGGACAGGAACCCAGTGGATGAATCTATACCTTACTATGGAGTCATCCGAAAAATAATCCAAATGGAGTACCGACATGGGTACAAGCCGATTCTATTCAAGTGTGATTGGGTGAAGGTGACGCAACGAGGTGTTTCTTTTGACGTTGAAGGAAATCTTACCATGTTGAATTTGTCTAATCTTCTTAGTTCAGACAAATTGAGTGATGAGCCATTCATTCTTGCAGAGCATGCCGTGCAGGTTTTCTATTCTAGAGATCCAAAATATCCCGATTGGCATGTGGTCTTGGAGGTTCCAAGAAAGATTTTTGTCGAAGATGAGCCATGCCTTTTATCAGAACAACGGGTTGTAACTCTTGACGAAGTAGGACCTGATCTAACCGAAGTAGAGATTGGTGATGAGTTATTATACGATGACCCTGAAGACATCCATGTAGTTGTTGAAAAAAAGAAGAAAAGAAAGCGAGCTAGAAGATGAACCTCATGTATTCTACTCTTGTGCATGTATTTAAATGATTTTTGTGTTTTGTCTATTATTGCACTCCATGTAGATGTTGGATCCTTTAAATGATTTTTGTGTTTTGTCTATTATTGCACTCCATGTAGATGTTGGATCCTTTAAATGAGTTTTGTGTTTTGTCTATTATTGCACTCCATGTAGATGATGGATCCTTGTTATATATTAAAATATGCATTTCATTTTTTAATGTTATGTATACATTATAAGTCAGATATGAGTTGTACTGAAGTCTTATTTGCATTTCACTTCATTCTATGTCATTCACTTTTAATTTCTTACGCCTTAGCAGCAGATAAGAGTCTTACATGGATGTGGAGGAAGAGGCATTGGGCACAGAGCCGCTCGCGGATGTAGCCCATGACGAGTTGCCTGGGGTTGTAGCCCCAGAAGATGCTAGAGGTAATAAGATACCTCTCCTTGATTATGTTAAACTAAAGTTTCTTTTACTTTGACCATGTATATTAATATTTAATATTGCTTGGGGTTGTACCTATTCTTCTTTTGATGTAGAGGGGTCGTTGTCTACATCTTCTAAGAAGAGAGGACCCGCGCGAGGTAAGGAATTAATTGAGGGATCGAAGAAGAAGTTCATAACAACTAATGAACATGGGCAACCAAATGCATTGGATTATAATCTAGTTGATTTCTCAACATCCCTCGGTGTCCTCACACGAACAAATATCCCGATCACCTACACCAACATCCGCGATGTGCCTTGTGAGCACATTCAGATGGTCATTAATGGCTTAGGGAGAAATTATGAGTTTGAACATGAGAGTGTGTGGTTAGATTATGTTCTGAACCGCATGAAGGCATGTTGGAGGAATTACAAGAGTTATTTATATACAAAGTTTATCAAGGGTAAGGATCCGGCAGTTGTGAAACAAGATCCTGCCCCTGCTGGTGTGCCTATTGAGGACTAGATTACTTTTGTGGATCAACGTAATAGCCAAGATTTCCTGGAGTTAAGTGCAAGGAATGCATCCAATCGGGCCAAGCAAGTTGGCCCTTCTACACTTGGGCGGCGTAGCTTGGCTGTCACACGCCATCAGATGGTATATGTCTTAAAATATACATCGTATTATTTATTTCAAATTCTAACAAGCATTCCTTCATTCCATTAATGATGCATATTGATATTGATGTAACATGGAAAAGGCACTTGAGAAGAATCTCACCTCTGATGCCGAGATCAGTAGGTCTGATATGTACATTCGAGCACATACAACAAAGGAAAACAAATTCCAGTTTCCTGAAGTCTTAGTAAGTGCACCCCTCGTACCTCCTGACTTCTTTAGGATGACATATGGAATATAAATGTGAGTTTGAGTTGTAATGGTTTCTTTTGGATTTTGTCATCGGAAAAAATAAAGGAGGCTCAGAGTAGTAATCCTGGATCTTTGATGACTGGTATAGATGATGCCCTTACACAGGTATGCTTGAACATCAAATACTTGAGGTACAGGTAGTTATGCCTTTTTTGATAAATTAATTTTCATTTCTATCTACAGTCAATTGGTAGTGACAGTAGAGGGCGCATGCGGGGTATAGGTGGAACTGTATCCAAGACTGCATTGAAGAAAACAATCCCAGTATTAAAAAAGCTAAACACGGTGACACAAGAGCGAGATAATTTGGCACATAAATTAGAGGATATCGATAAAACCCTGTCACAACTCCAACAGACTGTTAAAACCATGGCAGAAAGTCAAGGGCAACCTGTTGTTGTCCCTACTCCAACAACGTTTCCATTTAAATCTAGTCAGGCCTCTTCGGTATGTACATGTTTCCCTAATACTAGTTTGAGCTTATTTTACACTATAAATTAAGATGTGTACTGATGACATGCATTTTGTATAGCCTGATTCGCTACATTTGGGCAAGAGATGCGATCTCTGCGATTGGAAGAAACGGGTACAGGCTCGTGGTGAGGTGCATATGGTTGATCCTACCGCATTAGTCCATGGATCTGAGCTAGGTGAGGGAAATTATAGCGTTATATTGACCGAGATTATTGTCGGGCATGCAGAGTTGTGGAAGAAAGATGGTTATCATCATATACTTGGAGAGGTCGGCGTGGGAGGATTTGTCGTTTGGCCTCGACAATTTATTACAGTCTATCCGTAATATTTATGAATAGACTTTGTACTTATTCACACTTATCAAACAATCCCATGTATTGTTCGGTTTTTTTTTTTTTGGTTGACCTTCAACCCAATTTCTTTTATTGTGCTTTTTTTTTATCTAAGCAATGGGTGAATGGTATTTCGATGATTTCTGGCAAGATGAGGTACATTTATCTTCAAGGATGTATGCGTGTGACTAGCTTGGTACATGATCTTTTGCGTGTTTGGGTCTCAAACTTGATTTCCTTGTGTGTTTTTTTATTATTTTGTTATAACATGAAAATGCACTCTTGATGATTTCTTGTAAGATAAAATATATTGATTATTATTGATCATGTATGTAGGTGAGATCGATGGATGGATTCTCTCTCTCTCTCTCTCTCTCTCTCTCTCTCTCTCTCTATAGTATATAACCATATTGATTGATGTGTTGAAAAGCATTTTGATTTATGGGTTTTGGTTTTTCTAATGCTTAGTATTTCATATGCCGTGCAGTTTCAAATCCATTTCCTCTGTGGTGGACCTAGATAGAAAGCTTGGATGAACTGTAAGTCTTCAAAACCTTGAACTTGGTTAGATATCTTTTATTTTTATAAATTTTGTTAATAGTTAGTTGAATTAGAAGATGTGTGGATGTAGGCAGCTATCTCGTTGCCCAATGGTTTTAGATGGTGAATGAATGTTGCAATTGAGCATGGAAAATAATCAACGAATTACATATATATATATATATATATATATATATATATACATATTATGGAGGAGGATACCTTGGTTTTTATGGGGACTTGATATTCTTGTAGCCTATGTATGGTGCCCCAGTATTTCTTGTATGTTACTAGTATATAGTAGATATATTACTAGGTTATTATATATATATATATATTTATGTTATTGAAGGAGGATGTTGGTTTTAGGGGGACATGATATTCTTGTAGCTTATGTATAGTGCCCCGATATTGCTTGTATGTTACTAGTATATAGTAAATATTATTAGGTTATTTAGTTTATATATACTTGTCAACTACAATGACCATAGGTTTTGAACTATTTCTGCCCACTGTGCGTTAAAGATGTTGGTTTGCTTGAATGATGAACTTGTTGAATTCTATTCCTGTTTAGCCGAACTTGAACATAATTGGATAATCGTTTTCAAGTTTTGTTGGTTAAATGCATGTCTTTATGTTTTTATAATTCACCCTGTGCAGTACCATCAAGTTCTGGTCATGTCCTTATCGCGGTCTGTAGCCAAAGTATGCTCGAGCCTTAGGGAGTTGTTGCAGTTGGACTTATATAACCTATCTTCTTCAGGTCGAGGGAGTGTCCTATTTTGTTTTCTGATGGATGTAATGAACTACAATGACCTAATCTTATCAAGATGATAAGTATGTAACTTGGCCTCAGTTGAGTTCTATTATGAAATGAACAAATTTAGCATAGAGCTCGACTGATAGGTTTCTGCCTGCATGGTGTAGGTCTTCTGTTAGTGATTTCTGACCATAGGATTTGAACTTATTAACAGAAGATCTCCACCATGCAGGCATAAATATATTAGATGGGTTGTACGCTAAAGATGTACATTTCTTCAATGGAGCTCAACTAAAAATCAAGTTACCTATGATAAACTACAACAACATGATCTTATCACGATGATAAGTATGTAGGCAGCTCTCTCGTTTGTTACAGAGAGTCCGGTCTAAAAAAAAAGAAAATTCAATTTGACTTCATGGTTCAGAATCAATTTGACTTCATGGTCCCTTCAAAAAATGGTGAAGATGCTCTTTGTTGATGCCTTGAATTAGAATATGTTGGTGTACAACTGTAGCAGGTACAACTGTAGTAGATCCATTTATGCCTTGAATTAGAATATGTTGGAGTCTAGGCATGCACATTCATTAGCACGTCCCAGCATGTCTTGCATAGGTGACATGAGCTGAGGTTGCTCATTGGTCTGGTGTAAGTCTAGAGCTAAAAATCAGGCTGTTCTACTCACTGGATGATTCACTTCTAACATGTGTGAGGTAGGTGAGTAGAAGACTTGCTATCTAGGTTGGTATGCTTGAGGGATGAAATTCATCTTTTTCGTAGCTCACTCATGTATGACTGGTGAAACTCATTCCTAGCTCCACATGCTTGAGAGAAGGTGAGAGAGGGAGAGTTCTTCCTTGACTCATGTGACCAGGGAGAGGTCTTCCTTCTGCAAACTTCACATGTGTGGGAGGATGGGTGCTTCCTTTCTTGCACATGTGATGGAGAGTTGCACTTCATGTGTTGTTGGCCACACTAGTTAAGAGAGGAGCCTCTTGCTAGACTTGCTTGCACATGAGGGAGAGGATGCCCACCAATGCAACGGCTGCACACATGCATGAGGAAGGAAATGTCTTCCTTAACTGGAACGTGTGGTGCTTGCTATGCTGTAGAACACATGAGAGAGATGTCTCTCTATTGATTGCAGTTGCTGGTGAGCTGCTTCATTGGAGGATGTTCAGTCCATGGCTGTTTTAGAGATTAACGGCTGGAAGACGATGCAGTGAGAGGTAGCTGTGATGGATGGCTGGAGAACTCCTTCAGTAACCACTCTCTTTTTAAGTTCCTTTCCGATTGCATGGCTGTAAAGTAAACACTTTTGTGAGAGATGACGAGTTTGTCTCTCAGTGTTCGCTCGCCTCAAGTGTAAGGCTGCAATGTAGTAATAAATCTCGGTAAGACCGAGGTCGATCCACAGGGAAAGAAGTAAACAATTCCAAGTACTCTAATAACTAGAATCTAAGAAGTTTAAGGAAGTTATTTTTCACATGAAATAGGAAAATCTGAAAATAAGAAGAACTAGAGCATCAAGGATCCACTTGTAGTAGTCCATTGCCAATCCATTCATCCAAGTACAACACAATTAGAATCAAAGTCCTATCTCTCATCTAATTGGAAGATATAACATTCAAGCACAAATAATCCCACTTAAATCTGAAAATTAGATTTCTAGTTCTAATGAAGCACATAGAACTTGAACTTGTAGCCTTCGGAGTAACAGCCATGCCTATGGACTATGGCATGCTCAAGGGTTACTACAATTCTAATTCAAACAACCCAATCATGGTAATCTTAGAGAATTGCAAGGAACTCATGTCCGGAGCACACAAACTCTCACAAAACTTCTAAAAAACCAAACTTTATTCAAACTAGAACTTCAAAATCCAAAATTAAGAAAAGGGTACTTGAAATAAAAGAATTAAAGCATTGGAACCAACTACAAATTTCACCTCTAGCTCTAGCTAAGAGGTTAGCTAAGGAAAAGCATATTAAAACTAGAACTAGAACTAAGAAAAGGAAGAAAAACTAGCTGGAGGAGGCTAGGTAGCCTCCTATGACTTGAACTCCTTGCTTCCCACGTCCTTGGTTCATTTGGAATAGAAGAGAGCACCTCCTTTTATAGTGCAGCAATAGTATAGCAACATAGCAGAATTTGTTTCGCTTGGTACGGCTTAACCAATGGTCGGATTGCCTTCAAATTTGGTTTGTGGCTTCCTTGTAATGTGATCTTCCAAATAGATGATTTAGATTTCCAAGATTATTCTCTGAATGGGCCCACCAATCACATCACCGACCGCCTCTCAAAATCGCGCACTTTGGGTACCTTCAGAACCAGTCATCTTGCTTTCAATGCCCCGGAGTGTACAGAGGTCGGATTGATCTCAAATTTTGAACATTGGTAGAAAACTTCCTCCTCTACATGATGGATGGATTAGATTGTCCAAAACAACCCCAAAATGTAGTCCGAAAATTAGAACACTTAGGGCTTTTATAAACTCTGCGCAGTTGGATCTTTCTGGATGGTCCATCTTTCTTCAACCGGTACGATCAAACCACACATCCTTTTGATCTGAAACTTTTGTGGTTATTCATATATGGATGTGTTCTAAAAGATGGTCAAAGTAGATTCTTCATATCATCAATGATGAGTCCTCTGGACCGGCCCAGAGTTGAACAGCGAAATCTGGAACTTTCTGGACAGTTCGTATTGTTTTGGCCACCACGGTCAATCCGTAGCTCCGATCGACACGAAACCACTTGGGTTAGTTCGGCGTCGAGCTCCTATTCGACATGGATGTGTTGGATTTCCAAATATCATCAAGATGGCTTCAGAAAACTGGTCCGAAAAATCAGGTGCGGGAGTACATTGCTGTTTTAGAATCTGGAATCTGAAACTTGCATGGCCGACCGGTCACGACCGGTCGGACAGGGCTGGCCGACCGGTCATGACCGGTCAGGCCCTCTTTGGCATTACTCCAGCAAGCATGGCCAACCGGTCAAGACCGGTCGGTCTCTTTTTCTTCTTATTTTCTTCCATTCTTTCTTCTATTTTCTTCTTTCCTTGCTTCCTTCTTTCTTTGGTCCACCTTGGGCCTTCATCAAAGGCTCCAAATGGCCCCTTTTTGGTCTCTAATTGAGTAAAGTCCGCTCTCATTCCTATAATCACAAAACATGTGTTAGATGGGCCTTTAAATCATGAAAATCATGCAAACCATGTCATGTAATGGGCAATGCAATGTATAAATTGGAGGTTCAACACACCCCCCAACCAGCTTTTTGCTAGTCCCGAGCAAAACATGCGTGAAACAATTTCAAACCTCCAAACCCAACTCTCCCTCAGAACCCATGATTCTATCCATTCCAAGGTGTATAAGTATAAAATTTGGAAAAATTAGGTGATAGAAGCTGAAATCTTGGACTCTCAAAACATAATAAGTGTCTACATGAAATTTCCACTGATTGATTGATAAATAGAAGAACTCGAACAAATTCAACCTAGTGTGCATAGTGAAAGTTCATCTCATGAGTTTCTGGGATCATCTTCTTCATAGATTAAGTAAACCAAGGATTTTAAGGTGCACAGAGCAACAACAAGCCTATGACAGGAATTTGCCTTACCGTCCTTCCGACGGCTTTCACACTACGTCCCATTTCCGGCTTTGGTTACGGTTCGACCATCCCCCGGTTGGTAATAGGTAGCCCTTTTCGAAATTTTCCACCATTTTTCTTTCCTTCCCGATTTCATCCTTTCTTTCCTTTTTCTTTTAACTTAGATAGGATTTTTAGAAATCCATATCTTTCATTATTTTCCCATGGACAAGGATGGACAAAATACCCCGGCTTGGCTGCTCAACACCTCTAAACCAAAGTCTAGCTAATCCACAAATCACATAAACCTGTCACTCATGAAAATCGTGTAATGTGAACTTGGTGTGAAGGTGTTCAAATTTTCTATCAATCACAACAATAGGGGAACTAACATATAAAACCATTATGTTGGGAGAATTCAAGACTTACAACATCACACACTTCGTATCTCCTCTTCTTATACTCATATCATCTCGAATGCATGGAAATATGGTTTTCCAAAAGAGTTTTGAAATTTTAGAAAATTCGAAAAAAATTTGCTCATGTGAGGCTCGAAATGTTGCAACATGCTAGATGAGGAATCTCATCTCACCCCCCAACCAAATCTTGCATTGTCCTCAATGTAAAAAGATATGCAATTAGCATGAACATGAGAGCAATGGTAAAATATGAGTGAGAACAATAGTACCTGAGATAGCAAGTTGATCAATTCTAGCATCTTCCATTGTCTCGATGAGACTTATTCAATCCTAATTGCAGAAAAATAAATCCTAACCTACCTACCTACCTTTGATTAGTCCGATCAACTACATGATCAAAGTTGAGCAGGATCTTCATGAATTTCAATAAATTTCTCATGAGGACCATCCAAAGTCCTGCTTGACAGTAGACATGGGTGCTTCTTATCATTGAAGTCCAATCGTATTGTGCACCACATGCATAAAAGGAGGAGATAAGAGCAGCAAAAAGATATCTCCTCAAATTCTGATTTGGGTTATGATTGATTAAAAATGGGTCCTCCCAATCAGAATTTTCAATGGGCTGAAGGACCCATGATGGTGGAGAGACACTCATCAAGTTTTTATTAGTTAAAGTTGTCTCTTCTACAATTTCAGAATTGTACGGTGCTTCCACAAACAATGGTAAAGAGTGTAAATCAGTGGAAAGGTGTTCTTCAGGCACCGGCACCGTGTCTAACAAAATGTCCAACTCCTTAATCATCTCATCATCAAGATCATAAGATTGGGCCAAGCATTCCTCTAGGAAATCGAGATAGTCGGATGAAGGGTCCTCATCCTCCCTTAATGATTGAAGAAATTCTGTTTCAATGGTAAGGAATTCCTCCTCTATAGAGAGGAGGTCTTCCAAAGAGAATTCTTCAGATTCAGTGGTAAGCACATCATCTAACATTGGTTGATCTTTGAAAATTTCAGATTGTGCCACCTCATCATCCAAAGGAATAGAATTTTCAATCAAAGGGAGGTCTACCACACTAGAATTTGGCATGTGTTGTTGGTGGAAGGACTCAAAAAGATCGACTTCGGCCATCTCTCTAGCATGCATATCCTCTAGAGACTCATAATCATTATGCCCTTGGGAAAAAGAAACCATAGGTTCATAACCATTCACCACACCCTCATTGTAGGCAACCCCACTACCACTTTCAAATTTTATGGATTCCTCGGGTTCGTCAACCGTCATTGAAATCTCTTCATCATTAAGTTCAAAGCATCCAAAAGAGATAGTGGACTCACCATAATTGATGATGACATTGGGATCATCGAAATCAATCTCCTTTAAAAGTCTATCCATTAAATCCGAAGAAGGTGGGACTTGGATAGCCTCATCCTCCTCATTGTTGGGGATTGATTCGGTTTTCCCAATGTTGGGTTTAATATTTTGAGATGGCGAGAGGTTTTGTATGTATTGCTCAGTTGTTTTCATAAACTCTCGCAGCACATCCTCAAGAGTTTGTGTCGATTGCGGCTCATGAGAAAGAAACTCTTGAGGATAGTTGTTGGCATCCATGGTTGGCTCATCTTCCAAGTTGAAATTTTGATGCTCCCACCAATTTGGATTATGCATGTCATATGTTGGGCTTTTAGATGGTTGTTGACATGTGTAGCCATACAAGTGATCATACATTGTCCTAACCGGTGGAACATTATTCATCTCTTTCCAATACTCTCCCATTATCTTACGTTGTGCCTCAATATGTGTATTGTTTTCATTAATGTAATCACGCATCGTCTTACGTGGGGAGGTAGTGGAGGTTGATTGAATCTCAGAAAAATACTTATGCTTATAATGGTTCCAATCATAATGATTTTGGGTCTCAAAATCCGACGTCTCATCCTCCAAAAGGTACTTGTACGCACCATTCGTCCAATCATACATGATGAAATTTTAAAGAATTGGGAACTACCCTAATCTAGAAAAAAGAACAAAAAGAAGGGAGATGGGGAGATGTTACCCAATAGAGTGAGATCTATGTCATCAACAATGTCCTACAAAATCAAAAAAAAAATTGTTAGTAATCTGAAAAAAAAAAAAGAAAATCTACTTCTATAAAAACTGAAAATCCTACCTAACTAAGATTACTCTATAGCTACTAGAACAATTAAAACCGTTTAACTTTTTCCCCGGCAGCGGCGCCAAAAACTTGTTCGCTCGCCTCAAGTGTAAGGCTGCAATGTAGTAATAAATCTCGGTAAGACCGAGGTCGATCCACAGGGAAAGAAGTAAACAATTCCAAGTACTCTAATAACTAGAATCTAAGAAGTTTAAGGAAGTTATTTTTCACATGAAATAGGAAAATCTGAAAATAAGAAGAACTAGAGCATCAAGGATCCACTTGTAGTAGTCCATTGCCAATCCATTCATCCAAGTACAACACAATTAGAATCAAAGTCCTATCTCTCATCTAATTGGAAGATATAACATTCAAGCACAAATAATCCCACTTAAATCTGAAAATTAGATTTCTAGTTCTAATGAAGCACATAGAACTTGAACTTGTAGCCTTCGGAGTAACAGCCATGCCTATGGACTATGGCATGCTCAAGGGTTACTACAATTCTAATTCAAACAACCCAATCATGGTAATCTTAGAGAATTGCAAGGAACTCATGTCCGGAGCACACAAACTCTCACAAAACTTCTAAAAAACCAAACTTTATTCAAACTAGAACTTCAAAATCCAAAATTAAGAAAAGGGTACTTGAAATAAAAGAATTAAAGCATTGGAACCAACTACAAATTTCACCTCTAGCTCTAGCTAAGAGGTTAGCTAAGGAAAAGCATATTAAAACTAGAACTAGAACTAAGAAAAGGAAGAAAAACTAGCTGGAGGAGGCTAGGTAGCCTCCTATGACTTGAACTCCTTGCTTCCCACGTCCTTGGTTCATTTGGAATAGAAGAGAGCACCTCCTTTTATAGTGCAGCAATAGTATAGCAACATAGCAGAATTTGTTTCGCTTGGTACGGCTTAACCAATGGTCGGATTGCCTTCAAATTTGGTTTGTGGCTTCCTTGTAATGTGATCTTCCAAATAGATGATTTAGATTTCCAAGATTATTCTCTGAATGGGCCCACCAATCACATCACCGACCGCCTCTCAAAATCGCGCACTTTGGGTACCTTCAGAACCAGTCATCTTGCTTTCAATGCCCCGGAGTGTACAGAGGTCGGATTGATCTCAAATTTTGAACATTGGTAGAAAACTTCCTCCTCTACATGATGGATGGATTAGATTGTCCAACACAACCCCAAAATGTAGTCCGAAAATTAGAACACTTAGGGCTTTTATAAACTCTGCGCAGTTGGATCTTTCTGGATGGTCCATCTTTCTTCAACCGGTACGATCAAACCACACATCCTTTTGATCTGAAACTTTTGTGGTTATTCATATATGGATGTGTTCTAAAATATGGTCAAAGTAGATTCTTCATATCATCAATGATGAGTCCTCTGGACCGGCCCAGAGTTGAACAGCGAAATCTGGAACTTTCTGGACAGTTCGTATTGTTTTGGCCACCACGGTCAATCCGTAGCTCCGATCGACACGAAACCACTTGGGTTAGTTCGGCGTCGAGCTCCTCTTCGACATGGATGTGTTGGATTTCCAAATATCATCAATATGGCTTCAGAAAACTGGTCCGAAAAATCAGGTGCGGGAGTACATTGCTGTTTTAGAATCTGGAATCTGAAACTTGCATGGCCGACCGGTCACGACCGGTCGGACAGGGCTGGCCGACCGGTCATGACCGGTCAGGCCCTCTTTGGCATTACTCCAGCAAGCATGGCCGACCGGTCAAGACCGGTCGGGCTTCCTTGGCCGACCGGTCAAGACCGGTCGGTCTCTTTTTCTTCTTATTTTCTTCCATTCTTTCTTCTATTTTCTTCTTTCTTTGCTTCCTTCTTTCTTTGGTCCACCTTGGGCCTTCATCAAAGGCTCCAAATGGCCCCTTTTTGGTCTCTAATTGAGTAAAGTCCGCTCTCATTCCTATAATCACAAAACATGTGTTAGATGGGCCTTTAAATCATGAAAATCATGCAAACCATGTCATGTAATGGGCAATGCAATGTATAAATTGGAGGTTCAACACTCAGCCAACGGTTTTTCGACTTCTTTTGCAACTTTTGTAATGCAAAAGTCCCCCGTCATAGACAAGGTCCCAGTATGTACTGACAAGAGCTGCAATTTCTGAAGTGATTGCAGGCAGTACCCTCCAACCCATTCCGTTTTCCACATCATAAGCAGTCCTCATGATGACTGCAACAATTGTCGCAGAGTATTACATGGATCCGTTGTATAGTTGCATTACATGCATCTTTCTCTTCAAATGTGCCCCTGACACACTGCAATGCCACCAAGACAATCAACATAACTAAATGAGAGCTAACAATTTGGGCAGTTAAAACATTTTGGACGTTGGATGTCTTGATTCTGTTTTTGTAATATTGAAATATTCATGATCAATGAAAGTGCATGCATAGTACCCAAACATTTCATTCGACAGCTTCTCTAGTGTTCTTAACGATTCTATATCTAATTCGGACCCAAACAAGTATAGCTCGGTGAGGTTAGGTGGGAGTACATGCGGCTCCGACAAATTCTCCAATATTCTTATCAAATATGTCCTATATAAATGAAGATGATTTGAGAAGGAATCAAAAGCTAGAATCGACCCTTCATTACCTGCTCTTAGCCACAATGATCTAAGGTGGACCAATTTACAAGGGGAAGGGAATAATGCCATTTTGAGATCTCCTATTATGCAATAGGAGAATATTGCATTTTCTGGGTTGTACCAGAATCTGAAACATGGCCGATTTAGTATTGGGTTGTACCAGAAACTTGTCTAAGTTCAAGAACATTTTCTGGGTTTGGGGTGTCTTCTAATGAAGAGGGCTTGAGATGGTGGCACTATGATGGCTGATCTATTGGGGTCATCTGTTTCCATTGCAGAGGATGCCCATACATGACATACCTGTTGACAGTGAGTTTGCTGTTAGAGACTAGGTTGGAGAAAGTGACTCACAAATAGAGGAACATGAGTGCTGTCATCCCATCTTTGGTGTGAAAGATGATTTAGGTTTGGCTACTAGTTTCTAGATTCTTTGAGGACTTCAATGGAGATTAACTGATCAAAGTGGATTGAAACAAAGATAATGTCAGTTACTAGAAATTTCCATGAAGTCATCGGTCAACTCCTGTGTTGGTGCCATTCCGGTTGCTGTCTAAAGTTAGATAGTTTCAAAAACTCAAAGAGTTGCAATCCTTGGTATAAGAACATCAATAATCAACTGAACAAAAAAAAAAAAAGATAAGAAAAAAAGCAAGCATGAAAGATCTTGTTCTGGTCAAAAGAAGTGGCTGCAACATAAAAGCATGCTTCAGAAACCAAGTGAATTCTCAATTAACTAGCCCCATTTGCAGAGAGAACCGATCAGATCAGCATGTAGAATGTCCTGTCTTATTCGATAGGATTCCTTGATCACCATCACCTTGTGGCTTCTTTTCTACTAGTCTAAATTGTAAAGGATTGTGATTGTGAATCGCAGAAACTTCAAGTAAATACAACTGATGACATTCCTCTGTTCATCACTTGTATATAACTCAGGAACCTTGTGACATTTTCCCCTATTGTTCTATTAAAAGTGAACCACATGAGTCATCCTATCCTCCATACAGTAATTTACCATTTGGGGTCATAAAACCTATTTCATAATCTCCTGAATCTATAAGACAATAGTGGCCTGATTGAAACATTGAAGCTGACAGTAAAATTTGAACACAACCATTGAATCTGTGTAACCTTCTTTTAAAAATTTCGCGTCAATGGTAGACCTGGCTTTTTTTTTCTTTTATCATTATTATTACTTTTCCAGCGTTAATTCCGTGTGTAAGGAGTCTTTAATGAACTATCATTTCATCTCTCACCCTGTCCCTATGTTATTATAACAGTGGGGCCCCTTTATTTTGGTGGACCAGTTCATTGTTCTTCTACGGGACCAATTCTATAGAGGAAGAAGTACCTTCCATTTGAGACAATTCGTGGGTCCTATGTGGGTCCTACAGAGATATTTCCGTTAGACAGATAAAAAAAAACTCAGGTGGGCCACACGACAGGAAACAACAGGGATTGAATGCAAACCATTGGAAACTTTTGGACCAAAATGATATTTGTGCCTACAGATTATCTACTTTTAAATAATTTTATGAACGGTTTGAAAGGCATAGGAGCATCAAGGTCAGCTCTAGGAAGGGTTTAACGGTGAATATTATTGTTTCCTATGTGTGCATGGCTCACATCTGCCTGATTTTCAAGTCCTACTTTAGAATTAATGGACAAAATGGATTTCTTTTGGGCATCTCTGTGGGTCCCAGATTGTTTCAAACCACAGGAACTTCCCGTGGGCGGGGACCCTTGGAAGTCAGGGATGCCTAATGGACAAATGAATAGTTTAAACTATAGCATCCAGTTTAGTACAAGACAAAGTAGGAGAAAAAAGAAGAAGAAAATAATCCATTAATCTGTCTCGCTGACTCTCAATTTGTTTTCTAATCCATTGAAAACGTCAGTCAGAAGTACTAATTCCAAGCTCCAGGGCAAACACCAGCACGCGTTTCCCTTGGTCACATTAGATGGCCAAATTGATAAAACAAGACACGCATCCTCCTTCACCATCCCTTCGTATCCAGCACGTACGTACCGTCAATATCTTCTTATCTATGTAGATGCTCTTATCTGATTTATATGAAGAATACCATCTTCAACTAAGAGACTCTGCCCATATTGACACATTCAACTGCACACATATAAAATGGGAAGAATGATGTCCGCGTTTGAAACCTTCCTAAGGCCCATAGTGATGTTTCTTTGTCATCCAACCTGTTCATAAGGTCAAACGGACATGGATGAAGGTAAAACACAAATATTAACTTGATCCAAAGCTTTTGTGGCTCCCGAGAAGTTTTCAATGATAGGTGTTCAATTCAAACTATTTCCTGGGGTGTGGTCCACTTGATATTTGGATATGATTCAATTTTTGGCTCATGCGCTGAAATGATCGTAAAACAGATGGATGGCGTGGATAAAACACATAAATCATGATGGCCCCACAGAGTTTACTCAGTATAAACTGTTGGCCTTGGCCTTAAGTAGAGATGAGAGACTTGCTGATTTTTTCCTTTTATTCTGTCAGTTAATGAGCTAAGATAGTCCACTGTGATTTTTGGATTATGGGATCTTCATTATAGAAGATACAGTGAAAGGTTTGGATCTCATCCATGCCTACCACATGAGTAGAGATGACATATTAGAATCTGAACCGTGTTGATAACGATCTCATCCATGCCTACCACATGAGTAGAGATGACATATTAGAATCTGAACCGTGTTGACAACGATCTCATCCATGCCTACCACATCCGGATTGCACCTTGGCATGAGTATTTAGGTCAAGGTCAGGCCCATTTACACTGGAAAAGCTGCAGTGGCCACATGACTGATGCAAACACAACTTGCCCAGCCAATGTGCATGTGTGGGACCCTAGAGGACTTTGAAACAGGAGTCGATACCCAGACCTGAGTGTTTAAACGATGTTATCTTCACTCAGTCTACCACTTGAGCTGTAGATCAGGGTGTGCCTGGATGGATTATTGTCTAGGCCAGGAACGACCTATGAAATAGTATGGAGATCACCACCTATGAAACAGATTTTTTTGGGATGAGCAATATTTGGAACAGATTTTTTTTGGGATGAGCAATATTTGGAACAGATTTTGGGACAGATTTGGAACAGATTTTGGGACATGAAATCACTGTGCGATCGGAATGTGGTCATCATCATCCATTTTTTCTTCCTTTTTCACTTCAGGTTCTTGCTTAACTTTCGCAACTGAAGAGGATGATCGATTATCTAAGGGAACTGACTTTTTCATTCGCTGTGCAATCGGAATGTGGTCATCATCATCCATTCTTTCTTCCTTTTTCACTTCAGGGTCTTGCTTAACTTTCGCAACAGAAGAGGAACTAGAAATTTTTAGCTTTTTAATAGAAGAAGACGGGGGTGAAGTATTGACTTCACTTGCTAGCCTCTTGTTCAAACCTGTGCTGGACTTCAAATACTGTTCATTATTTGAAATTGAATCCCTCTTGTTGTAACCATTTTGCTGAAACTTAGCAGACAAAGGTTTCTCATCATCTACGGCATGTGAGGTTTTAGTAGATGCACCAAAACCGGACTTTGATAACTTAGAAGATAGGGGTTTCTCATCTCCTGAATCATCAGCAGATTTCTTAATGCTGATTTTTGTCTTTCTTGGAATGGATGAACTAGGAATAGATGAATTGTGATCCCTTGAAACATGGGAGCCGATTGCTTTTTTGACCTGCTACAGGCATTCGAGAGCTCAATGGTACATTATCATCAGAATCTTCATCAGGATCAACAGCAGATTTAACAGCAGACTTATCCAGAGGCTTCTTTTCCTTATTATAAGCTGCTGAGTCCCGTACTGATGAATGTTTGGGCCGATCAGGTACTGAAGCTTTTGAATTAGCAACAGTAGACCTTTCTGCTGATACCTTCGCAGGTAAAACCACCTTAGTTTTTAGTGAATTGGAGTTTGGACGATCAGAAGCACGTGCATCAGAAACAGGCCTTCCTGAAGATCCATCATGCCTTTGAGATGATCTTATCTCACGCATTTACTTTTTCTGTGGACCATCTTACAAAACCTCTATTACGGCTATCAATGATCCCAGTCCTAGCCTAGCGAAATAAAAAATTTGAATAGGCTTGGCTTGTATAGCTCAAAATTATGTAAAATGATATGTAGGTTTTTAAATGATTTTTGCTTTAAAATACCCTACAAATCGCCATAAAAGCAGCAAATTTGAAAATCTAGCGATTTTATCAGGTAACTGTCACTTGATTAATTTTCAGCAAAAACATCACGAGCTCACTGATATTTGTTATAACGGGACTTAAACGACATCAGTAGTGGAACCACTGTTTCTTTTCAATGGATTTCATCCAGAAAAATAGGGATTCACAACCATACCTGATGGATATATTGTCAGGGATAGGTTTTGATTCATGTGTCTTACAGGGTACATTTGGGCCATGTTGGGTGATCCAATTTGTTAATTCACAGCTGATGAAGGATGCCTCAAAAATCATAAAAATCCTAAATTTATTCAACAGATAACGCAGAAGGCTAAAAAAAATAAGGCTTAGGGAGACCTCATATTTGAAAGAAAACAGTCAAATGATTCGAGGGTTGAAGCATTTCAATTTGGGAGTTCTTTTCTTTTCTTTTTTCTTTTCTAAGATCCTTCCATCCAGAGGCCCAACGTATAAACAGTTTTGATCAGTGAAACATAATTCCAAATACAACAGCTTTAGTTCCTACACCATTAGGGTAACTCACACTAGGTACCTCCCTAACCAGGGTCACTCCACGTCCATCAGGTACGCTGCCTCGTATTAACCAGGCAACTCGGAAATCATAGACCGTACCGTAGGAAATAGTTGGGATGAAAGGCCCACCATTAGTTTTGGGTAGGACCCAACATGGATAGTTCATTGAATATGCCTCGTCCAGATGAAAGAAATGACCCAAAAATCACAGTATTCCAAAACTCAGGGGAAGCCATACCACATGAACATAGAGCTTTTAGGTATAATTTTATGTGGTGGCCCACTAGAGTGTTGAATCAGCCTGATTTTTGGGATCATCGCCAAACAAAGGGGCTGTGTGCCTGATAGACGGTGTGGATTTCGTGCACATAAAGTAATTTCCCCCACACTAGAGAAACTAACCCTGGTAGTTACCGAAGGAGGCATGCAAGTGTTTTCCATAACAATTCACCGGGTGTTATTGTAGCAAGCATCTTAAACAAACGTCTCTGTCATTTTCACTTGATAAAACTAAAATGTCTGAAATTTGGTTCATTTGTGTAATGAATAAGGAGGAGGACCTTTATCTCACGCATTTACTTTTTCTCACGATATTATTGATAATGTCGCTGATACTCAGAACAATTATCCTCTCTGACATCCTCCGAGTGCTCTGTCTCATATCTGTGTTCGCACCATCACTTGCAATCAGATCCAACCCATCACTGATTATAGCATTGTCCCTGCATGTTTATGCTTTCTGATGCCCAACCTGTCTACATCACCGTTGAGACTTCAAACCCATCATGAACACATCGCTTGAACTTGACTTCCTGACCCACCATTTCGGATAGTCTTTGATTTTGACCGCATAGGTCACCATCCGGATCTGAGGCCCTGCCATCGTCGGCTGGATTTAATTCTGAGTCTGCCATCATTGGCCAACATATCTGCACCATACCAATAGCATCATCAGCTAGCAGCAAGGTATTCAGTTACGGTGGCCATAACAGCCACCATTATTGCTCTTATGATATGGGCTGTAATGACTGTTAATGTAGTCTTTTTCCCCCCCATAATGGTCATTACAATGCGTAACTGTTGTCACCATTACTGTTACATAACGCCCGTTACAGCACACCTTGGCGAGCAGTCGTCGATGTTCATCTACTCCACTGCCATCACCGTTCTTTGGGTATAGTCTGATATCTGCCTGCTCCAATTCAGTTTGATCTTGCTCTCTGATCTTCATTTCAGCTTCTCTTATATGTTTTTGGAGAGATTCATGCTTCTCTCATATGCTTTCTGGTGGGAACCGTGTTTCTCTTGTCTGATTTTTGAAAGGATTTTTGTTTCTCTCATTTGCTTTTTGGAGAGATTTTGATTCCTTCTGATTCTGAGGGTTAATGTCAGCACTGTCCACAAATACCAATCAGATCTGATGTTTGCTGTCGCCAGTAACCATCATCTGTCTGAATTTGCCGAAGGAAACGGATTCGATCACCTGAAATTCATCGGCATTTGTCTCTCTTATTGGTATTTGTTACCTGAAGTTGACCAGTCAGTGGCATTTGAATTCATATGTGATATCTTATATTTGGTTCGCATGTTCTGTTGACTGATCAGATCTCCTGTCTACATGTCAATTTCATGTCTAGGGAGCAGATCTTCAGTTCACCATTTTTCATGGTCATTCTGATCTTCACCCTCGATGTTGTGCCTTTTCGTCTATCTGATTCTGATCACTGTCTTGGATATGTTCTCGTTGCAATCAGCCCTTAGTGCAACTTGGTCACGGTGCCTTCTGCTTCCTATCTAATTGTTGTTTTGCATCTGTTATCCACTGTTGCTGCCCATCATAGCATCACTTCTCGCTGGAAGCCTACTGCTGAAGATTTTGTGTCACTGTTCTTACTTGCAATGCCTTTCAAACCAACTACTCTTTCTTAGAGCACCTTGAGTTTGAGGGGCTTGTTAGTAGAGGAGGATAGGATAAACATACAGCTGTATATATTAAATTAAGATATATGATTAAGATTTATCTTGAATGTCAGTTAAGATATTCCCCCTTGTATATATTTTAGTGTTCCCAATGTAATACCAACGAGCTATTCACACTTCACAGTGCAGTCTCTTACATGTTAACACTAATTACCATGAGTAATATGTAGATGTTAACAGGTTTTTCCTATTGGTGGATCATGTTTCTGCTAAGGGGCTGTTTGGATTGGAGTAAATGGAGGTAAATGGGGGGAATTGGGAGTAAATGGAGGTAAATGGAATTTGAAGTGTGTTTGGATGGGAGTAAATGCATGGAAATGAAATGAAATGGAAGTAAATGAGCATGTAAGTGAGCAAGTATATAGAAGCAGGTATTAAGCTTGTACAAAATAGAAAACATGGACAGTAATTTGCACATGATGCAAATGCAGAAAGAAAGGAAAAGAAAAAGGAAGTTCAATGACAATGAAAGAGCTGTTTTGGTCTTGGCATGGGGGGGACCCTGTTCTAAATAAAGGAGGATCAGGCACCTTGCTTTATTGGCAGTCTTGTGGTGGATTTGGTTAGAAAGAAACGATAAATGTTTCAGGGACAGGTGTGGCACTTTGGGCTCCACAATCTGAAGGTCTTTTCATTGCTTAGGGAGTGGGGCGCCTGACCCTTGGGGTGGGTTGTTTTTATATTTGTATTTTTCTTTTTCTTCTTTTCCCTTGTTGTGCCTTCTGGCCCTCTTGATAAAGTTATCAATTCTCCAAAAAAAAAAAAAAAAAATCGGCACAGTCCTCACCTTAGAAACCAAAGGGGGCACCAACCATGTGTGTGGGGCCCAACAAGGCAGCATGTTCCATCTAAACCGCTCACCAGATGAGCCACACTGGGACAAAGGGAGCTCCAACGCTTAAGTCAGCCATACAGCATGAACTTGGAACTTTTAAGTAGAATTTTATATTGTTCCCTATGAGGTGGTCCACCCGAATTTGACATCAGCCTAAATTTTACTCTGTACAGCGAACAAGAGGGACCACACCTAACAAACTGACTGGATGTCACACACAAAACACAAGCCCCACAGAGTTTAGCTGTTGTGCCATGACTTCTGAAAAGGTGGTGTGGCATGATTTCTAAGGTGTTGCAAAGATTCTAGTCTCTTCATCAAGGCATTCCATAACAGTAATGGTGGTTGTAATGGCCACCGCTGTTACCATTACGATATTGGTCATAACCGTTATTATGGCCCCCATAACAGCTGTTATGATTTTTTTATTTTTTTTGTGAAAAAAAAAATCCTATTTCAACCCCATTACAGGACCACTATGGGGCTGCTATGACCTCATAATGTGTAAAGGTTACCACATAGATTACATAATGGCCATTACAGAACCATCTTAGAATCTCCATCTCTCTCTCTCTCCCTCTCCCTCTCTTTCCAGTTTCCATAATTGATCATCATTCTAATCTAAACCTCCTTATTCTTACCTAATCTAATATAAACTCTCACCAACAAACACCATTCTATTCCTTTCAACCACTCAACAATCTCTTAGAATGATTGGAGACTGATACTTGGCCGGAATCATGTAATTAAGAAATTTGAGCTCTGTGATTTCACCCCGATCTATGAGTGGCATCAGAAGGAGAAGGAAAAGAAAAAACAAATGACTACAGAAGTGAGTCAAGCTGCCATCAATCACTTTTTAAAGTAGACTTAGTAAGGGATCCATGCATCTTCATGTGATGAGTTGATTATGACACTGCTTTATTTGGAGTATTAGTTCTTGAATTAGTAATTTAGATTAAAAGCTCAGTGTTAAACTTCTGTTCATCCTATGGCATTTTATCTCAACCTGGGGCAATTGTAAACTATGCCAGTAAGCAAAGTGCAATGTACTTGCACATACCGAGAATTTCACTATGGACATGCAGTCACAACTTTCTTTTCAGGTAAAATGTTCTTAATGTGATCGGTGATTCGTTCTTATTTTTAATTTTATATTCTGTTGTTTCTTTTGTGGCTTTTATAATTCTACAAGAATCCTTCAGTATATAATTCTTTTGTGGCTTTTTTAAAATGTTTCTTTTTTTTTTCCTTCAAGTTTGAGGAAGTAGCGTGCTTTTGGGTACTTCAAAACGTAAAGCTACTACGTGTGTGAAGATTTAAGAAAAGATCTTAAACACCCAATCACTTAAGACTGCAGAGCCCCTGACTCTTCCAACAATCTTAGACTGCAGAACCCCTGATTCTTGTAGTAACGGAAAGGAGCCCACATGCCCCTTTTCAAATGCATCACTACCTACCTCTCTCCCCACTCCACATTCATTTCTCACCATCAGATTACTCCATGAAAGGGACACTGATTGGACGGTGAGGAGCCCACCACCCACCTCAGTGGCGAAATATCATTTGTGGGGCCGTACTCTGTGAGAGGTGGGCCCGGGCGAGTACATACGTGTTTTTTTTTCCGCATTTGTCCCTTGCTAACTTACGTAACCGTTCTGATAGGAGAATATATGTAGTCCAGTTGTAGAGAGGTCATGTGGTGGACATCTTCTTTCTAGGAAAGTGTCTAATCCAGCGTTAGAACTATGAGAATATTTCACTTATACAATCCCATCCGAGCCATCCAAACAGTGGGCCCCACCATGAAGATGAACTCTCCAAAAATTCCTGTGCATTCCAAACACATTCCTGTGCATATAGCAACTTATATATGTACGAATTGTGTTTATGGTGACATGAACTGTAATTTCTGGTCATGCAATAACTTCACATCTTTCAATAATAGGGGTTTTGTCAAAACATGTAGAATGGTTAAATGCGTAAATGATTAGGAGACGGACATTTGGTTCATTGTTTCTTTAATTCTACTATTACAGATGGATCACCTATTGGACAGCTTGGGTGTGTAGTGACTTTGATCTTGATAGAAAATGGGCCACCTTTTAAATGCATCCCTGATTAGCCAACCTCAATTGTTTCCTCACCTGTATATATTGTATTTGTATATACTGATTGCTGTGATGACTTTTGTTTTCCACCTATGTAACTACAATCCATACTACAAATTGAGCTAAATTGGGCAGCATGGGACCCATTTCTAAATGTCTACATGACCTATCTCAAATGGTGGGCCTCACTACGATACAGTAGCTACGAATGGAAAATCAAAAGCCAAATTTAATTGCATATGTAGTGCTTGTTGCTTTCTTTCTTTTTTTTTTTCGTTTTTTTCATGCAACTTATCAATGGCTCTCTTCTTGTACTTGTGGCAAATTGCACAAGATCAGAGTTGTCAAGTCAGCCATCTTGGACAATTTTAATAAAATGTGCAACTTTTGGATAGTGTCCCACCTGAAGAACAGTTTGGATCACCGGATTGTTGCAATTTGCATCTTACTATTGTGTTGTAATGTCGTTAACACAGATTTGAGAATGATGTCTTTGAAATTCTCCTTAATATGGTTTTTTTTATTCAGATTAAGATTTGTTAATTATGATAGTTTGTGTCAATTGTGAAGCAATGATGAAATCAAATATTCTCAACAGCAAAAGCATACAATTGTAAAATTCTAGAACTGATAACATTTGCTTGAAGGATTTCATTTGGAATTCTCATGGATGTAATATTAAGATTTGAAATTTTTATGCTTTTTATCAAATGCCTCGGAAGAAAAACATCTAACAACAGCATTAGTTTTGTTTTTGAGAGAGAGAGAGATTGAGAGAGAGAGAGAGAGAGAGAGAGAGAGAGAGAGAGAGAGAGAAGTTGCTCGTCTTTGATATTCTAGTGGATTTTGATGTTTCAAAATATTAATTGCTGTTTTTTTTTTCTTCAACTGATGAGCAGAGAAACATGGCATACATCTGTAAGCTAGAGGCATGCATGTACTCAATCAAATAAGACTGAAGTGATCATTACTCGAGATAATATGTGTTATACAAACTAGTTAAAACAAATAAAATTCCCATCACCCTTTGCAAAAGAGAGACGAAGATTTTTGCTTTGTAATAATCATGTTCTTACTATGGCATATGAATTGCTTTACACCAAATGCTTGTGTACCATTTCAGTAATTGTAAGATATGGTTTGATTGCAGTTATTTATACTGATGTGATGAGTCATTCTCATTCATGTAGACCTCTATAGCATTTACTAGCCCGGCGATTGCAGCTGTATCAACTCTTATTGTAAGTTACTTGATCTTATCTCACTCATTGTCTTTTTACAACACTTTTGAGTTGTCACAAACAAGGCACTCTGCAATCTGCATACAGATGTGTAACATATTTAAAATATTAATTGCTTAAATGCTGTATCAACTCTTATGAATCGCTTTAAGGAACTTTTCTAGGTGCACGTGTGGCCATGCTTAAATGCTAACGGTTTTTTTTTCATATTCTAAAGCAACGCCGACGGTCATAAACCGTCGGAAATTCCGACGGCTAATCACCGTCGAGAATTCCGACGGTGTGGAACCGTCGGAATTTCCGAAGGTTTACGACCGTCGGAATTTCCGACGGCTAATCACCGTCGAGAATTCCGACGGTGTGGAGCCGTCGAAATTTCCGAAGGTTTACGACCGTCGGAATTTCCGACGGCTAATCACCGTCGAAAATTCCGACGGCTCCACACCGTCGGAAGTTCCGACGGTCGAGCGACGGCTCATCACCGTCGGAAATTCCGACGGCCGACCGACGACTTATAGCCGTCAGAAATTCCGACGGCGCATAACCGTCGGAAAGCAATTGTGACGCCCCCTTTCCCGACGGCCCATCCGACGGCCAAAAGCCGTCGGGAAAGCCATTTGCCGACGGCTTTCGGCCGTCGGGAAAAGCCATTTTTCTGGTAGTGAACTGAGACTTTAAGCTCTTGGAACATTTGATTGATTGATTTGCGTTTGCCCTTGTATAAACGCTTTCAAGGTATCCTCCATTGAGAATTGAGGTGGGGCCATATTTTGTATAGGTAGCCCTCCTTGAGAGTTGGCAGGATTGCTCGTGGGAGCATTCTTCCAACTGAAATTTGGGTGGTTCTTCCAGTTAGTATTGTACGTATTACCCACCGGTCCATTGAAAGGCCGTCGATACCCATATGTGGCATTTGCATGTTCATGTAATACCTCTTGAAATGCAGGAATTGTGGGACAATCTTGCATAGCGTGTAAATCGGTGTGACAAATCCCACATATGGTCTCAATAGCTTCATTGGACTTTGGAACTCCACTTTTACTAAGTTCCATGGCCTCGATCTTCCTTGTGAGGTTGGCTATCCTTGCATTCACGTCGTCTTCCTCCTTGAGGATATACATCCCTCCTTTCTCTTTCTCTTGAGTAGGCTTGAAGTTGTTGGGTTTATCTGTGGTATCCCAAGATTGGGTATTTTCGGCCAACATGTCCAAATAAATCCAAGCCTCATCTGGATTTTTGCTCATAAACTCGCCATTGCACATCATCTCCACAAATTGGCGCATATTGGAACTTAATCCATCATTGAAAAAATTTATAATTCGCCAACTCTCATAGCCATGATGTGGGCAAGCAAGTAGGAGGTCCTTAAATCTCTCCCAACATTGGAAGAAAGATTCACCCTCTTTAGCCGAGAAATTCATTATCGCTCTTCGAAGGGTGTTCGTTTTATGAGCCGGGAAGAACTTTTTCAAGAATTCCCGGGTCATCTCATTCCATGACCCAATCGAATGTGGTCTAAGAGAGTGAAGCCAATCTTTGGCACTTTCTTTCAATGAAAAGGGAAAGAGTTTAAGCTTAATGGTATCTTTAGAAACATTGGTGTATTGCAAGGTAGCCACCACTTCTTCGAATTCTTTCAAGTGCAGATATGGCCTGTCAGAGTCTAGCCCATGGAACTTTGGTATAAGTTGAATTACACGCGGCTTTATTTCAATGTTTATGCCGTTTGGTGGTAGAACCACCCAAGAGGGTGTAATTGCACAGGCTGGTTGGAGGTAATCCCGCAGTGATCTCATTGGAGGAACATTATGTACCTCATTCTCTCCTTCTCCCTCTTGATTTGCGTTTGTAGTTGGAGTAGGAGGGGGAGGATTCCTTAATGGTGTTTGATCCATAATCCCTAAACTTTCACAACATTCTTGGTAATTCCGGACTCGTCTATGGACTGACAATGGTCCAACTAAACCACCTTCGGATTGGAGACGATTGGAGTGGTTACGTTCCCAACGGGACATAAACCACTCAACCAAAAATTGACTAAACCTAAATCCTAGAAATCTGAAATTAATCTGAAAATAGAAAATCTGTAAAAAGCTAAGTTAGATAGGTATTACCCGATGCGCTTGAACAAGAGAAGAAATCCTACAAAACAAAACAATTTGTTAGTTCTAAAAAAAAATCAGAAAACCTATCTACTTCTACTTCTACAGCCACTAAAACAATTTGAAAACCGTTATCTAAATTCCTCGGCAACGGCGCCAAAAACTTGTTTGCTCGCCTCAAGTGTAAGGCTGCGATGTAGTAATAAAACTCGGTAAGACCGAGGTCGATCCACAAGGAATTACAAACAACTTTCAAACTATTCCAGCAACTCATTTTGCAATAGATATGAGATTTAATTGGAATACTTATGCTAAAATAGTAACTTTAACAAAAACCAGTAATTTAAAGTACTAAGGCATTCAAGGATCCATTTGTAGCAATCCCATGTCAATCCAATCAATCCAAGTATAAAACACAACTAGATTTGAAGTCCTATCTCTCATCTAGTTGGAAATAAAGCATTCAAACACATTCAATTCCATTCAAGTTGAACTTCCAAGTTCTAGTCCCCATTCAACACATGTAGAATTCGAAATCATAGCCTTCGGAGTAACAACCATGCCTATGGACTATGGCTTGCTCAAGGGTTACCATAATTCGAATCTAAACAAACACCATATGATAATCTCAGAGAATTGCAAGGAATTCATGTCCGGAGCACATGAACTCTCATAAAACATCTTAAACTATCAACTTAAGAGACTAAAAGATTAAAAACCCAAACTCGAATTGAAATTACTTGAATTAAACTGAATCAAACATGGAAATTAGCTACAAGCTTCACCTCTCAGCCTTAGCTGAGAGATTCTAGCCGAGCATTGTCATACTACAGCTAGAACTCATGAAAGAAAGCATAAAAACTAGAAAAATTGAAATTTGGAGGGTTACTGACACTCTACGACGACTTCTGTCCTTTCCCACGACGTTCCTTGGCTTCTATGATGACCTAGGAAGAGCCCCTAGGTGTCCTTTTATAGTGAGAAAGCCCCTTGCGTCGGAAACATCCAGAAATTGCGTAAGGTTACGCACTACGCAGAAAATCTCGGAGCTTTATGGAGAAGCTTTGTTACGCAGACGACCCGTCGCACGACCGGTCTGAGCTCCTTGACGACCGGTCGCACGACCGGTCGCAAAACGTCAAAAACAGTCCAGTGAGTTTTGCCAAAAATCCAATTTTAACTTTTAATTCAAGGACCGGTCGCACGACCGGTCTGGGCATCAGAGGACCGGTCGCACGACCGGTCGTGAATGATCCAGTGGCCTTCTGTGGAAAGTTCTTCTTCTGCAAACAATTGGACCGGTCGCACGACCGGTCCTGGTGATGGACGACCGGTCGCACGACCGGTCTTGGCTTCTGTTTCCTGTTTTCTCCTTGGACTTCTTTCTTCCTTTCTTCTCCTCTCTTTCTACTTTCTTTAGTCCTTCAATCTTCATCCAATGGCTTCAATTGACTCTTTTTAGTCCCCAATTTGGTGAAGTCCGCTCTCATCCCTACAATCACAAAACACACATTAGATGGGCCTTATAAACATGAAAACCATGCATATAATGTGATGTAGTGGCTATGCAATGTATAAATTGGAGGTTCAACAATAATAAGACGATGAATAGCAATGCTTGATCTTGAACTTCGCGCATAGCTTATCGATAGTAACATTCTTGAAGGGCGTTCCATTGTAATAATTTTCTCAAGGACACCATGTCGGAACAATATGGTGTGTGACGAATGAAACCTTTGACATGTCTGGCCTTCACATTTCTCAAGGCGACTGCTTCAGCCCATTTGGAGAAATAATTAGTTGCGGCAAGAATGTACTGATGCCCTTGGGAGGATGGTGGACTAATCGACCCGATCACGTCCATGCCCCAGGCTGCGAAAGGCCAGGACATTACTGACTGATACAATTCTTCTGGTGGTGAATGTATGATATCCGCATGGATTTGACACTGATGACATTTCTTGACATACTCTATCGCATCTTTCATCATTACGGGCCTGTAGTAACCCATGTGTCACACATGGTGATGTAAATTCTTACCTCCCTAGTGAGCACCACATTCTCCTCCATGAGCTTCTTCAATGTAACATGCGCTTTGTCTCGGCTTAGACATCGCAGTAATACTCCTTCATCTGACCGTTTATAAAGTACGTCATTCTGGAGTATAAATGAATTGACCCGTCTTCTAACTTGTGTGCGCATTTTGAGATCTTTTGGCAAAAATCCGTACTTCAGATAATCGATGAATGACCTTCTCCAATCATCTTCCTTTGTAATCTCAAAGTAACAAATGGGGTTGGCACTTAATTCTCGACTGCACAGCGTGGTTGTCGGAAAAATTGTCCTTTCTTCAATTGTTACCTGAAGTGGGCTACCCCCAGGGTTAGCCAGAGCGGCGGCTAAACTAGCGAGTGCATATGCTTGTACATTCTCCTATCTCGGTATGTGTGAGAGACTGTTGTTCTGAAATTGATCAAACATTGTCTGCGTTTGGTGGCAATAAGGCGATAACTCAGGCTTGCGAACCTCGTATTATGTCGTCAATTGTCTGATAACAAGCCTATAGTCCCCATAGATACGCATTTCTTTAATGTGCATTTCTAGGGCCAACTGTAACACAATAATAAGATCCTGGTACTCTACTCCATTGTTAGTGCATGCTGGGACTATCGTGAATGAGTAGGGTAACAAGTCCCCTTGTGGAATGATGAATATAAATCCGCCCCTGCCCCTGCCCCTATCGCTTTGGCTACACCATCGAAATACATTTCCCAATGACGCGCTTCATTAATCGTCGTAACCTGATCGCCTGGGAGGTCATACTCTATTTCTTCGCCACTTGGTACCAGATGTGCGGCAAGGAAGTCTACAATTGTGTCTCCTTTGATGGCCCGAACCGGCATGTATGTGACGTAGAATTCTGACAAGAGAAGAGCCTACTTGGCCAACTGCCCAGACAACATGGGTCTGTTCATGAGAAACTTGATGGGATCCGCTTTGGATATCAACATTATCTGGTGAGAGAGACAATAATGTTTGAGTTTCTTGACAGCAAAGATCAATGCCAGGAAGATTTTTTTAATCGCTGAGTGGTTAAACTCGGCTCCCACTAGTGTGTGGCTTAACTAATAAAGCGTGCTTTCCTTCCCTTCTTTGTTCTTCTGGGCTAAAAGGGCTCCTAGTGAGTTTTCACCAACGGCGATGTAGAGGATTAGTGGCTCTCCTTTGATTAGTGCTACAAGGACTGGAGATTTTTCGGCAGGTCTTTCAGAGAATCGAACGCTTTCTGACAAGCATCGTCCCACTCAAACTGGACTCCTTTCTTGTTGAGGCATGAAAATGGTTGACAACGGCCAGATAAATTCGAGATGAACCTTCTTAAGTAAGCAACCCAGCCTTAGAAGCTTTTCAGCTCTTTGAGATTCTTCGGAGCTGGCATCTCCTTGATTGCCTTAATCTTCATCGGGTCGATTTTTATGCCTCGGTGTCTAATGATAAACCCCAAGAACTTTCCAGAGGAAACCCCGAACGCACATTTCAACGGGTTCATACGGAGGCTCTTCTTTCTCAATCTTTGAAACACTTGTCGCAGATGTTCTCTATGTTGCTCGTGCTTGGCCGACCTCACTACTAGATCGTCTATGTAGCATTCGACGTGCTTGTGCATCATATCCTGGAAGATTACTTGCATCGCGTGCTGATATGTTGCACCCGCGTTCTTCAACCCGAAGGGCATCACACGATAATAATATATACCCAATGTTGTATGGAAAGTTGTTGATTCTTCATCTTCCGGGGCCATACGGATCTGATTATACCCCCGAGTAACCATCCATAAAGGACATCACTAAGTATCCAGTCATGTTGTCAATCAGTAATTCTGAGATAGGCAGTGGGAAATCATCTTTAGGACACGCTTCGTTGAGGTTCTGAAAGTCTACGTAGACTCGGATCTGACCGCTCTTGTTCATGACCTGCACAATATTTGAAATCCATTGTGTGTATTTGACTTCTCGGATGAACCCGGCCTGGATTAACTTCTCAACCTCTTCTTCGATCTTGGGTACTATATCTGGATGGAATCGTTGCTAAGGTTGCTTGACCGCCTTTTTCCCTTTCATGATGCCTAGCTTGTGCATCGCAATTGTTGCACTGAACCCTGGCATTTCTGAGTATGTCCAGGCGAATATATCTTTGTTCTCTCTCAATAATTGAATATATTTCTCCCTCTCTTCTTCTGGGACATTCCTGCTCAGGTACGTATTTCTAGGTTCTTCCAGGGCTCCCAGATTTATTTCTTCAAGCTCATCTATCGTGGGTTGTCCCCCATCCTCTATTTGTGCAGGCACGACACTGGGTTGGATGATATCAACTGTCTCTTGTGGCTTTATTTCCTCTGTGAGCCTAATTGTTACCATGTTCGCATGTTTATTCTTCATCTTTACCCCTATCCCTTCTCTGCCTTGGTAAGCTTCGGTGTTTTCTTCGAATGGGGCTAACATTCTTCAATTCAAGTCTAACTCTGAATAAAAGAAGCCCATGTTCTTCATAATATTGCGGCTCGCTTCATTGTATCTTTCTTCTTCTATCAGTTGAGGTAGACGGGATGATTTCTCGACTTCGTCCTCAGACTGCACAGGTTCATTTGGCGCTGAATAAAATTCGATTTCTTTCTTCGCATTGGAGCTTGGTGGTACCAAAAACTAGCTAGGAGCCTTTGGGAAAGGCTTGACTCTTCCTATTTTCAGAACCGGTATGTTGAAGCTAGACTTGAGCACACTCATGTGCTGATTCAATATCATCTTTAAGATGGATTGCCTTGGCTGTCGCAAGTGTCTCGGAACTACATAAAATTTCTTGGTGATCTCTTGAGGTTCTTCTTCTGAATAACTCGCGGTTTCTTTCCGAGTAATAAACTGAGGCTTCCTTTTATGTTCAAACTTCTTGACTTAAGGTTTTGCTGCTTGCCCTTTCTACATTACATCGGGCTTCTTCATGATCTCTCTTTCGTTAACCAAGTCATGGTACCGAGCATTAGCCAAGAATGATTCAGCAATCGTATATGGTTTCAGGTCGGCTGTCACTCTGTACTGAACTCCCTCTCTGTTGTACTTGAGGCACTGATGATAGGTTGAGGGAATGACGTGGTTCTGATGGAGCCATGGCCTTCCTAGCAGAACATTATAGGTTATTACAGCATCGATTACTTGACACGTTACCTTCGTCTTTAATTCTTCAATTTCTAGCATCACGATGATTGACCCCAGAGTGCACTGGCTATCTTGATTAAACCCTTGAATAACCATGGTGCTGGGACGTAGGGCTGACGGTCTATAAACCAACCTCTGTAGTGTTTTCAATGACATAATGTTTACTGTGGATCCATCGTCGAGCATACATCATTTAACTTCTGTCTCTAATCGTCCCTGTAACCATCAACGGACGATTGTGATATGTTGCTTCAATCATGCGGTCTTCTTCGGAAAAATGTGATTGCAGAGGGGTGATCTATTTGCATCGCTTGCTGAACTGGTACATTCCCTTCCCAGAACTTATCTAGATCGTTCATTTCTGCTTCGATTTCTGTCATCAACACTTCTCTGACTTCACTGTCCAGCAATGCATTGATCAACACTTCCCAATATACCTTCGAGAGATATAAGGCATCGTCTATGCTCAAGCGACCTGAGACCTTTCGCAGATGTGACACCACATCAAATGCTATCAGTGCTGCCCCTTGCCTTGGTTTCGACTGACTAGACATGGCTTCAACAACTTTCTCTTTCAACTTCTGCCGCTGAGGCCTTGTTGACGGTCCCTCCAGATTTCCATCTTCTTGCAATGGGTCAACTGGTTATGGAAAAATGCGTTATGGCGTCTATTTTTCAGATCAGAGGGTAACAACATCGACTTCCTCTTCACCTGCTCGTGATGTCTCTCTTGCTGACAGCCGTTCTGTGAACAATACCATAGCGCAATGTACCTGAGCCTCGATAAGTCGGCTCTTCCCTCGGCTGTTGTCTTTTCTCATCCCTTTCTTCTTGTGGTTGAGGAGTCTTCATCTATTCTCGAGTTTTCTCTTGTTGCTGAACAAAGTCCAGGGTTCTTTGGGTTCAGGGAACGGGGTGTGCAAGAGAATGTTTTCTTCTGAGGGGAATGCTGAAACTACCCCAGATGTTTCTTTCCTGGTCTTTTCTGGTGATTTCATACTGATCACCCCTTGGTTGATCAATGCTTGTATTCTTCCTTTTAGACTGAAACAGTCTTCTGTCTTATGGCTCAGACATCGATGGTATTTGCAATACTGGGGATCATTAACTCTCCCAACTTAGTGTGGACGAATTGGTTCTGGTAGGCGGAGTACATTCTCTTCCACTAGCTGTTCCATGATGGGGACCAAATTAGCCATGTCGAACGTGTATGGGCCATTGGCACTTTCTCTCTTGTCTATCGTTATTCCTCGAGATACATAAGGCCTCTTACCTTTATATTGGTTGGGCACCGCTTTCATGTCTAGCTTAGATTCTACGACTGACTGCTTTCGATCTCTTACATCTTTGCCTTTGTTTACATTATGTGTTTCTGCAATCCTTCCTTCTTATCAACTTTGCCTTTCGGGCCTGAAGTTCACCCGTGTCGCGGCCTCTTCTACTAATTGTGCTTTGGTGGCCAGCTCTCGGAAAGAGTGAAAACTATTCCCAAATAACTAGTATGATATCATTGGGTCTAGGGCTCGCATACACATCTTCATTTGTTCTTTCTCACTGGGCAACTCTTGGCATTGAGCGACTATTGTCCCCTATCGGTCCATCAACTTTTCCACAGGTTCTATCTGTCTCTGTCTAATCAAGGCCAAATCTGTCACTAACGTTTCTCTTTCTGTAGTGAAGAACTCCAAGATGAAGTTGTCTCGTATCTGTTCCCACGATCTTACTGATCCGGATGGTAGTGACATGTACCATTGGAAAGCCTTCCCTGTCAACGTCGACCCAAATAGTCGCATACTGTTGAACCTCCAATTTATACATTGTATAGGCATTCCATCACATTATATGCATGGTTTGCATGTTTAAAAGGCCCATCTAATGCAGGTTTTGTGATTGTTGGAATGAGAGCAGACTTCATCTAATTGGAGACCAAAAGGAGACATTTAGGAGCCTTGGATGAAGACCCAAGGTGGGCCAAAGAAAGAAGAAAGCAAAGAGAGAGGAAGGAGAGAAGAAAAGAAAGAAGAAAGAATGCAGAAACTAGGTCTGACCGGTCAAGACCGGTGGGCCAAAAAGGCCCGACCGGTCAAGACCAGTCTAGACCGGTTGGCTGCACTCCCTGAACACCTGCAAGACAGGCTAGACCGGTCATGACCGGTCGGCCATGCAATTTCAGGTTTGCAGATTTAAAACAGCAGGCTATTCCCGTTTCTAGTTTTTCAGACTAGTTTTCTAGGCCCATCTTGATGATATTTGAAAATCCAACACATTCATGTCGAAGAGGAGCTCGACGCCAAAATAACCCAAGTGGTTTCGTGTCGATCGGAGCTATGGATTGACCGTGGTGGCCAAAACAATACGAACTGTCCAGAAAGTTCCAGATTTTGCCGTTCAACACTGGAATGGTCTAGGTGACCCATCATTGATGATATGAAGAATCTACTCTGACCATCTTTTAGACCACATCAATATATGAATAACCACAAAGTTTCAGATCAAAAGGATGTGTGGTTTGATCTTATCGGTTGAGGAAAGATGGACCATCCAGAAAGATCCAACTACGCAGATTTTATAAAAGCCCTAAGTGTTCTAATTTTCGGACCACATTCTGGAAATTTTTTTCGACAATCTAATCCATTCATCATGTAGAGGAGGAAGTTTTCTACCAATTTTCAAAATTTGAGATCAATCCGACCTCAGTACACTCTGGGGCGTTGAAAGCAAGATGACCGGTTCTGAAGGTACCCGAATTGCGCGATTTTGAGAGGCGGTCGCTGATCTGATTGGTGGGCCCATTCAGAAGATAATCTTAAAAATCTAAATCATCTATGAGGAAGATCACAGTACAAGGAAGCTACAAATCAAATTTGAAGGCAATGGCTGTTACTCCGAAGGCTACAAGTTCTTTGTGCTTAATTAGAACTAGAAATCTGATTTCCAGATTTAAGTGGGATTGTTTGTGCTTGAATGTTATATCTTCCAATTAGATGAGAGATAGGACTTTGATTCTAATTGTGTTGTACTTGGATGAGTGGATTGGCATTGGATTACTACAAGTGGATCCTTGATGCTCTAGTTCTTCTTATTTTCAAATTTTTCTATTTCATGTGAAAAACTACTTTCTTAAACTTCTTAGATTCTAGTTATTAGAGTACTTGGAATTGTTTACCTCTTTCCCTGTGGATCGACCTCGGTCTTACCGAGATTTATTACTACATCGCAGCCTTACACTTGAGGCGAGCGAACACATACAGTACTATGGGATGGCTGACCAATTCCCTAATGCTGTGAGGAAATGAGTAATATGCTCCTCTGGTGATCCTCTACCATCAAAATTTTCAAAGTTCGAACATCTGAAATTGACCGAAAATGGTATTTCTTCTATCTCTAGTGGATATGGAACTTGATATTTATACCTGGTTCCTTTTTCTTTCTCTTTCTCTTATCGTATGAGATTCGTGATTGTTTGCAACAGTTCCTCTCTTGACATTTGCGCAGTCAGGATGAGCATCCGCTCTGCTGAAACTCTCCTGTTCTGGGTAAGCAGTTTGGCGTTGGCTAGTCCTTCCATTGCCCCTTGGGACTCTTCAACTAACTGGCGTGTAGGTGGTAACAGTGCCAATATCTGTTACTGCGAACGGGTGACCACCGGAAGGCATATCACGGATGCCATATGATATAACACAGTGTCACTGACTGTTTCTGTCAATGAGTGACTTTCAGGATACATCATAGCTGCTAAATGGTACAACATAGTGTCACTGACCATTTCTGTCGATGAGTGACTTTCAGGAAGATGCATTATAATTGTCAAATGGTACGACATAGCGTCATTGACCGTCTCTGTGGACGGGTGACTACTTGAAGACACATTTATAGCTATCGGGTGGTACAACACAGTGTCACTGACCGTTGATGTCGGTGAGTGACTTTCAGGAAGACACACCACTATTACCTTAGCTTCTCAATTGACGGATCCCGCTTTGGATGGGGTGTACATCAACTGGTCTTAGCAATGATAATTCATAATGAAGTATTTTAGATGTTTTGGAACTCTTTGATTACGACTTTCTATGATAACCAGTCTTTTAGGTTTATCCTCGGACCTTTATCAGGAATGAATGGGCCTTTGTACAATGAAATAAATGTGTTTAATCTGGAGTCTGGCGACTCATCTTCGAGAGCATTCTTTCTTCTGGATACTTTCCAATGACCGATTTGAGATCAAATAAGCTATATCGAGCCAAGAACCTTCGAGGATTCAAATTCAATGGACTGAATCGGCAATTTCTGATGCCTGTAAGTGGCTAAGTATCGGGTCTGATAGGTGCCCGTTTATGCCAATTTCTAATAAACGATAGGGATCGGTGTCCCACAAGTGCTTGATTTAGTTGCTTTATGATAGGAGGACGTTAAATTTACTTTTGCGTCAGTGGGATTGCGCTTAATTCCATTTAGTGTTAGTCAATCTTTGGGCCGTTATGGCATTTCTAAGGGCCGAAAATGACTAAGTACTGGGCCAGTTTATCGCTTAATCATGTTGTTTAATGCTTAATAATGATGATTGATTAAGCAAAAATGGATGTTGATGCATGAGGCAAGGAACATTATCAAGTTATAAATCCATTTCTGTATGAATTTACACTAAAATGATATTCTGGTCATTTCGTTGCCTGAAAATTCTAAGTAAAAACCTAGATTTTTTATATATCCATAGATCGACCATAAAATATCATGATTATTTTACCGCTCTTTGATGTTTTAGCCTAATTAGGGTATTTCAGATTTTTTGGACGGTTTAGATTTGAAGGAAACCCCTTCGTTTAAAAGGCAAACTTTTTGGGAGTGCCAAAAAGTTGCGATTTGTACTTCGGATAGAAAATCAAAATCTTCATTGTTGGGAATTTATTCTTTTAGTATTTTTTATTGAATCCAAATGGGGGGTACTTATTTACATAAATAACTTAAAGTAAAATGTTTTTATGTAAATAAGGTGTGCAGTGTGTAGTGCAGGTGCAAGTATGCAGTGCGGTGCAGTGCAGAGAGAGGTGGAGTGCAATTTTTAGAGTTATAAAAAAGGCTAAGTGTTGGACATTTAGGAGAAAATCAGGGATTAGAGATCCTTAACATTGAGCGTTGGAAAATCTGGTTCAAGGGATGGATAGAGCATGCCCACACATTTCTAAGAGATTCAGAATGATTGGAAGGTGGGCCGGATCGAAGGCGGGCCACACCATGGAAAATCCCAAGTACCCATCAGCGTCTAGGTGCATGGGAGTGAGAGTTGGCGCATGTTGTAAGATGGTGGGCGCATGTGCCCCAGAGTGGGCGCATGTGCCTACCATATGAGAAAGGGGAAGAGAGGATCTAAGTCCCAGGCGCATGTGGCTTTGCACATGCGCTTAGCCAAGGTGGTGGGCGCATGCTGCCCCACCATTTATCCAATTTTTATGATTTTATGGTAGGATGGGCGCATGTCCTCAAGATAGGAACGAGAGGGAGAGAGAGTAAGGGAGAGAAGAGTGGGCGCAAGTGATTGTGCACATGCGCCTAGAGCATGATGATGGGTGCATGTGGCCCCTCCACTTAGTAAATTTTACATTTTTTCGGTCATAGGGAATGGGCGCATGTCCCTCTTAGAAATGGGAGAACTCCATCACTTAGTCTGTTTTCCAGACTTTTCTGTCCAAAGGGTAGTGGGCGCATGTCCCTCTTGGAAGTGAGAGAAAGTCCACTAAGTTTATTTTTCAGGATTTCTCTCTCTCTGCATTCAGGCTCAGCCGGGAAAATTCCTTTCCGGCTAGGGAAGCTATCCGACGGTAGTGTATTTTAGTTCCGACGGGAGAAATCCCTTTTCGATGAGGGATTCCGACGAGGGAAGCTATCCAACGGTAGTGCATTTTCGGTTCTGACAGGAGAAATCCCTTTCCGGTGAAGGATTTCGGTGACGGATTTCTTTCCGACGAGGGCATCCGGCAAAGGATAACGGAGCGGGCACATGTTACCTCTTGCATCGCTCTGAGGTCAGAAGGGGATGATGTCGATACTTATCATCAAACGGACCTACTATTTATAGTAGTGCAATCGGGTTCAGGTCCAATCTGATGAGCATTTCCCAGCGCATGTGTTTCTAGGATATTTTTCGGGTGCATGTGCTGGGCGAAAGTGGTGAGTACAAGCGTCCGGGCGCATGTCGTTTTTAGGTCGAGCGCATGTCACTTTTCGGGGGGTTTTTCGGACAGTTTTCGGGAAGCTTTTCGGATTATTTTGTTTCGAGCATATGTTGCAGGCGCATGTGGTTTTAGGCATAGTGCAAGTCCCACTTGGAAAATTTCACTTCTCCACTACTTAGCCAAATTTCAGGTTCTGCACTCTACAAGAGAAAAACAACTCCCAAACTTAGATTTTTTTCAGGATTTGGCTCCGACGAGAGACCTCTAGAGGACAGCTATCTTTTCTGGGATTGCAGTCATTGACACCAAGCCACTTTTAGGTTGGGATCAACCTCCTGAATAAACGGGATGGGGTGTGGAGGTCCAGATGTTGCAAATTTTGGTACTTCCTAATTTGAAGCCTTCGGGTTGGCTCTTTTTATAGGAACATTGTTTTGGGAAGCGTGCACATGGAAATACGTGCCGTAGGGAATTCAAACTTGTTATTTAAGAGTTTTAGTATGCTCCGGATCATTTAGAAGTGGTACAGATGTCTAATTCCACTCTAAAATGGTACATATAGGCTTTCGGACCCTTCCAGTTAGCTCTGGACAGGGGCGAAATGCATTTCGAGATGTGCAGGTAAAGATATGTGTCGCATGTTGAGCTCTTAAAAGTGTATTTTCTAACCCTATTAGATCACTAACAATGCATGATTCGCATGTTTAAAGACTATCCTAATGCATGATTTTGTGTTTGTAGGATGCGAGAGAGATTTAACTTGTATGATGCTTAATAGACCCTTCTTACATGCCTTGAAGATCAAAGAAATAAAGGACGAGATGGAGGAAAGATGCAATGGAGATGGAGGAAGAAAAATTGAAAAAGTCACAATTTATAGCCTGACCAGTCGGCTGGCCAAACCCTTCAGAAACTGCAATTTCTCTGGAGTGATTTTATGAAGGCTGACCTATGGTCTAGCTAGCGGTAGGCTGACAGGTCGGTCATGCACTTTTAAATTCATATTTCAAACAGAAGAAGTCCCATTTTTGGTTTTTTGGTCCAGTTTGTGGGGCCCATCTTGATGATATTTGGAAATCCAACCTATCCATGTCGAAGAGGAGGTCGACATTGAAATAACCCAAGTGCTTTCATGTCGATCGGATCTACAGATTGATCATGGCCGCCAAAACAATACGAACTGTTTAGAAAGTTTTCAGATTATTCCTACTCAACACTGGGCTGGTCCTGGTGGCCCACTAGTACTGATATGAAAAATCTAAGCTGACCATCTTCTAGAGCACATCGATATATAAATAACCACAAAGTTTCATGTCAAAAGGATGTGTGGTTTCATCGTACCGATTGAAGAAAGATGAACCATCCAGAAAGATTCAACTGTGTAGATTTTATAAAAAGCCCTAAGTATTCTAATTTTCGGACCACATTCTGGAATTGTTTTAGACAATCTAATCCGTCTATCATGTAGAGGAGGAATCTTCTACTAATGTTTAAAATTTGAGATCAATCCGACCTCTGTACACTCCGTAGCGTTGAAAGCAAGATGACTGGTTCTAAAGGTACCCAAATTGCGCGATTTTGAGAGGCGGTCGCTGATCTGATTAGTGGGCCCATTCATTAGTAATCTTAGAAATCTAAACCATCTATGAGGAAGATCATATTACAAGGAAGCTACAAATCAAATTTGAAGGCAATCCGATCATTGGTTAAGTCGCACTAAGCGAAACAAAATCTACTATGTTGTTGTACAATTACTGCATTATAAAAGGAGGTGCTCTCTTCTCTTCCAAATTAAGCAAGGATGTGGGGAGCAAGGAGTTCAAGTCATAGGAGGCTTCCTAGCCTCCTACAGGTAGTTTTTCTTCCTTTTCTTAGTTCTAGTTCTAGTTTTTAGTATGTTTTTCATTAGCTAACCTCTTAGCTAGAGCTAAGAGGTGAATCTTATAGTTTTCTTAGATGGTTTAATTCATTTTTAAGGTTTTATGTTTGAATTTAATGTTGAACAATGATTTTTCTTAAGTTTGAATAAAATTCTAAGTAGTTTTTCTTAATCTTATGATGACTCATGGATGTTTGGAAGAATTACATTAGTTCCTTACTTGTTTTATAAAGATCTAGATTGTACGCATCGCAGAATTGGATTCAAGATGCTCTAGAACTTGAGTCTTCATGTGGGAGCTTCAAACTAAAGTTCTATCTTTTCCAGAAATTCTGAAACATGTATTGTTTGTTTATATGATTTGAATCAAGTTCAAATCATGGTATTAGTTAAGCTTTGTGACAGGGTTTGATGATTATTATGGTTATGATCTTAATCTATTAGAACTAGGATTGACCTATGCAATTGAGTGTGCTCAATTCCTAAATTGAATTGAGGGAATCATGTTGATGAACAACACATGTGTTGGATTGTTTTGATAATATAACCACTCTATAATCTGGCTAGATAGGATTTATTTTAGATTCTAGTTGAGTAATTGAGAAACCTATGTGAATTATACATCAAGGAGAGTTATAAGTGGTTCCTTGATACTCTACTTATTCCTTATTATCATATTTTTCCTGTTTAACATTTAAAACTGATTTCATACACTACTCTTAAGATTCTAGTTATTAGGATAGTTTGAATTGTTTACTTTCTTCCCTGTGGATCGACCTCGGTCTTATCGAGATTATTACAAATCGCAACCATGCACTTGAGGCGAGTAAACAAGTTTTTGGCACCGCTGCCGGGGAATAAGTTAAACGGTTCTAATTGTTTTAGTAGCTATAGAGTAGTCTTAGTTAGATAGGATTTCAGTTTTTCTAAAAGTAAGTTTTTTTATTTTTTTCTAGATTATTAACAATTTTCTATTTTTGTGTTTTGTAGGAACTTAGTTACTGATATAATTCTCACCTTCACGAGTAACATCTCCCCATTTCCCTTTCTTCGATTCAAAATAATTATGATTGGAACCATTATAAGCATGAGTATTCTTTTGAGATTCAATCAACCTCCACTACCCCCCAACGTAGAACGCTGCGTGATTACTGTGATACATATGATGAGACATGGCGTAAGACGATGGGGAAGTACCAGAATGAAGCAAAATAAAACAATGGTCAGCCAGGTAAAACACTATGTGATTACTGGGTTGAAAATAACATCAGTGTTTCACCGAGTTTGACAGGAGAGAGGAATAAGAAAAAGGACCGGGGGAGTAATGACCAACCGGTAATGACATTGTGTGATCACTTGTATGGTTATGCTTATCAACCATCTTTTCAATCTTCATCATATAACACGTATGATCTTCATCGGGAGAGTCATCACACCTCTAGTTCAAAGGAAGAACCAATCATGGTTATTGACAATCGTTCTAAAACGTCTTCCTCTTATGATAACACGTACAATAAAAATCCTTGAGGACTTAGAGAAAGAGTACGAGTATGAGAAATCGATTCAAAACCATTCACCATCGCTTGAAGACGTTGAGCTCGAAATTGAGATCATCGATTCAATCGACAACAATGGGGAGGATGAGGCTATCCAAGCCCAACCTTCTCCGAATTTAATGACTAAACTTCTAGAGGATATTGATCTTGGTGACCCTAATATCACCATCGATTATGGTGAATCAACTATCTCTTTTCAATATTCAGATTTTAATGATGAAGAGATTTCAATGACGGTTGACGAGCCTGAGGAATCCATAAAATCTGAAAGTGATAGTGAGATTGCCTACAATGAGGGTTCAGTGGATGATTGTGAGCCCATGATTCCTTCTTCCCAAGGGCAGAATGTTTATGAATCTCCGGAAGATATTCTTAACAAAGAGCTCGTCGAGGTTGTTATTTTTTAGTCACTTCACCAACTCGACATGTTGAACTTTAATGTGGAGAATGAGACTACCTTGAGTGAAAATTCAGATTCTTTGGACGACTGCTTGGCTCACTTTAAAAATTCAAAAGACCCCATTATTCAAGAGATTGTTAAAGCCTTGCACACTTCCGACTTGGTTCCCCATACTAGTTGTGAGGAACCTAGTTTGGAAGAATTCCACTCCATAGAGTGCAAATCCCTCACCATAGAAACTGAATTTTTGCACTCACTTAGGGAAGACGAAGAGCCTGCATCCGATTATTTTGACTTCCTAGAGGAATGCTTGGCCCACTCAAATGATCTTAATGATGAGATGATTAAGGAGTTGGACATTTTGTTAGACACGGTGTCGGTGCCTGAAGAACACCATTCCACTAATATACACTCTCTACCATTGTTTGTGGAAGCACTGGACAATTCTGAAATTATGGAGGAGACAACCTTAACTGACGAATATTTGATGAATCTCTCTCCACCATCATGGGTTCTTTAGCCCATTGAGAATTCTGATTGGGAGAACCTATTTCTAATCAATCTCAACCCAGTTCAGAATTTGAGGAGATATCGGTTTGCTACTCTTATCTCCTCCCACCATGCATGTGGTGCATATAAATATTGGACTTCAATGAAGAAAAGCACCCATGTTTACTGTCGAGCAAGACTTTGGATGGTCCTCATGAGAAACTTATTGAAATTCATGAAGATCCTGCTCAAATTTGATCATGTAGTCGATCGGACTAATCAAAGGTAGGTAGGTAGGTTAGGATTTTTTTTCTGCAATTAGGATTGAATAAATCTCATCAAGATAATAGAAGATGCTAGAATTGATCAACCTGCTACCTCAGGTACTCTCGTTCTCACTTTCCTTTGTTTTATGTCATTGCTCTCATGTCATGCATATTGCATATATTGTTACATTGAAGACAACGTAAGATTTTGGTTGGAGGGTGAGATTCCTTAGATGAATTTACTAGCTTTTGTGACATTTCGAACAATTATGTAGAAAAATTTTATTTTTCTAAAAATTCAAAACTCTTTTAAAAAACTTTGTTTCATACATTCGGTATGATACGAGTATAAGAAAAAGAGATACAAAGTGAGTGATGTTGAGCATCTTGAACTATTCTAAGTTAATGGTTTCTATGTGAGTTCCTCTTATTTTTATGATTGATAGAAATTTTGAACACTTTTATACCTAGTTCACATTACACGATTCTCATGGTTTGAAAGGATTATGTAGATTTGTAGATTAGCTAGGTTTAGATTTGAGGTGTTAAGGAACCAAGCCGGGGTACTTTGTCCATCCTTATCTATGGGAAAAGAACGAAAGATATGGATTTCTAAAAATCCTATCTAATGTGTATAAAAAAAAAAGAAGGATGAAAATATGGGTATGATTGAAAATATGGTGGAAAAGTTCGAAAAGGGCTACCTATTACCAACCGGGAAATGGTCTACCCGTAACCAAAGCTGGAAATGGGAAGTAGTATGAAAGTCGTCGAAGGGACGGTAAGGAAAATACTTGTCATAGGCTTGTTGTTGATCTATACATTTTCATATCCCTAATCTAGTTGATTCATAAGGAAGATAATCCCGAAAATTCATGAGATGAACATTCACTATGCACACTAGGTTAAATTTATTTGGATTCTTCTATTTATCAATCAATCAGAGGGAATTCCATATGAACACTTATTATGTTTTGAGAGTTTAAGGTTTTCAACTCTATCACCCAATTTTTCTGACTTTTTTGCTTGCATGTCTTAAAATTAATAGAAGCGTAATTTTTTAAGGAGAGTGGGTTTTAGAAAATTGAACTTGTTTCACGCATGTTTTGCTCGGGACTAGAAAAATGCTAGTTGGGGGGTGTGTTGAGCTCTTAAAAGTGTATATTCTAACCCCATTACATCACTAACTATGCATGATTCGCATGTTTAAAGACTATCCTAATGCATGGTTGTGTTTGTAGGATGCGAGAGATATTTCACTTGTATGATGCTTAAAAGACCCTTCTTACATGTCTTGAAGATCAAAGAAATAAAGGACGAGAGATGAAGGAAAGATGCAATGGAGATGGAGGAAGAAAAACTGAAAAAAGTCATAATTTATAGCCTGACCGATTGGCCAGCCAAACCCTTCAGAAAATGCAATTTCCCTGGAGTGATTTTATAAAGGCCGACCTATGGTTCGGCCGGCCGGCTGACAAGTCAGCCATGCACTTTTAAATTCAGATTTCAAACAGTAGCAGTCCCTTTTTTAAATTTTGGCCCAGTTTATGGGGCCCACCTTATTGATATTTAGAAATCCAACCAGTCAATGTCGAAGAGGAGCTTGACGCCGAAATAACCCAAGTGATTTCATGTCGATCGGAGTTACGGATTGACCATGGCGGCTAAAACAATACGAACTATCCAAAAAGTTTTCAGATTCCGCCTACTCAACACTAGGCTGGTCTTGGTGGTCCACTAGTATTGATATGAAAAATTCAAGCTGACAATCTTCTAGAGCACATCGATATATAAATAACCACAAAGTTTCATATCAAATGGATGTGTGGTTTGATCGTATCGATTGAAGAAATATGAACCATCCAGAAAGATTCAAATGTGCAGATTTTATAAAAAGCCCTAAGTGTTTCGGAGCACATTCTGAAATTGTTTTGGACAATCTAAACCGTCTATCATGTAGAGGAGGAATTTTCTACTAATGTTTAAAATTTGAGATCAATCCGACCTCTGTACACTCCGTAGCGTTGAAAGCAAGATGACTGGTTCTTAAGGTACCTGAATTATGTGATTTTGAGAGCCGGTCGCTAATCTAATTGGTGGGCCCATTCAAAAGATAATCCTAGAAATCTAAACCATCTATGAGGAAGATAATATTACACGGAAGCTAAAAATCAAATTGAAGGCAATCCGATCATTGGTTAAGCTGCACATGGAAAACAAAATCTGCTATGTTGATGTGTAATTGCTGCATTATAAAAGGAGGTGCTCTCTTATCTTCCAAGTCAAGTAAGGACGTGGGGAGCAAGGAGTTCAAGTCATAGGAGGCTTCCTAGCCTCCTACAACTAGTTTTTCTTCATTTTCTTAGTTCTAGTTCTAACTTTTAATATGATTTTCATTAGCTAACCTCTTAACTAGAGCTAAGAGGTGAATCTTATAGTTTTCTTAGATGGTTTAATTCGTTATTAAGGTTTCAAGTTTGAATTTAATGTTGAACAATGGTTTTGCTTAAGTTTGAATAAATTTCTAAGTAGTTTTTCTTAATCTTATGATGACTCATGGATGTTTGGAAGAATTACATTAGTTTCTTACTTGTTTTGTAAAGATCTAGACTTGTACACTCCAAGAAATCGGATTCAAGACACTCTAGAACTTGAGTCTTCATGTGGGAGCTTCAAACCAAAGTTCTATCTTTTCCAGAAATTCTGAAATATGTATTATTTGTTTATGTGATTTGAATTAAGTTCAAACCATGGTATTAGTTAAGCTTTGTGACCAGGTTTGATGATTATTATGATTATGATCTTAATCTATTAGAACTAGGATTGACCTATGCAATTGAGTGTGCTCAAGTCCTAACTTGAATTGAGGGAATCATGTTGATAAACAACACATATGTTGGATTGTTTTGATAATATAACCGCTCTATAATCCGATTAGATAGGATTTGATTTCGATTCTACTTAAGTAATTAAGAAACCTATGCAAATTATATATCAAGGAGAGCTATAAGTGGATCCTTGATGCTCTAGTTATTCCTTATTATCAGATTTTTCCTGTTTGACGTTTAAAATTGATTTCATAGACTACTCTTAAGATACTAATTATTGGGATAGTTCGAATTGTTTACTTCCTTCTCTGTGATCGACCTTGGTCTTACCGAGATTATTATTACATCGCAGCCTTGCACTTGAGGCGAGCGAACACCGCGTGACTTTGAAATTTGCAGTCTAGGGGTTTCAGGATGTTCCGGATCATTTGGTGGTGACCCGCATGTCCAGTTTTGCTTCGAAATGTCATTTATAAGTTTTCACCGCGACTGCGTGATTAGGGTTACACTTGCGTTTTTCGGGTGTTTCCGATCTTGAAACTGATCCAAATTGTCGTAAATGGACCGCTGGGTGTCGTTTTACCATGGGTGTGATTTTGAGCCCCAACGAGTGCCCCCCCCCCCCCCCCCCCCCCCCCCCCCTTGGTGTGCTGCACTGGATGCTTACATCATGTAACGCCCCAGATTTTCAAGATTTATTTGAATTTTTTTTTAAATTTATTTTAATTTTTTTATTTTAATTAATTATCATACATTTACCCTTGTTTCAAGAATAACGGACCATTCGTAGGAGATCTGATAAGGTACCCTTTATTAAAGTTGCTTAGAATAATCCCATTAACAATATAGAAGGGTTAGATTCCACAAAACTCAAAAATTTATGATAATTATGAAAATGCCATTAGTTAAATTTAACTTACCGTTTTTAAGTATGCTAGTTTGTAGAAATTATTAGGACGTACAACTCTGGACTTTAGTATTTAGACACATTTTAACCGTACACGTTAAATTTCAGCTCTCTGATCATCCTACAAATGCCCTAATCAGAAAACGGATCATAAGTGGACCACCCGATCTCGGATTTGTCCCAATTTTTGTGTCAACGCCTAAAATCGTGTGGCTCACCTGCTGGATGGAGTGGATTTAATATATACATCATGGTGGGGCCCATGTGCATCGCATGCACGTTTAGTGCACGGTCAAACCGCGTTTCACCGTGCACCCACGAGCCCAAGATGGAAATTTTCGTCCTTCCTCCCTGCTGCCACTGCTGCCCTCTCCACTCATCACCATGTGGGCCCCGTTTCAATAATCCAAACCATCCAATCTCCTTAGAACTATTCCAAACTTAGTCATATCAAATGGTTTCTTGTTTTGTCGTAAATCAAAGTCGATCTCTCCTTCCTTCTCAACCATTGGAAACTCGGATCCTTCAATCCGGGAATTCTCTTCACATGTGAAGCTAGGGATGCTTCTAGATGATCCTTAGGATCCCTCCAAGCTAACCAACATGTAGAATCCCCTCCAAAACTGAGCTTTTTAAAATTTCATGAATTTTTCTTTAGAATCTTCTCTTGTGCAAGAGATCTATCAAACATCTATGAATCCTCAGTTTGTGGACCCCACCTACCTAAATGGACTAATCTAAACCTATCCTAGGTGCCTGATCGTCAAATAAATCATTTGTTTGCTACTTTCTTTTTTCATCCCCTCTCTTTCCTTAAAACTTCACACCGACCGTTCGATCGCGTGTGGACCTCATTTTAAAATCTACCATATCCATTTTCTGTCCCATACCCATCATAGCTCATATTCAAAACTTCCTTTCCATTCGTTGTGTATACGCTTTCCAAATCCAGCCTGAAATCTGGCTTTAAACCACTTTTTATCGCAACCACGCACATATAGCCGTGCATACCCTCTTCTTACCTTATAATCTGACCCTCCTAATCTAATTAAAGCCTTCTCTCAGCAAGGGAGCCCTAATGCACAAATTTAGAGAGAGAGAGAGAAGAAAGAGAGAGGGAGAGAAAGAGAGAGAGAGAGAGAGAGAGAGAGAGAGAGAGTTTCTCGGTTGAGTGTCTCTGTTTTTTCAGCGACGTTCTTAGCATCTACGGCTTCCAAATCAGTTGATCTTTAAGGTCAGGATTTTCCTTCAAGCCTTTCATTAATAATGATACGATTATCCTAAGTTCTTTTTGTAACATATGACGTTATTTTGATTTGAATTGTTGATCCATATCACATGGAGATTAACGTATGATTTACAATGATTATCATTAAATAATGATGCGATTCCATGTTTGGATTTTTTACTAAGAAGTATGTGTATTTTTGTCATTTATTTTTGTGAAAGCTATGCATTAATTCTCTTTATTTATGTTCTACAAGCGATATTGGCTTTCATGTTATTATATGCAATATGTATGTAAGATCATTATGTGGATATTTCATTAATGTACACCATTGTCCCTAAGTTGGTAAAATCACTTGATGTAGATAGATGGAACCCGTGAGGGATGTCCATGATGGAAAGATATATCTTGACTTGACTAAGAGAATGCAATAAATGTTTTTCAAGGGATCCTTACATGTACATGATACTTGGTTGGATCCATATACATTACATGAGTGTTTTAATGATTTTGGTTATGATGTACAACATTGGCTTCTTGGAACATGATGGAATCATAAAACGGGACAATGGTTGGACACTGATGGTATATAAATTCTCATGAGCTGGGGTTGGTGCCATGAACACTAAGCCCAAACTGTCGGCCTATCCCGGGTTGTTTACAACTCCCCATAATGACCATTAAGTTCTTTCAATATGGCTGGATGTGAAATTACTTAAATAAAGGTCAAACTAAAGTCATGCATTCACTTAGCTCCATGTGGGTGTACGAAATTGAGAATAGGCTAGAGCATCCTACTTCTCCCGTACACTGTTACGTGTAGATTTGGGCTATGAGCGTCCCGTTTCTCACGTGGTCGAGCAAAACTATGGGCTTGTGCGTCCTAGGAACCTATAGTGACTAGTGGCTAGCGTAACGTCGTAACAGGGACTCTCCCACTTCATGTATTGTAATTCTAGCCAGGGTGCCTTAGCCAGAGCATGCATTTTATGCATCGCATTAACAAAGATTTTTACTTTGTTATTTTGATTTAATTAAATGATAATATCCTGCTTGCGTTTACTCTGTACTGTTATTATTATTCTTGATTATCTTGGAGGGAATATTCCCCACTATGATAGCGTTTAATGCTATCCCAAACACAATTTAGATGATACAAGTGAAGATCCAGGTACTGAACCCGATTTTTAAGGAGAATAGTTCGATGGTTCGTATGATCACATGGCGGATGACGATGTTGGAGAAACTTAGTTAATGTTTTCATTTATTAAATGTTTCTTTTGAGTAGTTGATACATTTATGGAATTGTAATAAGTCTTACAGAGAAGACATGGTTTGGTATTTTGATTAATTAGTATGGATATTGGTTGGTTCCCTTATTTAAACATTGATAATGACGTAGTAAGTTTGATAGAATAAGATGATAATTGTTTCTGCCATTGTATTTGAATGCTATATTTCATTATTTGACAAATTAGTTATTCCATAAGTTACTTATGAATTCGATCGTCGTGTTATACACGAGAGTAGAAAATCTCAGGTTGTTACACGTCATGCCAGTGCAGTGCACCGGTTCCCCAGGCTCAAGTATAAATAGCTGACTCACTAAGTCATTTCAACATTTTTCGAGTCAAAGGAGTAGATTTCTCTTAGGTGAGAGAGCACTTCTTGGTGCCTTGGGAGCATGTGGTCTCTCCATGGGTGCATGTGATCTCTCCTGTTTGGGTGCGGTCACATGTGCAAGGGCACATGCACCTGGAACATTTCTTCTTAACCTTGTTTTTCCTTCCCTTTTGGACCGGACGCATGTAAGAGTGCATATGTGCCTGAAACTTCATGCAAAGAACTTGTATTTCCTGAATTTGTAGGCTGGGCGCATGTGAGAGGCCACATGCGCCTGAGGCACCTTCTTGGGCACATGTGGTTCCAATATTTAGTGAAAATTTGAATTTCAGCACTTCTTTTCACACTTTGTGAAAAATTTACACATCTGGCTTCATTCTCAGTCAAATTCGATGCCTTTTATGGCCAGATTGCTTAAAACTGAACATGATTGCAACTCGATACCTCGGACCTATAATATGCTGCCTGTTTTGGTCTTTTATGGCCTGCAATTGTCCATTTAGGCAGGTTCGAGGTGTACATGTTGGACTGCACTTACAGTGCTTCGGATGCATGCAAGATTTGTTATGTGTAAACAATTGTGTACATCTGATGTTGGGATTATTTCTTGTCTTTACCCAGCGCTTTTTGTTCGCTCGCCTCAAGTGCAAGGATGCGATATAGTAATAATTCTCGGTAAGACCGAGGTCGATCCACAGGGAATTGGATAAATAGTTATAATTATTCTAGCAACTTCAAATTCAATCAATTTAGAAGTTCAAGTTTATAAACTAACTTAAAACAATAACTTATAAAATCTGTAATTTAAACAGAACTAAGGCCTCAAGGATCCACTTGTAGTAGTCCCATGTGAATTCATTCATCCAAGCATAAACACAACTAGAATTGAAGCTCTATCTCTCTTTTAGTTGGAAGATTCAACATTCAAACATAAACAATCCTCACTCAAATTGAAGAATAAGATTCTAGTTCTAATGAAACCGTAGAAGTTAAACATGTAGCCTTCGAAGTAACGACTATGCCAATGGACTATGGTACGCTCAGGGATTACTACAATTCAAATATAATCAATCAAAACATGATAATCTCAGAGAATTACAAGGAACCCATGTTCGAAGCACATGAACTCTCATAAAACATAAAAAAATATCAACTTTTATTCAAACTAAAGCTTAAAATCCAACTTAATGTAAAGTACTTGAATTAAAACGAATTCAACATGATAACTATCCACAAGCTTCACCTCTCAGCCCTAGCTGAGAGGTTCTAGCCAAGCATTGTCATACTACAACTAGAATTCAAAAGAAAAGACTAATAAAAGAATAAAAACTAGAAAAATCGAAATCGACGGAGTTGTGGACACTCCACGATGCTCTCTTCACTCCCCACGACCTCCAATCTCTTCTAGGATGCCTATAGACGAGGCTCTAGGTGCCCTTTTATAGAATAGTGAGGAAGATTTCAGATTACGCAAGGAGTTTCGCAATTGCGCAGAGAAATTTGGAGCTTGTAGAACAAGCTCTGTTATGCAGGCGATTGGTCGGACGATCGATGGTAAAACCTGAAAAATAGTATAGAGAGTTTCTGGAATTTCCACCCACTCTATTGAGTGCTCGACCGGTCTGACGACCGATCATTTTTGGTCCAGTGATATCTGCAACATGGTGGCCTCTCTGTTGAAGTGCCGACCGGTTGGGTGACCGGTTGTGTGCCTTGGCCAACTGGTCCGCTGACCAGCCTACAGTGCTGTCTTTTCTACACTCCTTCATTTCTTCTCTTTCTCCCTTGCTTCTTTCTTCATTCTTTTCGCACTTGGTCCGTTGATCATCAATGTCTACAAAGTACTCTTTTTAGCCTTGAATCAATGAAATCACCATCTCATTCCTACAATCACAAATCATGTATTAGATGTGTCTTTTAAGCATGCAAATCATGCATATAATGTGATGTAATGAGTTAGTAAATGTATAAATTAGAGGCTCAACACACCCCCCAACCAGTATTTTGCTAGTCCCGAGCAAAACATGTGTGAAACATGTTCAATTCTCCAAGATCCAACTCTCCTTCAGAAACTATGCTTCTATCCATTCCAAGACATACAAGTGTAAAAATCAGAAAAATTCGGTGATAGAAGTTGAAATCTTAAATACTCAAGACATAATAAGTGTTTATATAGAATTCCCGCTAATTAATTGATAAATAAAAGAATTTGGACATGTTTAACCTAGTGTGCATAGTGAATGTTCATTTCATGAATTTTCGAGATTATCTTCTTCGTAGATCAATTAAACTATAGATCTACCGGTATACAGATCAACCACAAGCCTATGACAGGAATTTACCTTACCGTCCTTCCGACGCTTTCACACTACATCCCATTTTCAACTTTGGTTACGGATAGACCATCCTCCAGTTAGTAATAGGTAGCCCTTTTCGAAATTTTCCACCATATTCTCAATCATACCCATATTTTCTTTCCTTCTTTCCTTTTCATACACACTAGATAGGAGTTTTAGAAATCCATATCTTTCATTATTTTCCCATGGACAAGGATGGACAAAGTACCCTGGCTTGGCTCCTCAACACCTTAAATCTAAGTTTAGCCAATCCATAAAGCTACCTAATCCTTTCAAATCCTTTCAAATCGTGTAATGTGAACTAGGTGTAAAAGTGTTCAAATTTTCTATCAATCATATAAATATGGGAATTCACATATAAAACCATTATATTAAAGGTAGTTCAAGACTTGTAACATCACTCACTTCATATCTCCTTTTCTGATACTTGTATCATCCCAAATGCATAGAAGCAAAGTTTTCCAAAAGAGTTTTGAATTTTAGAAAAATTGAAATTTTTTTACATATAATGCTCGAAATATTACAAAACACTAGATTCATATAGGAATCTCACCCCCAACCAAATCTTGCATTGTTCTCAATGTAAAAGATATGCAATTAGCAATTACATGAGAGCAATGTTAACAATAAAGGAGAATGAGAACGAGATCACCTGATAAAGTCGATCATGGAAGTCTACAACTCCGGCAACTAAAGCTACTAACAAAATAAACCTAAAACAAAAAAATTAAACAAAACCAAATCCTACTTTATACCTTCGTCAGACTAGGAGATCAATCATCCTGATACACAGGATCATCTAGAATGATGGACATGTCCTCTGAATCAAATTTCTCAATGAATGGTTTAAGGCGTTGTCACTTTAAAACAGTTACCATTCACCTCGTTTTCTACCTCGATAGCCCCATGAGGAAAAACTTCTTTAACAATATATGGGCAGGTCCATCGAGATCTTAATTTCCCCGAAAAAAGATGAAGTCGAGAATTGTACAAGAGTACTTTCTGACCTTCATGGAAAGATTTCCTAAAGATGTGCTTGTCATGGAATACTTTCATCTTACTCTTGTAAATCCTCGAGTTCTCGTTAGCATCGTTTCGGATCTCGTCAAGCTCATTAATTTAGAGTTTGCGAAGCGTGCTAGCCTTGTCAACGTCAAAGTTCAATGCCCGAATTGCCTAATAGGCTTTGTGTTCAATCTCCACAGGCAAGTGACAAGCTTTCCCATAGACAAGTCTATATGGGGACATTCCAATGGAGGTTTTGTAAGCAGTACGGTGAGCCCAAAGAGCATCATCTAATCTTAGTGACCAATCTTTATGATCCAGCCTCACTGTCTTTTCCAAAATTTGTTTAATTTTCCGATTGAAAATTTCAGCTTGCCCAGTTGTTTATGGGTGGTATGGGGTACTCACTTTATATCTAATGCCATATTTCTTCATTAAGGCTTCGAAAGGCCTATTGTAAAAATGAGAATTGCCACCAGTAATGATGGCCCGAGAAGTTCCAAATCTAGATAATATGTTTTCCTTAAGGAACTTTAGAGCCGTACGATGATCGTTGGTTCTACATGGAATTGCCTCTATCCATTTTGACACATAGTCTATAACGAGCAATATGTAGACTTGTTCAAAAGATGAGGGGGAATAGTCCCATGAAATCGATGCCCCAATAATCAAAGATTTTAAGATGTTGAATTGGGACAAGAGACATCATATTCTGACAGGACAATCCTCCAAGTTTTTTACAGCGCTCGCATGCTTTGCAAAACTCATGGGTATCCTTGAATATAGTGGGCCAATAAAAACCTGCAGAATTTGAACAGTGGTTTTCTTGGTGGAAAAATGACCCCCACATGCTTAATCATGGCAAAAGGAGATGATAGAATTATATTCATCATCAGGGACACATCTGTTAAGCTTTTAAATGTGTATATTCTAACCTTATTTTATCACTAACTATGCTTGAAATACATGATTAAAGACCCAACTAATGCATGGTTTTGTGGTTACAGGAATGAGATAGAGAATTCATCAATTGAAGGCTTCGAGATGCTGTCTACAAGCATTGAAGATCAAAAGACCAAGCGCTAAAGCGTGGAAGAAAGAATCAAAGGAGAAAGGAAGAAGTGCAGAAAATTGCACTGCAGACCGGTCGTCTGACTGGTTGTCCATAGCTTAGGACCGGTCATCTGACCGGTCTGAACACTCAACAGGAGGACCCTTGCAGCCAACGTTGCTAGACCAATCACGATCGGTCGTCCACTGCTTAGACCGGTTGTTAAATTAAAATCTAGGTTCGAATTTTAAGAAAACTCTCTGGACTGTTTTTAGCCTTTTGCGACCGGTCGTCCAACCGATCGACTGCGTAATAGAGCTTCTTCTACAAGCTCCGAAATTTGCTGTGCAAAGCACAGTTTTTTACGGATTTTCTCGAAGTTTCTTCATACCTAGGGCCCCAAACCTATAAAAGGACTCCTCTAGCTCATTCCTAAGGCATCCTAGAAGAGAATTACCATGGTGGGAGGCAGCGGAAGTCAGATCCGGAGTTCTACAACTCCACCTAGTTTATTCTTCTAGTTTTATATTTTTCTTAGTTGCTTTCATGTTTCTTTAGATTATGAACGGCTAAACCTCTTAGCTAGGGCTAAGAGGTGAAGCTTATAGTGAATCCAAGATGTTTTAATTCGTTTGTTTTGGTTTCAAGTTGGATTATTAGTGAAGAACAATGGTTTGAAGTTTGAATAAAGTTTTAAGTAGTTTTTCTTAATCTTATGATGGCTCATGGATGTTTAGAAGAATTGCTTGAATTCTTAATTATTTTTGAATGGTTTTAGACTTGTACGCTCCGAGGAATTGGATTCAACCTTGGATTCTCATGTGGGAACTTCATGTCAAAAGTTCTATTTTTCTGAAAATTCTAAATTATGCATGATTGTTTATATGATTTGAATGAAGTTCAAATCATGGTATAGTTATGCTTTGTGACAGATTTTAATGATTATCATGGTTGTGATCTTAACCTATTGGAACTAGGATTGACCTATGCAATTGAGTGTGCTCAAGTCCTAACTTAAATTGAGGGAATCATGCACATGAATCACACATATGACAGATTGTTTGTTTTAACTGCTCTATCATCCAGCTAGATAGGATTTAATTTCGATTCTAGTTGAGTTAAGTGAGAAACTACAGCGAATTAAGCATCAAGTATTACTACAAGTGGATCCTTGAACCCTTAGTGTTCTTTTACATTGTTTACATTCTCTTTTAGTTTGAAATTGCTATCTACATTCAATTCTAAAAATTCTGTTTATTTATTTCTCAATTAGAAACTATTGGAAGTATTTTGTGGGTTCCTACAAAAGTCCATGTGGATCGACCTCGATCTTACCAAGATTATTACTACATCGCAACCCTACACTTGGGGAAGCAAACAAGTTTTTTGACACCACTGCCGAGGACTTTGATGGTTTTTCACAAATTTTTTTAAAATAGTTTCTATTTGAGATTTTTAGGAGTCCTTTGCTAACTTAGTTTGTTTACTTTATTTTGTTTTTATAGGAATTCTAGGAGTCGAAGTAGTCACTTCAAATCAGGTTTTTCTAACCCTTTTTCTTTTATTTTTTTGAGATTTGCATGCCACATTGGGTTTGGAATTCTAATAACCGACTCATTAGTGAAGGGAGAATTGTTGAAGGGATTGATAGGGAACCACGTGCTAAGAAATGCTTAGATTCTCCAATTTTGTCTAAAAGTATTGCTGGAAATCAACCCAACCCTATGACCAATCAAAATCTGGGCCAAACCAAAATGGGAGAGAATGAGGTTGAGAATGTTCCTCGACCTAGAACACTACGTGATTACTTACAACCTGCAAGAGCGAGCACTCCCTCATGCATAGTTTTTCCACATAATACAGGGAACATAGATCTTAAACCGAGAGTAATCCAACTCCTTTCCAAATTCCATGGACTAGCCAGTGAAAGTGCCTATCAACATCTTAAAAAATTTGATGAGGTGCTAGCCACAATACACTTTGCAAATGTAACGGATGATGTAGTGAGACTTAAATTATTTCCTTTTTCCCTTAAAGAGAAAGCTAAGGCTTGGCTTCATGCATTAAGGCCAAGATCAATTGGCACATGGACTGAGATGACTAGGGAGTTCATTAAAAAGTTCTTCCCTACTCACAAAACGATCATGTTGAGGCATCTTATCATGAATTTTGCTCAAAAAGAGGATGAGACCTTCTTCCAATGTTGGGAGAGGTTCAAGGACTTATTAAATGCATGCCCACATCATGGCTACGAAATTTGGTAGGTAATAAGCTTTTTCTATAAATGATTGACTTCACTCATGAGTCAATTCGTAGAGATTATGTGTAATGGAGAATTCATGAATAAGGAAGTCGAGGAAGCATGGGATTATTTTGATGAATTGGCTGAGAATGCATAGTCTTGGGATACATCTAAACCAACAAATCCCAAGACATGCCAACAAAAGGAGAAATGAGGAATTTATGTCCTCTCAGAAGAAGATAACATAAGTGCACGTGTACCTAGTCTCACAAGAAAGGTCGAGGCCATAGAATTGAAGAAAGGAGAGATGATAAACTCAAAGGACGTTGAAATTTGTGCCGGAATTTTTCCCACAATTTCTGCATTCCAGGAAATCTTACAAGAACAATCAAATGCCATAAACAGTTATCAACGACCATTTAGTGCTCCAAACTCAAACACGTATAACTCTAGTTGGAAGAACCATCCCAACTTCAGTTGGAGGAATAGACCAACTGCGAATGCAAACAACACCCCTCAAGCTCAACCTTTACTAGGTCCATACCTAGTAATCACACCAAAAGCTACGCTAGAGGAGATGTTGGGTGCATTTGTATCGGTTCAAGCTGAATATAACAAGACTAATTCTCTGAAAATTGATGGGTTCATGCAAGAGCAACTGAAATTCAATCAAAATTCATCTCAAGCCATTAATGACTTGAAAACCTCAATGGCTAGAGTTGAATCCCATCTCAGTATTAGGGAGAAAGGCACACTTCCTGCCCAACCTCTCCCTAACCCAAGAACCCAATTTGAGATACAAGACCCAAGCTCATCCTCCCAACATAAGGAGCATATTCAAGCTATCACCACCTTGAGGAGTGGAAAAATAATCAATAAATCTAATCCGATGAAGGCCCCAAAGCCTAATGATCCAGAAATTTCCAAAGAGGATGATAGCCCGAACAACACTCCACATGAGAAAGAACCGAAAAGACAATATAAGCCGGTTGCCCCATTTCCCCAAAGGTTAATTTCATCCAAACGTTTACAAAAAAAAACCTGGAAATTTTAGAGGTTTTTAAGCAAGTGAAGATCAACATTCTGTTATTGGATGCTATAAAACAAATACCATCCTATGCCAAATTTCTGAAGGAATTGTGTACAGTCAAAAGGAAACACAATGTTCACAACAAAGTACTTTTGACTGAGAATTTGAGCGCTATTTGTTCGCTCGCCTCAAGTGCAAGGCTGCGATGTAGTAATAAATCTCGGTAAGACTGAAGTCGATCCACAGGAAATTAGAAAACAACTTCTAAGCTATTCCAACAACTAGGATTGCAATAATTAAGAGATTCAATTGAGATAATTATGTTGAAATAGTAACTTAAGAAAAATAGTAATTAAAGAACTAAGGCTTTCAAGGATCCACTTGTAACAATCCCATGTCAATCTAATCAATCCAAGCATCAAACACAACTAGATCTGAAGTTCTATCTCTCATCTAGTTGGAAGATAAAGCATTAAACACATTCAATCCCACTTAAGTTGAACTTCCAAGTTCTAGTCCTATTCAATCACATAGCATTCGAAATCATAGCCTTTCGAGTAACACCCATGCCTATGGACTATGGCATGCTCAAGAGTTACCATAATTCGAATCTAATCAAGCAAAACATGATAATCTCAGAGAATTGCAAGGAATCCATGTCCTAAGCACATGAACTCTCATAAAACTTCTAAAAATATCAACTTTATATAAACTAGAACATTCAAAATTCAAACTTAAATTGAAACTACTTGAATCAACCTGAATTAAACATGAAATTGGCTACAAGCTTCACCTCTCAGCCTTAGCTGAGAGATTCTAGCCGAGCATTGTCATAGTATAACTAGAACTCAATGAAAAAGACATAAAAACATAAAAACCCGGAGTTGGGAGGGTTGCAAACGCTCCACGACGGCTTCCTTCACTTCTCATGAAGTTCCTCAGCTTCTCTGATGCCCTAGGAAGAGACTCCAGGTGTCCTTTTATAGTGGGGATGCTCTACCGCGTCGAAATCTTCCAGAATTGCGTAGCATTGCGCACTTGCGCAAAAAATCTCAGATCCCGTAATAGAAAGTGTTTGTTTATGCATGGTCAACCGGTCTTGACTGGTCAGACTGGGCTGGCCGACCGGTCACGACCGATCAGACCTGTCTTTTACAAGTCCAGCGTGCACAGGGAGGTCCCTGACCTAATGGCAGACCGGTCAGACCAAGCTGGTCCTTCATCTAGTGGCTTCACAAGAGTGGGCAGCAGGGTGGCCGACCGGTCTTGATTGGTTTGGCTCCCTTAGCCGACTGGTCACGACCGGTCGGGCCTCTATTCTTTTCTTTTTCTTCTTCTCTCTTTCATCTCTCTTCTCCCTCTTTCTTCTTCCTTATAGTTGTCCACCTTGGGCTTTCATTCAAGGGGTCCTAAATACGCTACTTTTGGTCACCAATTGGGTGAAGTTGCTCTCATTCCTACAATCACAAAACATGCATTAGATGGGCCTTTTAAACATGCAAACCATGCATATAATGTGATGTAATGGGCTAGATCATGTATAAATTGGAAGTTCAACACACCCCCCAACGAGCTTTTTGCTAGTCCTGAGCAAAACATGCGTGAAACAAGTTCAAACCTCCAAAAACCAACTCTCCTTTAGAAACTATGTTTCTATCCATTCCGAGACATACAAGTGTAAAATTCAAAAAAATGAGGTGATAGAAGGTGAAACCTTAAACTCTCAAAACATAATAAGTGTCAATATGAAATTCCCACTGATTGATTGATAAATAGAAGAACTCGAACAAATTCAACCTAGCGAGCATAGTGAAAGTTCATCTCATGAGTTTCTGGGATTATCTTCTTCATAGATAAAGTAAACTATAGATCTGAAGGTACATAGTGCAACAACAAGCCTATGATAGGAATTTGCTTTACCGTCCTTCAGAAGGCTTTCACACTACGTCCCATTTTCAGCTTTGGCTATGGGTAGACCATCCCCCAGTTGGTAAATAGGTAGCCCTTTTCGAAATTTTCCACCATTTTTTCCATCATTCCCATATTTTCATCCTTCCTTTTCCTGTTTCTTTTACATTAGATAGGATTTTTAGAAATCTATATCTTTCATTTTTTTTCCATGGACAAGAATGGACAAAGTACCCTGGCTTGGTTTCTCAACACCTCAAATCTAAGTCTAGCCAATCCACAAATCACATAATCCCTTCAAACCATGAAAATCGTGTAATGTGAACTAGGTGTAAGAGTGTTCAAATTTTCTATCAATCACATAAATAGGGGAATTCACATATAAAACCATTATATTAAGAGTAGTTCAAGACTTGCAACATCACTCACTTCGTATCTCCTTTTCTTATACTCGTATCATCTTGAATGCATAGAAATAAGGTTTTCTGAAGGAGTTTTGAATTTTTAGAAAATTTAAAAAAATTTACACAATATGATGCTCAAAGTGTTGCAAACTGCTAGATGAGGAATCTCATCTCACCCCCCAACCAAATCTTGCATTGTCCTCAATGTAAAAAGATATGCAATGAGAATGAACATGAGAGCAATGGTAAAATATAAGAGAGTGAGAACAATATTACCCGAGAGAGTCGATCATGGAAGTCTACAACTCCGACAACTAGATCCACTAAAACAGTAAAACTAAAATAAAAAAAGCAACTAAACCTAATCTACGCTATACCTCCATCAGACTAGGAGATCAATCATCCTGATACACAGGATCATTTAGAGTGATGGACATGTCCTCTAAATCAAATTTCTCAACAAATGGTTTAAGGCGTTGTCCATTAACTTTAAAACAGTTACCATTTGCGGCATTCTCTATCTCAACAGCCCCATGAGGAAAAACTTCTTTAATAATATATGGGCCAGTCCATCGAGATCGCAATTTTTTCGAAAAAAGATGAAGTCGAGATTTGTACAAGAGCACTTTCTGACCTTCATGGAAGGATTTCTTAAATATATGTTGGTCATGAAAGGCCTTCATCCTACTCTTGTAAATCCTGGAGTTCCCATAAGCATCATTCCTGATTTCATCAAGCTCATTAAGTTGGAGTTTGCGAAGCGAGCTAGCCTTGTCAACATTAAAGTTCAATGTCCAAATTGCCCAATAGGCTTTGTGTTCAATCTCCACAGGTAAGTGGCAAGGTTTCCCATAGACAAGTCTATAGGGGGACATTCCAATGGAGGTCTTGTAAGTGGTACGGTAAGCCCAAAGCGCATCATCTAATCTCAGTGACCAATCTTTGCGATCCGACCTCGCCGTCTTTTCCAAAATCTGTTTGATTTCCCGATTGGAAATTTCAGCTTGCCCACTCGTCTGTGGGTGGTATGGGGTACTCACTTTATGCCTAATGCCATATTTCTTCATTAATGCTTCAAAAGGCCTATTGCAAAAGTGAGAACCACCATCACTAATGATGGCTTGATGCGTTCCAAATTTGGAAACTATGTTTTCTTTAAGGAACTTTATGATCGTACGATGATTGTTAGTTCTACATGGAATAGCCTCTATCCATTTAGACACATAGTCTACGACAAGCAATATATAGACATGTCCAAAAGATGAGGGGAACGGTCCCATGAAATTGATGCCCCAACAGTCAAAGACTTCAAGATGTTGAATTGGGTAAGAGGCATCATATTTCGACGGGATAATCCTCCTAACTTTTGGCAATGCTCATATGCTTTGCAAAACTCTTGGGTGTCCTTAAATAGAGTGGGCCAATAAATACCACACTGTAGAATTTTTGCAATGGTTTTCTTGGTGGAAAAATGACTCCCACATGCTTGATCATGGAAAAAGGAGATGACGGAATTATGTTCATCATCAGGGACACATCTCCTAATAATTTGATCTGGGCAATATTTAAACAGTAAAGGTTCATCCTAGAAAAATCTGCGTACTTCCCTTAGAAAATTTCATTTATCCTGCACAGTCCAATGAGTTAGCATCGCACCTGTGGAAAGATAGTTGGCTATGTCAACGTACCATGGTGGATGTGTAGTAACAAAGAGTTGCTCATCAGAAATGAGTCCTCAATAGGTGACTCGTCAATGGAATTAGGTAGGACTACTCGCTTCTTGTCCTTGATCTCCAAATTGAATTCTTGAAGGAGTAGGATCCATCTAAGCAAACGGGGCTTGGCTTCCTTCTTAGAAAGAAGGTATTTCAGCGCTGCATGATCTGTGTAAACAATGACCTTGGATCCTATTACGGCCTGAATTTGTCCAACGCAAAGATGACGGCTATGAGCTCCTTCTCCGTAGTCGAGTAATTGACTTGGGCGGGATTCAAGGTCCTACTTGTATAGTAGATAACATGGGGCTTCTTATCCTTCTTTTGGCCTAACACTGCCCCGATAGCATAATTGCTCGCATCGCACATTAACTCAAAAGGTACGGACCAATTCGGTGGTTGCATGATAGGAGCGGTTGCCAACATGTCTTTTAGCTTTGGAAAATCTAATTGACATTCGACACTCCACTCGAATTGGTTCTCCTTTTGGAGAAGGTTACATAAGGGCCTTGAGATATGACTAAAATACTTTATAAACCTTCTATAAAACCCAGCGTGTCCAAGGAAGGACCGCACATCGCGTATGCTTTTAGGTGGTGGTAGATTGAAAATTATATCGATTTTGGCCCGGTCTACCTCTATTCCATTAGACGAGGTGATATGTCCAAGGACTATTCCTCTTTGTACCATGAAATGACACTTTTCCCAGTTTAAAATGAGGTTCTTCTCCTCGCACCTTGTCAAGACCAACTTCAAGTGATTGAGGCACTCATCAAAAGTACAACAAAAAATAGAAAAATCGTCCATGAATACCTCGAGAAATTTACCCACCATGTCCAAGAAAATACTCAACATGCATCGTTGGAATGTGGCGGGTGCATTACATATCCCGAATGGCATTCTTCGGTATGCGAAGGTGCCAAACGGGCATGTAAAAGTGGTCTTCTCTTGGTCTTCTGGGGCTATCTCAATTTGATTGTAACCGGAATAGCCATCTAGGAAGCAATAATAGGAATGACCCGCTAACCTCTCCAAAATTTGATCCATGAATGGGAGAGGGAAGTGGTCCTCCCTAGTGATCGTGTTTAGCTTTCGATAATCAATGCATATATGCCAATCAGTGATTACTCTAGTCGGTATAAGCTCGTTGTTGGCGTTTTCTACAATGGTAATACCAAATTTCTTAGGGACAACTTGGGAGGGACTCACCCATTGGCTATCTAAGATGGGGTAGATGATACCCACATCTAGTAGCTTTAACACCTCGGCTTTGACAACCTCCATCATATTTGGATTTAGCCTTCATTGAGGTTGTTTAGTCGTTTGTTCGCTTCCCCAAGTGTAGGGTTGTGATGTAGTAATAATTCGGTATAGACCGAGATCGTTCTCAGGGACTTGTTAGGAATTCACAAAATTACTTCTAATATTCTCTACTTGAGAACTATCCAAAAAAATTTCTAAAATCGAATGTATTGAGAATTCTTAAACTAAAAGTGAATGTAATCAATATAAAAAAGCACTAGGGGTTCAAGGATCTACTTGTACCAATCCTTGATGCATAATTCGCTGTTGTTTCCCAATTACACAACTAGAATCAAAATTAAATCTTATCTAGTCGGATGATAGAGAATAGATTAAGATCACAATCATAATCATCATTAAACTCTATCACAAAGCATAACTAGATCATGATTTGAACTTCATTCAAATCACATATACAATCAACACATAATTCAGAACTTAAGAACAAAAAGGTAGAACTTTGGTTGAAGTTCCCACATGAAAATCCAAGTCTAGAGCATATTGAATCCGATTTCTCGGAGCGTACAGGTCTGGAACTATGTAAAACAGTTAAGAACTAAAGCAATTGTCCCAAAAATCCATGAGCCATCATAAGATTAAGGAAAACTACTTAGAACTTTATTCAAACTTCTATAAGCCATTGTTCTTCAATAATTCCAACTTGAAACCATAACAAAATGAATTAAAGCATCTCAGATTCACTACAAGCTTCACCTCTTAGCCCTAGCTAAGAGGTTTATCCATTCATGATATAAGGAAGCATGAAAACAATTACAAACATAAAACTAGAAAACACAAACTAGGAGGAGTTGTGGAACTCTGATTCCGACTTCCGCTGCCTCCCACCTTCGTAGATCTCTTCTAGGATACCTTACCTACGATCCCTAAGTCCCCTTTTTATAGTGGAGAGGCTCTACCGCCTCAGAATCTTTCAGATTTGCGTAATACCTATGCACTTGCGCTAGAAAATCGGAGCTTCAAGAGGAAACTGCTGGAATCACGCTGAAATTACACTGGCCGAACGGTTTAGACCGATCGGACTGGGCTGGCCGACCGGTCACGACCAGTCTAGTCTGTGTATGGACAGTCCAGTGTGTATATGTGGAGGGGGCAGGCCCTGGCCGACCGGTCAAGACCGGTCGGCCCTTTTGAATTTGATATCCAGAGAGGTAAGGGGGGTGGCCGACCGGTCTTGGCCCTCTTGGCCGAACGGTCACGACCGATCTTGCCTTCTTTTCCTTAACTTTTCTTCTTTCTTTCTTCTCTCTTCTTCTCTCTGCTTTCTTCTTTCTTTGGCCCACCTTGGGTCTTCATCCAAGGCTCCTAAATAGATCTTTTTAGTCATCAATTGGGCGGAGTCCCTCTCATTCCTACAATCATAAAACCACGCATTAGAATAGTCTTTAAGCTTGAAAACTGTCATACACCGAAATTCATAACCCGAGTACAACGACCCAAAGCCCGAATTCCAGGGTGTGAATATAAAATTCGAGTATAGATTCCTTGAGATTCCATTCTACACATCACATATCTAAAATAAACCCCAAATATAATTTTTTTTCTTCACTAATGTCTTATTACATCGAATTTTTACAAAACTAAAATAAATCTGGCACGATTGATGCTCGAGAAGGATGAGACCCCCTGAATACTCTCCTTTGCCTATGTCTTGTTCTTCCTGAAAACCTGCAAGAACTGTGGTGATTTTGGTGAGCTAAAAGCCCAGTGAGATCATTTCCATCACGGGTAATATTCCAGTTAATAAGAGACAGGATGCAAATCATCAACGGATAGAATTGTATGAAATAAACGAGGATGAGGTTATGGTTGGTACACTTTATGATTTATTATAAAGGGAACATGATGATCATGATGTCATGTATGTTATGATACGTGTGAGAGCAATAAACGTCTAGGAACTCAGCCGCCACTGAACATTAGGAACCTGTCGCAAATCAACCATGCTCACCTAACCGGTACAGCGAGGCGGGAAATCAACCATGCACGCCAGTGGACAAATCAACCATGCACCACTGATCCAACTGAGCAAATCAACCATGCTCAATAAGTGAAACGACCAGAACTCGCTGCCACTGAACATTAGGAACCTATCGCAAATCAACCATGCTCACCTAACCGGTACAGCGAGGCGGCAAATCAACCATGCACGCCAAGAGTCAAATCAACCATGCTCATGTTCTGTCGTAGTGTATAAATGTATGCACATGTCATGAGTTATGGAAGCACTTCTTCAAGCATACTATGCATATCCAAAATTCAAGCACAATCACACCATGCATGTGTTTCTTTATTTAGGTAATCCTTTATGTAAACTTTTAGTCTGTTTTAAATTAAAGAAATTGAGAAGATGGTGGTGTAAGGTAACCCACGTCAAGTTTATCTAACATCTGGATAGGTAGAACTAAAGAGGATAATTTTGAGAAAAACATTAAGAATGAACAATTATGAAATGAGATTTAAGAACAGAGACTGGAGTTGGATCCATACCTAAGATCCCCTTATAGATGATAGGAAAGAAAAATAAACAATATTAAAAGACTTGATTAAGGAAACGAGTTGGAAAACAGAATTCTTACATAAAATCTGATTGTCGAACAACAGAGAAAGGAAACGAATTGGAATATAACGATGAGAAGATAAGATAAAATCAACTAGAAAATTGTGAGATGAATCACTCACACATATGATGGCGTGTTCAACGCTTTGAAAAATAGTCCTGGTTCAAGTCTGAGTTGACTCAACGGACCGGATCGGCTCTCTCTCTCTCTCTCTCTGTCTCTCTCCTTCCTTCTTCTTTTTCTTTCTCCTTCTTTCTCTTTTTTTTTCTTCTTTCTTCTTTCTTCTTTCTTTCTTCTTCTTTCTTTCTTCTTCTTGTTCTCTTTCTTCCTTTCTTCTTCTTCTTTCTCTTTCTTCTTTCTTCTTCTTCTTTCTTCTTCTTTCTTCTTCTTTCTTTCTTTCTTCTTTCTTCTTCTTCTTTCTTCTTTCTTCTTCTTTTCTTTCTTTCTTCTTTCTTCTTCTCTTTCTTCTTTTCTTCTTCTTTCTTCTTTCTTTCTTCTTCTTTCTTCTTTTCTCATGGCCTGGGACACTGCCCCAGCATCAACACACACACACACTCTCTCTCTCTCTCTCTCTCTCTCTCTCTCTCTCTCTCTCTCTCTTCTCTCTCCTAACAGTCTCACTCTTTCTCTCTCTCCAACGTCTCTCTCTCTCTCTCACGGATCTCTCTCTCTCTCTCACTCTCCATGACGTTTTCTGAAGAGAGGAAGAGATAGAGGATGGGCTCTTATAGCCATGTAAACAGTCTCACGATCGGACGTGAGGTTGATAAGCTTTCCTATTCCAAGAAGGATTCAATTCCTTGTATCACGTATCCTACACGTTTGGGACCGTTGGGAAGATAGGTGGGGTCCACACGACCCTAGTACAGCTGTTCTTGTATGCCCATGCAAGGCGGAATGCGAGATCTTGGCGGTTTTTAACCACCATTGATTATAAGTCATGGACCGGCGTACACTATAGATGAAGTAAAAGATTAAAAAAAACTTCAAAGGGGACCTCTACTGTCGAGGGGAGGTCGGATGGACGGCTTGGATTGCTAGATGGGGTCCACTATGATGGACGGTGTGGACTGACAGAGACGGCAGCGCCGTCCGCTGTTTACACAGCAAGGAAGAAGAATTCGAATGGGATTCTTTTGTTTTTTTTTTTTTGTTACATGTAGACCGTTGGAAGGGTAGAGGGGGGTCCACACTAGGGTTCTAAACTGATCTGGTGCACCCATGCGGAGTGGTGGGTCGGATCTTAAGTTTCTTGGTTTGAACGGTGGATTCAAAGCGGCCCTTTCAACGGGAAAACAAGTATCAAATTTCGACGGACCGATTTCGAGTGGTACACAGACCTTTTGGACGGTTGGGATCATAGAATGGGGCCTACCCTAATGATTGAGTGGAGGCCCTCTACCGGCAGCGAGCGGACGACGCTGATAGCTAACAGAGGAAGAAGAAGAATCGTGATTCTTTTCTTTTCTTTTTTTATTTTGTTACGTGCGCCGCACACATACATGTATTTGTAGCTTTCCTTACAAGTAGGGTCCACCTTAGGTGGATCTAGACCATTTTCTCCGTCCCATAGGTGGGAAACATAAAATTAATCGTTGCCAAGAAAAATAAGGCAGATCCGAGTTGAGGTGGGCCACTTATGGCCCGATTTCTGATTAGGGCATTTGTAGAATGATCGGAGGGTTGAAATTTGACGTGTATGGTTAGATCGTGTCCTAAAAGTAGTATATAGAGTTTCGTGTGAAAATGATTTCCAGAAATCATAAAACTTAAAAAGGTGGTATAACTTAAGTTCAACTAATGGCATTTTCGTAATTATCATAAATTTATGAGTTTTGTAAAATCTATCACTTCCATGTTGTTCTAGGGTTTATTCTAAGCAACTTTAATAAAGAGACCATATAGTAATTCCCTACGGATGATTTATTATTAATTTGTCAACATTTTAATTTATTTAAATTATTAAATAATTAACTAAATTATAATTTAAATTATTCTAAAATCCTAGGGTGTTACAAACACACCCGAGCAGGTTCATAGGGCCAAGAAATCGCTGGTCTAAGCATATGCCTTGTGACGGACACGATGTATGGGTCATATTTATGGACAGACATGTGTACAGGATGATGTACGGTGGTTTACATTGATCGCGAAATTCAAAATCGGAGTGGACGGTTAAATCTTCCGGTCTAGCAACGATAGATCATTCTAACGGTCAGTTTATTGATTTAGCTAAGTATACTGAGTTTTCAAAGGCTTTAAAAAGTGTTAGAATGCGTATAAAAGTATATATGTGTGTGTACGCGTGTGAACAAAACAGCCTAGAATTTAAATTTTTCACATGTGAACATGCACTCGTGTACTTACTCGTGCGTCCAAATTTTCGGGGTATTACAAAAACCATGCATAGTTAGTGATGAAATGGGGTTAGAATATACACATTTAAGCACTCAACACACCCCCTAACCTAGCATTTTGCTAGTCCCGAGCAAAACATGCATGAAACCATTCATTCCTCCAAAACCCAACTCTCCTTGAGAAGCTATGCTTCTATATACTCAAATATATACAAATTTAAAACTCGGAAAAACTAAGTGATAGAGGTTGAAACCTTAAACTTTTAAAATCGTAACAAGTACTCACATGGATTTCCTGCTGATTGAATGATAAATAGACGTATTTGAACAATTTAACCTAGTGTGCTTAGTGAATGCTCATCTCATGGGAATTCGGGATTATCTTTTTCATAATTCAACTAAGTTATGGAGTTCAAGGTGCACTGAGCAATAACAAGCCTTTGACATGAATTTACCTTACCGTCCTTCCAACGACTTTCGCACTACTTCCCATTTTCGGCTTTGGTTACGGGTAGACCATCCCCCAGTTGGTAATAGGCAAGCCCTTTTCAGAATTTTCCACCATATTCTCCATCATTCCCATATTTTCATCCTTCCTTTTCCGTTTTCTTTTTCATTAGATAGGATTTTTAGAAATCCATATCTTTCGTTATTTTCCCATGGACAAAGATGGACAAAGTACCCCAGCTTGGTTTCTCAACACCTCATATCTACAAATCTAATAATCCTTTCAAAACATGAGAATTGTGTGAAGTGAACTAGGTGTAAAAGTATTCAAAAGTTCTATCATTAATAAAAATAGGGGAATTCACATACAAGACTAGTACCTTCAAGAATGTTTAACATATTCAACATCACTCACTTCGCCTCTCTTTTTCTTGTACTTACACCATCCCGAATGCATAGAAACAAAGTTGTCCAATGGAGTTTTGAATTTTTAGAAAAAATCTGAAAAATCTTCTTCATATTACTCAAGATGTTACAAAACACTAGATTCATCCTAGTGATCCCACACCCCCAACCAAATCTTGCATTATCCTTAATGTAACAGATATGCAATAGGCAAAACATGAGAGCCAAAATAAAGGGAGTGAGGAATGAGAGTACCTGAGAGAACAAAAATTGGAATTCAACATCCTTCTAACAAACCTATGAAAAAGCAAACCAAAAGCAACAAAATCCTAATCCTAACTACTCTATGCCTCCATCAGACTTGGAGATTAAGTATCCTGATACATAGGATCAGTTAGAGGTATGGACATACCTTCTGAAGAAAAATTCTCAAAGAACAGCTTTAAGCGTTGACCATTTGCTTTGAAGATATTACCATTCCTTGGATTTAACAACTTGGCGGTCCCATATGGATAAATAATTTTCACAATGAAAGGACCGGTCCATCAAGACTTCAATTTTCCCAGAAATAAATATAACCGAGAATTATACATAAGGACCTTTTGATTGATCGTGAAGGTCTTACGAAGTATGTTCCTATCATGGAATACCTTCGTCTTGTCCCTGTAAATTCTCGCATTTTTATAAGCCTTATTCTGGAGTTCCGCAAGTTCATTCAATTGAAGTTTGCGTAACGAGCTTGCCTTGTCAGAATCAAAATTCATCTTCTTTGGCGCTCAATATGCCCTATGTTCCAACTCCATGGGCAAGTGATAAGTTTTCCCATAGACAAGTCTATAGGGAGACATTCTAATGGGGGTCTTGAAAGCGGTACGGTAAGCCTAGAGTGCATCGGTAAGTCAAAGTGACCAATCTTTGCGATCGGGGTTCACCATTTTCTCCAAAATATGTTTAATTTCCCTGTTGGATATCTCAGCTTGTCCACTTGTTTGTGGATGATAGGGAGTTCTCACCTTGTGATTTATGTCATATTTTTTCATTAAAGCTTTAAACGGGCGATTACAGAAATGAGACCCTCCATCGCTTATAATGACTCGAGGTGTTCCAAACTGGGAGAGGATATTTTTTTTTAAGAAATGAATGACTATTTTATGGTCATTGTTCCGGCATGGAATCGCCTCGACCCATTTTGAGACATAGTCGACGGCAAGCAAGATATACAGATTTCTAAAAGAAGATGGGAATGGACCCATGAAATCGATGCCCCAATAATAAAAAGTTTCGATTGGTAAGATGGGATTGAGTGGCATCATATTTCTACAGGAGATTCCTTCCAATTTCTGACAAGGCTCACATGTTTTACAAAACTCGTGGGTGTCCTTGAACATGGTGGGCTAATAAAACCCACATTGCAAAATTTTGGTTGTGGTCTTCTTAGTCGAAAAGCGGCCACTACACGCCTGAGAATGACAAAAGGAGATGATACTGTGTTGTTAGTCATCCGGCACACATCTCCTTATGATTTGATCGGGACAATACTTGGATAAGTACGGGTCATCCCATAGGAATTTTCTCACCTCGTTGAAGAACTTATCTTTATCTTACTTTTTCCAATGTGTCGGAATTGTACCTGTAGCAAGATAGTTAGCAATGTCTGCATACCATGGCAATTGGGAGACTTTAAAAAGTTGTTCATCAGGGAACATGTCATTGATCGCATTCATCTCAGGGAAATCAGTGAGAACAAGTCTAGAAAGATGGTCAGCAACTACATTTTCTACTCCTTTTTTATCACGTATTTCTATGTCAAATTCTTGGAGTAGGAGGATCTATCTTAACAAGCGTGGCTTAGCATCCTTCTTAAAGAGAAGGTACTTAAGCGCTGCATGGTCGATGAATATGATGATCTTCGATCCGATCAAGTAGCACCAAAACTTGTCCAAAGCAAAAACTATGGCTAAAAGTTCTTTTTCTGTAGTAGTGTAGTTTGCTTGAGCCGAGTTTAAAGTTCTACTTGCGTAGTAGATAACGCAAGGCTTCTTCTCTTTTCTTTGGCCTAACACAGCCCTAATAGTGTAGTCACTTGCATCACACATGATTTCAAAAGGAAGGCTCCAATCAGGTGGTTGCATTATGGGAGCACATGTCAACATGCCTTTAAGTTTATCAAAGGCATTTTGACAATCCTTATCCCACTCGAATGAGTTTTCCTTTTCAAGGAGGTTACATAAAGGATGAGAGAGTGAACTAAAGTCCTTTATGAACCATCTATAGAATCTGGCATGTCCTAAGAAGGATCGCACATCACGTACGCTTTTGGGGGGTGGAAGGTTGGAGATAAGATCGATTTTAGCCTTGTCAACCTCGATTCCATTTTGTGAGATGATGTGACCAAGGACAATTCCTTTTTGAACCATAAAATGACATTTCTCCTAATTCAACACAAGGTTCCTGTCTTCACATCTTTTTAAAACAGTTTTTAAGTGCACAAGACACTCATTAAAGTTACAACCAAATACAGAGAAATCGTCCATGAAGACTTCAATAATCGTCCCCACCATATCAGAAGAAATACTCAACATACAATGCTGAAAAGTGGCAGGGGCATTACATAGTCCAAACGACATCCTTTGATAGGCAAAAGTGCCGAATGGACAAGTGAATGTTGTCTTCTCTTGGTCTTCTAGGGCAATCTCTATTTGGTTATACCCTGAATACCCATCAAGGAAGCAAAAGTTGGAATGACCCGCCAACCTTTCTAAAATTTGATCAACAAATGGTAAGGGGAAGTGGTCTATCCTTGTAACCGTGTTTAGCTTCCTATAGTCAATGCACATTCTCCAATCGGTAGTGATTCTGGTTGGCATGAGTTCATTATTGGCATTGGCTACTATGGTTATTCCGGATTTCTTAGGCACCACTTGAGTTGGACTCACCCATTGACTATCGGATATTGGGTAAATGATACCCACATCCAATAGTTTCAACACCTCGGCCTCAACCACCTCTTTCATATTCGGATTGAGGTGTCTTTGTGGTTGCCTAGATGTCTTTGCATTCTCCTCAAGGTGTATGCGATGAGTACAAATCAGGGGGTCTATGCCTTTGAGATCCGCAATTGACCATCCAATGGCACTTTTGTGCTCTATTAGAGTGGCTATCAGCCTATTCTCTTGTTCCTCATCCAAGTGGGAAGAAATCACCACTGGATATGTCTCATCTCGACCTAAATAAACATATTTTAAATTAGTGGGTAATGGTTTTAGGTCGAGCTTTGGTGCCTTGATATTAGATGGAAGTGGCTTGTTCTCGCTTAAGGGCAAAGGTTCAAATGGTGCCTTCCATCTTTTATTATCAAGTACCTGGTATAGAATTTAAAATGACATCTATCTCTCTTATCATGTCATCATCTATCTCATGAGAATGGGCCAAGCATGCCTCCAAGGGGTCGGAATAAAATGTCAGGAGGGATTTTTCTTCCACGAATAATTCAATCAGATTTATTTCGTGGAACTCGTCATCAACATCTCGTGGTTGTTTGCATAAATAAAAAATGTTTAGCTCGAGTGTCATATTTCCAAAGGACATTTGTACCAGCCCGTTTCTACAATTGATAATCAAATTTGAAGAGGCTAAGAAAGGGCGGCCAAGTATGACAGCAATTTGAGCACCGGTCCCCATCACAGGGTGTGTATCCAAGACAATAAAATCTACTAGATAATAGAATTTATCGACTTGGACGAGGACATCTTCAATCATCCCTCTCGGTATATGAATAGATCTATTTGTGAGTTGAAGTGTGGTTTTGGTAGGTTTTAATTCACTTAACCCAAGTTGTTCATAGACTGATATGGGATGAAGTTGTTCGCTCGCCTCAAGTGTAAGGCTGCGATGTAGTAATAAATCTCGGTAAGACCGAGGTCGATCCATAGGGAATTAGAAACAACTTTCAAACTATTCCAGCAACTCAGTTTGCAATAGATATGAGGATTCAATTGAGCAATTAAACTAAAATAGTAACTTAATGAAAACCAGTAATTTAAGGTACTAAGGCATTCAAGGATCCACTTGTAGCAATCCCATGTCAATCCAATCAATCCAAGGATAGAGCACAACTAGATTTGAAGTCCTATCTCTCATCTAGTTGGAAAATAAAGCATTCAAACACATTCAATTCCAATCAAGTTAAACTTCCAAGTTCTAGTCCCATTCAAAACATGTAGATTTCAAAATCATAGCCTTCGGAGTAACAGCCATGCCTATGGACTATGGCTTGCTCAAGGGTTACCATAATTCGAATCTAAATAAACACCATATGATAATCTCAGAGAATTGTAAGGAATTCATGTCCAGAGCACATGAACTCTCATAAAACATCTCAAACTATCAACTTAAGGGACTAAAATAAATAGAAATCCAAACTTGAATTGAAATTACTTGAATTAAACTGAATCAAACATGAAATTAGCTACAAGCTTCACCTCTCAGCCTTAGCTGAGAGATTTTAGCCGAGCATTGTCATACTACAAACTAGAACTCATAATAGAAAGCATAAAAACTAGAAAAACCAGAAATTGGAGGGTTGTTGACGCTCCACGACGACTTTCGTCCTCTCCCACGAACTTCCTTGGCTTCTATGATGACCTAGGAAGAGCCCCTAGGTGTCCTTTTATAGTGGGAAAGCCCCCTTGCGTTGGAATCATCCAGAAATTGCGTAAGGTTACGCACTACGCAGAAAATCTCGGAGCTTCACGAAGAAGCTTTGTTACACAGACGACCGGTCGCACGACCGGTCTGAGCTTCCTCACGACCGGTCGCATGACCGGTCGCAAAACGTCCAAAAACAATCCAGCGAGTTTTTCTGAAAATCCATCTTTAAAATTTAATTGAAGGACCGGTCTGACAACCGGTCTGGGCATCAGACGACCGGTCGCACGACCGGTCGTGAATAGTCCTAGTGACCTTCTGTGAAAACTCCTTCCTCTGCAAACAATCGGACCGGTTGGACGACCGGTCGCAAGACCGGTCTTGGCTTCTGTTTCTGCTTTCTCCTTTTGCTTCTTTCTTCCTTTCTTCTCCTCTCTTTCTACTTTCTTTGGTCCTTCTTCCTTCTTCATCCAATGGCTTCAAATGGCTCTTTTTAGTCTCCAATTGGGTGAATTCCGTTCTCATCCCTGAAATCACAAAACATGCATTAGATAGGCCTTTTAAGCATGAAAACCATACATATAATGTGATGTAATGGGCAATGTAATGTATAAATTGGAGGTTCAACAGACCCCCCAACCAGCTTTTTGCTAGTCCCGAGCAAAACATGCGCAAAACAATTTCAAACCTCCAAACCAAACCTCCAACAGAAATCATGTTTCTATCCATCCCAAGAGATACAAGTATAAAATTTGGAGAAATTAGGTGCTAGAAGCTGAAACCTTAAACTCTCAAAACATAATAAGTGTCTACATGAAATTTCCGCTGATTGATTGATAAATAGAAGAACTCGAACAAATTCAACCTAGTGTGCATAGTGAAAGTTCATCTCATAAGTTTCTGGGATTATCTTCTTCATAGATTAAGTAAACCAAGGATTTTAAGGTGCACAGAGCAACAACAAGCCTATGACAGGAATTTGCCTTACCATCCTTCTGATGGCTTTCACACTACGTCCCATTTCCGGCTTTGGTTACGGTTCGACCATCCCCCGGTTGGTAATAGGTAGCCCTTTTCAGAATTTTCCACCATTTTTCCTTCATTCCCGATTTCATCCTTTCTTTTCCTTTTTCTTTTGATTTAGATAGGATTTTTAAAAATCCATATCTTTCGTTATTTTCCCATGGACAAGGATGGACAAAATACCCCGGCTTGGTTTCTCAACACCTCTAAATCAAAGTCTAGCTAATCCACAAATCACATAATCCTTTCAACCCATGAAAAATCGTGTAATGTGAACTAGGTGTAAAAAGTGTTCAAATTTTCTACTGATCATAACAATAGGGGAACTAACATATAAAACCATTATGTTGGGAGGAATTCAAGACTTACAACATCACACACTTCGTATCTCCACTTCGTATACTCCTATCATCTCGAATGCATGGAAATAAGGTTTTCTAAAAGAGTTTTGAATTTTTAGAAAATTTTAAAAAATTTGCGCATATTAGGCTCGAAATGTTGCCTCATGCTAGATGATGGATCTCATCTCACCCCCCAACCAAATTTTGCATTGTCCTCAATGTAAACAAATTATGCAATGAGCATGAACATGAGAGCAATGGTAAAATATGAGAGAGTGAGAGCAATAGTACCTGAGAGAGCGATCATGGAAGTCTACAACCCAACAACTAAAGCTACTAAAACAGTAAAACTAATAAAACTAAACCTACCTATGCTATACCTCCATCAGACTAGGAGATCAATCATCTTGATACACAGGATCATTCAGAGTGATGGACATGTCCTCTGAATCAAATTTCTCAACAAATGGTTTAAGGCGTTGTCCATTAACTTTAAAACAGTCGCCATTCGCTGCATTCTCAATCTCCACAGCCCCATGAGGAAAAACTTCTTTGACAATATATGGGCCGGTCCATCGAGATCGTAATTTTCCCGAAAAAAGATGAAGTCGGGAATTATACAAGAGCACTTTCTGTCCTTCCTGGAAAGATTTCCTAAAGATGTGCTTGTCATGAAAGGCCTTCATCTTACTCTTGTAAATTCTCGAGTTCTCATATGGATCGTTCCGGATCTCATCAAGCTCATTTAATTGAAGTTTGCGAAGCGAGCTAGCCTTGTCAATGTCAAAATTTAAAGTCTGAATTGCCCAATAGGCTTTGTGTTCTATCTCCACATGCAAGTGGCACGCTTTCCCATAGACCAGTTGTTCGCTTGCCTCAAGTGTAAGGCTGCGATGTAGTAATAAATCTCGGTAAGACCGAGGTCGATCCACAGGGAAAGAGGTAAACAATTCCAAGTACTCTAATAACTAGAATCTAAGAAATTTAAGAAAGTAGTTTTTCACATGAAATAGGAAAATCTGAAAATAAGAAGAACTAGAGCATCAAGGATCCACTTGTAGTAGTCCAATGCCAATCCATTCATCCAAGTACAACACAATTAGAATCAAAGTCCTATCTCTCATCTAATTAGAAGATGTAACATTCAAGCACAAACAATCCCACTTAAATCTGAAAATCAGATTTCTAGTTCTAATGAAGCACATAGAACTTGAACTTGTAGCCTTCGGAGTAACAGCCATGCCTAAGGACTATGTCATGCTCAAGGGTTACTACAATTCGAATTCAAACAACCCAATCATGGTAATCTCAGAGAATTGCAATGAACTCATGTCCGGAGTACACAAACTCTCACAAAACTTCTAAAAAACCAAACTTTATTCAAACTAGAACTTGAAAATCCATAAATAAGTAAAGGGTACTTGAAGAACTGAATTAAAGCATTGAAACAAACTACAAACTTCACCTCTTAGTTCTAGCTAAGAGGTTAGCCAAAAGAAAACATTAAAAACTAGAAACTAGAACTAGAAGAAGAAGAAAACTAGTTGTAGGAGGCTAGGAAGCCTCCTAGGTCTTGATCTCTTTGCTCCCCACTTTGCTAGATGCCATAGGAAGAGAGTGGAGGTGGCCTTTTATAAGTTGTAGCAGAAGATTCCAGATTGCGCAAGAAATCACGCAATTGCGCAGAGAAAATCGAAGCTTCACAGACGAGCTCTATTATGCTGACGACCGGTCGCACGACCGGTCTAAGCTCATGAACGATCGGTCACACGACCGGTCTCAAAACCTTAAAAATAGTCCAGTGAGTTTTGTGTTTCTGGACTTACCCTCGACCTGTCTGGCGACCGGTCTAGCGACCGGTCTAAGAAGAAGAAATAGTCCAAATATTACACTGTAGACCTGTCTTGAGATCGGTCTAGCGACCGGTCTACAGACAGGTCTAAGGCAAAAATTTTAGATTCTCTTCTTTTTCTCTTCTCTTTCTTTCTTACTTCTTTCTTCCACCTTTTGGCACTTGTTCTATTGATCCTTAATGCATACAAAGTGACTCTTTTAACCATGAATTGGTGACATCTCCCTCTCATTCCTACAATCACAAAAACATGTATTAGATTAGTCTTTAAACATGAAAACCATGCATATAATGTGATGTAATGGGTTGGCAAATGTATAAATTGGAGGCTCAACACACCCCCCAACCAGCTTTTTGCTAGTCCCGAGCAAAACATGCGTGAATAAGTTTAAACCTCCAAAACTAACTCTCCTTCAGAAACCATGTTTCTATCCACTCCAAGACATACAAGTATAAAATTTGGAGAAATTAGGTGATAGAAGTTGAAACCTTAAACTCTAAAAGCATAATAAGTGTCTACATGAAATTCCCGCTGATTGATTGATAAATAGAAGAACTCGAATAACTTCAACCTAGTGTGCATAGTTGTTGGAACTAGAAAAATGAACTCCAGGGGACATTTTCCTGAAATGTGGTGTTTGTTGCTCTGGGATTCTGAGTAATAGAAACATTCATAAGCAATCACAAGCATTCCCAAAAGATACACACGAAGAGATGTCGCAAGGCGAATTTTATTCCAGAGATTCTGAGATCTTTTACATTCCAGGCCGTGATCTGGCACGGGCACTTAATTACATCGAATGATCGATGACCCTTGATTAGAAGGCAAAAGACTAGTCAGCAGGGACTATGGTCTTAGAGCTTGTGGTCGTAGAGACCTGTATTTGTTTTGCTAAGTACTGAACCACCTTTGTATTAGTCAGATGTCTATGTCCCATATTTTGGCCGGAGACCCGGGCTGAGACTGTCAGGGTTTATGACTGAGATGGACGACTCTGGGCCCGCGCCTGTCAACGTAAGGACAGGTGACCTCGGGCAGTCCATTCTACAGTTGTGTGTACCTGCGTAGTCCAATCGGCGGATATCGTTTGGATGGGTAGGGCATCGACCGTTGTGTTGTGGCAGTCGAGAGCAATTGATTTATAGAGAATCGAGACTCTTTGACATGGTTTATCGTGCTAACCATGGCCCTGCTTGTCTAGCTTTTGACACAAATCGGATCATGCCTTTACAGTAAACATAAATGACAGCATATTCACATGGCTCTGGATGTTGACAGCTCCTTTCCGAGAAGTTACTTCGTTCATTATGTCGAATCGGGTCAAGCCTCGAAGACGCTTGGCTCTACTCATTTTTAGAGTCCTCAAAACGTTTGTTCGAATGTTCCATTGCGTCCGGAATACTTGAAATACCTAAGACAAGCTCAAACGGACCTTGAAAACACTTAAAATTGAGCCCGGTGCACCTGCAAACACGTTCTGTAATTGGCTGATTTTTGGGTGCGTGAGACTTAATTTACGGGTGCGTGGGGCTCCACGCACCTATCAATTCAATGTCGATTTCATGATGACTTTAGGGGTGCGTAGGGCTATATTCAGGATGCGTGGGTCCAGTTTTACAAAATTTGATTCTTGCTGAATTTACAGACGCGTGGGGGCCGAATTGACGGACGCGTGGGGTACTTTTGGATGCGTGGGGTCCTTTTGGATGCGTGGGGTCCTTTTAGATGCGTGGGGTCCTTTTACAGGTGCGTTACCAAATATATGAGATTCAGACCTGTAGTGGTGTATCTGTGATCGGAAAGGGGATTCCGATGATCGAAAAGGTGTTCCGGCGAGGATTTTGGGTTTCCGGCAGCGGCAGCTCTCTCTCTCTTTCTTGAGTCTCTCTACTGAGTGGGATGAGAGGGTATTTATAGGTGAAGTCGGCCAATAGGAGGCCACCACGTGTCACGGACCTGTCAAATGTCCCCAACGCACCTGTTTATTGATGTGCGAATGCCCGAAAACATACTGAATCTTTCGGGTGCGTGGGGCTCAATCGCCGGGTGCGTGGGGCTCCACGCACCTGGAACCTGATTTTTGACCATCCATGGATTGTAAGGGCGTGTTGACCAATTTTCAAGGTGCGTAGGGTGTCTGCAAGCCTACGTCAATGACGGATCAACGTGCTGCTTTTTAAGGGTGCGTTGGGTGCGTGGGGTGTAATAATTTTCAGGGTGCGTTGGACACGTAAATGTGGGCTCCACCGATTGGGTTTTGACTTTCGGAGGGTTTGTGGGGCCCGTTTCGTCGCAAACACTGGCACTGTTTACCATAAGTAGTAATGAAGTTGCGGGTTCACTTCCGGGCAGTTCCGAACACGATGATCGATGGGGCCCACTAGAGAACTTGGCTAAGTCAAGAAATCATACATATTTCTGTTTTGCGCACACCGGAAGGTGTTTCTGCATGATTTCTTCAGAGGTATGTGGCTATTTTACTTATTTTAGAGGTCCTCACTATTTGGGACCCCAACAGATGCCCCTCCGGTGGGTCGCGACGGACGCACGATCGGCTGGTGCGACGCACCGGACTTCCTGGGTACCACTATAAATAGACGAGACGGCTTATTCTCGTCATTTCACTGTTCCTTGCCAGATATCTCACATCAAGCCCACGCACCCTTTTATTCTCCAACGCACCCAACAATTGTCTCCAACGCATCTTTTTAATCCGTACGCACCCGTTTATTCAAGGTAGAAATGACTTCAGGGGTGCGTGGGATGCACACGCACCCTGTAATTTGAACTTGAATTTTTGGATGTTCCTTTTTGGGTGCGTGGGGTGGTACGCACCTGTAAATTTTGAATTTTGTGGAATTCCTGAATTTTTTAGGTGGGTGGGGGTCCACGTACCCTTTGTCAAACTTTGGGCGGGTCTTGGTCCTTCATGCACCATGAAATTAGATTCGAGTCGACTTTTAAGGATGCGTTGGGGCTTACGCACCCAGCTAATGAACTTGGCTGAGAAACGTATTTTTATGGGGTGCGTGGGATCTCACGCACCCTTCGTCGATTTTGTTGAGGGATTGCCCTTCACGCACCCAAAATTGGGGTTTGGATTGGGTTTTTTTTATTATTATTAAGGGTGCGTGGGGTCTTACGCACCTGAAAATATGATCTTGACATCCTTCAAATTTTGGGGTGCGTGGGGACCCCACGCGCCTAGCTTATAGGACTGTAAAATTTGTTTTAAATAATCTTTTGCGAGACTAGACACTTAAAAGTGTATGTGCGCCTTGACCTCTGCCTCGTATTCGTGCACATCTGATATTTATCTTGAGGAGGAGTAGGGTCTCACAGACTTTCGAGCTTTCTAGATCACATTAGTTTTAAAGGTAATACCTATGGTTAACTTAAGTAATGTTTCGAGCGTACCTTAGCATGTCTTCTCGCTTTTCTGACTTCACTCGACTAGCTTCTCCTGCTTTCTCTTTCTCTTTTGTCGGACTGCCGTATCGGTTTATCAGTCTTGTTTCTTAGCAGACGATGGTCGTAACTCGCGATTCCCTCCATGCGGCCCGAGACTACCTGAGGCGGCTACTAGGCGCTCTGGACCATCCCGAGGCCTGGTCATCCCTCGCTGATCAGTGTGACGAGGTGGCCGGAGCCTTGGCCCAACTGGGCGCGGACCCTCGCCATACTCTTCAAGCCATCCGGAACGTCTCACTGATGGCCTCTATCTCTGACGAACACAAAGAGGCCATTTCTAGCTTCATCGGCGATTCTTCCCTCTTGGAAGAGTTGGCGATTCTCGAGGCAGCAGAGCCTTCTCTGGCTGCTTCTTTCTTATCCCTGTCGAAGCGACTTAGCTCCCTGAAGGAGGAGAAGAGGGAAAGCAGACGATTTCTAGCTTGGCTTGTCCCTCTGGCGGAGGCCGAGTATCCGGATCGCCGCGCGGGCATCTGGAGGATGGTCAGGGAGGCTCTACGGGAGCATGACAATCTGGCAATCGACATTTCCATCATAAGGAATTACGCCAACGCCGAGCACCTGAATTTTGATTTCGTGCAACAATGCATTTCCATCCTAGTGGACTTAATCTTCAAGGAAGCCCAGGTCCAGGCGAAGGTCGACGAGTTGAGAGCTCAGGTTCTTCCGCTGGTGTAGGACTGAGATCCTTATTTTCTGGCGTTTGGGGAGCGGTCCCCGCAATTTTGTATCATTTTACATCGACTATTAATTTCTAATTTAAACAGTTGATATAACGATTTAGACATTTGGGATTGTCTTTGAGGCCGATGAATGAATTGATAATTGTATCTTTCTCCCCTGCTGCCCTTCCTTGTTCGTATGTTTTGTGATGATGGTGTTGTGGTTGTAGTTGTTGCTTTATTTCTTTCTCTGTTGCTTTGGGTGTGCTCTGCCGGTGCTTTGATTGGCGCTCGTGTTTCATTTATCTGCCATTTTGTATCCTTTGAGTTTTGTGAATGTTTGATGGACTTTATGCGAACATCTCCCCTTTACTTTGTACCTGAGCTTTTGCATACCGTTTGCAGGTTCCAATGGCCAGCGATCCTTCACAGGCCGGTCCTTCGGGTCCACCCCAGACTCCGTCAAAGCGTAAGCGCCCCGCCGCCAAGCAGGTTGTCAGACCATCGGCTGAAAATCCACAGTGGTTCCTTCCTCCGGAAACGTTCAACTTTTACGAGCGCATCCTCACACTATCGAAGGACATACAGAAGAAGATCCTTTGTGATAGGATCGTGCCGCCCCCTCCAGACAGGGGCACACAGGAGCAGTGGGATGCCTGGTATGCTCCTCTTCGGGGTTTCCGAAGTGACGGGACAACGGGTTCCGAAGAGGGCGAGGCGAGTCCGTCGATCCCTGCCCAGGCCACCAGGCGCGGTCGCCCAAAGAGGGCTGGCAAAGGCGCCAAGCAAGTGTACTTGGAGAACCAGGCCAAGTCTAAATCGGACAAAATGAAGGTGGCCTGGTCTAGCGCCAAGCTTGTCACTGCGCCGCTCGTCATGAGAAACCCCTACACTCGGGAGTACATTCGTTACTCGAAGAGTTATCAGCGGCAGCGGTCCCTCCCGAGCATCGAGCCGTCCGATATCTGCAGGAACAACTCCTTCTACAGCGTTGACGCTTAGACATTCGGCCCGGCACCGTTCCTCAGTAGTTCTCTTTCCAAGAACGGGAAGCAGCAGTCAGTCCTGGGTGTGAAGGACATGATCTTCTTGGGGCCGAATCACAACCCCCATCAGCCCTTTCCCAAGCATTACTTCGAGACCCTCCGCCAGCGGTTTCACCATCTGGGGGATACCGAAGTCTGGTTGTCCGGGGCATTCCGAACTCGCGGCCATCTGGTCCTCCACCCGGGCTACGAGGCGTGGGCGAACCGGATCTTAGAACAGCACAGGGCGACCTTACTGGGCGGTGGGCTTGTACAAGGAGATCGAAGCGACATCAAGTTACTTTTGTCGAGAGCCCTGGGTATACAAGGGCTTCCTTAACCACTGGTGCTCCATTACCAATTCCTTCCACATCCCGTGCGGTGAGATGAGCATCTCGCTCTGGGATCTCAACAGGATCACAGGCCTTCCCAATTCGTAGGAGAATCTACGACAAATGGGTCCCAAGCGACGATGAACTGTCGTGAAAGAAGAAAGGCATCAATGAAGGCTTCTTCTCCGTGGCCTGCTATGAGCTGTTTGCAGAATTACCCCAATTTTGGGGCCTCAAAGACAAGCTCCTATTCGAGGACTGGCTGGTCTATTTCAGCCATGGCTTGAAGTAAGTGTTCTGTAATGAATTGTGCCTTACTGCTTAATCACACTTCTTTTCTTTCTTCTAACGCCTCGTTTCTTTCCCCTTCAGCTTGGACTACGCGGCCTTCGACGAAGGCCGTGGTGATAAGGCGCTTTTGGAGAAACGGATGAGGGAAAACTTCCCGCGTCCCAACAAGCTCTCCCCCTCCTGTGAGCTGGCCGGCTTCCTGGCATATTGGCTCAGCTGTGTGGCGCTTCCGAGCTTCAAGCAGGCAGATAATATCAGGGTGTCTTATTTCGCTGTCGCAGGGGCCCTGGCAAACAGTCATCGGTACGCGCTGGCTCCGGTGGTCTTATGTTCTATATATCGAGCATTCGGCTACGTCATCAGCAACAAGGAGCGCGCTGCCTATGGGATGAACTCTGCTTACTGCGGATGGCACTTTTTCTCCAGTTGGCTCGGGGTGTACTTCCCCTAGGTCTACGGCGTGCGGCGCGGAGATTACATCAGAGAGGGGAAGCTCCCACTACACATCTTTCAGAAGAAGAGGATGATCAGTCATAACCTAAACACCATCGAGGATAGGATCGCGGGGCTCGACGACGTATATTTCTATCACTTCTCCGGTACCCGGAGTGAAGAGTCGGTCTTGTGCACGGATGACGATACCATTGATTATTACGAGCATTCCTTACTGATCGCGATTCGTCCTTCGTCACTGCCGCTTCGCGAAGGGCTGGAGTTCTGGAGGGAGCCTTATTATCCGAATCGTTTCGCCCGTCAATTCGGGTATGATCAGGGAGTGCTAGCGACCTTAGAACCAGTGACGCGCGAGCAGCGGGCGTATGGTGTTGGGCCCAATCACTGGAAGTGGATGTGGCGACAACTTCTGCTGACCGGAACTGGCTGTTCCTTCATGATCCCAGGGACGCAGTGTTTTGCCGGGGCTACCTTTAGGTGGATGAGGTGGTGGGCCCACCAATATGCGCTGGTGCGGAATAAAATGCTCGTCACCGAGCCCGTCTTCGTCACGCCTCCCATCGTTACGCCTACTCCTGCCAACGGGCTCGGCTATGTATCAGAGAATCTTCATCAACCTGTGGTGCCAGGCACGGAGAGATTGCAAACCTTCTTGAATGTAGTGATCGTTCATGAAAAGCCAGAGCACACCCTGGAAGGCTGGATCGCCCATGGAGAGAGAAATGTGACAGCGGCTGGGCCAGAGTTCCCGTCTCTCGGGCCTATCGATGAGTTACCTGCCGAGGGCGATGTTCTGAGAGGGGGAAATGAAGGCGATGATGGCGAAGAGGGCGACGATGGTGATGATGTCATGGCCGAGGCAGGGGGTGAGGAAGATGATGCTGCCGCAAAAGGTGATGGTGGTAGGGACGGCGATGATGCCATGGGTGGAGCTGGCGGAGGTGATGATGATGCGGGAGGTGGTGAAGGCGGAGGCTCTGGTGGTGATGATGGTGATAACGATGGTGATGATTATGATGATGAGGGTGATGAGGGTGTATGGGTTGAGCGCACTGGCCCTCGAGTGAAAACTGCTCCTCGTCTTCCTGTCGTTTGCGGTGGCAAGAAGATAGAGGACTTGTGGAAACTGCGCAGAGCCGAGCGTCTGCGGGAGCAGCTTTCAAAAGAGGCTGGCGACACTCCGGCCATCAACACAGGAGAGGCCAGGGAAGAGGGTGAGTTAAGCTCTCAACCCAACTTGAGCGAAGGGTGCCGCACCCGGGGGAGCAATGAGAGTGAGCCTATTTATGATAGGTCTGTCCCTGAGGAAGACGTGGGGGCGATCTGTATGGACCTGGATGATGAAGCACCTGCTGAGTCCGCCCTTCCCCCTAATCCTTCAGTGGCAGACGCCGAAGCTCCAAGCGCGGTTTTGGAAGTGACCTTCGCCGCCGTGGAAGAGGTCGTGGTTCCTACTATTGAGTTGAGCGCGCCCGAACCTGTTGTGGGGGCTCCTCCTTCCGCTGAGCCGTCGTTAACTGAATCTGCTGTTAAAGTTCCGCCCGTCGCCATGTTGTTATCAGCCGAGCATGCCACTGCAATTCCTCCTGTTGCTGGGCCAACGTCTGATGCCAATATTCCCGAGGTCGTGGTGATATCCTCCCCAGAATTGCCCGAACCATTGACTGAGGGAACAACGGAACTGGCCCCAGCGTCACCTGTGCCTACCGCCTCATCCAGCGCCCTTGCCGTTGGCATTTCTGAAGTTGCTGGTATATCACTTGCTTCTACCGTCTTGACTGCTTCCTTTCTGACGATGATTTTCCTGTACTAACGTTTACCACTTTCTGTGCCAGCATTGCTTCCGTTGATGCCTCAGCGTCTACGGCGTTGCCAGAGTCATTCGTCTCATCCCTTCAGGTGCCTATCGAGGACCAAGGCAAACCTTCTCAAGGGCCTTCTGTCTGACATCGCCGACTCTTTAAGACATGAGGAGGAATGGCCTATCTTAGACGAGGCGTTGCAGGCATTAGGACTTAACGCTGCCTGGCTTGGGATTGACATGTCCTCCGTAATCGGTTAAGTGACTTAGTTTAAGGAATGGGTGGCCCGAGAACGTGAGGCGAAAAGTCTCCAAGTTGACCCTTCCATTGAGGAAAAGCGTGGTCACTTGCGGTCCCTTCTCCCGAAACTGGAATTACATGAGGCAGGGGTGGCCGTGGTGAAGAAGGACTTGCAGATTGTTGATGATGGGTGCCGAGAGGCCACTGCAGGTTTGGCAGAGATAGACAATGAGGTGGCTCGGCTGCAAGCCGAACGCTCAATCGTCCACCTTAAATTCTCCAAGCTTAGCGGTCAGAGGGCTCGTTTGCAGTCTTCCCTTGATCAGCAGGAACCGGAGCACGACGTCGTGAAAGCCCAAGTTGCAGAGTTGGAGCAGTCTCTCAGGGACATTCCTGACCCTGCTCTAGTTCCTAGCTGAAGCCGAGACGGCACGGAAGGCGGTCGAGGAGTCTGCAGCAAACTTGTTAGACCAATGTTTAAAAACTTTAAACAGTTGAGCTGTAATGACCTTCATTCGTAATTTTAGAACACATTGTAACAAATACTGTGTCAATATGTATACTACTGCAGTTTTGGGTTCATGTCGCATTGCTAATCTATTTGCAAATTTTGAGCTTTGAATGCGAACTGATTGAGTCATTTGGGAAGAGCGTCCCCCTGTTAGGACCCAAACCTGTGCTTGTACGAGCAGGGATGTGATCGAGCCTTTATTAAGGGCTTACCCCCTTTCTTGATGGCCTTGAAGAGCGGGGTGTCATTCCTGACGTGTCCTGAGCCTTGACGACTTTTTGATACCTGTGGAAGAAAAGGTAGATAATTAGTACTTCGCTCCAAACCCTATGCGGTATCATTTCTCTTGGTATTTCCTTCATTACATCATCCCTCTAATGGGGCGTTTACAAAATATAATGATAGACTTGCGTCAAGTATAATATCTTTTCAAGAATCGACCATTCACCAGCGTACTGATGCCCTGTCCTTTGCAATCTGTCACCCGGTAGGCTCTATTGGAGTACACTTCATCGATAATGCACACTGGATCCCATTTCGGATCGAATTTACTCTTTGGGCCTTGCGCCGGTGCCGGACGTTTCATCATTAGCACTAAGTCGCCTCTTTTAAATGACCTACCCCGGCCTCGTTTATCGTATGAAGCTGAGATTTGTTTTTGATACATTTCAAGCCTTTGCTGAGCGGCGAGTCTCTTTTCATCCAGATCGTCCAGCTCGACCATTCTGATTTTAGCATTGTACTCGGTCGTCAAGGAGTGTCGGAGCGCGACCCGTAGTGACTCCACCTGTATTTCCATCGGGATCACAGCTTCCGTGCCGTACACCAATGAGTAGGGTGTGGCTTGAGTGGCTGTGCGGTACATGGTCCTATATGCCCATAGTGCTTCGGATAATCGTCTGTCCCAGTCTTTCTTATTTTTTGCCACCGTCTTCTTCAGGATTTTCACGATAGTCTTGTTGAACGCCTCGGCCAACCCGTTCGCGGGAGGGTAGTAAGGTGACGAATAGCAATGCTTAATCTTGAACTTTTCGCATAGCCTGTCGATAGTGACATTTTTGAAGGGTGTCCCATTGTCGGTGGTGATTCTTTTAGGGATACCATGCCGGTATAATATGGAATGACGGATGAAACTTTCGACGTGTCTGGCTTTCACGTTTCTTAAGGCAATGGCTTCAGCCCACTTAGAGAAATAATCGGTCGCAGCAAGAATGTACTGGTGCCCCTGAGAGGATGGCGGATTGATAGGCCCTATCACGTCCATGCCCCAGGCGGCGAAAGGCCAAGATATTACTGACTGATGTAACTCTTCTGGTGGTGAGTGTATTATATCTGCATGTATCTGGCATTGATGACACTTCCTGACGTAGTCTATCGCGTCTTTCGTCATTGTGGGCTAATAATACCCCATGTATCGGACGCGGTGATGTAAGTTCTTGCCCCCTGGTGAGCACCGCACTCCCCTCCGTGAGCTTCTTTTAGCGTGGCGTATGCCTCATCCTAGTCCAAGCAGGGTAGCAGCACTCCCTCATATGAGCGCTTGTAAAGGTTGTCACTTTGTATTATAAATGAACTGACGCGTCTCCTGACCTGAGTGCGCATCTTGGGCTCTTCCGGTAAAAATCCATATTTCAAGTAGTCGACAAATGGCCTTCTCCAATCGTTTTCTTCTGTAATTTCGAAGCAGCAGATGGGATTCGCGCTCAATTCGTCGCTTCGCGATAGGGTAGTGGGTAAGATCCTTCTTTCTTCGATTGTTACTTGAAGTGGGCTGCCTCCGGGATTAGCCAGAGCAGCGGCCAGGCTGGCCAACGCGTCGGCCTGTATATTCTCTTGCCTTGGTATATGTGAAATGCTACCATTGCGAAACTGGCCGAACAATGATTGCGCTTGGTGGCAGAAGGGCGACAACTCGGGTTTACGAACCTCATATTCCGTCGTTAGTTGTCTGATGACCAACCTGGAGTCACCGTAGATCTGTATTGCCTTGATACGCATCTCGAGGGCGAGCTGTAGCCCGATAATGAGGGCTTGGTATTCTGCTTCATTATTGGTATAGGTTGGCACGATCGTAAATGAATAGGGCAGCAGATCTCCCTACGGGCTAATAAATATAACTCCTGCTCCTGCCCTCGTGGGCCTAGAGGCTCCGTCGAAGTACATTTGCCAGAGTCGTGATTCTTCAGTTATCATAACCTGGTCGTCTGGGAGATCGCATTCCATTTCTTCATTGCTTAGAACGGGGTGCGCATCGAGAAAATCCACAATCGCTTGTCCTTTAACGGCTTGGGCCGGGACGTAAGTGATATCGAATTCCGAGAGGAGAAGGGCCCATTTTGCTAAGCGTCCAGACAGCATAGGCCGATTCATGAGGAATTTGATCGGGTCGGCCTTGGATATCAACGTTATTTGGTGCGAGAGGCAGTAATGTCTGAGTTTCTTCACGGTGAAGATGAGGGCCAGGCATATCTTCTCGATTGCTGAGTAGTTAAACTCGGCCCCTACTAACGTGCGGCTCAAATAATACAGTGCGTTTTCCTTGCCTTCTCCGTTTTTCTGTGCCAGGAGCGCCCCTAGCGAGTTATCACCCACTGCAATGTATAGAATCAGTGGTTTGCCCTTGATTGGGGCGGCGAGGACTGGCGAATTCCCGAGCATTCCTTTTAATGAATCGAAAGCTTTCTGACAGGCGGCGTCCCATTCGAACTTGACATTTTTTTTGTTGAGTCGGGAGAACGGCTGACAACGACCAGCTAGGTTCGAAATGAATCTTCTCGGATATGCTACGCGACCTTGGAAGCTCTTCAGCTGCTTTAGGTTCTTCGGAGGCGGCATTTCTATGATGGCCTTAATTTTTGCGGGATCGATTTCTATGCCCCTGTGTCTGACCACGAAACCTAAGAATTTGCCGGATGCAACTCCGAACACGCACTTTAGTGGATTCATACGGAGACTCTTCTTATGCAACCGTCGGAACACTTACCTTAGGTGCTCCCTGTGCTGCTCATGATCGGTCGACCTTACGACTAAATCATCCACATAACATTCAACGTGTTTATGCATCATGTCCTGGAATATGACGTGCATTGCGCGCTGGTATGTTGCCCCTGCGTTCTTTAATCCGAAGGGCATTACGCGATAGCAGTAGATGCCGAGGGTTGTGCGGAAAGCCGTGGCTTCTTCGTCTTCTGGGGCCATACGAATTTGATTGTATCCCGAATACCATTCCATGAAAGACATCACTGCATACCCTGTCGTGCTATCAATCAACAGCTCAGGAATTGGGAGGGGAAAATCGTCTTTAGGGCAGGCTTCATTTAGGTTTCGAAAATCAACACATATTCGGATTTGTCCGCTCTTCTTCTTGACCGGCACGATGTTCGAGATCCACCGGGGGTACTTCACCTCTCGAACGAACCCGGCCTGAATTAGTCTCTTGACTTCTTCCTCAATCTTGGGTATAACGTCCGGATGAAATCGTCGTTGCGGTTGTTTCACTGGCTTCTTTTCCTTCATGATACTTAGCTTGTGCATGGCAATTGTTGGGCTGAGCCCGGGCATTTCTGAATATGTCCAGGCAAAGATATCTTTATTCTCCTTTAATAGCTGCAGGTATCTCTCCTTCTCACCTTCCGGGATGTTTCTGCTCAAGTATGTATTCCTAGGTTCTTCGGGGGTGCCCAGGTTTATCTCCTCGAGTTCGTCGATCGTCGGTTATCCACCATCTTCTAGTTGCACGGGTGCGACACTTGGATAGACTATATCGATAGGCTCCTGCGACTGGGTCTCTTCTGCCGGGCCGATGGTGTTAGTGCACTTTTCCGTGGCATACTAGTGCACCTTGTTTGTCAATCACTTACAGCAGTGAGTCTAGAGTCGGTTGAGCCCAAAGAAGACGAAGAACGAAGACTCAAGACGTCCAGCCGCATCAAGGAAGAAGATTCAGGTATATGAGATGCCTTGGTGCCTTAACCGCGACCAAAACCTATCCCCTTTGTATCCTTGATGACCTTGACCATATTTAGAACCCTTTAGTCATCATAAATAGGCCCTAGGTGTCCCATTTGATCAACTCTACCTAGGTCTATATGAACCAGCTGGAGAAAGTAGATCTCAGCTCAGCATAGAGGGGACCCAGGCTGGTCCGACCGGTCAAGACCGGTCGGCCAGCATTCCTGCTGGGATTACAAAGACCAGCCGACCGGTCATGACCGGTCGGCCTTCACAATAGAAGGGAAACAGCAAGGTGGGCCGACCGGTCATGACCGGTCGGCCAGTTATTGGCGTCCAGCCCTCCAGCAAGAGGGGCCGACCGGTCATGACCGGTCGGCCTGGCATGTTAAGGCAGTCCAGTGAGGGTGGCCGACCGGTCATGACCGGTCGGCCAGTGTGTATTTGGCCTAGGCTGTTTTCATCCTACAGCAGAGGGGTCCGACCGGTCGTGACCGGTCGGGACAGGTCGTTTATGACCGTTTTCTGCCCGTTTTAGAGCCGTTGGAGCCCTCTTTTCTATATATATGGTGCTCCACTCTTGGGCAACTAGAGAGAAGTTTTTGAGAGCCCATTCCACACTTATCTTGTACATCTTTTGGGGCCTCAAAGAGGAGGTTTTCAAGTCATATCCCTTGTGTTTCAAACACAAGTATGGGCATTCAAATGCTATCAAGAGATGACTTGATTCCTCTCTCAAGTCTAGAGGTGTGACACTATTCCACATAGGTATATCCCTTGTCCAAGACCTCTAGAAGACTCTCTAGGTGAATCTCCTAGTTGGAACAACCTACACATCCCATGTATGAGATTCACCCATCCTCCTAGCACCTTGGGCATTTCAAGGCATCGCATGCAAGGTGTTTGATCGAATGTGGCTGAGGCATTGGCAACGCAACGGCGGCACGATCGAGGGAGCAAAGGGACGCTGATTGAAGCACGGGAGAGCGGAGATCAAGCAACCCATTACGGCGCTAAACAAGGGGCTCATCCGACAAGTAAGGTGTCTCATTTGAGAGTCCATTTTAGAGTTTGTTTGTCAACTCGCCTTAGGGACGTTAGCCGTTCCTTGGCCCGTCAGCCGGGCCTAAACTAAGTCTCCAAGGGGGAGCCTCCGACACGGGAGTAAACGTGCGAATAGGTTGAGAGTTAGCCTATGTCTAAAACTCCGGATACGGTTGAGAGGTGAACCGATAAAACCTCCGTGTAAAGGTTGAGAGGTGAACCTCATTTAAAACCTCCGATAGTGAATGCCGGTGTGCTCAAAGGGGTTGAGTACTTGAACCGGGAGTGGAGTAGACACGTAGTCGAACCACTATACATCCTTGTGTTTGTGATTGTTATTGAGCACATTGATATCTCTGCATTGTTAGTTTAATTGCTTAATTATGAATGATTGATATGAATGCATGCTAGGCACTTTTTAGGCATCCTTGCACAAGATGTACCTTCACTACTTGTGTAGACTTGAGCTCATTGATCCAATCTCATAAGTCTACACAAGGTGCATAGGTTAGTAGCTTAATTAGTTGTATCATTTTCTTACCTATGCATGCTTAGACTAGGTTTGATTATTGATTAATCCTTGCTAGTCTATTTGATTGGACCCACCAAGGCTTGGAAGCCGAGGTGTTCTTGCTTACAAAGCTTATTTTATTGAATTGCATAAGTAGGCGAAAAGAATTTGAAATAGGTCCATATCACCCCCTCTAGGTCCTTAGACATATCTCCAAGTATCTCTACAAGCGGTGAAACCGCAATTTCAGATGGTTACCATGTTTACACTTGCCCTAGCCCCTAGGCCCTCTCCATTTCGGTATACGCGCTTATGTTCTTCAAATGGAGCTAGTAACCTCTTTTCTGTGTCTATCCTTTGGCTGGAGAATCCCATATTCTTTATGATCTTTCGGCTGGCTCTGCTATATCTCTTCTCTTCTATCGGTCGAAGCTGGGCGAGTCCCCTTCCCTCTTCTCTTTCTTCTGATGGTGCTGGTCGGCTTGGCCCTGAGTGAAACTTGATGTCTTTCTGGGTGACGTCTCTTGACGGCACGATGAATTGGCTCGGAGCTTTTGGAAATGGTTTGGTTCTTCCTATCTTGGGTACCGGTACGTTGAAGCTGGACTTGAGCACGCTCATGTCTTGATCTGAGATCAGTTTTAACACAGACTGCCCTGGCTGACGCAGATGTTACGGTATTACATAGAACTTCTTCGTGATTGGCTGAGAGTGACTTTCTAGCGGATGTCGGGATCTCCCCTGGGTGGCAGTTTGAGGCTCACTTCTCTGCACGAACTTCTCTATTCGAGTTTTTACCCCTTGCCCCTTCTTCGATACTTCGGTCCTTTCGCTGGTTTCACTGTTGTCGGCCGAGTTGTAGTACTTTGCATCGGCTAAAAATGACTCGGCTGTTGTGTATGGTTTTGGATCCGCCGCTACCCTGTGTTGGATCCCGTCTCTGCTATATTTAAAACACTGGTGATATGTCGATGGGATTATGCGATTTTGATGGAGCCAAGGCCTTCCTAGAAGGAGGTTGTATGTTTTCACTGCATCGATTACCTGACATGTTACTTTCGTTGTCAGTCCTTCGATCTCTAACATTACCGTAATTGATCCGAGCATACGCTGACTGTCTTGATTGAAACCTTGAATCATCATAAAACTCGGGCGTAACGCCGATTGCCTGTAACCTAGCCTCTGCAATGTTTTCAAGGGCATGATATTTACAGCCGACCCATCGTCCAGCATACATCTGTTGATCTTGGTATCCCTGATTATTCCTATGACCATTAATGGGCAATTGTGGTCTATTGATTCTATTGTGCGGTCTTCTTCTGAGAAAGTGATGGTCGAAGGATGGTTGACAGGCATGACTTGTGACACCGGCATATACCCTTCCCAAAATTTATCTGAATTTTTCATTTCTTCTTCTATCTCTATTATCGTGACCTCCCTGACTTCATTGTCAAGTAAGGCATTGATTAACATTTCCCTGTACACTTTTGAGAGGCATAGAGCATCGTATATGCTCAGGCAGGCGGGAACCTTTCGTAGGTGCGACACAATGTCGTATGCCACTGGCTCAGGGTTTGGCTGACTGGTCGTAGCTTCGACGACCTTTTCTTTTGACTTTTGCATGCGAGGTCTTTCCTGTGATCTGTCAGGGGTACCATCTTCTGGCATCGGGTTGTCTGGTCTTGGGAGAGTACGGTCAAGCATTTGCTTTCCTGACCGTAGGATGACTGCGTCAACTTCCCTCTCCACTACTTGTGGGGTTTCTTCAGGTGATTCCTGTTCAGCGAACGACACCATTCCGCAGCGGGCCATGCTTGTCATGAGTCGTTCCTGCCCCTGCGACCTCTCTCTTCTGCCTCTTCTTCTGTTCTTCTTTTGCTTCACGAGTCTTTGTCTGTTCTCAAGTCTTTTCTTGCTACTGACTGGAGTCCATGGTTCCTTTGGCTTAGGGAACGAGGTTGATCGGCTGGTTTCACCTTTTATCGGGACTGTTGAAATTGCCCGACTGCCTCCTTCACTGTCTCAGGTACCTTCATGCTGATGACCCCTTGATTGATCAATCGCTGTATTCTTCCCTTTAAGGAGAAGCAATCTTCTGTCTGATGGCTGATGCACCGGTGATATTTGCAGTATTTAGGGTCGTTCGTTCGTCCGACCTCGTGCGGACGAATTAGCTCTGGTAGGCGTATCAAGCCCTCTTCGATCAACTGTTCCATGATCGGAACCAAATCGGCCATGTCAAATGTGTATGGGCCGTTCGCCTTCTCTCTTTCGGCTATAGATACACGTTTGGGTACATAGGGCTTTTTACTCTTATCCTGTATATCCGCGGCCTTCATCTCTGTCCCATGATTGGTAGCGGGACGCTTTCGGTCTTTTTGGTCCCTGCTTCTGTCGACCTGGTGAGTCTCCACCACTCTTCCTGTCTCTCTTTTCTGTCTCTCGGGCCTGAAGCTTACTCGAGATGCTGCTTCCTCTACCAAGTGTGCTTTCGTCGCTAGTTCGCGAAAGGAGTTGAAGGTATTACCTGACAAGCCATACGAGATCATCGGGTCTAGGGCCCTTAGACACATCTTCATTTGCTCGCCTTCGCTAGGCAATTCACGACATTGAGCCGCTGTAGTTCCCCATCTGTCGATGAACTTTTCGACTGGTTTCCCGTTCCTCTATCTGACCATTGCTAGGTCTGTCAGAGAGATCTCTCTCTTGGTGGTGAAGAATTTCAAGATGAAGGCATCTTGCATATGCTCCCATGTCCTCACAGAGCCGGCCGGTAGCGACATATACCATTGAAAGGCTTTCCCTATCAAGGTAGATCCGAATAGCCGCATGCAATATTGCGGGACTGCAGACCAGTTTCCCAACGTGGTCAAGAAATGGGTGATGTGCTCCTCCGGCGACCCTCTGCCGTCAAATTTTCCAAAGTCGGGGCATCTAAAATTGGCCGGAAATGGTACCTCCTCTACCTCTGGCGGGTATGGGACCTGATATTTGTAGCTACCTTTCCTCTCTTTTTCCTTTTCCTGCTGCATCATATGGGCTATTGTTTGGGATAACTCTTCTCGTGATACGTGAGATGTGGAAAGCGGCGCGCGTCCTACTGGCATGACTCTGGGTTGGATGGGTGGCTCTGGATCAACCGGACCTTCTGCTGCACCTTGAGATTCCTCCGCCGACTGACGGGTGGGTGGCGCGGCACTTCTGGTGGCATTCTGCGCTATCAGAGTGGTTAAGGCCTCCTGGATAGCCTTCATTCGCTCATTTGTCTCAGCAGTTAGCCTCCACGAACCTGTCGATCTGATCTTGTAACGGAGGTAACTCTTCTGTCTCATAAGGTTCTTCCTCTGCCTCCGCGGCCACTTGGACCATTACTACTTGTGCCAACTGGATTTTTCGAACCGGTCTTTGTCTTAGTACGAGGGTCGTCGCGGGCTTGGGCTTTTCATTCACGAGCCCAGTGGTCCTTTGTGGGGTACGAGAGGTTTTGGGCAACGGCGGGAACTGCTCAACCGTCATTGCGGGCATTGCGGGCTCAGCCGGCGCAACCCTCCTGCTGATAAGGGTCTTCTGCCCCTGCTTTGGCTGCCACTGTTTTCGGATCATGGGGCGAGGTTTTATAATATTTGCCTCCCTGTATGCTGCTAAGATGGCAGCTTTCTTCTGTTCCTTCTTCTGCCTTCGAGTCTCAATCATCTGCCACTCTGATTTCGGATTTACAGCTGTGGTGAAACGGGGGAAGCTGAAGCCTCCGGTGACAAGGAAGGTGCTGTTGAACCTCCAATTTATACATTGCATTACCCATTACACTACATGGTTTGCATGATTTTTATGGTTTAAAGGCCTACCTAACACATGTTTTGTGATTACAAGGGATAAGAGCGGACTTCATTCAATTGGGATTAAAGGAACGCTTTTGGAGCTTTTGTATGAAAGACGAAAGAGAATCAAAGATAGAAGAAAGCAAGGAGAAGAGAAAGAAGGAAAGAAGAGACGAAAAGTAAGAAAGAAGAACAAAGTGAAGAGGGCTGACAGCCACGGTTGCTGATCACATAAAAGAACAGGCCGACCGGTCAAGACCGGTCGGCCATGCATACTGGAAATTGGACAGAGGAGCCCGACCGGTCTTGACCGGTCGGCTGTATACGCTGGATGGATGGACAACTTGGTCCGACCGGTCATGACCGGTCGGCCACAGTTGCTGGAATAATGGACAGGTCTGACCGACCGGTCTTGACCGGTCGACAGCACCCCCTGGAATGTGTAAAACATCAGCCCGACCGGTCACGACCGGTCGGCCCTGCGTATGGAAAGTCCTTTCTATATTAGGACTCCGAAAATTGCTGCGCAATGCAAAGTCTTTCGCAGGATCCGACGCAAGGGAGGTTGCTTGCTATAAAAGGACACCTAGGGGCTCTCCCTAGGGTATCAGAGAGGCTAAGGAACGTGAGTTTGGAGAGCGAAGGCGATCGTGGAGAGGCTGCAACTCTCCTATTCGGGTTTTTCTATTTTTATGCTTTATTTCAGAGTTTTTAGTTGTAGCATGACTATGCTCGGCTAAAACCTCTCAGCTAAGGCTGAGAGGTGAAGCTTGTAGCTAATTCTATGTTGGTTTAAGTTTAATTCAAGTAATTTACATTCAAGTTTGGATTTTTGCATGGTTTAGTTCCAAATAATGGTAGTTTGAGATGTTTTATCTGAGTTTATGTGCTCCGGACATGAATTCCTTTTAATTCTCTGAGATTATCATGTTTGTTTATCTAAATTCGGATTATAGTAATCCTTGAGCAGGCCATAGTCCAAAGGCATGGCTGTTACTCCGCAGGCTATAGTTTTGAGTTTTGTATTGATTGAATGGAACTAGAACTTGGAAGTTCAACTTGAATGTGATGGAATGTGTGTGAATGCTTTATTTTCCAACTAGATGAGAGATAGGACTTCAATTCTAGTTGTGTTTTCTACTTGGATTGACTGAATTGACATAGGATTGCTACAAGTGGATCCTTGAAAGCCTTAGTACTTATTATCTCTGATTTTTCATTAAGTTCCTGTTTTAAGTAAACATTCAATTAAATCTGATTTCTTTTAAAAAACTGAGTTGCTGGAGTGATTTGGTAGCTGTTACTATTTCCCTGTGGATCGACCTCGGTCTTACCGAGTTTTATTACTACATCGCAGCCTTACACTTGAGGCGAGCGAACAGGTGCATGAGCTGGTCATCAGGCCTGCCATTTCTTTTGTCTGTCCTATTATCTTGCTAATTCTGTAGTGGCAGAAAATCATTAGAACAGTTCATAAACGCGGCCGGGAACGTGAATCCATCGATCGCGGTACATAACTTATTATGAATAGGCAAGGAGAAGACAAACATGCGTGGTTGTGGGAGTTTGTGGTTTCTGAAAGCTTTTGATTTACTGTCTACTGCCTTAAAGATGAAGGGAGGAACGTTCCCGTTGAGAGTCGCCAGTTTGGCGCCCAAGGGCGCCGAAACATTATGTCTCGCGATAGCTTTCCTATGCATACATTCGTGTCTGCAAATGATTGATCTTAGAGCATTTCTATACTCAGAGCTAACCAGAGATTCTGGGTTCGATCCCCAGTAGAGTCGCCAGTTTGTTGGAACTAGAAGAATGAACTCCAGGGGACATTTTCCTGAAATGTGGTGTTTGTTGCTCTGGGGTTCTGAGTAATAGAAACATTCATAAGCAATCACAAGCATTCCCAAAAGATACACACGAAGAGATGTCGCAAGGAGAATTTTATTCCAGAGATTCTGAGATCTTTTACATTCCAGGCCGTGATCTGGCACGGGCCCTTAATTACATCGAATGATCGATGACCCTTGATTAGAAGGCAAAAGACTAGTCAGCAGGGACTATGGTCTTAGAGCTTGTGGTCGTAGAGACCTGTATTTGTTTTGCTAAGTACTGAACCACCTTTGTATTAGTCAGATGTCTATGTCCCATATTTTGGCCGGAGACCCGGGCTGAGACTGTCAGGGTTTATGACTAAGATGGACGACTCTGGGCTCGCGCCTGTCAACGTAGAGACAGGTGACCTCGGGCAGTCCATTCTACAGTTGTGTGTACCTGCGCAGTCCAACCGGCAGATACCGGTTGGATGGGTAGGGCATCGACCGTTGTGTTGTGGCAGTCGAGAGCAATTGATTTATAGAGAATCGAGACTCTTTGGCATGGTTTATCGTGGTAACCATGGCCCTGCTTGTCTAGCTTTTGACACAAATCAGATCATGCCTTTACAGTAAACATAAATGACAGCATATTCACATGGCTCTGGATGTTGACAGCTCCTTTCCGGGAAGTTACTTCGTTCATTATGTCGAATCGGGTCAAGCCTCGAAGACGCTCGGTTCTACTCAGTTTTTAGAGTCCTCGAAACGTTTGTTCGACTGTTCCATTGCGTCCGGAATACTTGAAATACCCAAGACAGGCTCAAACGGACCTTGAAAACACTTAAAATTGAGCCCGGTGCACCTGCAAACACGTTCTGCAATTGGCTGATTTTTTGGGTGCGTGAGACTTAATTTACATGTGCGTGGGGCTCCACGCACCTATCAATTCAATGTCGATTTCATGATGAATTTAGGGGTGCGTAGGGCTATATTCAGGATGCGTGGGTCCAGTTTTACAAAATTTGATTCTTGCTGAATTTACGGACGCGTGGGGACCAAATTGACGGACGCGTGGGGTCCTTTTGGATGCGTGGGGTCCTTTTACAGGTGCGTTACCAAATATATGAGATTCAGACCTGTAGTGGTGTATCTGTGATCGGAAAGGGGATTCCGATGATCGAAAAGGTGTTCCGGCGAGGATTCCGGCTAGGATTTTGGGTTTCCGGCAGCGGCAGCTCTCTCTCTCTTTCTTGAGTCTCTCTACTGAGTGGGATGAGGGGGTATTTATAGGTGAAGTCGGCCAATAGGAGGCCGCCACGTGTCACACACCTGTCAAATGTCCCCAACGCACCTGTTTATTGATGTGCGAATGCCCGAAAACATACTGGATCTGTCGGGTGCGTGGGGCTCAATCACCGGGTGCGTGGGGCTCCACGCACCTGGAACCCGATTTTTGACCATCCATGGATTGTAAGGGCGCGTTGACCAATTTTCAAGGTGCGTTGGGTGTCTGCAAGCCTACGTCAATGACGGATCAACGTGCTGCTTTTTAAGGGTGCGTTGGGTGCGTGGGGTGTAATAATTTTCAGGGTGCGTTGGACACGAAATGTGGGCTCCACCGATTGGGTTTTGACTTTTGGAGGGTTTGTGGGGCCCGTTTAGTCGTGCAAACACTGGCACTATTCACCATAAGTAGTAATGAAGTTGCGGGTTCACTTCCGGGCAGTTCCGAACACGATGATCGGTGGGGCCCACTAGAGAACTTGGCTAAGTCAAGAAATCATACATATTTCTGTTTTGCGCACACCGGAAGGTGTTTCTACGTGATTTCTTCAGAGGTATGTGGCTATTTTTCTTATTTTAGAGATCCTCACTATTTGGGACCCCAACAATAGTGAAAGTTCATCTCATGAGTTTCTGGGATTATCTTCTTCATAGATCAACTAAACTATAGATCTCAAGGTGCACAGAGTAACAACAAGCCTATGACAGGAATTTGTCTTACCGTCCTTCCGACGGCTTTCACACTAAGTCCCATTTTCGGCTTTGGTTACGGGTAGACCATCCCCCGGTTGGTAATAGGTAGCCCTTTTCGGAATTTTCCACCATTTTTCCATCATTCCCAATTTCATCCTTCATTTTCCTTTTTCTTTTAAATTAGATAGGATTTTTAGAAATCCATATCTTTTGTTATTGTCCCATGGACAAGGATGGACAAAGTACCCCGGCTTGGTTTCTCAACACCTTAAATCAAAGTCTAGCTAATCCACAAATCACATAATCCTTTCCACTCATGAAAATCGTGTAATGTGAACTTGGTGTAAAGGTGTTCAAATTTTCTATCAATCACCACAATAGGGGAACTAACATATAAAACCATTATGTTGGGAGAAATTCAAGACTTACAACATCACACACTTCGTATCTCCTCTTCTTATACTCCTATCATCCTCGAATGCATGGAAACAAAGTTTTCCAAAAGGGTTTTGAATTTTTAGAAAATTTGAAAAAATTTGCACATATGATGCTGGAAATATTGCAAACTGCTAGATGAGGAATCTCATCTCACCCTCCAACCAAAATCTTACATTGTCCTCAATGTAACAAGATATACAATAAGCATGACATGAGAGCAATGCAATAAAACAAAGGAGAGTGAGAACGAGAATACCTGAGGTAGCAAGTTGATCAATGCTAGCATCTTCCATTGTCTCGATGAGACTTATTCAATCCTAATTTCAGAAAAATAAATCCTAACCTACCTACCTACCTTTGATTAGTCCGATCGACTACATGATCAAATTTGAGCAGGATCTTCATGAATTTCAATAAATTTCTCATGAGGACCATCCAAAGTCCTGCTCGACAGTAAACATGTGTGCTTCTTATCATTGAAGTCCAATCGTATTGTGCACCACATGCATAAAAGGAAGAGATAAGAGCAGCAAAAAGATATCTCCTCAAATTTTGATATGGGTTATAATCGATAAAAAAGGGGTCCTCCCAATCAGAATTTTCAATGGGCTGAAGGACCCATGATGGTAGAGAGACATTCATCGTGTATTCTTCAGTTAAAGTTGTCTCCTCGACAATTTCAGAATTATGTGGTGCTTCCACAAACAATGGTAAAGAATGTAAATCAGTGGAATTGTGTTCTTCAGGCACCGACATCATGTTTAACAAAATGTCCAACTCCTTAATCATCTCATCATCAAGATTATAAGATTAGGCCAAGCACTCCTCTAGGGAATCGAGATAGTCGGATGAAGGATCATGATCTTGCTTGAGTGAGTGCAAAAATTCAATTTCGATGGTGAGGGACTCGCTCTCCATAGAGTGGAATTCTTCTAAACTAGGTTCTCCATAACTAGTATGAGGCACCAAGTCGGAAGTATGCAAGGCTTTAACAATCTCTTGAATAATGGGGTCGTTTGAATTTTCAAAGTGAGCCAAGCATTCATCCAAAGAATCTGAATTTTCACTCATGGGAGTCTCATTCTCCACATTAAAATTAAGCATGTCAAGTTGGTGGAGTGACTCAAAAATATCAACCTCGGCCATCTCTCTAGCATGCATATCCTCTAGAGGCTCATAATCATTATGCCCTTAGGAAAAAAGAAACCATAGGTTCATAACCATTCACCAAACCCTCATTGTAGGCAACCCCACTACCGCTTTCAAATTTTATGGATTCATCGGGTTCGTCAACCATCATTGAAATCTCTTCATCATTAAGTTCAAAGCATCCAAAAGAGATAGTGGACTCACCATAATTGATGATGACATTGGGATCATCGAAATCAATCTCCTCTAAAAGTCTATTCATTAAATCCGAAGAAGGTGGGACTTGGGTAGCCCCATCCTCCTCATTAAAGGGGATTGATTTGATGCCCCAAATTTCGGGCTCAACGTCTTCACAAGATGGCGAGCAAGCTTGATTTGATTGTTCATCTGCATACTCATTCCATATTTCCTCAAGTATTTGTGTATACTTATCATCAAAAGAGGAAGACGTTTTAGGGTGATTGTTAATAACCATGGTTGGTTCCTCCCTTGAACAAGGAGAATGGTGGTTTTCCCAATTAAGACCGTACGCATTGTAGGATGAAAAGTTATATGATGGTTGATAGGCATATCCATACAAGTAATCACGCATTGTCTTAACCGGTTGGCTACTATTCACCTGTTCCTTTTGTTGTTGCACACCTCCTACCATAACCGGTGGAACACTCATGTTATTTTCAATCTGGTAATCACGTAATGTTTTTTCCGGATGATTATCCAATTTTTCTTCGTTCCGGTATTCCCCCATCGTCTTACGTCGTGTCTCAATATGTGTATTGTTTTCATTAATGTAATCACGCATCTTCTTACATGGGGGGGGGGGGGGGGGGGTAGTGGAGGTTCTTTGAATCTCAGAAAAATACTCGTGCTTGGAGGGATCCCGATCACAATGAGTTTGGGTCCCCCAATCCGACGTCTCATCCTCCAAAAGATGCTTATATGCACCATTCGTCCAATCATACATGATAAAATTTTAAGAAATTGAAAACTACCCTAATCTAGAAAAAAGAACAAAAAGAAGGGAGATGGGGAGATGTTACCCAATAGAGTGAGATCTATGTCAGCAACAATGTCCTACAAAATCAAACAAAAAAAGTGTTAGTTATCTTAAAAAATAAAAAAATTTACTTCTATAAAAACTGAAAATCCTACCTAACTAAAACTACTCTATAGCTACTAGAACAATTAGAACCGTTTAACCTTTTGCCCAGCAGCAGCGCCAAAAACTTGTTCGCTCGCCTCAAGTGTAAGGCTGCGATGTAGTAATAAATCTCGGTAAGACCGAGGTCGATCCACAGGGAAAGGGGTAAACAATTCCAAGTACTCTAATAACTAGAATCTAAGAAATTTAAAAAGTAGTTTTTCACATGAAATAGGAAAATCTGAAAATAAGAAGAATTAGAGCATCAAGGATCCACTTGTAGTAGTCCAATGCCAATCCATTCATCCAAGTACAACACAATTAGAATCAAAGTCCTATCTCTCATCTAATTGGAAGATGTAACATTCAAGCACAAACAATCCCACTTAAATTTGGAAATCAGATTTCTAGTTCTAATGAAGCACATAGAACTTGAACTTGTAGCCTTCGGAGTAACAGCCATGCCTATGGACTATGGCATGCTCAAGGGTTACTACAATTCGAATTCAAACAACCCTAATCATGGTAATCTCAGAGAATTGCAAGAAACTCATGTCCGGAGTACAAAAACTCTCACAAAACTTCTAAAATACCAAACTTTATTCAAACTAGAACTTGAAAATCCATAAATAAGTAAAGGGTACTTGAAGAACGAATTAAAGCATTGAAACAAACTACAAACTTCACCTCTTAGCTCTAGCTAAGAGGTTAGCTAAAAGAAAACATTAAAAACTAGAAACTAGAACTAGAAGAAGAAGAAAACTAGTTGTAGGAGGCTAGGAAGCCTCTTAGGTCTTGATCTCTTTACTCCCCATGTTGCTAGATGCCATAGGAAGAGAGTGGAGGTGGCCTTTTATAAGTTGGAGCAGAAGATTCCAGATTGCGCAAGAAATCACGCAATTGCGCAGAGAAAATCGGAGCTTCATGGACAAGCTCTGTTACGCTGACGACCGTCGCACGACCGGTCTAAGCTCATGAATGACCGGTCGTACGACCGGTCTCAAAACCTTAAAAATAGTCTAGTGAGTTTTGTGTTTCTGAACTACCCTCGACCTGTCTGGCGACCAGTCTAAGAAGAAGAAATAGTCCAAAAATTACACTGTAGACCTGTCTTGAGACAGGTCCGGCGACCTGTCTACAGACAGGTCTAAGGCAAAAATTTCAGATTCTCTTCTTTTTCTCTTCTCTTTCTTTCTTGCTTCTTTCTTCCACCTTTTGGCACTTGTTCTATTGATCCTCAATGCATACAAAGTGACTCTTTTAACCATGAATTGGTGACATCTCCCTCTCATTCCTACAATCACAAAAACATATATTAGATTAGTCTTTAAACATGAAAACCATGCATATAATGTGATGTAATGGGTTGGAAAATGTATAAATTGGAGGCTCAACACCAGTCTATAAGGGGACATTCCAATGGGTGTCTTGTAGGCGGTACGGTGAGCCCAAAGTGCATCATCTAATCTTAGGGACCAATCCTTGCGATCCGGTCTCACCGTCTTTTCCAAAATGTGTTTGATTTCCCTATTGGAGATTTCAGCTTGCCCACTTGTCTGTGGGTGGTATGGGGTACTCACTTTATGCCTAATACCGTATTTCTTCATTAAAGCTTCAAAAGGTATGTTGCAATAGTGAGCACCACCATCACTAATGATGGCTCGAGGCGTCCCAAATCTAAAGAGTATGTTTTCTTTAAGGAACTTGAGAACCGTACGATGATCGTTGGTTCTACATGGGATAGCCTCTATCCATTTAGACACATAGTCTACGGCAAGCGATATATAGACATGTCCAAATGATGAGGGGAATGGTCCCATGAAATCGATGCTCCAACAGTCAAAGACTTCAAGATATTGAATTGGGGTGAGAGGCATCATATTTCGACGGGATAATCCTCCTAACTTTTGGCAACGCTCGCATGCTTTGCAAAACTCATGGGTGTCCTTGAATAGCGTGGGCCAATAAAAACCACACTGCAGAATTTTTGTAGTAGTTTTCTTGGCGAAAAAATGACCCCCACATGCTTGATCATGACAAAAGGAGATGACGGAATTATGTTCATCATCAGGGACACATCTCCTTATAATTTGGTCTGGGCAATATTTAAACAATAAAGGTTCATCCCAGAAAAATCTGTGCACTTCCCTTAGAAATTTACGTTTGTCCTGCACAGTCCAATGAATCGGCATCGCACCTGTGGAAAGATAATTGGCTATATCAGCGTACCATGGTGGATGCATAGCAACAAAAAGTTGCTCATCAGGGAATGAGTCCTCAATAGGTGACTCGTCAATGGAGTTAGGTAGGACTAGGTAGGATAGATGATCCGCCACCACATTTTCTACCCCCTTCTTGTCTTTGATCTCCAAGTCGAATTCTTGAAGGAGTAGGATCCATCTAAGCAAACGGGACTTAGCATCCTTCTTAGAAAGAAGGTGTTTCAGCGCCGCATGATCCGTGTAAACAATAACCTTGGATCCTATTAAGTAAGGCCTGAATTTGTCCAAGGCAAAAATGACAGCTAGTAGCTCTTTCTCCGTAGTCGAATAATTAACTTGGGCGGGATTCAAGGTCCTACTTGCGTAGTAGATAACATGGGGCTTCTTATCCTTCTTTTAGCCTAACACCGCCCCAATAGCATAATCGCTCGCATCGCACATCAACTCAAAAGGAATGGACCAATCTGATGGTTGCATGATAGGAGCGGTTGTCAACATGTCTTTTAGCTTTGAAAAGGCTAATTGACATTCGGCACTCCACTCAAATTGGTTCTTCTTTTGTAGAAGGTTACATAAAGGTCTTGAGATATGACTAAAATCTTTTATGAATCTTCTATAGAAACCGGCGTGTCCAAGGAAGGACCGCACATCGCGTATGCTTTTGGGTGGTGGTAGATTGGAAATTATGTCAATTTTTGCCCGGTCTACCTCTATTCCATTGGACGAGATGATATGTCCAAGGACTATTCCTCTATGTACCATGAAATGGCACTTTTCCCAGTTTAAAACGAGGTTCTTCTCCTCACACCTCATCAAGACCAACTTCAAGTGCTTGAGGCACTCATCAAACGTACAACCAAAAACAGAAAAGTCATCCATAAATACCTCAAGAAACTCACCCACCATGTCCGAGAAAATACTCAACATGCATCGTTGGAATGTGGCGGGTGCATTACATAGCCCGAATGGCATTCTTCGGTAAGCGAAGGTACCAAACGGGCATGTAAATGTGGTTTTCTCTTGGTCCTCCGGAGCTATCTCAATTTGGTTGTATCCGGAATAGCCATTTAGGTAGCAATAATAGGAATGGCCTACTAACCTCTCCAAAATTTGATCCATAAATGGGAGAGGGAAGTGGTATTTCCTAGTAACCGTGTTGAGCTTCCGATAATCAATGCACATATGTCAACCGGTGGTCACCCTAGTTGGTATAAGCTCGTTGTTGGCGTTTTCTATGATGGTAATACCGGATTTCTTGGGGACAACTTGGGTAGGACTCACCCATTGGCTATCTGAGATGGGGTAGATGATACCCACATCTAATAGCTTTAATACCTCGGCTTTGACAACCTCCATCATGTTTGGATTTAGCCGTCTTTGAGGTTGTCTAGTCGTTTTTGCATTTTCTTCAAGGTGTATACGGTGAGTGCAAACCGAAGAATCTATCCCTTTGAGATCCGCTATTGTCCAACCTATGGCTTCCCTATGTTCTTTGAGTAGCTCAATCAACTTGAGCTCTTGGTCTTTCTCTAGGTGAGAGGCAATGACAACTGGGAAAGTTTCCTCTTGACCCAAATATACATATTTAAGCTCGGATGGCAATGGTTTAAAGTCAAGCTTCAGTGGTTTGATGTTAGACGGTAGAGGCCTTGATGTGGTTGGTGGCAACTTTTCAAATTGGAGCCTCCACCGGCTAGTACCAACCACCGGTCATTCTATATTCAATGCTTGCACAATTCCACTAATGATGGGTCTTCAGAATCCATGAAATGTGCCAAGCATGTCTCTAAGCTTTCTAGTGGTTCAAGTTGGAGGAGTTCTTCTTCTTCAAAAGATTCAAGCATGTTTACTTTAAAGAACTCATCATCATCGACATCCCTATGTCTTTTGCCCAAGTGAAACACATTCACCTCTAATGTCATGTTTCCAAAGGATAGTTGCATCACCCCATCCGGCAATTGATGATTGCATTTGATGTGGCAAGGAATGGGCGGCCTAATATCACCGGTATTTGAGTGTTAGCATCCAAAACCGGTTGTGTGTCCAAGACGATAAAATCTACCGGGTAGTAGAATTTGTCAACTTGGACTAGAACATCCTCAACTATCCCCCTTGGTACACGGATAGATCTATCAGCGAGTTGTAACGTGGTTTTGGTGGGTTTTAATTCACCAAGACCCAATTGCTCATATACCGAGTATGGGATCAAGTTCACACTCGCCCCCAAATCTAGTAAGGCACGCTCAATCCGGTAGTCTCCAATGATACATGAGACGGTGGGACTACGGGGATCTTTGAATTTTGGGGGGGTCTTTTGAGTGAGAATGGCACTCACTTGCTCATTTAAGAAGGCCTTTTGCTGCACATTATATTTACGTTTTGTTGTGCATAGATCCTTTAGAAACTTGGCATAAGAGGGGATTTGTTTGATGGCATCAAGCAAAGGGATGTTAATCTTGATGTAACGATCCGAGATTTTCGACTCTCGTGTATAACACGACGGCCGAATTCCTAAGTAATTTATGGAATAACTAATTTGTCAAATAATAAAATATAGCATTCAAGCACAATGGCGGAAACAATTATCATCTTATTCTATCAAACTTACTACATCATCATCAATATTTAAATAAGGGAACCAACCAATATCCATACTGATTAATTAAAATACAAAACCATGTCTTCTCTTGAAGACTTATTACAATTCCATAAATGTATCAACTACTCAAAAGAAATATTTAATAAATGATAACATCAATTAAGTTTCTCTAACATCGTCATCCGCCATGTGATCGTACGAACCATCGAACTCTTTTCCTTAAAAATTGGGTTCAATACCAGGATCTTCACCTGCATCATCTAAATTGTGTTTGGGATAGCGTTAAACGCTATCTTAGTGGGGAATATTTCCTCCAAGACAATCAAGAATAATAATAACGGCACAGAGTAAATGCAAGCAGGATATTATCATTTAATTAAATCAAAACAACCAAGTAAAAATCTTTGTTAATGCGATGCATGGAATGCATGCTCTGGCTAAGGCACCCAGGCTAGAATTACAATCCATGAAGTGGGAGACTCCCTGTTACGACTTCATGCTAGCCACTAGTCACCAGAGGTTCCTGGGACGCACAAGCCCATAGTTTTGCCCGACCACGTGAGAAACGGGACGCTCATAGCCCAAATCTACACGTGACAGTGTACGGGAGAAGTAGGACGCTCTAGCCTATTCTCAATTTCTTACACCCACATGGAGCCAAGTGAATGCATGACTTTAGTTTCACTTTTATTTAAGTGTTTTCTCATACAACCGATTTAAATAAAACTCAATGGTCACTATGGGGAGTCGCAAGCAACCCAGCATTGGCCGACAGCATGGGATTAGTGTCCATAACACCAACCTCGGCTCATGAAAATTTGTATATCATTAGTGTCCACTCATTGTCCCATTTTATGATTTCATCATGTCCCAAAAAGCCAATGTTGTACATCATGACCAAATTCATTAAAATACTCATGTAATGTAAATGGATCCAATCAAGCATCATGTACATGTAAGGATCCATTAACAAACAATCACTTCATTCTCTTAGTTAAGTCAAGAGATTTTCTTCCATCATGGACACCTCTCATGGGTTCCATCTCTCTACATCGAAAATTTTACCAACTTAGGGACAAAGAGTATACAATAATGGGATGTCCATATGATGATCTTATACACATATTTCATATCACAATATGACAACCAATGTTACTTGTAATACATGGACTAAGAAAATAAGGGCATAGATTTCACAAAAATAAATAACATAAATACACATGCTTCTTAGTCAAAAATCTAAAAAAAAGGAATCACATTACCATATAATGATATTCATTACAAATCTCACATCAAACTTCATGTTATATAGATAAGTAATTCAAAACAAAACAACTTCACATGCCACAAAAGAAACTTATGATAATCGTGATATTATTAATGAAAGGCTTGAAGGAAAATCCTCACCTTATGATGGACTTAGAAGAAGAGGGTTGTAGAAGATCCTAGCCGCTGGAAAAATATGAGAAAGAACTCTCTTCTCTTCTCTTCTCTCTCTCTCTCTCTCTCTCTCTCTCTCTCTCTCTCTCTTCTCTGGGGCATGGAGGCTAGGGTTAGGAGAAGGATTTGGAGGTGCGTAGTAGAAATATGGAGAGGGATGTGCACGCGAGGTCTTGTGTAACAACTTCTTGAGGTGGGTTTCTCAAATCTCAATATTCGAATGATCTATGATCAATTCCAATCCGTTCATCTTATCAAGCTTGAAGAGTAGAGTCAGAATACGTAAATTTCTTAATGATCCACATTCTAGATTGGCCGATCCTTGAAAATGGCCTAATAGGTGCTAAAATGAGCTTAATCTCAATTAACGGTCTACGCTTCATGATCAGGGACCAAATTTTGGAAAAATATATGGTCATGATAGGCAAATAATTGTACAAAGTTTAGTGGTTGATTGATGGTGAGAAATGCTTAGATCTGAAATTTCAACTTTTGGCGGAAAAGGAAGGGGCTGGCTTTGTGGTTCAACGGTGTAGGATTATAGATCGGGGTCCAAACTTTGTGTAAACTCGTAGTCATATGAGTATAATAAGTGGTCCAAATTTGAAAATTTGAGAAGCGATTGATGATGAGAAGTGGGTAAATTGAAAGGTTCAGATTTAAAAAGAGTTAGTAACTCATTAATTTCTAAAACGGGATAACTTCGTGCATAAGAAAGATGCTTATCAAGGTGGGGCACTCAAATCACACTATTGGTCCATGATAAAGACAATCCAACTCACTCATATGAAGGAAAATATTCAACTACGACTAACCATCTACTTTCCTCACTCGATGGACATGAAAATCAAGGGTTAAGGGGCTGATTTGACAATCGAACCACTTCTACTATGATTTAAGAGCTGAAATTTGACGTGTACGGTTAATATGTGCCCAAAAGCTTAAATCCCGAGTTTTGCATGAAAGTGATCGTCAGAAACTATAATACTTAAAAATGGCATCTTAACTTAAGTTTAACTAATGGCATTTTCGTAATTATCTGAAAAATGCGTGATTTTTGAAATTTGATCTTTCTACAATGTTTATGGGATCATTCTAAGCAACTTTTGTAAAGGGTCCCCTATCAGATCTCCTACGGATGTCCCGCTATTCGCAAATCAACGATAAATGTACGATAATTAATAAAAAAAATAAATTAAAAATGAATTTTCAAAAATTTTCAAATAAATCTCGAAAATCTGGGGCATTACACTTGACTTGTCTGAAAATCTCTAGAATATCATGAGAGTTTGGAAGAGATTTTGGGGCAACCAATCTCGAAGGGAATGGTGCTACGGGCTTGTAAACGCATTCCGTTTCTTGTGGGGCTAAGTTAGATCCATCCTCATCCTCAAAATTTATCGGATCATTAAGCTTGTCGGCCTTCACTGGAATAGATTTGTTAATTTGTTTACCACTTCTAAGAGTGGTGATGGATTTGGCTTGCTCCATGTGTTGGTTGGAAGGATTAGGAATGCTCACTTCATGTACTTGCTTTGGATTGGGCTGAGGTTGGGCCGGAAAGGTCCCTTCCCTAGCATTCAAGAGTCCCTTAATCTCATCAACCGAGACTTTAAGCTCTTGGAACATTTGCTGATTTGTTTGATTGATTTGCGCTTTGCCCTTGTATAAACGCTTTCAAGGTATCCTCCATTGAGAATTGAGGTGGGGCCATATTTTGCATGGGTGGCCCTCCTTGAGAGTTGGTAGGATTGCCCGAGGGAGCATTCTTCTAACTGAAATTTGGGTGGTTCTTCCAACTAGTATTGTACGTATTACCCACCGGTCCATTGAAAGGCCGTTGATACCCATATGTGGCATTTGCATGTTCATGTAATACCTCTTGAAATGCAGGAATTGTGGGACAATCTTGCGTAGCGTGTAAATCGGTGAGAAAAAATCCCACATATGGTTTCAATAGCTTCATTGGACTTTGGAACTCCACTTTTACTACGTTCCATGGCCTCGACCTTCCTTGTGAGGTTGGCTATCCTTGCATTCACGTCGTCTTCCTCCTTGAGGATATAAATCCCTCCTTTCTCTTTCTCTTGAATAGGCTTGGGGTTATTGGGTTTATCCGAGGTATCTCAAGATTAGGCATTTTCAGCCAACATGTCCAAATAACTCCAAGCCTCATCTGGATTTTTGCTCATAAACTCGCCATTGCATATCATCTCTACAAATTGGCGCATATTGGAACTTAATCCATCATTGAAAAAATTTATAATTCACCAACTCTCATAGCCATGATGTGGGCAAGCAAGTAGGAGGTCCTTAAATCTCTCCCAACATTGGAAGAAAGATTCACCCTCTTTAGCCGAGAAATTCATTATGGCTCTTCGAAGGGTGTTCGTTTTATGAGCCGGGAAGAACTTTTTCAAGAATTCCCGGGTCATCTCATTCCATGACCTAATCGAATGTGGTCTAAGAGAATGAAGCCAATCTTTGGCTCTTTCTTTCAATGAAAAGGGAAAAAGTTTAAGTCTAATGGTATCTTTTGAAACATTGGTGTATTTCAAGGTAGCAACCACTTCTTCGAATTCTTTCAAGTGCAGGTATGGGCGGTCAGAGTCTAGCCCATGGAACTTTGGTATAAGTTGAATTACACCCGGCTTTATGTCAAAGTTTCCCCGTTTGGTGGTAGAACCACGCAAGAGGGTGTAATTGCACGGGCTGGTTGTAGGTAATCCCGCAGTGATCTCATTGGAGGAACGTTATGTACCTCATTCTCTCCTACTCCTTCTTGATTTGCGTTTGTAGTTGGAGTAGGGGGGAGGATTCCTTAAAGGTGTTTGATCCATTCTCCCCAAACTATCACAATGCTCTTAATAATTTCGGACTCGTCTATGGACTGACAATGGTCCAACTAAACCACCTTCAGATTGGAGACGATTTGAGTGGTTACGTTCCCAACGGGACATAAACCACTCAACCAAAAACTAAACTAGTCCTAAATCCTAGAAATCTGAAATTAATCTGAAAGTAGAAAATTTGTAAAAAGCTAAGTTAGAAAGGTATCACCTGATGCGCTTTTAACTAGAGAAGAAATCCTACAAAGCAAAACAATTTGTTAGTTCTAAAAAAATCAGAAAGCCTATCTACTTCTCCTTCTACAGCCACTAAAACAATTTGAAAACCATTATCTAAAATCCCCGGCAACGGTGCCAAAAACTTGTTCGCTTGCCTCAAGTGTAAGGTTGTGATGTAGTAATAAATCTCAGTAAGACCGAGGTCGATCCACAGGGAATTAGAAACAACTTTCAAACTATTCCAGCAACTCAGTTTGCAATAGATATGAGGATTCAATTGAGCAATTAAACTAAATATTAACTTAATGAAAACCAGTAATTCAAGGTACTAAGGCATTCAAGGATCCACTTGTAGCAATCCCATGTCAATCCAATCAATCCAAGTATAGAGCACAACTAGATTTGAAGTCCTATCTCTCATCTAGTAGGAAAATAAAGCATTCAAACACATTCAATTCCAATCAACTTGAACTTCCAAGTTCTAGTCCCATTCAACACATGTAGATTTCAAAATCATAGCCTTCGGTGTAACAGCCATGCCTATGGACTATGGCTTACTCAAGGGTTACCATAATTCGAATCTAAACAAACACCATATGATAATCTCATAGAATTGCAAGGAATTTGTTGAGCTCTTAATTGTGCATATTCTAACCCCAATTCATCACTCATTATGCTTGTTATGGTTTATAGACTAAACTAATGCATGGATTTGTGATTGTAGAGATGAGAGAGAGGAAGCATCAATTGAAGACCTAAAGGTGCTAGTTAGAAGCAAAGAAGATCAAAGGGCTAAGCGTCGAAGAATGAAAGAAAGAAGTCAGAGAAAAGAAGAAAGAATGCAGAAGAAGATGCCCATGACCGGTCGTCCAAAGCCAAGGACCGGTCGTCCGACCGGTCCGCACATGCACAGAGGAAGACCCAGAAGCCATAACTCTCTAGACTGTTCACGACCGGTCGTGCGACCGGTCGTTCACTTCTGCGACCGGTCATGCGACCGGTCCTTAAATTAAATTTTCAGGCCGAAACTCTCTGGACTCTTTTTGGTCATTTTGAGACCGGTCGTTCAGCAGCCACGACCGGTCGTCCAGCCACTATGACCGGCCGTGCGACCGGTCGCCTGCATAAGATTTAAACTTGCTAATTTTGGTGCCAATTTTCTCTGCGCACTGCATAAGTGTTACGCAAATTCTCGAATCTTCTGAAGTTGCGGAGCCTCCCCACTATAAAAGGACACCTAGGGATCGTTCTTAGGGTATCTTAGAAGAGTTTAAGGAAGGTTGGAGGCGGCGGAAGTGGATTTCGGAGTTCTACAACTCCTTCTAGTTTGTTTTTACTGTTTTATGCTTTTCTTAAGTTGTTTCATGTTTCCTTGGACCATGAGCAGCTAAACCTCTTAGCTAGGGCTAAGAGGTGAGGCTTGTAGTGGATCTAAGATGTTTCAATTCGTTCTAAGTTGGTTTTAAGTTTTGAATTCATGTTTATGAACAATGGTTTGAAGTTTATACAAGTTTTAAGTAGTTTTTCTTAGTCTTATGATGACTCATGGATGTTTGGGAGAATTACTTAAGTTCTTAACTGCTTTGTATTACTCTAGACCTGTATGATCCGTGGAATTAGAGTACGTTCTAGTACTATGATCTTCATATGGGAACTTCCTACCAAAGTTCTACTTTTCTGTTTTCTGAATTATGTAGGGGACTGTGCATGTGATTTGAATCAAGTTCAAATTGTAATCTAGCCTTGTCTTATGACAAGACTTGAGGATGGTTAGATTGTGATCTGAGCCTATTGGAATTGGGACTGACCTATGTAATTGAGCATGCTCAGCCTAGCTTACATTGAGTGAATCATATGCATTGGACTTACATATGACAGATTGTTTGGTTTAACAGCTCTATCATCCGGCTAGATAGATCTTAATATCGATTCTAGTTGAGAAAGTGAGAAACCACAGCGGATTGAACATCAAGGATTGCTACAAGTGGATCCTTAAAACCCTAGTGCCTTTTTATAATTGATTATCTTCAATTTAGTTTAAAATTGTTACTCACATCAACTTCATACAAAATCTGGTTGTTAGCTCTCAATAGACACTATTGGATGTGTTTGTGAATTCCTACACAAGTCCTTGTGGATCGACCTCGGTCTTACCGAGTTTATTACTACATCGCAACCCTACACTTGGGGAAGCGAACAAGTTTTTGGCGTAGTTGCCGGAGACTTTGACGGTTTTCATAAATTTCTGAAATTAGTATCTATTTAGGATTTTTAGGATTTTATGACTAACTTAGTTTGTTTTATTTGATTTTTGCAGGGATTTCTACAAAGCTGTTGAAGATATAAGAATTTCAAGTACCGAATCAGGTTCTATCTTTCTAAACCTTACTCTTCTCCTTCTCCCATTCATTCCTGTCATATTCATCTCTTGTAGAGTGGGTGGAGACTCCTTTTGGATCTCTGAAAGGTAGGCCTTGTGCCACCTTGATTCCTATTGGTCGATTCTGCCGTCTTGGATCACCTTGTGCTCAGAGATTTCTTTTCTCACCTCTACTCCTCTTTCTCCTTTTTTTTTTGCACTTTTTCTCAAAAGATTCAAAGAGTGGGTGGGGAGTTCTCTGAACCCCTATTGACCAGGAGAAATCGGTCTCTATCCTTGCTTCTGGCTTACCCATTGCAAGACACCTTGTGCTTCGATCTTAGAGAAGAGTAAAGAAAGGGAGGAAGAATTCTTCTTTCTCTTTATTTCATATTTTTTGGTTTTGCATGCCACATTGGGCTCGGGATTCCAATAACCGACTCATAAGTGAAGGGGGGATAGTAGAAGGAATTGACAGAGAGCCACATGCTAGGAGACATCTCCAATTTTGTCTGAAAGTATAGCTGTGAATCAACCTAATCCAATGGCCAATCCTAATCTAGGCTGAAACCAAACTGAAACGGGGAAGAATGTGGTTGAGAATGTTCCCCGACCAAGAACTCTACGTGATTTCTTGCAACCAGCAAAAGCGAGCACTCCCTCATGCATAATTTTTCCACAAAATGCAGGGAATGTGGATTTAAAACCTGGGAGTGATCCAACTTCTCCCTAAATTCCATGGATTAGACAGTGAAAGTGCCTATAAACACCTTAAGGAGTTTGATGAGGTAATAACCACCATGCACTTTGCAAATGTGACTGAAGATGTGGTGAGACTCAAATTCTTCCCTTTCACTCTTAAAGATAAAGCTAAGGGTTGGCTTTATGCATTGAGGCCAAGATCAATTGGTGCATGGACTGATATGCACAGAGAATTCATAAACAAATTCTTCCCTACTCACAAAACGAACATGTTGAAGCGCCTTATCATGAACTTTGCCCAAAAGGAAGATGAAACCTTCTTCCAATGTTGGGAGAGGTTTAAGGACCTATTAAATGCATGTCCACATCATGGCTATGAAATTTGGCGGGTTATAAGCTTTTTCTATGAAGGACTGACTTCACCCATGCGCCAATTCGTAGAGATGATGTGTAATGGGGAGTTCATAAATAAGGAGGCTGATGAAGCATGGGATTATTTGGAAGAATTGGCTGAGAATGCACAGTCTTGGGATACATCAAAAGCAACAAATTCCAAGACTGGCCAACAAAAGGAAAAATGAGGAATGTATGTCTTATCGGAAGAGGATAGCATAAGTGTATGGGTGGCTAGCCTCACATGAAAGGTCGAAGCCATGGAATTGAGGAAAGGAGAGACGATTAACTCCAATGACGTTGAAACTGTTTGTGGAATTTGTGCCGGAAATCAACATGCAACACAAGAGTGTCCCACAATTTCATCAGTTCAGGACATCTTACAAGAACAATCAAATGCCATAAACAGTTATCAACGGCAATTTGGTGCTCCAACCTCAAACACGTTTAATGCTAGCTAGAAGAACCATCCCAACTTCAGTTGGAAAAATGGACCTACTGTGAATGCAACCACTATCCCTCAATCACAACCTATACTAGGTCCATCTCTAGTCATTACTCCAAAAGTGACGCTAGAGGAGATGTTGGGTGCATTCGTATCGGTCTAAGCTGAGTATAACAAGACAAATTCTCTGAAAATAGATGGGTTCATGCAAGAGCAATTGAAATTCAATCAAAATTCAACTCAAGCCATCAATGAATTGAAAACATCAATGGCTAGAGTTGAATCTCATCTTAGTGTTAGAGAGAAGGGCACACTTCCTGCCCAACCTCTCCCTAACCCAAGAACCCAGTTTGAGATACAAGATGCAAGCTCATCCTCCCATCATACGGAGCATGTTCAAGTTATCACCACTTTGAGAAGTGGGAAAGAAATTGACAAATCTAATCTGATGAAGGCCTCAAATCGTAAGGATCCGAAAATTTTCAAAGAGGATGATAGCTCAAAAAACACTCCACAAGAGAAAGAACCGGAAAGACAATACAAGTCGGTTGCCCCGTTCCCACAAAGGTTAATTTCACCTAAACCTTTAGATAAAAATCTGGAAATTTTAGAAGTTTTCAAGCAGGTGAAGATCAACATCCCGTTGTTGGATGCCATAAAACAAATACCATCTTATGCCAAATTTCTAAAGGAATTGTGTACAGTCAAAAGGAAACACAATGTTCACAACAAAGTACTTTTGACTGATAATTTGAGCGCTATCATCAAAGAAGAGGTGCCCCAAAAATACAAGGATCCGGGTAGTCCAACCATTTCATGCATCATAGGAGAGTACCGGATTAAACAAGCCTTACTCGATTTAGGGGCAAGTGCGAATCTCATTCCATACTCGGTCTACGAGCAACTTGGGTTAGGTGAATTGAAACCGACCAAAACCACACTCCAACTTGCTGATAGATCCATTCGTATACCGAGAGGAATGATTGAGGATGTTCTAGTCCATGTTGATAAATTCTACTACCCAGTAGACTTTATTGTCTTGGATACACATCCCGTGATAGGCACCGGTGCTCAAATTCCCGTCATACTTGGCCGACCGTTTCTAGCTGAAAGTGCGTCGGGTGGTCTAACACGACACCCTATGCATATGTGCGGAAGCGTAAGAGCAACTAGAATTATGGCTAAACCTATAGAGGGGGGATTAGGACCTTTTTTGAAATTCTTTTCGCCTACTTATATAATTCAACAAATCAAACTAAGTAAGCAAGAACACTTCGGCTTCCAAGCCTAAGTGGGTCCAATCACAAGACTAGCATATGATTAAGCAATAAACAACCTAGTCTAAAGCATGCATAGGTAATCAAAAGGTTTAACTAAACAAGCTCCTAACCTATACAACCTATGTAGACTTATGAGAATGGATCAATGAGCTCAAGTCTACACAACTAGTGAAAGTACATCTTGTGTGTGGATGTGCCTAATTAGTGCCTAGCATACATTCCTATCAAGCATTCATAATAAGACAATTAAACTAACAATGCTAACATATTAATGTGCTCAATTCAGTCACAAACACAAGCATGTATAGTGGTTCAACTTTGGGTCTACTCCACTCCCGGTTCAAGTACTCAACTCCTTTGAGCACACCTGCATTCACTATCGGAGGTTTTAAATGAGGTTCACCTCTCAACCTTTACACGGAGGTTTTACCGGTTCACCTCTTAACCATAACCGGAGTTTTGGACAAAGGGCTAACTCTTAACCCAAACGAAGTTTTGGACATAGGCTAACTCTCAACCCTGACTCACGTTCTCTCCCGTGTCGGAGGCTCCCTCTTGGAGACTTAGTTTAGGCTCGGCTAACGGGCCAAGGAACGGCTGACGTCCCTGAATTTAGGCCGACTAATAGGCCAAGGATCGGCTAACGACCCTAGATCGAGTTTGACAAACAAACTCTAAATGGACTCTAAAAAAGGATAACCTTACTTGTCGAATTGAGCCCCTTGTTTAGCGCCGGTTCGGGTTGCTTGATCTCCGCTCTCCCGTGCTTCAATCAGCTTCCCATGCTCCCACGATCGTGCTGCCGTTGCGTCGCCAATGCCTCAGCCACATTTAATCAAACGCCTTGCATGTGATGCCTTTGAGATGCCCAAGGTGATGGGAGGATGGTTGAATCTCCTACATGGGATATGTAGCCTGTGCTAACTAGAAGATTCACCTAGAGGGTCTTCTAGAGGTCTTGGACAAGGGATATGCCTATATGGAATAGTGTCTCACCTCTAGAATTGAGAGAGGAATCAAGTCATCTCTAGATTGCATTTGAATGCCCACACTTGTGTTTAAAACACAGGGGATATGACTTGAAACCCTCCTCTTTGAGGCCTCATATGATGTACAAAAGGTGTGGGGAATAGGCTCTCAAAACCCTCTCGACTTCCCTCAAAACAATCCAAGCCCATTTATAAAAGAAGGTGCAACGGATACAAAACGGGTAGAAAATGACTAGTGCCGACCAGTCACACGACCGGTCGTCCAGGGTCCACGACAGGTCGGCCCTATGGTCTGCACACACCAACAGCCAACTGTCCTCTCTGGACTGTCTGTCCGACCGGTCTTGACCGGTCGGCCAGGGGTCCACGACCGGTCGTGACCGGTCGGACAGGCCTACGTTCAGCCTACTGTTTTGCTGACCCATCCATTCTCCAACCCTCTCACTTAGGCCAAGATTTAGGTGATGTTTTGGGACACCTAGGGCCAATCTATGATGACTAAAGGTTCCCTAATATGGTCAAGGTCATCAAAGAGGTCAAGGGGTTGGGTTTTGGTCAAGGTTAAGGCATCAAGGCATCACTTTTACCTGATTCTTCTTCCTTGATGCAGCGGGGCCATCTGAGTCTTCGGTCTTCGTCTTCATTGGGCTCAACCGACACTAGACTCACTGACGTAAGTGATTGACAAACAAGGTGCACTAGTATGCCACAGAAAAGTGCACTAACACTAACTACTTCAAATGCAATTATCAATTGTAGAAACGGACTTGTACAAATGTCCTTTGGAAATATGACCCTTGAGCTTAACATATTTGATTTATGTAAACAACCACGGGAGGTTGATGATGTTATCCACGAACTAAACATGATTGAATCATTCGTGGAAGATACATTTCCCTTGTCACTATCTTCCGACCCTTTGGAGGCATGTGTGGCCCATTCTCATGAGATAAATGATGACACAATACAAGAGATGGATGCCATTCTAGATGTGATGCCGGTGCTTGATAATAAAAGATGGAGGGCCCTATTTGAGCCTTTGCTTGTAAACGAGAACAAGGCCCTCCCATCCTACATCAAGGCACCAACACTCGACCTAAAACCATTACCAAGTGAGCTGAAATATGTTTATTTAGGTCGAGATAAGACATATCCAGTGGTGATTTCTTCCCACTTGGATGAGGAACAAGAGAGTAGGCTAATGGCCACTCTATTAGAGCACAAGAGTGCCATTGGATGGTCAATTACGGATCTCAAAGGCATAACCCCACTGATTTGTACTCATCGCATACACCTTGAGGAGAATGCGAAGACATCCCGGCAACCACAAAGACGACTAAATCCAAACATGAAGGATGTGGTTAAGGCCGAAGTGGTGAAACTATTGGATGTAGGTATTATTTACCCAATATTCGATAGTCAATGGGTGAGCCCAACTCAAGTGGTGCCTAAGAAATCCGGAATAACCATCGTAGCCAATGCCAATAATGAACTCGTGCCAACTAGAGTCACTACCGGTTGGAGAATGTGCATTGACTACAGGAAGCTAAACACTGTCACGAGGAAAGACCATTTCCCCCTACCGTTTGTTGATTAAATTTTAGAATGGTTGGCGGGTCATTCCCACTTTTGCTTCCTTGATGGCTATTCAGGGTACAACCAAATCGAGATTGCCCGTGAAGACCAAGAAAAGACTACATTCACATGTCCATTCGGCACTTTCACCTATCAATGGATGCCGTTTGGACTATGTAATGCCCCTGCCACCTTTCAGCGTTGTATGATGAGTATCTTTTCTGACATGGTGGGGACAATTCTCGAAGTCTTCATGATGATTTTTTTGTATTTGGTTGTAGCTTTGATGAGTGCCTTGAGCACTTGAAATCTGTGCTGAAAAGATGTGAAGAGAAGAACCTTGTGTTGAATTGGGAGAAGTGTCACTTCATGGTTCAAAAGGGAATTGTACTTGGTCACATCGTTTCACAAAATGGAATCGAGGTGGACAAAGCGAAAATTGATCTTATCTCTAACCTTCCACCACCCAAGAGCATACGAGATGTACAGTCCTTTTTGGGACACGCAGGATTTTACAGAAGGTTCATAAAGGACTTCAGTTCACTCTCTCGTCCTTTATGTAACCTACTTCAAAAGGAAAATTCATTCGAATGGAATGAAGAATGTCAAAAGGCCTTTACCACCCTTAAAGGTATGTTGACATGTGCTCCCATAATGCAACCACCTGATTGGAGCCTTCCTTTTGAAATTATGTGCGATGCTAGCAACTATGCTATTGGGGCCGTGCTAGGCCAAAGAAAAGAGAAAAAGCCATGTGCCATCTACTATGCAAGTAGAACTCTAAATCAGCCCAAGCAAACTACACCACTACTGAAAAAGAACTTTTAGCCGTAGTTTTTGCCTTGGACAAATTTAGGTCCTACTTGATTGGATCCAAGATCATCATATTCACTGACCATGCCGCGCTTAAGTACCTTCTCTCTAAGAAGGATGCTAAACCACGGTTGTTAAGATGGATCCTTCTACTCCAGGAATTTGACATAGAAATACGTGATAAGAAAGGAGTAGAAAATGTCGTAGCTGACCATCTCTCTCGACGTGTCCTCACTGATTCCCCTGTAACGACCATGATCAATGACATGTTCCCTGATGAACAACTTTTTGCCGTTTCCCAATTGCCATGGTATACGGACATTGCTAACTATCTTGCTACAGGTACAATTCCTACACATTGGAAAAAGCAAGATAAGGATAAATTCTTCAATGAGGTGCGAAAATTCCTATGGGACGACCCATACTTATTCAAGTATTGTCCCGATCAAATCATAAGGAGATGTGTCCCAGATGATGAGCAACAAAGTATCATCTCCTTCTGTCATTCTCAGGCATGTGGTGGCCACTTTTCGGCTAAAAAGACCACAGAAAAAATTCTGCAATGTGGGTTTTATTGGCCCACCATGTTCAAAGACACACATGAGTTTTGCAAAACATGTGAACCTTGTCAGAAATTGGGAGGAATCTCCCGTAGAAATATGATGCCACTCAATCCCATTTTAATAATCGAAATTTTTTATTTTTGGGGCATTGATTTCATGGGTCCATTCCCATCTTCTTTTGGAAACACATACATCTTGCTTGCCGTTGATTATGTTTCCAAATGGGTCGAGGCCATCCCTTACCGGAATAATGACCATAAAACGGTCATTCGCTACGACACGCTGGTTTCCAAATGGGTCGAGGGCATATTGGGCAATTAAGAAGATGAATTTTGATTCTGACAAGGCAAGCTCATTGCCCAAACTACAACTGAATGAACTTGCAGAAATCCGGAACGACGCATATGAGAATGCGAGAATTTACAAGGACAAAACGAAGATATTCCATGATAAAAACATTCTTCGTAAGACATTCACGATCAATCAAAAAGTCCTCCTGTATAATTCTCGTCTACATTTATTTTCGGGCAAATTGAGATCTCGATGGACCGGTCCCTACATTGTGCAAATTGTCTATCCATATGGGACTGTCGAGTTGTTAAATCCAAGGAACGGCAACATTTTTAAGGTGAATGGGCAACGATTAAAGCCGTTCTGTGAGAAATTTCCTTCAGAAGGTATGTCCATACCTCTGACTGATCCTGTCTATTAGGATGATTGATCTCCTAGTCTGATGGAGGTGTAGAGTATTTAGGATTAGGATTTTGTTGCTTTTGTTTGCTTTTGCTTAGGTTTATTAGAAGGAGGAAGAATTTCGCTTTTCACTTCTTCAGGTACTCTCATCCCTCACTCCCTTTTATTTTCAAATTGCTCTCATGTTTTGCTTATTGCATATTTTATTACATTGAGGACAATGCAAGATTTGGTTGGGGGGTGTAGGATCACTTGGATGAATCCAGCATGTTGTAACATTTCGAGCAACTGTGTAGAAATTTTTCGATTTTTCAAAAATTCAAGACTCTTTTGGAAAACTTTGTTTCTATACATTCAAGATGATATGAGCATAAGAGGAGGAGATGAAGTGAGTAAGGTTGCAAGTTTTGAATTTCTCACAACATAATGGTTTTATATGTGAATTCCCCTATTTTTTGTGATGGATAGAAAATTTGAACACTCTTACACCTAGTTCACATTACACGATTTTCACGGGTTGAAGGGATTATGTGATTTGTGGATTAGTTCGATTTTGATTCAAGGTGTTGAGATATCAAGCCGGGGTACGTTGTCCATCCTTGTCCATGGGAAAATAATGAAAGATATGGATTTCTAAAAATCCTATCTAATTTAAAAGAAAAAGGAAAAGGAAGGATGAAATTGGGAATGACGGAAAAATGGTGGAAAATCCGATTAGGGCTACCTACTACCAACCGGGGGATGGTCTACCCGTAACCAAAGCGAGAAATGGGACATAGTGTGAAAGTCGTCGGAAGGACAGTAAGGCAAATTCTCGTCATTGGCTTATTATTGCTCTATATACCTTGAGATCCATAGTCGAGTTGATTTATGAAGAAGATAACCCTTGGAAACTCATGAAAAGAATTTTCACTATGCACACTAGATTGAGATTGTTCAAGTTCTTCTATTTGTCAACCAATCAGCGGGAATTTCATATGGGTACTTATTATGATTTGAGAGTTTACGATTTCAACCTCTATCACCTGATTTCTCTAACTCTTACTCTTATGTATCTTGGGATGTATAGAAGAATGATTTCTAAAGGGGAGTTGGGTTTTGGAGAATGGAATCAGTTTCACGCATGTTTTGCTCAGGACTAGCAAAATGCTGGTTGGGGGGTGTGTTGAGCTCTTAATTGTGCATATTCTAACCCCAATTCATCACTCATCATGCTTGTTGTTATGGTTTCTAGACTAAACTAATGCATGGATTTGTGATTGTAGGGATGAGAGAGAGGAAGCATCAATTGAAGACCTAAAGGTGCTAGTTAGAAGCAAAGAAGATCAAAGGGGCTAAGCGTCGAAGAATGAAAGAAAGAAGTCAGAGAAAAGAAGAAAGAATGCAGAAGAAGATGTCCACGACCGGTTGTCCGACCGGTCGTCCAAAGCCAAGGACCGGTCGTCCGACCGGTCCTCACATGCACAGAGGAAGACCCAGAAGCCATAACTCTCTGGACTGTTCACGACCGGTCGTGCGACCGGTCGTTCACTTCTGCGACCGGTCGTGCGACCGGTCCTTAAATTAAATTTTCAGGCCGAAACTCTCTGGACTCTTTTTGGTCATTTTGAGACCGGTCGTTCAGCAGCCACGACCGGTTGTCCAGCCACTACGACCGGCCGTGCGACCGGTCGCCTGCGTAAGATTTAAACTTGCTAATTTTGGCGCCAATTTTCTCTGCGCACTGCATAAGTGTTAGGCAAATTCTCGAATCTTCTAAAGTTGCAGAGCCTCCCCACTATAAAAGGACACCTAGGGATCGTTCCTAGGGTATCTTAGAAGAGTTTAAGCAAGGTTGGAGGCGGCGGAAGTGGATTTCGGAGTTCTACAACTCCTTCTAGTTTGTTTTTACTGTTTTATGCTTTTCTCAAGTTGTTTCATGTTTCCTTGGACCATGAGCAGCTAAACCTCTTAGCTAGGGCTAAGAGGTGAAGCTTGTAGTGGATCTAAGATGTTTCAATTCGTTCTAAGTTGGTTTCAAGTTTGGAATTCATGTTTATGAACAATGGTTTGAAGTTTATACAAGTTTTAAGTAGTTTTTCTTAGTCTTATGATGACTCATGGATGTTTGGGAGAATTACTTAAGTTCTTAACTGCTTTGTATTAGTCTAGACCTGTATGATCCGAGGAATTGGAGTACGCTCTAGTACTATGATCTTCATATGGGAACTTCCTACCAAAGTTACTACTTTTCTGTTTTCTGAATTATGTAGGGGACTGTGCATGTGATTTGAATCAAGTTCAAATTGTAATCTAGCCATGTCTTGTGACAGGACTTGAGGATGGTTATGATTGTGATCTGAGCCTATTGGAATTGGTACTGACTTATGCAATTGAGCATGCTCAGCCTAGCTTACATTGAGTGAATCATATGCATTGGACTTACATATGACAGATTATTTGGTTTAACAGCTCTATCATCCGGCTAGATAGATCTTAATATCGATTCTAGTTGAGAAAGTGAGAAACCACAGCGGATTGAACATCAAGGATTGCTACAAGTGGATCCTTGAAACCCTAGTGCCTTTTTATAATTGATTATCTTCAATTTAGTTTAAAATTGTTACTCACATCAACTTCATACAAAATCTGGTTGTTAGCTCTCAATAGACACTATTGGATGTGTTTGTGAATTCCTACACAAGTCCCTGTGGATTGACCTTGGTCTTACCAAGTTTATTACTACATCGCAACCCTACACTTGGGGAAGCGAATAGAATTCATGTCCGGAGCACATGAACTCTCATAAAACATCTCAAACTATCAACTTAAGGGACTAAAATAAATAAAAATTCAAACTTGAATTGAAATTACTTGAATTAAACTGAATCAAACATGAAATTAGCTACAAGCTTCACTTCTCAGCCTTAGCTGAGAGATTCTAGCCGAGCATTGTCATACTGCAACTAGAACTCATAATAGAAAGCATAAAAACTAGAAAAACCAGAAATTGGAGGGTTGTTGACGCTCCACGACGACTTTCGTCCTCTCCCACGACCTTCCTTGGCTTCTATGATGACCTAGGAAGAGCTCCTAGGTGTTCTTTTATAGTGGGAAAGCCCCCTTGCGTCGGAATCATCCAGAAATTGCGTAAGGTTACGCACTGCGCAGAAAATCTCGGAGCTTCACGAAGAAGCTTTGTTACGCAGACGACCGGTCGCACGACCGGTCTGAGCTCCTCGACGACCGGTTGCAAAACGTCCAAAAACAGTCCAGCGAGTTTTTCCGAAAATCCATCTTTAAAATTTAATTGAAGGACCGGTCTGACGACCGGTCTAGGCATCAGACGACCGGTCGCACGACCGGTCGTGAATAGTCCAGTGACCTTCTGTGAAAACCCCTTCCTCTGCAAACAATTGGACCGGTCGCACGACCGGTCCTGGCGATGGACGACCGGTCGCAAGACCGATCTTGGCTTCTGTTTCTCCTTTCTCCTTTTGCTTCTTTCTTCCTTTCTTCTCCTCTCTTTCCACTTTCTTTGGTCCTTCTTGTCATGCCCCAAACCCAGGGACCGGGCTCACTAAATTCCCGATCGCCGACCTTGGTGCCAACAGCCTCCGTAGTATCCCATTCTCGGCTCCTAGCTCTCATATGCCAGGTTCCGATCCTGGGATCCTACCAGGAGGATTTTTAGGGTAAATTTTTTTTTTGTACAGGAGCATAATCAAAACCATAAAACATCATCAAATATCCACTATAACGTTTGTTGAGTATAGTGCTGGGAAGGGAAATACAAAATGTAGCAAAAGCCCAAAATATCAGGTACATGCACCGCGCTCAACGCTGCTGATGTGCCCTAGTACCTGCAATGTAAACAAACACGCATGAGCTTCCTACGAAGCTCAGTAGAGTGCGTGTGTGCGCGTGTGATGCATATGACAAGTATACAGATATCAAAGTAAGCGAAAGTAGTAGAGTGCTAAGTTACCAAGTTCATGAATGCTATCAGCCATCCCAAGGCTATGCGATGCAAGGGCCTACATGGCCGAGTGTTACATGCTAGAGATGCAATGCAAACACGTCAATCCTCAACTGATCCACATATCAAAATAGTTCTCATCTGGGACATCACCGGGGTCTAGTATACTCTAATACTGGCCGCCGTACATCGCGAGCATAACCAAGCGAGTAGAAAAGACCTCACTATCCTCCTCGTCAGTGGTATGCCAATGCCCACCTGGCTCGCCGATAGCGGACCCATTCCATGAGCTGGTCAGACTCGACCTAGCTTACAGCCCACTGCACCCGGGCGGATAAGGTCACACCCCTTTCCAACCGACCTCGACACAGTGGGAGACGCGGCCTACTGGTATCTGGCACAATGGCGCTCATGTTATCCACTCGGTCTCGACGTTGGAGCATGCTACTGGTACCACAGGGTTTAAGGACTTTCACCCAAGGACATCCATAGCGCCCACGTACTAGAACAAGTTTCCAGTGTCCAATACTGCCAACCATGATGTGACTATGGTGGCCACCACCCCGATGCTGCTAGGGTGTGAAAGCGATCGTGACATACATAATGCGAAATGCATGAGTCATACAATCCAAATCATGCACCAAACTTACGCATACAGCGCAATCATGTGGGGCGACCCTGTCTCACACGGGTCCCTGTTCGCTTCCCCAAGTGTAGGGTTGCAATGTAGTAATAAACTCGGTAAGACCGAGGTCGATCCACAAGGACTTATGTAGGATTTCACAAACACATACAAAAGTGTCTATTGAAAGCTAATAATCAGATTTTGAATAAGATTGATATGAGTGACAATTTTAAACTAATTTGAATGTAAACAATTATAAAAAGGCACTAGGGGTTCAAGGATCCACTTGTAGCAATCCTTGATGTTCAATCCGCTGTGGTTTCTCACTTTCTCAACTAGAATCGATATTAAGATCTATCTAGTCGGATGATAGAGCTGTTAAACTAAACAATCTGTCACATGTAAGTTCAATACATAAGATTCACTCAATGTAGGCTGACCTGAGCATGCTCAATTGCATAGGTCAGTCCCCATTCCAAAAGGTTCAGTTCACAATCATAATCATCCTCAAGTCCCTGTCACAAGACAAGGCTAGATCAGGATTTGAACTTGATGCAAATCACATGCACAATCCATTACATAATTCAGAAAATCAGAAAAATAGAATTTTGGTAGGAAGTCCCTTCATGAAGATCATAGTACTAGAGCGCACTCCAATTCCTCAGATCATACAGGTCTAGACTGATACAAATCAATTAAGAAGTTAAGTAATTCTCCCAAACATCCATGAGTCATCATAAGACTAAGAAAAACTACTTAAAAACTTGTATAAACTTCAAACCATTGTTCATAAACATGAATTCCACACTTAAAACCAACTGAATACGAATTGAAACATCTTGGATCCACTACAAGCTTCACCTCTTAGCCCTAGCTAAGAGGTTTAGCTGCTCATGATCCAAGGAAACATGAAACAACCAAAAAAATCATAAAAACAGCAAAACAAACTAGAAGGAGTTGTGGAACTCCAAAATCCACTTCCGCCGCCTCCAAGCTTGCTTAAATTCTTCTAAGATACCCTAGGAACGATCCCTAGGTGTCCTTTTATAGTGGGGAGGCTCCGCAACTTCAGAAGATTCGAGAATCTGCGTAACAGTTACGCACTGCGCAGAGAAAATCAGCGCCAGAAATAGAAGGTTTGAATCTTATGCAGGCGACCGGTCGTACGACCGGTCGCAGTGGCTGGACGACCGGTCGTGGATGCTGGACGACCGGTCTCAAAACGACAAAAAACAGTCCAGAGAGTTTCAGCTTGGAAAATTAATTTAAGGACCGGTCGCACGATCGGTCGCAGAAGTGGACGATCGGTTGCACGACCTGTCGTGAATGGTCGAGAGAGTAATGGCTTCTGGGTCTTCCTCTGTGCATGCGCGGACCGGTCAGACGACCGGTCCTTGGCTTTGGACGACCGGTCGTGGGCACCTTCTTCTGCATTCTTTCTTTCATTTCTCTGGCTTCTTTCTTCCATTCTTTTCTCCTTTCCTTGCTTCCTTCTTTCTTTGGTCCTGCTTCGATCTTCATCCAAATAGTCCCAAATAAGCTCTTTTCATCTTCAATTAGGCGGAGTCCACTCTCAATCCTGCAATCACCAAACATGCATTCAATTTGTCTTTAAATCATGAAAATCTTGCACAATGAGTGATGAATTGGGGTTTGAATATACACAATTAAGAGCTCAACACACCCCCCAACCAGCATTTTGCTAGTCCCGAGCAAAACATGCGTGAAACTAATTCCATTCTTCAAAACTCAACTCTCTTTTAGAAACCATTATTCTATATATCCCAAAACATACAAGTGTAAGATTCAGAAATATTAGGTGACAGAGGTTGAAATCGTAAACCCTCAAAACATGATAAGCATTCATATGAAATTCCCACTGATTGGTTGATAAATAGAAGGACTTGAACAAATTCAATCTAGTGTGGATAGTGAAAATTCATCTCACGAGTTTCTAGGATTATCTTCTTTATAGATCAACTAGACTATAGAACTCAAGGTACATAGAGCCACATCAAGCCAATGCCAGGAATTTGCCTTACCGTCCTTCCGACGACTTTCACACTACGTCCCATTTCCGGCTTTGGTTACGGGTAGACCATCCCCCGGTTAGTAGTAGGTAGCCGTAATCGGAATTTTCCACCCTTTTTTCCATCATTCCCAATTTCATCCTTCCTTTTCCTTTTTCTTTTAATTTAGATAGGATTTTTAGAAATCCATATCATTCGTTGTTTTCCCATGGACAAGGATGGACAAAGTAGCCCGACCTGAATTCTCAACACCTTAATTCAAAGTCTAGCTAATCCATGAATCACATAATCCCTTCAACCCATTAAAATCGTGTAATGTGGACTAGGTGTAAAAGTGTTCAGATTTTCTATCAATCACAGAAATAGGGGAATTCACATATAAAACCATTATGCTATGAGAGATTCCAGACATACAGCCCCATACACTTCATATCTCCTCCTCTTATGCTCATATCATCTTGAATGCATAGAAGCAATGTTTTCCAAAAGAGTTTCGAATTTTGGAAAAATCGAAATTTTTCACATAATTGCTTGAAATGTTACAAAACGCTGGATTCATCCAAGTGATCCTACACCCCCCAACCAAACCTTGCATTGTCCTCAATGTAAAAGATGTGCAATGAGCCAAACATGAGAGCAATTTGAAAAATAAAAGGGAGTGAGGAATGATAGTACCTGAGAGAGTGAAAAGTGGAATTCTTCCTCCTTCTAACAAACCTATGAAAAAGAAAACAAAAGCAGCAAAATCCTAATCCTAACTACTCTATACCTCCATCAGACTAGGAGATCAATCATCCTGATACACAGGATCATTCAGAGGTATGGACATACCTTCTGAAGGAAATTTCTCAAAGAACGGCTTTAATCGCTGCCCATTCACCTTAAAAATGTTGTCGTTCCTCGGATTTAACAGCTCAACAGTCCCGTATGGATAGACAGTTTGTACAATGTAGGGACCGGTCCATCGAGATCTCAATTTTCCCGGAAATAGATGTAAGCGAGAATTATACATGAGGACTTTTTGCTTAATCGTGAATGTCTTGTGAAGAATATTCTTATCATGGAATATCTTCGTCTTGTCCTTATAAATTCTCGCATTCTCATATGCTTCGTTCCGGATTTCTGCAAGTTCATTTAATTGTAGTTTGCGCAACGAGCTTGCCTTGTCAGAATTGAAATTCATCTTCTTAATTGCCTAATATGCCCTATGTTCCAACTCCACAGGCAAGTGACAAGCCTTCCCATAAACAAGTCTATAGGGAGACATTCCAATAGGGGTTTTGAAAGCAGTACGGTAGGCCCAAAGCGCATCGGTAAGTCGAAGTGACCAATCCTTGCGATCGGGGTTCACCGTTTTCTCTAAAATGTGTTTAATCTCCCTATTGGATATCTCAGCTTGTCCACTCGTTTGTGGGTGATAGGGAGTGCTAACTTTGTGTGTTACGCCATATTTCTTCATTAAGGTTTCAAAAGGGCGATTGCAAAAGTGAGACCCTCCATCACTTATGATGACTCGAGGTGTTCCAAACCGGGAAAGAATATTCTCTTCTAAGAAGAGAATGACCGTTTTATGGTCATTATTCCGGCAAGGGATGGCCTCGACCCATTTAGAAACATAATCAACGGCAAGCAAGATGTATGCGTTTCCAAAAGAAGATGGGAATGGACCCATGAAATCGATGCCCCAACAATCAAAGATTTCGATTATCAAGATGGGATTGAGTGGCATCATATTTCTACGGGAGATTCCTCCCAATTTTTTACAAGGTTCGCATGTTTTGCAAAACTCATGTGTGTCTTTGAACATGGTGGGCCAATAAAACCCACATTGCAGAATTTTCGCTGTGGTCTTTTTAGCTGAAAAGTGGCCACCACATGCCTGCGAATGACAAAAGGAGATGATACTTTGTTGTTCATCATCTGGGACACATCTCCTTATGATTTGATCGGGACAATACTTAAATAAGTATGGGTCGTCCCATAGGAATTTCCGCACCTCTGTGAAGAATTTATCCTTATCTTGCTTTTTCCAATGTGTAGGAATTGTACCTGTAGTAAGATAGTTAGCAATGTCCGCATACCATGGCAATTGGGAAACAACAAAAAGTTGTTCATCAGGGAACATGTCATAGATTGCAGTCGTTTCAGGGGAATCTGTGAGGACAAGTCTAGAGAGATGGTCAGCTACTACATTTTCTACTCCTTTTTTATCACGTATTTCTATGTCGAATTCCTGGAGTAGAAGGATCCATCTTAACAACCGTGGTTTAGCATCCTTCTGAGAGAGAAGATACTTAAGCGCGGCATGGTCAGTGAATATAATGATCTTGGATCCAATCAAGTAGGACCTAAACTTGTCCAAGGCAAAAACTACGGCTAAAAGTTCTTTTTCAGTAGTGGTGTAGTTTGCTTTGTTAGTGCACTTTTCTATGGCATACTAGTGCACCTTGTTTGTCAATTACTTAGGTCAGTGGGTCTAGTGTCGGTTGAGCTTAATGAAAATGAAGAACGAAGACTCAAGACGGACCGGCTGCATCAAGGAAGAAGAAACAGGTAAAAGTGATGCCTTGGTGTGCCCTGCCTTGACCAAAACCTAACCCATAACCTCTTAGATGACTAGCACCAACTAGGTATACCTTTAGTCATCATCATTAGTCTTAGAACTCTATGAAAAACATGATAAATTAGACTAATTAAAGAGGTGGAAGCTGCTGTAATCAAATAGGCTCAAACAGCAGTTTCCGATAGGACTCCGATCAATCGGACACTGGCTCCGATATGACTCCGATCAATCGGACAGAAGCTCCGATCAATCGGACAGAATCTCCGATCAATCGAAAATTTTTCCAGCAACCTTGAAAATCCACTGGACATATTTTCGATCAATCGGACAGTCTTCCGATCCATCGGAAGGGGTCCGTCCGATTAATCGGACAGTGTTCCGATCAATCGGAATATCTTCCAGAGACTTCACTGGATAGATTTCCGATCAATCGGACTTGTCTCCGATCAATCGGACCTTCTTCCGATCAATCGGAGATGCGCGAATCTGCCCGTTTTTTTACCGTTGGAAGAAAATCTATTTAAAAGGGGGATTCGTTTTTTGAGCTAAGAGAGGGGATTTTGAGGAGATAGAAGCCACCATTGCTAGAGATCATTAGAGGCTCTATCCCAAACCTATAGCAAGCCATTCTCCTTGTGTTTTCATCACAAGCTTGGGCCATTCAATGGCATCTTGAGAATAGGACTTGTTCCCTCTTGATTCCTAGGGTTTAGACACCTTGATGATAGTTAAATCCTTTGTCTAAACACTACCTAGGAGTCCATTTAGGTGCATTCCTCTAGGAAACCCATTTCCTACCATTTGTAGAGGTTTCACCATTCCCTAGCACCTTGGGCATCTCCAATGGAGCATTGCTACAATCCGAAGATTGCACACCCAAGTGCAGGTAGCGAAGTAGTAAAATACTCGGTAAGACCGAGGTCGATCCACAGGGATTGGGGTTAAGAACACTTAGAGGAATTAGTTTAGGTGAGGGAGATGGAATCTGGTTTATCCACGAGAGTGGAGCAAGTTGTGTGTGGTGAAAGACAAAAATAGAAAAAGGGGCTAAGGCATCAGGGGTCCACCTTTGATTCATTCACAAGATTTGATTTATTGGTCCAACTATAACTCAACTGGAATTGAATAAAGATTCATTCCAACCGGAAGATAAAACAGTTAAACCATTTGCATATTTCATAAAAGATGGTGATCTGAACCGATTGATTTGACCATGAAGCACTCGTTAGTTGATCGCAGGGAATTCCAAGCATCCACTGTGCCCGGAGTCGACAATGGATCAAGGAATTATACAGATCAACAACTTTGCCAACAAGTCAACCGATAAGATCACAATTCATACGATCAAATGCATACTTACAAGATAGGAGGCTTTGATTGACCGATCCAACCGTTAAGATCTCGTCTATCGATCGCAGGGAATCCAAAGCATCCAATGTGCCCGGAGTCTACAATGGATCAAGGGATTTTACAGATCGATGACTTTACCTGCACTAGCTCGATGACCGTAGGGAATCCAAAGCATCCAACGTGCCCGGAGTCGACGATGGATCAAGGGACTTTATCGATCATGAACTAGCTAATTGGTGTGCAAGGGATCCCAAGCATCCAACGTGCCCGGAGTCGACGATGGATCAAGGGGCTTGCACAACAATAGCGTCCGCCGAGGTGGATAACCAAACCAATCAACCCAAGAGAACTCCAACAATTACACCACACAATGTTGAACCAAAAGAACCAAAGCTTGCAAATTTCTTCAAAGGCTTCACCCCTAGCCTTAGCTAGAGGTTTAGCCAACCATGCTACAATGGAAGACTAAATTCTCTACAAAGAAAAAACTACACTACTCTACACTACAAAAGAAAGAAGAGAAGACTAAAGAAGAGAGAACTCTTGGATGGGATGATTCAAATGAGGAGGAGAGGCCTCCTTTTATAGCCTTATGAGGAGCTTCCAAGCCTCCTCCCAATCCTAGGTGGCACACCAAAAGTTTCTTTAGGTTTGGCAATGGAGTTAGGTTTGGAGTGCCCAAAGCAAACTTTGCTTTTAGGTTTGGGCTTGGAGTTAGGCTTGGATGGACATGTGGCAAGAAAAGTACTCCAAGCCTAGGTGTCACTCCAAGCCTAAAGCAACTTTTCTTTTAGGTTTGGGCTTGGAGTGAGGCTTGGATGATGAGGTGGCATTCCATGCCTTACACATGTGTGGGGAGAGAGAGAGAGAGAGAGAGAGAGAGAGAGAGAGAGAGAGAGAGAGCTCCTCTCTTGCTGCCATGGTGGAGATGGAGGAGCATTTGCTGGCTTTTGATGGGGTCCACCTTGCTGGACGGTTCATCCAGCAACTGGATGAATGGATGGCTGGAAGGATGGTTGCACGTGTGGATGGGGACCACCTGATGATGATGACGTCTACCGTTGGAAATGGATGGACGGCTGATGATTGGAGGGAGTGGACGGCTGTTGATGATCAGCTGGCCATTCTGATGCAGCACATACGTGCTGATGATGGGTGCTGGACAGCTGCTGATTGGAGGTGGTCCACCTGATGGACGGTGGATGTGAAGGACGTGGGCTCCACATTGATGGATGCTGGTGGGGTCCTCCTGCTGAACGTGGAGCTGCTGGAGATGGTCCACTTGATAAATGGATGGACGGCTGGATCTTGAGATGCTGTTTGAAACACATGCAAACCGTGGTGCCGGAGGTGGTCCATCTGATGGACGGTTGGAGGATGGACGCTGGTCCTGATGGATGGACGGCTGGATCTTGAGATGCTGTTTGAAACACATGCAAACCGTGGTGCCGGAGGTGGTCCATCTGATGGACGGTTGGAGGATGGACGCTGGTCCTGATGGATGGACGTCTTGAGATGAAAGAAGCTGATTTGCTGGACGTTGATGATGGGGATTAGGAGCTGGGATTTGATGCTGGGTCCAGCTGATGGATGGTTCCACACGTGCTGGACGATGTGGTGGGATTTGTTGAATGGACGGCTGTTGCTGATCAGCTGCACGTGTGGCTGAAATGGAAGGTCAGCTGGAGGTGCATTTCTGTTGCACGTTGTGAAGGTGGATGATCCACCTGATGGACGGCTCGACGTGGACGGTCCACTTGATGGACGGCTCAGATGTTGCTGATCTTGGGGTCCACGTTGATGGTTTGACGTCCACCTGCTGGTTGTAGCTTGGCACGTGAGGAAGGTGGGGACCACCTTGCTGGACTGATGGACCGCTGAGGCTGGTAGATGTGATGGTGGAATGGATGGACGATCTTGATGATCTCCATGGCTAGTTGTGGGGGGGGCATCCTTCAGCTGGGTACTGCACATGAGTTGAATGTCCACCGTAAGCTGGACATGGATGATGGACGGTGGCCACTTGCTGGTCGGTCTGGATCTGGATATCCATTGGACAGCAACTGGACAGATGGAGGACAATGGTTGATGAGCATCGAGACGTTCATTGTTGGACTATCTGCTGGATAATGGATTGGATGGTCCAGACGTTGCACATATGTTGTGGACGGTCCAGATGATCCAGCTGATCACACATGAGCGAGTGGAGCCGACTGAGCTGCAGTTCCTTGGCTTGTCGTTTGATGCATGGCGGACCCCACATGTGAACATCCAATGTTGACCGTTCAAACTTGTGTGTTCTCCATATCACTATCATCAAACATGCACATCCTGGACTTCCAATAAGCAGTTGTGGTGCGGTCCACCATAGAATATGGTCCATAATTTGATCTTTATGGTTTAGTTTCCTTCAAGACTACCGCACACTTGGTCTTGATCACTTTTAGGTCCTAAAACGCCCTGATTGGCTCGGATCTTGTCCAATCTCTCTTGAACACCTGAAGACAGAAAATTAACCTAATGAGGGATAATTAACCAGAAAAAAAATGATATTGCTCTTAACAACCAGGGTTAATTATACAATATTAGGTACTTATCAAGCATCACATGCAAGGTAGCTGATCTTGGAGCTGAAGCCTTGGCAAAGCGGCGGCGTCAAAGATCGGGGGAGCACAAGGGGAGCTGATTCAAGCACGAGAGAGCGAGAAGAAGCAACCCGAAGCGGCGCTGAACAAGGGGCTCAATCCGACAAGTAGGTTGTCTTGTTAAGAGTCCATCCACTCAATTCCCTGTGGGAGTTGAGTGTAGAGTTTGTTTGACAAACTCGCCCCGGGGTCGTTAGCCGATCCTTAGCCTATTAGTTGGGCCTAAAATCTAGGGACGTCAGCCGTTCCTTGGCACGTTAGTCGCGCCTAAAACAAAGTCTCCAAGGGGGAGCCACCAACACGGGTGCAAACGTGTAGGTTGGGAAGAACCTGTAAACTCCCCGGTTGGGTGGATCCGAGTTAAAACACCTTGGTTGGGAGGAACCTAGATTTAAACTCCCCAGTGAATGCCGGTGTGCTCAAAGGGGTTGAGTACTTGAACCGAGAGTGGAGTAGACAAGTAGTCGAACCACTATACATCCTTGTGTTTGTGATTGATCTTGAGCACATTTCTCTTTATGCATTGTGTTTAATTGTTAATTATGTATGCTTAGTTAGGAATGTATGCTTAGCACTTAATAGGCACATCCACACTCACAAGATGTACTTTCACTACCTCATGTTGACTTGAGCACTTCTTGATCCATCCTCTCTAGTTCACATGAGTTGATTAGACTAGGTTGTTAATTGCTTTATCTTTTGCTAGTCTATTAATTGGACCCACTTAGGCTTGGAAGCCGAAGTGTTAATCACTTACGTATTTTAATTTGCTGATTTGTTAAAGTAGGTGAAAAGATTTTTTAAAAGGTCCTTATACCCCCCTCCTATAGGTTCAGCCATAATTCTAGTTGCTCCTCAAGCTTCCGCACGCATATGCGTAGGGTGTCGTGTTAGGCTACCCGACGCATTTTCAATTGGTATCAAAGCGGGTTGCTCTTCAAGGACGTAACCGTCTAGAGTAAGATCCGATACCGGAGCACTAGCATCATGTCTAACCGAGATGGGAGTGCCACCAACCGTCCACCTTTCTTTGACGGGTCCAACTATGCTTATTGGAAGGCGAGAATGAGAATTTTTCTCCAATCCATGGACCGTCCGGTGTGGCTTAGCACACAAACTGGATATACCTTGCCCACCGAGCAAGTGGAGGTTGATGGGAAAAATATTGTCATTCCCAAAGATGATTCCAAATGGGATGACATAGAGAGAGCTCAATACATGGCAAATGCCAAAGCTCTCAATGCGATTTGCTGTGCGGTTTCCCCGGAAGAATTTCAGCGCATTCTCACATGCGCAACTGCAAAAGAAGCGTGGGATATACTTGAGGTTACCCACGAGGGAACTAGCACAGTAAGACGCTCGAAGCTTCAGCTCTTAACCACCAAATTTGAAAACATTAGGATGGAAGAGACTGAAACTTTCATGGAGTTTTATACTAAATTGTCAGATATTTGCAACTCCATGTTTGTCTTGGGGGATCGGGTTCCGGAAGGAAGGATTTGTAGAAAAATACTTAGGTCCCTCCCGGAAAGATTTGACTCCAAGATAGTTGCCTTAGAAGAGTGTAGAGATATAGATAGCATGAAAGTAAAAGAACTCATAGGTTCCCTACAAACTCATGAACTACACTTTAAGGCCCCCTCTAGGAAGAAAAACATCGCCCTAAAATCCTCTCACAAACATAAGAAAATTAAGAGTGAGTCGGAGGAAGATAGCGATGATGAGGATGATGAGGAAGAAAAATTAAACAAAAAATTCAAGAGATTCCTCAAATTTGATAGAGGGAATAGCCGTGACAAGAAGGACAAGAAGGGTGATAAACATAAAGGGAAATCATCCAAACCTTCATCCGTCCGATGTTACGGTTGCGGTCAACGTGGCCATATTGCCCCGGACTGTCCGGAAACTGCCTAAACCGAAAGGTAAAAAGGCAATGGCTGCCACGTGGGATAATACGGAGGAGTCGGACTCCAAATCCGATGACTCCACTAGTGATGGGAGCCAACATAATGATCTAGCTCTCTCGGCTTCCACCACTACCCCTCTTCCCGCTTATCTAAGAGGGGATCCCAACCGCTATCCCTTCTAGGAGTAGAAGGAGTTCCCAACCCCTCACCTCATGCTACATTTTATGAGGGTGTTGAGGATATTAGTTACCCTTAGGCTAATCAAACTAAACATAGTTAGTAAGGGTAGCTAGAAATGCTTATATAGGTAAATCAGAGGATTTCAGCCTCATTTCTGTGTGTATGGGCAAATCAGAGGATTCAAGCCTCATTAGCCCAATTTTTTTATAATTTAGCCTTGCTTTTAATTAATATATTTACTTGATAGATTATTACCATGCTTAGATTAGCTAATCATCTTGAGTTTTATGCTTCATTGTATGCTAATCTTTGCTTAGTATTGGTCTTGATATACCAATAGGGGAGGTTGGTTGATTGGGCTATAAGCCCTTGAGCTTTAATGCTTAGTGTATATCATAGATGACCAATTAAGCATGATTAACTATGCTTAGATAGTTACATTTTCTTGTTAATCATGTTCTTTAGCATGCTCCATGATTTTATGTTCATGCACCCTATACTCTCTCTAGTTAGCATGTGCTTATAGTTATAACTGCAACATACTATCTTCTCTTACCTTAACCTTAATTGATATATCATTAAGGGGGAGAGAACAGTTTGTCAATTGCTAACAAAAAGGGGGAGAAAGATCAAGTCCCACCAAAACTAGTTTGCTATGTTTTGTGATGCAGGGATTGACAGGTTATGGGGGAGCAAACTGAAGAGGAGCTGCTTAGATTAGGCATGTCAAGAGTCCTGTATTTCATTTTATATCAATGTAATCTCTTGTACATGTATTTGTTTTGGTAGGTTAGGTTTTTGTAAGTAATTGACAAAGGGGGAGATTGTTAGTGCACTTTTCTATGGCATACTAGTGCACCTTGTTTGTCAATTACTTAGGTCAGTGGGTCTAGTGTCGGTTGAGCTTAGTGAAAACGAAGAACGAAGACTCAAGACGGACCGGCTGCATCAAGGAAGAAGAAACAGGTAAAAGTGATGCCTTGGTGTGCCCTGCCTTGACCAAAACCTAACCCATAACCTCTTAGATGACTTGCACCAACTAGGTATACCTTTAGTCATCATCATTAGTCTTAGAATTCCATGAAAAACATGATAAATTAGACTAATTAAAGAGGTGGAAGCTGCTGTAATCAAATAGGCTCAAATAGCAGTTTCCGATAGGACTCCGATCAATCGGACACTGGCTCCGATATGACTCCGATCAATCGGACAGAAGCTCCGATCAATCGGACAGAATCTCCGATCAATCAGAAATTTTTCCAGCAACCTTGAAAATCCACTGGACATATTTTCGATCAATCGGACAATCTTCCGATCCATCGGAAGGGGTCCGTCCGATTAATCGGACAGTGTTCCGATCAATCGGAATATCTTCCAGAGACTTCACTGGATAGATTTCCGATCAATCGGACTTGTCTCCGATCAATCGGACAGGTCTCCGATCAATCGGACCTTCTTCCGATCAATCGGAGATGCGCGAATCTGCCCATTTTTTTACCGTTGGAAGAAAATCTATTTAAAAGGGGGATTCATTTTTTGAGCTAAGAGAGGGAATTTTGAGGAGATAGAAGCCACCATTGCTAGAGATCATTAGAGGCTCTATCCCAAACCTATAGCAAGCCATTCTCCTTGTGTTTTCATCACAAGCTTGGGCCATTCAATGGCATCTTGAGAATAGGACTTGTTCCCTCTTGATTCCTAGGGTTTAGACACCTTGATGATAGTTAAATCCTTTGTCTAAACACTACTTAGGAGTCCATTTAGGTGCATTCCTCTAGGAAACCCATTTCCTACCATTTGTAGAGGTTTCACCATTCCCTAGCACCTTGGGCATCTCCAATGGAGCATCACATGCAAGGTAGCTGATCTTGGAGCTGAAGCCTTGGCAAAGCGGCGGCGTCAAAGATCGGGGGAGCACAAGGGGAGCTGATTCAAGCACGGGAGAGCGAGAAGAAGCAACCCGAAGCAGCGCTGAACAAGGGGCTCAATCCGACAAGTAGGTTGTCTTGTTAAGAGTCCATCCACTCAATTCCCTGTGGGAGTTGAGTGTAGAGTTTGTTTGACAAACTCGCCCCGGGGTCGTTAGCCGATCCTTAGCCTATTAGTTGGGCCTAAAATCTAGGGACGTCAGCCGTTCCTTGGCACGTTAGTCGCGCCTAAAACAAAGTCTCCAAGGGGGAGCCACCAACACGGGTGCAAACGTGTAGGTTGGGAGGAACCTGTAAACTCCCCGGTTGGGTGGATCCGAGTTAAAACACCATGGTTGGGAGGAACCAGATTTAAACTCCCCAGTGAATGCCGGTGTGCTCAAAGGAGTTGAGTACTTGAACCGGGAGTGGAGTAGACAAGTAGTCGAACCACTATACATCCTTGTGTTTGTGATTGATCTTGAGCACATTTCTCTTTATGCATTGTGTTTAATTGTTAATTATGTATGCTTATTTAGGAATGTATGCTTAGCACTTAATAGGCACATCCACACTCACAAGATGTACTTTCACTACCTCATGTTGACTTGAGCACTTCTTGATCCATCCTCTCTAGTTCACATGAGTTGATTAGACTAGGTTGTTAATTGCTTTATCTTTTGCTAGTCTATTAATTGGACCCACTTAGGCTTGGAAGCCGAAGTGTTAATCGCTTACGTATTTTAATTTGCTGATTTGTTAAAGTAGGCGAAAAGATTTTTTAAAAGGTCCTTATACCCCCCTCCTATAGGTTCAGCCATAATTCTAGTTGCTCCTCAAGCTTCCGCACGCATATGCGTAGGGTGTCGTGTTAGGCTACCCGACGCATTTTCATGCTTGGGCTGAGTTTAGGGTTCTACTTGCATAGTAAATGACACATGGCTTTTTCTCTTTTCTTTGGCCTAGCACGGCCCCAATAACATAGTCACTAGCATCGCACATAATCTCAAAAGGAAGGCTCCAATCAGGTGGTTGCATTATGGGAGCACATGTCAACATACCTTTAAGGGTGGTAAAGGCCTTTTTGACATTCTTCATTCCACTCAAATGAATTTTCCTTTTGAAGTAGGTTACATAAAGGGTGAGAGAGTGAACTGAAGTCCTTTATGAACCTTCTGTAAAATCCTGCGTGTCCTAAAAAGGACCGTACATCTCATATGCTCTTGGGTGGTGGAAGGTTAGAGATAAGATCAATTTTTGCTTTGTCCACCTCGATTCCATTTTGTGAAATGATGTGACCAAGGACAATTCCCTTTTGAACCATGAAGTGGCACTTCTCCCAATTCAGCACAAGGTTCTTCTCTTCACATCTTTTCAGTACAGATTTCAAGTGCTCAAGGCACTCATCAAAGCTACAACCAAATACGAAAAAATCATCCATGAAGACTTCGAGAATGGTCCCTACCATGTCAGAAAAGATACTCATCATAAAACGCTGAAAGGTGGCAGGGGCATTACATAGTCCAAACGGCATCCGTCGATAGGCGAAAGTGCCGAATGGACATGTGAATGTAGTCTTTTCTTGGTCTTCACGGGCAATTTCTATTTGGTTGTACCCTGAATAGCCATCAAGGAAGCAAAAGTGGGAATGACCCGCCAACCGTTCTAAAATCTGATCAACAAACGGTAGGGGGAAGTGGTCTTTCCTCGTGACAGTGTTTAGCTTCCTGTAGTCAATGCACATTCTCCAACCGGTAGTGACTCTAGTTGGCACGAGTTCATTATTGGTATTGGCTACGATGGTTATTCCGGATTTCTTAGGCACCACTTGAGTTGGACTCACCCATTGACTATCGGATATTGGGTAAATAATACCTACATCCAATAGTTTCACCACTTCGGCCTTAATCACATCCTTCATGTTTGGATTTAGTCGTCGTTGTAGTTGCCTAGATGTCTTCGCATTCTCCTCAAGGTGTATGTGATGAGTACAAATCAGTGGGTCTATACCTTTGAGATCCGCAATTGACCATCCAATGGCACTCTTGTGCTCTAATAGAGTGGCTATTAGCCTACTCTCTTGTTCCTCATCCAAGTGGGAAGAAATCACCACTGGATATGTCTCGTCTCGACCTAAATAAACATATTTCAGCTCACTTTGGTAATGGTTTTAGGTCGAGTGTTGGTGCCTTGATGTTAGATGGGAGGGCCTTGTTCTCGTTTACAAGCAAAGGCTCAAATAGGGCCCTCCATCTTTTATTATCCAGCACCAGCATCATCTCTAGTATGACATCCATCTCTTGTATTGTGTCATCATTTATCTCATGAGAATGGGCCACACATGCCTCCAAAGGGTCGGAAGATAGTGACAAGGGGACTGTATCTTCCACGAATGATTCAATCATGTTTAATTAGTGGACATCATCATCAACCTCCCGTGGTTGTTTGCATAAATCAAATATGTTAAGATCAAGGGTCATATTTCCAAAGGACATTTGTACAAGTCCGTTTCTACAATTGATAATTGCATTTGAAGTAGCTAGAAACGGTCGTCCAAGTATGACGGGAATTTGAGCACCGGTGCCTATCACGGGATGTGTATCCAAGACAATAAAGTCTACCGGGTAGTAGAATTTATCAACTTGGACTGGAACATCCTCAATCATTCCTCTCGGTATACGAATGGATCTATCAGCGAGTTGGAGTGTGGTTTTGGTGGGTTTCAATTCACCTAACCCAAGTTGTTCGTAGACCGAGTATGGAATGAGATTCACACTTGCCCCCAAGTCGAGTAGGGCTTGTTTAATCCGGTAGTCTCCTATGATGCATGAGATGGTTGGACTACCCGGATCCTTGTATTTTTGGGGCACCTCTTGTTTGATAATGGCACTCAAATTCTCAGTCAAAAGAACTTTGTTGTGAACATTGTGTTTTCTTTTGACTGTACATAATTCCTTTAGAAATTTGGCATAAGATGGTATTTGTTTTATTGCATCCAACAACAGGATGTTGATCTTCACCTGCTTGAATACTTCTAAAATTTCCAGACTTTTATCTAAAGGTTTAGGTGAAATCAACCTTTGTGAAAACGGAGCAACCGACTTGTATTGCCTTTCCGGTTCTTTCTCTTGTGGGGTGTTGTTCGAGCTATCATCCTCTTTGGAAATTTTCGGATCCTTAGGCTTTTGGGCCTTCACCGGATTAGATTTGTCAATTTCTTTCCCACTTCTCAAAGTGGTGATAGCTTGAATATGTTCCGTGTGGTGTAAGGATGAGCTTGCATCTTGTATCTCAAACTGGGTTCTTGGGTTAGGAAGAGGTTGGGCAGGAAGTATGCCCTTCTCTCTAACACTAAGATGAGATTCAACTCTAGCCAGTGATGTTTTCAATTCATTGATGGCTTGAGTTGAATTTTGATTGAATTTCAATTGCTCTTGCATGAACCCATCTATTTTTAGAGAATTTGTCTTGTTATACTCAGCTTGGACCGATACGAATGCACCCAACATCTCCTCTAGTGATACTTTTGGAGTGTTGTTTGCATTTGCAGTGGGTCCATTCCTCCAACTGAAGTTGGGATGGTTCCTCCAATTAGGATTAAACGTGTTTGATTTTGGAGCACCAAATTGCTGTTGATAACTGTTTATGGCATTTGTTTATTCTTGTAAGATGCCTTGAACTGCTGAAATTGTGGGACAATCTTGTGCTGCTTGTTGAGTTCCAGCACAAATTCCACAAACAGTTTCAACGTCAGTGGAGTTGATCGTTTCTCCTTTCCTTAATTCCATGGCTTCGACCTTTCTTGTGAGGCTAGCCACCCGTGCACTTATGCTATCCTCTTCTGATAAGACATACATTCCCCCCTTTTCCTTTTGTTGGCCAGTCTTGGAATTTGTTGGTTTCGATGTGTCCCAAGACTGTGCATTCTCAGCCAATTCTTCCAAATAATCCCATGCTTCATCAGATTCCTTATTCATGAACTCCCCATTACACATCATCTCTACAAATTGGCGCATGGGTGAAGTCAGTCCTTCATAAAAAAAATTATAACCCGCCAAATTTCATAGCCATAATGTGGGCATGCATTTAATAAATCCTTAAACCTCTCCCAACATTGGAAGAAGGTTTCATCTTCCTTTTGGGCAAAGTTCATGATAAGGCGCTTCAACATGTTCGTTTTGTGAGTAGGGAAGAATTTGTTTATGAATTCTCTGTGCATATCAGTCCATGCACCAATTGATCTTGGCCTCGATGCATAAAGCCAACCCTTAGCTTTATCTTTAAGAGTGAAAGGGAAGAATTTGAGTCTAACCACATCTTGAGTCACATTTGCAAAGTGCATGGTGGTTATTACCTCATCAAACTCCTTAAGGTGTTGATAGGCACTTTCACTGTCTAATCCATGGAATTTAGGGAGAAGTTGAATCACTCCCGGTTTCAAATCCACATTCCCTGCATTTTGTGGAAAAACTATGCATGAGGGAGTGCTCGCTCTTGCGGGTTGCAAGAAATCACGTAAAGTTCTAGGTCGGGGAACATTCTCAACCACATTCTCCCTTGTTTCAGTTTGGTTTTGGCCCGGATTAGGTTGATTTGCAGCCATATTTTCAGACAAAATTGGAGAGTTTAGATGTTTCCTTAGCACGTGGTTCTCTGTCAATTCCTTCTACTATCCCCCCTTCACTTATGAGTCAGTTATTGGAATCCCGAGCCCAATGTGGCATGCAAAACCAAAAAAATTAAGAAACAAAGAGAGAAGAATTCTTCCTCCCTTTCTTTACTTTTCTCTAAGACCGAAGCACAAGGTGTCTTGCAATGGCTAAGCCAGAAGCAAGGATAGAGACCGATTTCTTCTGGTCAATAGGGGTTCAGAGAACTCCCCACCCACTCTTTGAATCTTTTGAGAAAAAGTGCAGAAAAAGGAGAAAGAGGAGTAGAGGTGAGAAAAGAAATCTCTGAGCACAAGGTGATCCAAGACGGCAGAGCCGAACAATAGGAATCCAGGTTGCACAAGGCCGACGTTTCAGAGATCCAAAAGGAGTCTCCACCCACTCTACAAGAGATGAATGTGATAGGAATGAATAGGAGAAGGAGAAGAGTACGGTTTATAAGGATATAACCTAATTTGGCACTTGAATTCCTTATATCTTCTTCAGCTTCCTAGAAATCCCTGCAAAAAGAAAAATAAAATAAAACAAACTAAGTTAGTTCTAAAATCCTAAAAATCCTAAATAGATACTAATTTCAGAAATTTGTGAAAACCGTCAAAATCCCCGGCAGCGACGCCAAAAACTTGTTCGCTTCCCCAAGTGTAGGGTTGCGATGTAGTAATAAACTAGGTAAGACCGAGGTCGATCCACAGGGACTTATGTAGGATTTCACAAACACATCCAAAAGTGTCTATTGAAAGCTAATAATCAGATTTTGAATAAGATTGATATGAGTAACAATTTTAAACTAATTTGAATGTAAACAATTATAAAAAGGCACTAGGGGTTCAAGGATCCACTTGTAGCAATCCTTGATGTTCAATCCGCTGTGGTTTCTCACTTTCTCAACTAGAATCGATATTAAGATCTATCTAGTCGGATGATAGAGCTGTTAAACTAAACAATCTGTCACATGTAAGTTCAATGCATAAGATTCACTCAATGTAGGCTGAGCTGAGCATGCTCAATTGCATAGGTCAGTCCCCATTCCAAAAGGTTCAGTTCACAATCATAATCATCCTCAAGTCCTGTCACAAGACAAGGCTAGATCAGGATTTGAACTTGATTCAAATCACATGCACAATTCATTACATAATTCAGAAAATCAGAAAAATAGAACTTTGGTAGGAAGTCCCTTCATGAAGATCATAGTACTAGAGCGCACTCCAATTCCTCGGATCATACAGGTCTAGACTGATACAAACCAATTAAGAAGTTAAGTAATTCTCCCAAACATCCATGAGTCATCATAAGACTAAGAAAAACTACTTAAAAACTTGTATAAACTTCAAACCAAACATGAATTCCACACTTAAAACCAACTGAATACGAATTGAAACATCTTGGATCCACTACAAGCTTCACCTCTTAGCCCTAGCTAAGAGGTTTAGCTGCTCATGATCTAAGGAAACATGAAACAACCAAAAAAATCATAAAAACAGCAAAACAAACTAGAAGGAGTTGTGGAACTCCGAAATCCACTTTCGCCGCCTCCAAGCTTGCTTAAACTCTTCTAAGATACCCTAGGAACGATCCCTAGGTGTCCTTTTATAGTGGGGAGGCTCCGCAACTTCAGAAGATTCGAGAATCTGCGTAACACTTACGCACTGCGCGGAGAAAATCGGCACCAGAAATAGAAGGTTTGAATCTTACGCAGGCGACCGGTCGTACGACTGGTCGCAATGGCTGGACGACCGGTCTCAAAACGACCAAAAATAGTCCAGAGAGTTTCAACTTAGAAAATTAATTTAAGGACCGGTCGCACGACCGGTCGCAGAAGTGGACGACCGGTCGCACGACCGGTCGTGAATGGTCCAGAGAGTAATGGCTTCTGGGTCTTCCTCTGTGCATGCGCGGACCGGTCAGACAACCGGTCCTTGGCTTCTGGGTCTTCCTCTGTGCATGCGTGGGCACCTTCTTCTGCATTCTTTCTTTTATTTCTCTGGCTTCTTTCTTCCATTCTTTTCTCCTTTCCTTGCTTCATTCTTTCTTTGGTCCTCCTTCGATCTTCATCCAAATAGTCCCAAATAAGCTCTTTTCATCTTCAATTAGGCGGAGTCCAGTCTCAATCCTGCAATCACCAAACATGCATTCAATTAGTCTTTAAATCATGAAAATCTTGCACAATGAGTGATGAATTGGGGTTAGAATATACACAATTAAGAGCTCAACAGTCCCCTAAGTATAACAAGCCAACTATCATATGCTATGGTTAATCATGATCCATAACAGGCACACAAATGATGCGTATGGGCATATGAATGAGCATGGTATTCATTATACTAAGCTTGTTATCAGTGTGACGTATCAAGCTAATCATACTAGCATGGTACCAAAACATATCATGTAACATTGGCCTTAAAAGGCCCAATATATATATAGAGAGTGGGACCCGGACCGTGGGTCCCATTGGAAATGTAAAGGTCTTCGTGGCATAGCCCACTTGAGATCACATCGGCCCCATACTTGGGCCTGCACATACAAGATAGGCCATCAAAATAGGTGTACGGCATGGATAAAACATATATATCAAAGAAGGAACCATGGTGGGCATCAATGACCACTATTCCCTGCGGGTGTGGTCCATCTAACATCTGGATTTGCCTCATTGTTGAGGCCTTATCTAAAATAATATGGAAAAATAGATGGGCAGCATGAATAGAACAGATACATCATGATGGAGCTAATAGATACATCACGTTGGGACCCATAGGGTGGGCCACCTGCTGGCAGCGTGGTACCCATCTGGTCCCAATAAGTTTTGAATCAAGCAGATATTTGTGTTTTCTCCTTCATCCATATCCATGTGATCTTATGAACAGATTGGATGGCAAATAAACATCACTGTAGAACCTGGAAAGGTTTCAACGTTGGAAATCATTATCTCCCACTGTTTCCCGTGGCAGGGTCCACTTGACATTAGGATATGCTTAAATTTTGGGCTCAGCCACTAAAATGAGCTGGAAAAACATATGGACGGAATAGATAAGGCACATACATTCTAGGTTGGCCCAATGAGTGGGGCCCATGGTCATGCCCAGAGGGCTATGCTGCTGGGCAGCAGTGTCCCCTGGACGCTGTCTGTCTAGCGGCCAGGTTCTTGTGTTTTTATTTTATTTTATTTTTATTTTTATTTTTCTTCTGCTCTCAACAAGTGGGGCTCACAGAAGTTTTCGATCAAGCTGATATTTTTGTTTTACCTTCTTCCGTGCATGTGTGAACTTATGAACAGGTTAGATCTCAAATAAACATCATGGTGGGCCATAGGAAGGTTTCAACGGTAGGGTCGCTGTCCCTACTGTTTTCTGTGGTGGGGCCCCCTTGAGACTTGGATCTGACTCATTCTTGCGGTCATGCCCTAAAATGATCTTCCCAAATGGATGGACGGTGAGGATACATCACATGCATCATGGTGGGACCCACGAGTGGGCCACCAGCTGGCACAAGCCAGCGTCCGTGGACGCTGGTACACCCAACGTCAGAGGCGCCCTCCTTCTTCTTCTTATATTTTTCTTTTTTTTTGTTTATCCAAGGTTTTCATCGAGTGGGGCCCACATAAGGGTGATCCACTCCGTCTATCAGCTGGGCCATCTCATTGTGGGCCCAATGAGCCCAATATTGGGTATGTAAATCGGTCTAGAAACATTAAAGTGGGCCGAAGAATTTACAGCAGTAGACATCATTATTTCCATTGTTTCATGTGGTGCGGTCCGTTTAAAACTTCGATCGGGTTCATCCTTGGGCCCTGGCCCTAAAATGATCTGGGTAATCAAATGGACGGTATGGATGGAACACAAACATTAAGGTGGGTCCCACGAGTGGGGACCCCATTAACGGCGTCCAGGTGACGCTGGAGTGTTCCAGCGTCTCTGACGCAGTGAACGTCCAGCGTCTGACGTTCTTATTTATTTATTTATTTATTTTCTTTTCTTTGTTTATTTCAAGTGGGGCCCACTTGGGGACGATCCACCCCATTCATCATGTTCCCCAGCCCGTGAGGAACCCACAGAGCCCAATATTAGATAGGTAAAAAGGTTCACAAACATCATAGTGGGCCACGGAAGTTCAATAGTGGACATCCTTACCTCCACTGTTCTCTATGGTGTGGTCCACCTGAGATCTGGATCTACTTCATTTTTGGTGTCCAGCCCTAAAATGGGCTAGAGCAACAAATGGACGGCGTGGATCAAATACATGCATCAAGGTGGGTCCCACGAGTGGGGACCCACGGTTAACGCCCAAAGGTTTGCCCAGGCGCTGTTGGGCAGCAGCGTCCTCTGGACGCTGTCTGTCCAGCGGCCACACTCTCCTTCCTTTCTTTTTTTTTCTTTTTTTTCTTTTTTTATTATTATTAGTAGGTGGGGCCCATTCATGGATGATCCAGTCCATCCATCTCATTGCCCATCACAAGGTGGGCCCAAGGGAATAAAATGAAAGGAAATTAAGAAAATGGGGTTTATGTCCCCCTTGCACTCACAATGATGGTTGGACGGTTGGATTGACGATCGGACGGTGATCGGGGTCCTCCAAGCTTAGATCTCCTCCTTCAATTCCCCTAACCTCTCGCTTTCTCTCTCTTGATCACTCAAACCTCTTCTTCTCTCTCTCTCTCTCAGATCTCTTTCTCTTTCTCTCTCCTTTCTCTCTTCTTGCAATTATGGGAAGTGAGAAGGCCACACCCCCCCCCCCCCCTCTACGTATGGTAATGTATGGGTAGAGAGGAGGGAGCGTGGGGTGATGATGGTGATGATGATGGCTAGCATGCGAGGGGGTAGGATGGTATGGGCTTTAGTTGACTTTGGGGTGAGAGAGTGATGGGGTGGGTATGGGGTGTGTAGAGTAGGGTAATGAGAGGGGTATGGGTGAGGGTGATGGTGATGGATTTGATTGATTTGACATGATCTTGGGATTTGTGCAAGTGGGGCCCACGCCACACGCGCTTTGCGCGGCCCACCTCGGATTACGTAAATGACGCAACTTACACACCGGGTATCGCAATGGGGCGTGCCGCACTGGCGTTGGAATCGCAGCACCTATGCAGTCGCCGGGGTATAGGTCTTGGGTCGATGCGGTACTAAAATAGGGTTGCGATCAAGGCTCGCTAATCTGGTCCATCCGGGACGTACCGGCACCGGAAATTAAGCATACGGAGGGCAAATAAGGGTACGGGTCTTACACTTCTTCCTTCTTCATCCAATGGCTTCAAATGGCTCTTTTTAGTCTCCAATTGGGTGAATTTCGCTCTCATCCCTGAAATCACAAAACATGCATTAGATAGGCCTTTTAAGCATGAAAATCATACATATAACGCGATGTAATGGGCAATGCAATGTATAAATTGGAGGTTCAACAGAAGTTAACACTTGCTCCAAGATCGAGTAAAGCTTGTTTGATCCGGTAGTCACCTATGATGCATGAGATGGTAGGACTACCTGGATCCTTGTATTTTTGGGGCACCTCTTGTCTAATAATGGCGCTTAAATTCTCAGTCAAAAGTACTTTGTTGTGAACATTGTGTTTCCTTTTGACTGTACACAATTCCTTTAGAAATTTGGCATAGGATGGTATTTGTTTTATAGCATCCAACAGCGGAATGTTGATCTTCACTTGCTTAAAAACCTCTAAACTTTTCAGGTTTTTGTCTAAAGGTTTGGGTGAAATCAACCTTTGTGGAAACGGGGCGACTGACTTGTATTGCCTTTCCGGTTCTTTCTCGTGTGGAGTGTTGTTCAAGATATCATCCTTATTGGCAATTTTCGAATCATTAGGCTTTGGGGCCTCCACCGGATTGGATTTATCAATTGTTTTGCCACTCCTCAAAGTGGTGATAGCTTGAACATGCTCCGTATTTTGAGAGGATGGGCTGAGGTCTTGTATCTTAAATTGGGTTCTCGGGTTAGGGAGAGGTTGGGCAGGAAGTGTGCCTTTCTCCCTAACACTAAGATGAGATTCAACTCTAGCCATTGAAGTTTTCAAATCATTGATGGCTTGAGATGAATTCTGATTGAATTTTTGTTGTTCTTGTATGAACCCATCTGTTTGGTGAGAATTATTCTTGTTGTACTCAACCTGGGCCGAGACGAATATACCCACTATTGAAGAAGCGTAGCTTTTGGGTTATGTTGAGCCTCCAATTTATACATTTTTCAACCCATTACATCACATTATACACATGGTTTTCAAGTTTAAAAAGCCCATCTAATGCTTGTTTTGTGATTGTAGGAATGAGAGTGACTTCACCCAATTAGAGATCAAAAGGGACTATTTAGAGCCTTTGGATGATGATTGAAGGAGGACCAAAGAAAGAAGAAAGCAAGTGGAAGAGAGAGAAGACCAAAGAAAGAAAGAAACGTTGGAAAACCAGACCTCCGACTGGCCGTGATCGGTCAGCCAAGGGAGCCAGACCGGTCTTGACCAGTTGGCTACACTGCTACCCACATTGGGAGTCCCTTGACCAATGACGAGCCTGGTCCGACTGGTTAAGACCGGAAGGCCAATAGGTCGAGATCCTCTTTGTACTTGTTGGACTGATTACAGACAGGTCCGACCGGTCAAGACCGGTCGGCCATACATTAAAACAATAACCTTCTAATTTTGGTCCAAGAATTTCTGCGCACTGCGTAACCTTACGCAAATTATGGATGTTTTCGACGCAAGAGAGCTTCCCCACTATAAAAGGACACCTAGGGTCTCTCCCTAGGACATCATAGAAGCTAAGAAACTTCGTGGGAGAGGAAGGAAGCCATCGTGGAGTGTTTGCAACCCTCCAAACTCCGGGTTTTTATGTTTTCTAGTTTTCTTTTGTGAGTTCTAGTTGTAGTATGACAATGCTCAGCTAGAATCTCTCAGCTAAGGCTGAGAGGTGAAGCTTGTAGCTAATTTCATGTTTGATTCAGTTTAATTTAAGTAGCTTTACTTCAAGTTTGAATTTTGAATGTTCTAGTTTTTAAAGTTGATATTTTTAGAAGTTTTATGAGAGTTCATGTGCTCCGGACATGGATTCCTTACAATTCTCTAAGATTATCATGTTTTACTTGATTAGATTCAAATTATGGTAACCCTTGAGCATGCCATAGTCCATAAGCATGGCTGTTACTCCAAAGGCTATGATTTCGAATTCTATATGTGTTGAATGGGACTAGAGCTTAGAAGTTCAACTTAAGTGAGTTTGAATGTGTTTTAATGCTTTATTTTCCAACTAGATGAGAGACAGGAGTTCACATCTAGTTGAGTTTTATACTTGGATTGATTGGATTGACATGGGATTATTACAAGTGGATCCTTGAAAGCCTTAGTGCCTTTAGTTATTGTTTTTCTCAAGTTATTGTTTTAGCATAATTCTTTCAATTGAACCTTTAAAACTGTTGCAATCCTAGTTGTTGGAATAGTCTAAAAGTTTTTCTTTAATTCCCTGTGGATCGACCTCAGTCTTACCAAGATTTGTTACTACATTGCAGCCTTACACTTGAGGCGCGCGAACAAGTTTTTGGCGCCGCTGTTAGGGAATTTAGATAACGGTTCTAAATTGTTTTAGTGGCTATAGAGTAGAAGTAGTTAGGATTTATTGTTTTCTTGGGATTAGTTCTTCTGAATTCTAGAATTAATAAATTTTGTTTTGTTTTGTAGGAAGTTCTTCTAGTTCAAGCAAATCGGTACTATCCTTCCAACTTGAACTCTTTTAGTTTTTGGTTTTTATTTTTCAGATTTTAGGATTTAGGATTAGTTCATATTTTGGATTTTGTGGTTTATGTCCCGTTGGGAATGAGACCACAACAATCGTCTCCAATCCGAAGGTGGTTTAGTTGGACTACTATCCGTTTATAGACGAATCCGAAAATCTGTAGAACATTGTGATAATTTGGGGAGTATGGATTAAACACCTTTAAGGAATCCTCCCCCCTACCCTACTCCAACTACAAACGCAAATTAAGAGGGAGTAGGAGAGAATGAGGTACACAACGTTCCTCCAATGAGATTACTACGGGACTACCTACAACTGGCCCGTGTAACTACACCCTCTTGCGTGGTCTTACCACCAACCGGGGGAAATATTGATATAAAGCCAGGTGTAATTCAACTTATACTAAAGTTCCATGGGCTAGACTTTGACAGCCCATATTCGTACTTAAAGGAATTTGGAAGAAGTGGTGGCTACATTGCAATACACTAATGTTTCGGAAGATGCCATTAAACGTAAACTCTTTCCCTTTTCATTGAAAGAAAGAGCCTAGTCTTGGCTTCATTCTCTTAGACCGCACTCGATAGGGTCATGGAACGAGATGACCTGGGAATTCTTGAAAAAGTTTTTACCGGCTTATAAAACGAACACCCTTCGAAGGGCAATAATGAATTTTTCGGCTAAAGAGGGTGAATCTTTCTTCCATGTTGGGAAAGGTTTATGGACCTCCTACTTGCTTGCCCACATCATGGTTATGAAAATTGACAAATCATAAACTTCTTCAATAATGGATTAAGTTTCAACATGCGCCAATTCGTAGAGATGATGTGCAACGACGATTTCACGAGCAAAAATCCAGATGAAGCTTGGAGTTATTTGGATATGTTGGCCGAGAATGCCCAATCTTGGGATACCTCAGATAAACCCAATAACCCCAAGCCTATTCAAGAGAAAGAAAAAGGAGGGACTTATATCCTCAAGGAGGAAGACGACGTGCATGCAAGGATAGCCAACTTCACAAGGAAGGTCGAGGCCATGGAACTTAGTAAAAGTGGAGTTCCAAAGTCCAATGAAGCTATTGAAACCATATGTGGGATTTGTCTCACCGATTTACATGCTACGCAAGATTGTCCCACAATTCCTGCATTTTAAGAGGTATTACATGAACATGCAAATGCCACATATGGGTATCAACGGCCTTTCAATGGACTGGTGGGTAATACGTACAATACTAGTTGGAAGAACCACCCAAATTTCAGTTAGAAGAATGCTCCCGCGGGCAATCCTACCAACTCTCAAGGAGGGCCACCCATGCGAAATATGGCCCCACCTCAATTCTATATGGAGGATACCTTGAAAGTGTTTATACAAGGGTAAACGCAAATCAATCAAACAAATCAGCAAATGTTCCAAGAGCTTAAAGTCTCGGTTGATGAGATTAAGGGAAGCTTGAATGCTAGGGAAGGGACCTTTCCGGCCCAACCTCAGCCCAATCCAAAGCAAGTACATGAAGTGAGCATTCCTAATCCTTCCAACCAACACATGGAGCAAGCCAAATCCATCACCACTCTTAGAAGTGGTGAACAAATTGATAAATCTATTCCGGTGAAGGCCGACAAGACTAATGATCCGGTAAATTCTGAGGATGAGGATGGATCTAACTTAGCTCCACAAGAAACGAAACGTGTTTACAAGCTCGTAGCACCATTCCCTTCTAGATTGGTTGCCCCAAAATCTCTTCCAAACTCTCATGATATTTTAGAGATTTTCAGACAAGTCAAGATAAACATTCCTTTGCTCGATGCCATCAAACAAATCCCCTCTTATGCAAAGTTTCTAAAGGACCTATGCACAACTAAACGCAAATATAATGTGTAACAAAAGGCCTTCTTAAATGAGCAAGAGAGTGCCATTCTCACTTAAAAGACCCCCCCAAAATTCAAAGATCTCGATAGTCCCACAATCTAATGTATCATTGGAGACTACCGGATTGAGCGTGCATTGCTAGATTTGGGGACAAGCATAAACTTGATCCCATACTCGGTATATGAGCAGTTGGTACTAGCTAGTGGGGCCCTATTTTGAAAAATTGCCACCAACCACATTAAGGCCTCTACCGTCTAACATCAAACCACCGATGCTTGACCTTAAACCATTGCCATCGGAGCTTAAATATGTATACTTGGGTCAAGAAGAAACATTCACAGTTGTCATTGCCTCTCACCTAAGAAAAGACCAAGAGCTCAAGTTGATTGAGCTACTCAAAGAACATAGGTGAGCCATAGGATGGACAATAGCGGATCTCAAAGGGATAGATTCTTCGGTTTGTACTCACCGTATACACCACGAAGAAAATGCAAAAATGACTAGACAACCTCAAAGAAGGCTAAATCCAAACATGATGGAGGTTGTCAAAGCCGAGGTGTTAAAGATACTAGATGTGGGTATCATCTACCCCATCTTGGATAGCCAATGGGTGAGTCCTACCCAAGTTGTCCCTAAGAAATTCGGTATTACCATCATAGATAACACCAACAACGAACTTATACCGACTAGAGTAACCACCGGTTGGCGTATGTGCATTGATTATCGGAAGCTCAACACGGTCACTAGGAAGGACCACTTCCCTCTCCCATCCATGGATCAAATTTTAGAGAGGTTAGGCAGGTCATTCCTATTATTGCTTCCTAGATAGCTACTCCTGGCTACAACCAAATTGAGATAGCCCTAGAGGACCAAGAGAAAACCTCATTTACATACCCGTTTAGTACCTTCGCACACCGAAGAATGCCATTTGGACCATCTGAATTTTTTGAGGTGTTCATGAATGATTTTTCTATTTTTGGTTGTACTTTTGATGAGTGCCTAATCACTTGAAGTTGGTCTTGATGAGGTGTGAGAAGAAGAACCTCATTTTAAACTGGGAAAAGTGTCATTTCATGGTACAAAGAGGAATAGTCCTTGGACATATCATCTCGTCTAATGGAATGGAGGTAAACTGGGCAAAAATTAACATAATTTCCAATCTACCACCACCCAAAAGCATACTCGATGTGCAGTCCTTCCTTGGACACGCAAGTTTTTATAGAAGGTTCATAAAGGACTTTAGTCATATCTCTAGGCCCTTATGTAACCTTCTCCAAAAGGAGAACCAATTTGAGTGGAGTGTCGAATGTCAATTAGCTTTTTCAAAGCTAAAAGACATGTTGACAACCGCTCCTATCATGCAACCATCGGATTGGTCCATACCTTTTAAATTGATGTTCGACCCGAGCGACTATGCTATTGGGGCGGTGTTAGGCCAAAAAGAGGATAAGAAGCCCCATGTTATCTACTACGCAAGTAGGACCTTGAATCCCGCCCAAGTTAATTACTCGACTACGGAGAAAGAGCTCCTAGCCGTTATCTTTGCCTTGGACAAATTCAGGCCTTACTTAATAGGATCCAAGGTCATCGTTTACACAGATCATGCGGTGCTGAAACACCTTCTTTCTAAGAAGGATGCCAAGCCTCGTTTGCTTAGATAGATCCTACTCGTTCAAGAATTCAATTTGGAGATCAAGGACAAGAAGGGAGTAGAAAATATGGTGGCGGATCATCTATTCCACCTAGTCTTACCTAATTCCATTGACGAGTCACCTATTGAGTACTCATTCCCTGATGAGCAACTCTTTGTTGCTATGCATCCACCATGGTACGCTGACATAGCCAATTATCTTTCCACAGGTGCGATGCCAATTCATTGGACTGCGCAGGACAAACGTAAATTTCTAAGGGAAGTGTGCAGATTTTTCTGGTATGAACCTTTACTGTTTAAATATTGCCAAGACCAAATTATAAGGAGATGTGTCCTTGATGATGAACATAATTTCGTCATCTCCTTTTGCCATGATCAAGCATATGGGGGTCATTTTTCATTAAAAAAACCACTGTAAAAATTTTGCAGTGTGGTTTTTATTGGCCCGCTCTATTTAAGGACATCCACGAATTTTGCAAAGCACGCGAGCGTTGCCAAAAGTTAGGAGGATTATCCCGTCAAAATATGATGCCTCTTACCCCAATTCAACATCTATAAGTCTTTGACTGCTGGGGCATCAATTTCATGGGACCATTCCCCTCATCTTTTGGACATGTCTATATATTGTTTGCCGTAGACTATGTGTCTAAATGGATAGAGGCTATTCCATGTAGAACCAACGATCATCGTACGGTTCTAAAGTTCCTCAAAGAAAACATACTTTCCAGATTTGGGACGACTTGAGCCATCATTAGCGATGGTGGTTCTCACTTTTGCAATAGGCCTTTTGAAGCCTTTATGAAGAAATATGGCATTAGGCATAAAGTGAGTACCCCATACCACCCACAAACAAGTGGGCAAGCTGAAATTTCCAATCGGGAAATCAAATAGTTTTTGGAAAAGACGCTGAGGCCGGATCGCAAAGATTGGTCGCTAAGATTAGATGACGCACTTTGGGTTCACCATACCGCTTACAAGACACCCATTGGAATGTCTCCTTATAGACTTGTCTATGGTAAAGCATGCCACTTGCCTGTGGAGATTGAACACAAAGCCTATTGGGCAATTCGGGCATTAAATTTTGACATTGACAAGGCTAGCTCGCTTCGCAAACTCCAACTTAATGAGCTTGATGAGATCCGGAATGATGCTTATGGGAACTCAAGAATTTACAAGATTAGGATGAAGGCCTTTCATGACAAACATATCTTCAGGAAATCCTTCCATGAAGGTCAGAAAGTGCTCTTGTACAATTCCTGACTTCATCTTTTTTCGGAAAAATTGGATGGACTGGCCCATATATTGTCAAAGAAGTTTTTCGTCATAGGGCTGTTGAGATTGAGAATGCAGCGAATGGTAACTGTTTTAAAGTTAATGGACAACGCCTTAAACCATTTATTGAGAAATTTGATTCAGAGGACATGTCCATCACTCTGAATGATCCTACGTATCAGGATGATTGATCTCCTAGTCTAACGGGGGTATAGCGTAAGTAGGTTTAGTTATTTTTTCTGTTTTAGTTTTGCGAGCTTAGTAGATTTAGTTGTTGGAGTTGTAAACTTCCACGATCGACTCTCTCAGGTTCTATTGTTCTAACTCCTTTTTGTTTTACCATTGCTCTCATGTTCATGCTCATTGCATATCTTTTTATATTAAGGACAATGCAAGATTTGGTTGAGGGTGAGATGAGATTCCTCATCTAATAGTTTGCAACATTTCGAGCATTATATGTGCAATTTTTTTTTAATTTTCTAAAAATTTCAAAACTCATTTAGAAAACATTATTTCTATGCATTCGAGATGATACGAGTATAAGAAGAAGAGATACGAAGTGTGTGATGTTGTAAGTCTTGAACTTCTCTTAATATAATGGTTTTATATGTGAATTCCCATATTTCTTTGATTGATAGAAAATTTGAACGCTTTTACATCTAGTTCACATTACACGATTTTCATGGTTTGAAAGGATTATGTGATTTGTGGGTTAGCTAGATTTAAGTTTTTGAGGTGTTAAGAAACCAAGCCGGGGTACTTTGTCCATCCTTGTCCATGGGAAAATAACGAAAGATATGGATTTCTAAAAATCCTATCTAATGTAAAAGAAACCGGAAAGGCAAGGATGAAAATTGGGAATGATGGAAAAATGGTGGAAAATTTCCGAAAAGGGCTACCTATTACTAACCGGGGGATGGTCTACCCGTAACCAAAGCCGGAAATGGGACGTAGTGTGAAAGTTTTCGAAAGGACGATAAGGCAAATTCTTGTCATTGGCTTGTTGTTGCTCTGTACACCTTGAGATTCATAGTTCAGTTGATCTATGAAGAAGATAATCCTAGAAACTCATGAGATGAACTTTTACTATGCACACTAGGTTGAATTTTGTTCGAGTTCTTCTATTCATCAATCAATCAGCGAAAATTTCATATAGACACTTATTATGCTTTGAGAGTTTAAGATTTCAACTTCTATCACCTAGTTTTTCGAATTTTATACTTGTATGTCTTGGAATGGATAGAAACATAGTTTCTGAAGGAGAGTTGGTTTTTGGAGGATTGAACTTGTTTCACGCATGTTTTGCTTGGGAGCTAGCAAAAAGCTGGTTGGTGGGTGTGTTGAGCCTCCAATTTATACATTTGCCAACCCATTACATCACATTATACGCATGGTTTTCATGTTTAAAAAGCCCATCCAATGCTTATTTTGTGATTGTAGGAATGAGAGTGACTTCACCCAATTGGAGATCAAAAGGGGCTATTTAGAGCCATTAGATGATGATTGAAGGAGGACCAAAGAAAGAAGAAAGCAAGTGGAAGAGAGAGAAGACCAAAGAAAGAAAGAAAAGTTGGAAAACCAGACCTCCGACCGGCCGTGACCGGTCGGCCAAGGGAGCCAAACCGGTCTTGACCGGTCGGCTACACTGCTGCCCACACTGGAAGTCCCTGGACTAATGACTAGCCTAGTCCGACCGGTCAAGACCGATCGGCCAACAGGTCGGGATCCTCTTTGTGCTTGCTGGACTGATTACAGACAGGTCTGACCGGTCGTGACCAGTCGGCCAACCCAGTCCGACCGGTCAAGACTGGTCGGCCATACATTAAAATAGCAACCTTCTAATTTTGGACCGAGAATTTTTGCGCATTGCGTAACCTTACGCAAATTCTAGATGTTTCCGATGTGAGAGAGCTTCCCCATTATAAAATGACACCTAAGGTCTCTTCCTAGGGCATCATAGAAGCCAAGGAACGTCATGGGAGAGGAAGGAAGCCATCGTGGAGCATTTGCAACCCCAAACTCCAGGTTTTTATGTTTTCTAGTATTCTTTTATGACTTCTAATTGTAGTATGACAATGCTCAGCTAGAATCTCTCAGCTAAGGCTGAGTGGTGAAGCTTGTAGCTAATTTCATGTTTGATTCAGTTTAATTCAAGTAGCTTTACTTCAAGTTTGAATTTTGAATGTTCTAGTTCTTAAAGTTGATATTTTTAGAAATTTTATGAGAGTTCATGTGCTCCGGACATGGATTCCTTACAATTCTCTGAGATTATCATGTTTTACTTTATTAGATTCGAATTATGGTAACCCTTGAGCATGCCATAGTCCATAGGCATGGCTGTTACTCCGAAGGCTATGATTTCGAATTCTATATGTGTTGAATGGGACTAGAACTTAGAAGTTCAACTTAAGTGAGTTTGAGTGTGTTTTAATGCTTTATTTTCTAACTAGATGAGAGATAGGAGTTCACATCTAGTTGATTTTTATACTTGGATTGATTGGATTGACATGGGATTACTACAAGTGGATCCTTGAAAGCCTTAATGCCTTTAGTTATTGTTTTTCTCAAGTTACTGTTTTAGTACAACTCTTTCAATTGAACCTTTAAAATTGTTACAATCCTAGTTGCTGGAATAGTCTAGAAGTTGTTCTCTAATTCCATGTGGATCGACCTCGGTCTTACTGAGATTTATTACTACATCGCAGCCTTGCACTTGAGGCGAGCGAACAGGTTATTGTTTGCATTCTCTGATGGCCCATTCCTCTAACTGAAATTGGGATGGTTCCTCCAACTAGAATTATACGTGTTCGAGTTTAGATTGCTAAATGGATGTTGAAAGTTATTTATGGCATTTGATTGTTCTTGTAGAACTTCCTGGAATGTAGAGATTGTAGGACAATCCTGTGTCGCATGTTTGTTACCGGAATAAATTCTACAAATACTCTCAACTTCCTTAGTCTTTTATCCCTTCCCTAAATCCATGGTCTCAACTTTTCTTGTGAGGCTAGCCACACATGCACTTATGTTGTCTTCTTCAGAGAGGACATAGATTCCTCTCTTTTTTCTTTGTTGGCTTATCTTGGGATTTGCTGGTTTAGTTGTGTCCCAAGATTGTGCATTCTCGACCAAGATATCAAAATAGTCCCATGCTTCCTCAACTTCCTTATTCATGAATTCTCCATTGCACATCATCTTAAAATTGCGGTATAAGTTTGATTACCGCTCTTGTAGAAGCAAGAAACTAGTTTCCTTGTCCTAGAGGGGGGTGAGTAGGACAATTTTTAAAATAACCAAATTACACACTCACAATCAAGCAAAGTACTTCAGAAAACTTACTTCAAACACTTGATATACAGAATATTAACTTTCAACAATAAAACAACAAGTGATAATCAGAATATCTCTAACTTGAAAGAAGTAAAGCAGTTGCAAGCATTCATCACATAATAAGAGATTTTATAGTGGTTCGGTTATGTACCTACTCCACTCCCACTGATCCACTCACTCCTTGAGTGGTCGAATTTCACTATCACAATGATTTTAAATGAGGTTAACCATAAACCTTAACAGCCTACAAAAGGACTTAAACTTCAACACATGGATTCATCCTTCCTTAGGACTAATCCATTAACCACTTTGTCCTACACAAGGGCTTGTCCTACTCAAGGGCTTGTCCTATGCAAGGACTCTACCGAGTTTGGGTCTTCAAACTCTGAAACCCAAATCTCAACTATTGAGGTGGTTTCTTGGACTCGAATGACTAAAATATACTTAGTTGATTGAGCCCCTTGATGATGCCTTTGGTTGAAGAAGCTTCGGCTTGCATGAACGATGCCTTCTTCAGCTCCCTTGATCAGCGACCTTGCTACGATTATTTCTTATAGGTTCCAAGGTGAGGGATTAGGGTTTGGTTGAACTATATTGGGATATGGATTTTATATGAAGGATAGGTTCTACCTAAACCACCATTAATGGCATTGATGACAAGAATATGACTTTTAGGAGTAGGTCAAGAAGCCATTAAAGAGGGGTTGAGTTCATGATTCAATCCAAGCTTTGAATGCTCTTCAATGTTGGTCAAATCAACATGGATTGAAGTATGAACTCAACAAATCAAAGGGAATGAGAGATAAGGATGACAAGGAAGAGGCACAAAGAAACCCTAGATGATGCTTGAGATCTTGCTCACAAGATCCAACCGAGATGCCTATATATATTGTTCTCAACGGTTAGAAAATGGTCACCTCGATAGGATCGGAAAGAGATCCGATCAATCGGACATAAGAATCAGCTCATTTTCAATTTTGTTGAAATAGATTCTCCGAGTGATTGGACTTGGTTCCAATTGAACAGAAGACCATCTCCGATGGATCGGAGGGAGTTTCCGATTGATCGAAAATATGTCCAGATGAAATTTGAAGTGTTGCTGGACGATTCACCGATGGATCGGATGATATCGATTGATCGGAGGTACCTGGTCCGATTGATCGGACAGAGGGTCCGATTGATCAGAAATATGTCCAGAGAGTTTTGTGATATTGCTGGACATTTGTCCGATGGATCGGATGAACTTCCGATTGATCGGAGGGCCTTGTCCGATTGATCGGACATATGTACGATTGATCGGAAAAACGTCCAGAGAGTTTTGAACTTGCTGGACTATAGTCCGATTGATCGGGCATGATCTCTGATTGATCGGACATCAATCGAACATTATTCCAATGGATCGGGATCCCATCGGAATCTGTAGTTCTGAAATTTTTCCTGTTTTACAACAGCTGCTATGATAACCTATTCCATAGCTAATCTTTATGGAATGAGGACTATAGAGAGGGCTAAGGATGCATGTAAGAAGGATGAGGCCATCTATAAAGGGGTTTTGGGATCAAGGGTTTGGATGAAAAGGATTGAGGCCTGACTGGATATGCGATCTTCTTGAGTAGCTTCTGTCGGAGATGTCCAAGGGCTTCAATCTTCAGCCGCAATTGGTTTTACAGACTTGACGACACACTAATTATGGTAATTGACAAATCTTACATTAACAATCTCCCCCTTTGTCAATTACTGGACAAACCCAAACCTATAAAAGTCTTGGTCCGTACCAAAGACTTTTCCTAGACACCAAAATCAAGTAAAGTACATACATTGAACATGTCATAAAAGATAAATTGCTTTATACATACACATGACCCATTACATACAAAATGTACAGACTCAATGTACAGACTAGGCTTCACTCTAGCTCCCCCTAAGTCCCTGCACACAAAAGATCAACAAAAAAAAAATAACCGGGACCTTTTGGTGGGATAACTTCTCTCCCTTTTTGTCAGTCATTGACAAAGGTTAGTACAAAGACAATGCAGCACATATGTCATAGACTAAAGGTAAAGGAAGAAATAGACATGAACGCGCAGTGGGAGGAAGCCAAACACAGATGGTCATACAAAGATATACGACTATATATCAATAAGCACAGTGGGCATATTGCCCAAGCAACCAACCTCCCCTTCTGAAATGCATATCATGACCAAACATCATCACTATATATACAACCCAAAATGGGGCAAGAAGCTCGATAAAGGTAAATCAATTAAGCACAAGTATATATAGGCATAGGAATCATATAAATAATAAACGATCCACAAGATAAGCAATATCCAAAATAAGAAAGGCAAATCCAGCAATATGATCATCAAAATATCCAAAAACAATGTATCAAAAACTGAAAGTTTAACTATGAAGGTGCCAAGTTTGTGTGCTAAAGTCGCCCCAAAAAGATACCCGCGACGATGCACACAATAGGTTATCCTAGCCAGAAACATAGACGACTATGGAGTGGGGCCAGAAACATCATGACGCCGGCACGAGAGAGCAGAGGTGAGGCACTGAACGACGTCGTGTACGGACTGCATCATGCTCTCAAGGCGAGTCATCCTCTCACCATGCTGTGCTAGGATGAGATCCACACGATCAAGTTGAGCGATGATCTGCTCCGAGTGGGTAGGAGGAGGGGCGGAGGAGGCTTCAGATTGAAGACGTCGCTTTACCGATCATCGAGCTGGAGTCAGCGTCAGGGTTGAGGACTCGCCATGGGTGCCAGAGGACACATGTGTGGGAGTATGAGAGAAGTCACGGTCTTTCATGTCGACCTCTTTTGGCAGATTCATCTTTTTAATGTTGAGGTCCTTGAATGTCTGACATGGGACAGGATGTACCATAATGTTTGAAAACCCACAGTCTTGGGCCAGAAGGGTAATGATCCATCCAAAAGGGATGGTGTTGCGAGTGTTATGCAATGTATCCAAAATGTTATGCAGGATGATGGAGGGAAGGCATAGACGGGTCCCATGAGCAACATGATAGAGGAGATTCACCATATGGGAAGTTGTGTTAGACTTGTTGGTGCTTCGAGGATAAACATTGGTGCTGAAGATTTGGTGAAGGACTCGAAAGCAGTTGGATATTTCCGACGTGCGGAGGGCACTCCCATCAATCCATTCGGGATTGGGTCCCCAGCATAAATAACGTGTCCAATCAGCTCGAAGAGAAGAATCTAGAAGATTATCATTGTCCTGAGGAGCTGTGGACATAGGAATACCAGTGAGGTCCACGATTTTTTGAGCCATGACCATCACAACACGACCGCCAACAATGACCTCACATAATGGAGGATTTCCAACAGGATTGATAACTTTGGAAAGGAAGACATACACTACCTCTGGGTGTGCCATGCCCCCAAAATGTAACACACCTTCCCAGCCAATTTGTGCAAGGAGTGCTGGGAGGCCAAATGGCTCAACGCACGACAAGACCACCTCCCGCTCATAGATGATTGTTCGGGATTGAAAGCGGGAGAGTGTAGATGGACTCTCAGGTGGGTCTGTAGGTACGGTAGGAGGTGGAGGGGCCTGAGATGTTCTAGAAGTTGGAAGCTTCTTTGGCCTGGAGGTGGTGGATGGCCCGGCATCCACTTTGGATTTTCCTTTGGGATCTTTCAGCATTGTTTTTCAAGAATGCAAGGTCAGGGAGAGCAATAAACAGGCCGAGAATGATAGGAAACCAAGGATCCAGCAGAAGGACTCCTAAGCCCCAACAATGATGATCAAATAGAGTAGAGGGAAGGAGAAATTGAGATGAGGAACCCAGAATCCTTACCAAGAAGAGAGAGGAGACCACCCTCTATGCGAATGAGAGCACTTACAGGGCTAGGATTGCAACGGTCCGACCTTAGGGAAAAAGCCCTAGTAGAGGGTTTTGGAGAAAACAACACGGTATAGGCAAAATGAAGAGAACGACCGTATATAGCAAATGGGTGCCCGATATTTTCGATTGATCGGAGCATCTTCTGATCAATCGGAAATGTCTCCAGCAAGATTTCAATAGACACATCCTGACACCATTCTCCAAATGATGATTCAGACCTTTTTAACGATAAATTGGAGAATTTATGCTTGAGAACACTAACATTCATTCAAAACAGGAGGCTAATTCCTCAGATATACCTATATGCACATAGCTTTTCTAACCGACTAAAGTGAGCATACCCCGATAGATTTCCTAAGGTGTTCAAACCTAGTGGAATCTAACGGTTTTGTAAGGATGTCGGCCAATTGCCGCTCGGTTTGGACATATTCAAGTTTGACCACTTTTTCTTCAACTAATTCTCTTATAAAATGGTGCCGGATGTCGGTATGCTTGGTTCGAGAATGTTGAACAGGATTTTTTAAAATATTAATGGCGCTTGTGTTGTCACAAAAGAGCGTTATTTCTTCTTGATTGATATCATAATCCTTCAACATTTGTTTCATCCAAAGCAGATGAGCACAGCAACTACCAGCAGCAATATATTCAGCTTCAGCAGTGGACAATGAGATGGAATTTTGCTTTTTGCTATGCCAAGCAACTAAGCAGTTTCCGATGTAAAAACATCCACCACTTGTGGATTTTCGATCATCTATATTTTCGGCCCAATCAACATCGGAGTACCCCGCAATGATGGACGATGTGTCAAAAGGGTACCACAAGCCATATTCAGTTGTGCAGGCCACATATCTGATCACTCTTTTTACAGCAGTTAAATGAGATTCCCTAGGTTCAGCTTGAAATCTAGCGCATGCACCTACGCTAAATGCAATATCAGGTCTACTTGCTGTAAGGTAAATGAGACTCCCAATCATACTTCTATATAAATGTTGGTCGACACTTTTGCTTGACAAGTCTTTGGAGAGTTTAATGGTTGTGGCCATAGGTGTGGTGTGTGATCGACTCGAGTCTAGCCCAAACCTCTTGACTAGATCTTTAGCATATTTAGTTTGATTTATGAAGATTTCATTTTTCAGTTGTTTAACTTACAATCCTAGGAAAAAATTCAGTCCACCTACCAAACTCATTTCAAATTCAGATTGCATCAATTCAACAAATAAGCCCGAAAATTCTTCACAGGTGGAACCAAATACAATGTCATCTACATAAATCTGAGCAATGAGAAATGAATCATTTATCCTTTTAACAAACAAGGTTTTGTCAACACTCCCCCTAACAAACTTGTGATCAATTAAAAATTGAGTAAGACGTTCATACCATGCTTAGGGGGCTTGTTTTAACCCATAGAGAGCCTTTTTCAATTGGTAGACTCTTTGAGGATATCTAGGGTCTATAAACCCTTTAGGTTGTTCAACATAAACTTCCTCATCGAGAATACCATTTAGAAAGGCACTCTTCACGTCCATTTAAAATAATTTGAATTTGAGTGCACATGCTATGAACATGAGAATTCGGATGGATTCTAGTCTAGCAACCAGAGCAAAAGTTTCATCAAAATCAATTCCCTCGATTTGAGAGTACCCCTGAGTAACTAGACGGGCTTTGTTCGAATCACATTGCCAGATTCATCTGTTTTGTTCCTAAAAATTCATTTAGTTCCAATGACATTCTTCTCATATGGTCTTTCTACCAGAAACTAAACTTCATTTCTGGTGAACCGTTGAAGTTCTTCTTGCATAGCAAGTATCCAAAACTCATCATTGAGGGCCTCATCTATATTTTTTGGTTCAATTTTTGAGGTGAAGCACACATGACTATTGATGGCCTCAAGTTGTCTCCTAGTCTTGACCCCAATATCCGGATCTCCAATGATTTGATTGAGGGGATGATCTTTGACATATGGAACATTTCCAGGAGCTGTTGAGGCATTGGGAGTGGGAGATTTTTCAACAGGTTTACCTATTTGGCATGGCTCTCCCACTTCATCATAATCAAGTCTCGTATCTTCTTTAGATTGGTCATCAATGATAACATTTATGAATTCTTGAGTTGTTTTAGTCCTTGTGTTATAAACTCTATAGGCATGACTATCAGAAGCGTATCCTAGGAATATTCCCTCATCGTTTTTGAATCAAATTTTCCTAGATTTTCTCTATCTTGAAGGATGTGGCATTTGCTCCCAAAGACTCTAAAATTCTTGATATTTGGGACTTTTCCATTCTATAGCTCATATGGCGCTTTATATAGGCCAGCTGTTAATGTCAGATTTTGTAACAGGATCCTCAGGACGTCCACCTCTCCAACAGAGATTTCCTCCGCCAAACCTGAAAGAAGACAGATAGCAACTAAGGGTGGCTGGGGTCCAGCCGTTAGCCCTCCGATGCTTAAGTCAGGCCAAAGCAAGAAGAAGAGTAGCCAGGCAAAGCGGGACAGAGATCGAATATTGTGTACCTTTCTCTTAATGGAGTCACCTCTTTATATAGATCTGGAGCGATCCAATCCGTCACGTAAGATATCGAGATCCCGTTGATTTTGTGTACGATACCGAGATGCCGCTGATTTTGTGGGATAAGATCCTTATCTTTAGAGGCGAGATCTAACCCGATGACTTATTTCGGCAATCACGTTCCTTGATGGCAATCCCTTGAGATCCGGAACTACCAGAGAAGATAAGCCCAAAACCGACCTATACGGGCTGCCGGTAGGTGTAGTAATAGCGCTGATCGCTCATGTAGAGCTGGAAACCGTAGTTGAAGTCATAGCCAGCGAAAAGGAAGGAGACGCCGACAGGACGGAAACCACCGAACTGGGTGTAGCCCTGCCTGGCATCGCAGAGGGATTGAACAAGCTGCTCGATGGGAATCGGGTGCTGGTACTGAAGGCTAAGAGGTGTCACCGCGAAAAAGCTGTTCGCATGTTAGAATATGGTCGCGAGTTCAAGTGCTCACTCATTTAGACGTAACACCTTTCAACGACTTACGAGAAGGTCTGCTCGCGGATTTTGCTTTGCCGTATTTGACTATTGGCTATGAGAACTTGAGACTTGCGAATAGTTGCTCCGTATTTATCAATCCTGCGACTCTCGCTCAGATGATCTCGAGAGTCAAAATGGGCGTCCCGCACTTACCCAATCTGCGACTCATGATCAGATGATCTCGAGAGTCCAATGGGTACTTCCGTATTTACCCGATCTGTGACTCTCGATTAGATGATCTCGCGAGTCAAATGGGCGTCCGTGTACAATCTTAATAGCTGAGTTGGATCTCCATTATTTTGCCTATAACAGATGCCCCCCAAGTCCTTGCCGCCAAGAATTTTGAAGGGAAGGACTTAGCTCACTACCACACGTAACCGCCCGCTGCCTTTATCGAGAACGGAACCTCACATGATGGGCTGGAATTAATGAGCGCCAGCTTTCCGCAGCCTTTCCGCAGACAGAAAATGAAGGGGCGCTCGCCACGTGTTTGAGGAGTTAATGGGCGTGCCTGCTCGAGTGCTGCGCCGAAGGAGGGACTGCCACGTATCACCAGATGCGGCGGAATGATTGCCTATAAATATACGGAGTCCGCCATTCCTCTATTTTTCTACAGAAGTTTTTTCGAAGAAAAATAATTCTCGCGTCATCTCCATTTTCATCTTCTCCCTTCGATGTTTCTTCCTCTTTCTTTCTGTTTACTTGGGTATATTTCCTTTTTCTTTTCTTTTTATCTTCTTATGGCTGAGAACTCTGACGAGACCACCGTCCCACTAGGTGATGCTACTCCGGAATCCTCTGCTTCTAGCAGTGCGAGGGTTCCGGCATGGAGATACACAGCAGTCGGATATCCTTCTGTTTTATCGGAGGACCGGCTGGCTGAGTTATGGGAGAGATACCTGATCCCCGACTCAGTCACTCTCCGATTCCAGAAGATGGAGAGACACCAGACTCCCCTCCCCCAGGATGAGTAGCTTTTTATGACTACCAGCTCATCCTGGGGGTACGCCTCCCCCTCCATCCCTTCATACGCGACGTACTCCGGTGTTACAAGATTGCCCCCGGGCAACTCATTGTGAACGGATGGAGGGTAGTCCTGGGTTCCTTTGCCCTCTGGGCTCAGGCCGGCAACGGGGAGCTTACAGCGGAGGAATTCCTCCGCATGTTCCGTCTAAAGAAAGCACCATCCAGCGAAGGCTGGTATTACCTGTGCTACTGGCACCGGGATAACTTCGTGCTGGGGAAGCCCTCCTCGAATTATCCCGACTGGAGGAAGCGGTGGTTCTATGCTTCTGGGAACTGGGAGTCTGCCTCCTCCAGGGGTCCAGGAGTGACCCGTTTTTTCTGTGAAGGTAGGCACAGTCTCGCATTGTGCAATTTTCCCCAGTTATGGTTTCTAGGGTTTTATTCATTTTTTGACCCCTGTTTGTGCTCGCAGGTATCCCGGCCTTGAGAAAACCAAATCTAAAGGGGGGAATCAACGAGAAAATAGTAAAGGTGTACAAGGTGCCTGTTGGTGATAGGCACATCGAGGCTTGCTTGTCTCCTTCGCGACTTGCAACAGCAGGCCTAATATCCAGAAGAGAGGATGAGATGATGAAGGCCGGAGAGAAGAGGGGTCTGCTGCCCCGACTGAAGGGCACAAGCTCCAAGAGGCAGAAGAGAACACCTGCCGAACCATCTCAATCATCCATCCGCACGAGTAGCGATCAGCCTGCCCCTCCCGCGAGCATGGCGGGGGGCCCGGCTGGGCCCACTATTCCCTCACTGGTGGTCGCACCTGGACCGCCAGTGATTAACATTGCTGACAATTCTCCGAATGGGGCGGGGTCCAGCTGCCCCCCAGCTGAAAAGGCTCGAGAGCAGATAGAGCCTCAAGAGCCGGCTCCTGCTCGCGAACTGATCCTTGCTGCCGAGCAGGGACCTGCTCGCGAGTCGATGCCTCCACCTCGCGAGCCGGCCGGGTTGGTCATTGCCCAACCGTCAGGGAGCGGGACATATTCTATTCCATGCCACCTCCATCCAGTATGTAAATTTTTATTCGAGAACGTCCCCCCCAAGCCTTCGGCTCTCTTCCCGAGCCAAGCCCTGAGAACCTTTTCCTCGAAGCGGGGGTGAGGATGGTTCAGGTGAGACTCTGCCAAGACCTGCTTTAATCTGTTATTACGTTCCAGAATACTTTCTCACATTTTTCATTACTTTTGCAGGGCTTAGATCTTATCCTGCGAACGAGGCGTGATATCGTTGCCGCCCGTCGCGTGATAGATGAAGCTGAGGGGAAGAGGACTGCCTTGGAGAAGGCAGTTCAAGGAAGAGATCAGCTGCTTAAGGCCCGTGAGGCGGTGATCACGAAGAGAAATGAGGAGAAGAAGATCCTCATCGAGAAAATCCAAGTCCTGACCGACAGGTATCAGGCCTTGGACTCAGACTTCGTGAAGCTCACGGGTTTGAAGGAGAAGGCTGAGAGAGAGAGGGAGATCTTTCGCCAAGACAAGATCTCGTTGGAGGAGCGGTTTGCGGAGGCCAGGTCACAGTTCAAGGAGGCCAACGACAACCTGGACAAGGAGCGCTCCGCTCTTGCACAGGTTAAGGACGACTCGATCCACTGGGACTGAGGAGAAAGTCTCCCTTGTAAAAATGCTCTCGGAGGAAGGTCCTCGGGCAATTTCCGAGTTCCGGACTTCGCAGCTATATGACGACGAAAGATACGAGTCGTATGATGCTGGTTGTGACTTTGCGCTAAGAGTAGTGCAACGAATGATCCCATCCTTTGATATGGGGGAATTTGGTCGAGTCGCGACCATCATAGCTGCAGAAGAGCAAGCTGCTGCTGAGAACGAGGTGACTGAAGCCACGCAAGCTGGAGGGGCTCCAGAAATGGGCCCTAAAGTCGAGAGAACAGCTCCTCCAAGAGATTGATCTTCTTTTTGTTTTCCTCTCTTGTACTCACGAGCATATATTGTAAACATTTATCATCAATGAAAAGATATTTTTTGGAAGTGTTGTTCTTCTTGTTTACTCTTTCCCTTTCATGCAATGAATGCCTTCTCGTTCTTGTTTACTTTCTTTTCGTGCACTGAATGCCCTCCTGTTGCAATGAGTTATGCTCAACCCGGGGGGTCGTAGCGACCATGCCCTCGTGGAGATAGACTGATCTATCGATTGAGAGAATGTGCTCAATCCGGGGGGTCGTAGCGACCAAACCCTCGTGGAGATAGACTGATCTATCGATTGAGAGATAATGTGCTCAATCCGGGGGGTCGTAGCGACCAAACCCTCGTCGAGATAGACTGATCTATCGATTGAGACTCCAAGTTTGCCTCCAAGTTTACCAAGGGTATGAAGGTCATCCATAAAATGGAAATGCGACCATCCTAGGTGAATTTAACCCTACCAAAGGTAGGCGATTGGCCAAGGGATTGTATGCATCCTCTTCAGGGCTATTCAGATCCAAGTTAATGGAGTAGCGACCAAAAGATATCTTTCACTTTATTCATAAAAAGTTGTTTATGAACTACATCAAATCTAGGGGTAGTATCGTAGCAAATGCTCCATGTGCCAAGGGCGACGTACGGGCTTCCCTTGCATGTCTTCAAGATAATAAGTACCGGGTCGTACAATCCTAATAACCCGATATGGGCCTTCCCAATTTGGATCCAACGAACGAACGGGAACTCTGAGTTTTTGCCTCAGGACCAAATCTTCGGGCTTGAAGGATCTAGGCCGAACCCTAGCATTTCGATAACGAGCAATACGTTGTTGATATGCTGCCACTCGTACTTGGGAAGCATTTCTTCGTTCTTCCAAGAGATCGAGATGAAGTTTGATGTTTTCCTGATTACTCGCGGGGTCATACTTGCTCGATCCGATACGAGGCACTTGAATTTCCACTGGTACCACTGCGTCGACACCAAAAGCTAAGGAGAAAGGGGTTTCTCCTGTTGATGTACAAGCCGTGGTTCTATATGCCCATAATACTTCTGGCAGAAGTTCTGGCCACACCCCTTTACATTCACCTAGCTTGGTCTTTAAGTGGTGCTTGATGATCTTATTCACTGCCTCGACCTGCCCATTCTCCTGAGGATGATATGGAGAAGTGCGGAGATTACGTATCTTCCATTTTTCACAAAATTCATCAAAGGCTGCGTTGTCGAACTGCGTTCCGTTATCGGTAATTATAGTGTAAGGAAGTCCGAAACGGCATATGATATTTCTCCATATAAACTTAGTAGTTTGTTTCTCAGTAATCTTGGCTAATGGTTCTACCTCGACCCATTTGGTGAAATAATCAACCGCCACGATCGCGAACCTATTTTGTCCCTTTCCCATGGGTAAGGGCCCGATGATATCGACCCCCCACTGAGCGAAAGGCCAAGGGCTATCAACTGGAGTCATCCGCTCGGACGGTACATGAGGTATAGGTGAATATCGTTGGCACTTATCACATTTTTTAGAAAATTCAATTGCGTTTGCTTTCATAGTGGACCAATAATATCCTTGCCTCATCGCCTTATACGCTAGGGATCGCCCCCTGGGGTGATTACCACATGCCCCCTGGTGTATCTCATCTAGGACATGAAGTGCTTCTTCTGGATGAAGACACCTTAAATAAGGCAAGGAGAAACTTTTTCGCAACAATATTCCATCTTGCAAGGTGTACCTGGCAGCTCGAAGCCGAATTTGTCTTGCAGCTTTCTTGTCGTCTGGAAGGTATCCGTCTCTGAGATAAAGGATGATGGGATCCATCCAGCATGGAGACGATTGTACCGATATTACTTGCTCGAGAGTTGCGTGGTCGATACTTAGGTTCTGACGATGCTCGATGGGGACCGAATGTGATAACTCAGATTCTGGTGCAGAGGCAAGCTTTGCCAGGGAATCAGCAAGTTGGTTCTTCTCGCGAGGAATATGAATTATTTCGTAAGTCTTTAGTTTTGCGAGCAGGATGAGGACACGAGACTTGTAGAAGTCCATCCTTTCTTCTTTGGCCTCGAATTCACCAAGGACTTGGTTGACAATGAGCTGAGAGTCGCTATGAATTGACAGATTCTGAATTGCAAGGACAATGGCCAATTCGAGGCCGACGATCAGGGCTTCATATTCAGCTTCATTATTCGAGATACGAGAATCGAAACGCAAAGCATATTGGAAATGCGACCCATCGGGAGCCACTAAAATCAGGCCCGCTCCACTGCCACTGGCCTGCGACGACCCGTCCACGAAGAGTGACCAAGGAGGCTGGTCGCTGGTCATGGTATTATCATCAGGAGAGTACGTGAATTCGGCGATGAAATCAGCCACGGCCTGGCCCTTTACCGCGGTCCTAGGGCAGAATGAGATATCGTGCTCGCTGATCTCGACTGCTCATTTAGTTAACCGTCCGGAAGCCTCAGGTTTTTGAAGGACTTGTCGTAGCGGATGATTCGTCGGTACTAAAATAGCGTGGGCTTGAAAGTATGGTCGCAGTTTTCGAGCTGCCGTGACTAAGGCTAGGGCCAGTTTCTCCATATCAGAATACCTAGTTTCTGCATCAACCATTGCTCGACTGATATAATAAACGGGCCTCTGCACCCCAGAATCTTCTCTTATTAAAGCGGCGCTAACGGCCGTAGTGGACACAGAGAGATAAAGAATGAGTTGCTCATGTGCTACAGGTTTAGATAAAATGGGGGGTGTGCTCATGTATAGCTTCAATTGTTGAAAGGCTTCCTCACATTGTGGCGTCCATTTCCAATCAGACTTGGCCGTTGCACGAAGGAGTTTGAAGAATGGTTAACACTTGTCAGATGCTCGCGAGATGAACCTGTTTAACGATGCGATGCGACCAGCCAGACGCTGGACGTCCTTCAGAGTGGTGGGGGATTTCATCTCTATCATTACTTTTATCTTTTCAGGATTTGCCTCAATTCCGCGCTGGCCAACCATGAACCCGAGAAATTTCCCTGCAGACACACCGAACGCACATTTTTCTGGGTTCAATTTCATTTGATACCTCCTCATTAGGTCGAAGGCTTCTCGGAGATCAGAAATATGATCATCTTCTACAGTGCTTTTCACGAGCATGTCATCAACATAAACTTCCATATTCCTACCAATTTAAGCAGCGAATATTTTGTTGACGAGACGTTAATAAGTGGCCCCTGCATTTTTGAGACCGAACGGCATTACCTGGTAGCAATATAATCCTCGATCTGTGATGAAGGCGGTATGCTGGCTATCAGGTGGATGCATCATAATCTGGTTGTAACCAGAATAAGCATCCATAAAGCTAAGCAGAGCGTGTCCATCTGTTGAATCGACTAACTGGTCGATCCGCGGTGTCGGGAAGCTATCTTTGGGACATGCTTTGTTCAAGTCTGAATAGTCGACGCACATTCTCCATTTGCCATTAGCTTTCCGGACGAGAACTACATTCGCGACCCACTCTGGGTAGTCAACTTCTTTTATGAAAGTGACCGTGAGTAGCTTTTCAACTTCAGCTTTGATCGCCATTTGCCTTTCTGCAGTGAAGGCTCGTCGACGCTGGTGTACGGGTTTATGCTTTGGATCGATATTGAGACGATGTACGATGACGTTGGGGTCGATGCCTGGCATATCTTTATGAGACCAAGCAAACACGTCCTGGTATTCAGTGAGGAAATGGACCAAATCTCCACGGTGGACACTGGTTAAAGAGGATCCAATGTACACGATTTTAGACGGGTCGTCTTCGATCAGATGAATCGCCACTGTTTCCTCCCCAGGAGTTCCTGACTGGAGAGCATTCTCTCTCGGATCCAACGAGGTGTTGGTGGAGAAGGTGGGTGAACCTTGTATTATCTCCATAACGGGTGTTGCTTGAGCCTTCTTCCGATCCTGTAGGGCTATCTGATAGCAAGACCGTGCCTCCTGTTGACTTCCTCGCACGACCCCGATACCATTTGGGGTAGGAAATTTGACACACAGATATGAAGGGTGCAAGGCTGCCCCGACCTTAGTAAGAGACGGCCGCCCTAAAATGGCGTTATATGCTGATTTTCGGTCCACCACGAGGAAATTTACGAAGATGGTGGTCTTCGCTGGACTTTCTCCAAAAGTAACTGGGAGATCAATGCTTCCTTCAGGTGTTACTACCTCACCTCCGAAGCCGACGAGGGGGGTCGAAACTGGTTTGAGCAGGTTTCTGGCAAGTGCCATTTTGTTGAAAGCCTCCAAGTATAGAATATCGGCTGAGCTGCCTGTATCCACCATAATTCGATGTGTCAGATAATTTGATACCTTCAATGTGACTACGATGGAGTCTTCGTGAGGGAAGTGAATTCCCTTTGCATCTTCGAGAGTGAAGGAAATTGGAGGATGGCTGGTCTTCGACGAGGTAGACGCCTGTTCCAGCCAGTAGATTTGTTGGGGTTCTTTGGACGCCTTTCGAGCGTATGCTTTTCTGGAAGCTTGAGAATCGCCCCCGCAAGCTGGTCCTCCGATGATGGTGCAAATTTCCCCCGTAGGCTCAGCGTCCTCTTGGTCAGTTTGATGATGAGGTTGTTCCTTTTGGCGAGACGAGGTGTTCGCCCTTTCTGGTGATCGATTTTTATGAGCAACATAATCCTGGAGATGGCCTTTTCGAATGAGAGCTTCGATATGGTCTCGTAGAGAGATGCAGTCCTGGGTTCTATGCCCATGATCTTTGTGGAAGTAAGAGAACTTGCTCTTGTCTCTCTTCTCGGGATCGGATTTGATCTTTGCAGGCCACTTCACATATGGCTTGTGTTTAATCTCCATTAGAACATTTTCATGAGACAGATTAAGAGGAGTGTAGTTATGATATTTACCGGAATAATGCTTCTTGGGAGAACGTTCGCGTTGATCACGACGATATTTTTTATCTGTAGAAGAGGCTCCTTCTGGCTTGCGTTTCTTACCCTGTACTCCATGGCATGTCAATGCGACTTCTTCTACATTGATATATTTCTGAGCTTTGGCTTGGAACTCTGCCATAGTTTTTGGAGGGCTCTTGTCTAAAGCAAACCTGAATTTCTCGCTCGTTATTCCGGCTATGAGGGCTGTGAGGCCTTTTTCTTCAGTATAACCTTCAGTTTGAACGGCTTCAGCGGTGAACCGTACTGTGAACTCCTTTATCGTTTCCCCATGTTGCTGTTTTAGATTCATTAGATGGGAGGCTGGCTTCTTGATGCGGATGCTTCCCATGAATTGAGAAAGGAATATCTCCGATAACTGAGAAAAGGAGTTGATGGAACGAGGCTTTAATCCTCGGAACCACGTACGAGCTGCCTCCTTCAATGTTAGGGAAAAAGCCCTACACATGATTTCTGAACCATGTCCCTCCAACTCCATGAGGGACCTGTATGTTTCCAGGTGTTCAAGAGGGTCGCCAATACCTGTGTACGGGGTGATAACAGGCGTTCGATACTTTCTGGGTAACGGGGCTTCCATAACCTCGCTGGTGAAGGGGGACTCGGATTGATGTATCGCCGCCATGACGGCAGATGGCCGATTTGCCTGGTATCGCTGTTTCATGATATCAAAACGATCATGGATTCTTTTGAGATCCCCTTCCCATGGTAGAGTATAGCTTGATGTTTCGGCGGTGGAGCCCTGCGGTTGAGGTTGTCGAGACGAACTAGAATGTATAGAATGTGGAGACGACACAGGGAGATGGCTGCCAGGTGGTGGGACCTGTGGTTCGTCCATACAATGTCTAGATGCCACTGGTATGGGCTGCGGTGGTAACCCTTCGGAGGCTTGTCTCTGCGGTTCGGGGAAATGCTGATCAAGCCGATTTGACAGCGCTTGAACTCCGGCGTTTAGAGTTAGGAGAGTGTTTCCGAGGAAACGTAGGACATCGTCTTGATTTCCAAAAGCTTTCAATAATGGGTTTGCTGATGGCATAGTAGGGGCTCCTTGAGGGATGTTCGTCGAGGCAGGTGGAAGGGTAGGTACGGATTCCGTCTCATCGGACGGAGGTGGTGCCTACCTTGAAGTCGAAGGATGAACAGCCTTTTTAGGAGGCATCGCGGAAGGATTTTGATCGGTAGAACGATTGATTTTGATGATCAAGTCGTTCCCACAGACGGCGCCACACTGTTAATGTCAGATTTTGTAACAAGATCCTCCGGACGTCCACCTCTCCAACAAAGATTTCCTCCGCCAAACCTGAAAGAAGACAGACAGCAACTAAGGGTGGCTGGGGTCCAGCCGTTAGCCCTCCGATGCTTAAGTCAGGCCAAAGCAAGAAGAAGAGTAGCCAGGCAAAGCGGGACAGAGATCGAATATTGTGTACCTTTCTCTTAATAGAGTCACCTCTTTATATAGATCTGGAGCGATCCAATCTGTCACGTAAGATATCGAGATCCCGTTGATTTCGTGTACGATACCGAGATGCCACTGATTTCGTGGGATAAGATCCTTATCTTTAGAGGCGAGATCTAACCCGATGACTTATTTCGGCAATCACGTTCCTTGATGGCAATCCCTTGAGATCCGGAACCACCAGAGAAGATAAGCCCAAAACCGACCTATACGGGCTGCCGGTAGGCGTAGTAATAGCGCTGATCGCTCATGTAGTGCTGGAAACCGTAGTTGGAGTCATAGCCAGCGAAAAGGAAGGAGACGCCGACAGGACGGAAACCACCGAACTGGGTGTAGCCCTGCCTGGCATCGCAGAGGGATTGAACAAGCTGCTCGACGGGAATCGGGTGCTGGTACTGAAGGCTAAGAGGTGTCACCGCGAAAAAGCTGTTCGCATGTTGGAATATGGTCGCGAGTCCAAGTGCTCGCTCATTTAGACGTAACACCTTTCAACGACTTACGAGAAGGTCTGCTCGCGGATTTTGCTTTGCCGTATTTGACTATTGGCTATGAGAACTCGAGACTTGCGAATAGTTGCTCCGTATTTATCAATCCTGCGACTCTCGCTCAGATGATCTCGAGAGTCGAAATGGGTGTCCCGCACTTACCCAATCTGCGACTCATGATCAGATGATCTCTAGAGTCCAATGGGTACTTCCGTATTTACCCTGATCTGCGACTCTCGATCAGATGATCTCGCGAGTCAAATGGGTGTCCGTGTACAATCTTAATAGCTGAGTTGGATCTTCATTATTTTGCCTATAACACCAGCTCTTAAATATTCTCAATTAATGATGTGACATGCTGTATTCACTGCTTCGGCCCACAGTTTTTTTGCAAGATTTTTGCTGTTTATCATAACTGTGGCCATATCAAGTAGAACCCTGTTTTTCCTTTCAGCTACTCCATTCTGTTGAGGAGTTTTTGGGGCTGAGAACTTATGCTTAATGCCTAAATTTTCGCAGAATTTTTCAAATCGGCCATCCTCGAATTCTCCACCATGATCACTCCTAATTCGTTTAACGGTACATTTCTTCTCATTGTGAAGTCGTTTCTTGAGTTTTTCAAAGTCATCAAATGTATCAGATTTTTCTCTCAAAAATACGACCCAAGTGTAGTGGGAGTAATCATCAACAATAATAAAGAAATATCTTTTACCACCTTGACTCATCACTCTGGTTGGACCTACAAGATCCATGTGGAGTAGATCAAGGGGTTTAGATGTAGCAATGGTGGAAGTCTTCTTATGTGCAACTTTAATTTGTTTACCTTTCAAGCACTCTGCACATACTTCTTTTGGTTTCTTCCCTATCTTAGGTAACCCTCTAACCAGTTTCTTCCTACTCAGCCTAGCTAGGTTCCTATAATGGACATGACCAAGCCGTTGATGCCATAACTCAGTTTCATCATTAATGGCCATGTGGCATACGGCAGATGATCCATCATCACCTTTGTTTTCAATAACATAGCAATTATCTCCAGTGTGAAGCCCTTTTAGAATCAATTTTCCAGTTTGGTCCAGAATTTCAGACATATCTTTGGAGAATTTTACAGAATGTTATTCATCACATATTTGAGAAATGCTCAATAAATTATGTTTCAAACCATCAACACACATCACATCCTCAATTTTGGGCAATCCTGGCCTGGTGATGGCTCCCTTTCCAACAATTTTGGCCACCCTCCCATCTCCAAAGGTAACAGACCCACCATCAAACTCAGCATAATCGCAAAACTGAGTCTTATCACTTGTCATGTGTCTGAAGCATCCACTATCAAGATACCACCTAGTGTTTCTTATAGCTCTAAGGGTTGTATGGATAACTAAGTATTTGTTCTTTACTACCCACTTAGATACTACCCTTTTTGGAGAACCAAGCTTCTTGGTTGATTCTAGAGATGTCCTTGTTTCGGCATGAGGTGTTGAGTTTTTTTCATTGTTTGATTTCTCTTGTACCAGCTCCATGGTTCTTTTGTTTAATTGTTTTACCATTTCAAGGAGCTCTTCCATTCTTTTGTCTTTCTTAGGTGGAGTGGGATGATTTCTCCTCATGTTCCCATTTTTCCATGGTGCTTATTTTGGAGGACTCCACATGTGATTCATCATCTTTTCGGTAGGTACGAATTTTCCTTTCAAGTTTCGAACTGGATTCTTAAAGACCAAGCATTCAAACTTCAAATGTCCAACATCTCCACATGCATGGCATATTGGTGAATTCTTCTTATTGCTTCCTGATGCATTCCTAATCTTTTCAGGTTCTAGGTTATTAACCTTGTTTGCTCACCATAGCCTAGCCCTCTTGTATTCCTATAAGGCTTACCTGATTTAAGGATATCATCTAGTTTTTCTATACTTTGGGCAAATCTTTCATTGAGTTGATGTTCTTGATTAAGCTGCATGGTTAGACATTGATTTGTAGAGTTTGCCTTTTTAAGCTTATCTTCTAGAGTATTAATTTTGTCTTGAGCTGCTTTGTTTTTCCTTTCCAACACACAGATCTGAAAGTGAAATCTGTTGTTTTCTCCTTTCACTTCTTGCATTTCATCAACCAATTTGTTGTTTTCAATATTAGCTTGGCTCAACTTCTTAGTAAGAAGGATGCTTTGACGAAATAAATCATCATAGGCAACTTGCAATCCTTCATTATCATCCTCATCATCATCGAAGGATGTCACATTGGTTTCCGACGATTCATGATCATCCTTGTATCTTATGCTCTGTATGTCTGGGACAATCTCCGAGATAGAGGCCATCAAAATTTTAACTGATCCTCTTCCCCCATCACTTTGATATTCATCTGAATCAGAATCTGAATTATCAGAGTCGTCCCATGTAGCTGCCATTGCTTTCTTTTTGAATTTTTCTTTGGTAGGAGCTTCGCAGTCAGAGGCAATATGACCATAGCGTCCACAGTTGTAGCACTTAGGATCTTTTGGCTTGTTATAGGATTTTCCAGTGTAGAGCTTTTTGTCAAAAGATTTGCTATTTTTGTCAACCTTCTTTCCTTTGTTTTTTAAGAACTTTCTAAACTTCTTGGCCATAAGAGCCATTTCATTCATATTCATTTCTTCATCACTGTCAACTACATATTCTTGTTTAGTGTGTGAAGTTTTCAGCACTGTGTTTTTACTTTTTGGGGATTTCTTGAAATGAAGTTCATGGGTTTGTAGAGATCCTAGTAAGTCTTCTATTTTCATAGTATCAATATCTCTACATTCCTCAATAGTTATGACCTTGGAGGAGAATTGTTCGGGTAACGATCATAATATTTTCCTATAAATGCGCGGATCCGATATCCTCTCCCCTAATCCCCACATAGCATTGGTGACATCACTCAGTCGGGTGTAAAAGTCCATGAAGTTCTCATGCTCTTCCATTTTCATATTCTCAAATTGAGTAGTCAAGAGCTAAAGTTTTGACCTCTTGACTGTACTAGTCCCTTCATGAGTAGTTTCAAAGATGTCCCATGCTTCCTTAGCAGTTGTGCAGTTACAAATTCTTTTGAACTCATCTGCTGAAACGGCACAAAAGATAGTATTGAGTGCCTTTGCATTGCTAATGTATCTCAGTTGTTCAAGATCAGTTCATAAGTCATCCGATTTGATTGTGGTGGTGGTGACCCCATCTACGACCGTGCTCAAGAGGGGTATTTCATGTTTAATTTCCACAGACCTCCATGTTACATGATCCAATGATTGCAAGAAGACTCTCATTCTTGCTTTCCAATATGCATAGTTCGATCCATCAAAATATGGAGGTTTGGAAACCATACTAGAACCCCCTTTTGACATGATTTCAAGCTTTTAGAAACGGATCACACTCTGGGTTGTTACGCCTTTAAGGAGGAACCTGCTCTGATACCAATTGAAATTGCAGTATAAGTTTGATTACCGCTCTTGTAGAAGTAAGAAACTGGTTTCCTTGTCCTAGAAGGGGGTGAATAGGACAATTTTTAAAATAACCAAATTACACACTCACAATCAAGCAAAGTACTTAGGAAAACTTTCTTCAAACACTTGATATGCAGAATATTAACTTTCAACAATAAAACAGCAAGCGATAATCAGAATATCTCTAACTTGAAAGAAGTAATGCAGTTGCAAGCATTCATCACATAACAAGAGATTTTATAATGGTTCGGTTATGTACCTACTCCACTCCCGGCTGATCCACTTACTCCTTGAGTGGCCGGATTTCACTATCACAATGGTTTTAAATGAGGTTAACCATAAACCTTAACAGCCTACAAAAGGACTTAAACTTTAACACATGGATTCATCCTTCCTTATGACTAATCCATTAACCACTTTGTCCTACACAAGGGCTTGTCCTATGCAAGAACTCTACCGAGTTTGGGTCTTCAAACTCTGAAACCCAAATCTCAACTATTGAGGTGGTTTCTTGGACTCGAATGACTAAAATATACTTAGATGATTGAGCCCCTTGATGATGCCTTTGGTTGATGAAGCTTCGGCTTGCACGAACGATGCCTTCTTCAGCTCCCTCGATCAGCGACCTTGCTACGAATATCTTCTTATAGGTTCCAAGGTGAGGGATTAGGGTTTGGTTGAACTATATTGGGATATGGCTTTTATATGAAGGATAGGTTCTACCTAAACCACCATTAATGGCATTGATGACAAGAATATGACTTTTAGGAGTAGGTCAAGAAGCCATTAAAGAGGGGTTGAGTTCATGATTCAATCCAAGCTTTGAATGCTTTTCAATGTTGGTCAAATCAACATGGATTGAAGTATGAACTCAACAAATCAAAGGGAACGAGAGATAAGGATGACAAGGAAGAGGCACAACCAAACCCTAGATGATGCTTGAGATCTTGCTCACAATATTCAACCGAGATGCCTATATTGATTTGTTCTTAACGGTTAGAGAACGGTCACCTCGATAGGATCGAAAAGAGATCCGATCGATCAGACATAAGAATCAAGTCATTTTCAATTTTGCTGAAATAGATTCTCTGATTGATCGGACTTAGTTCTGATTGATCGGAAGACCATCTCCGATGGATCAGAGAGAGTTTCCGATTGATCGAAAATATGTCCAGATGAAATTTGAAATGTTGCTGGACGATTCTTCGATGGATCGGATGACATTCCAATTGATCGGAGGTACCTGGTCTGATTGATCGGACAGAGGGTCCGATTGATCGAAAATATGTCCAGGGAGTTTTGTGATATTGCTGGACATTTGTCCGATGGATCGGATGAACTTCTGATTGATCGGAGGGCCTTGTCCGATTGATCGGACATATGTACGATTGATCGAAAAATGTCCAGAGAGTTTTGAACTTGCTGGACTATAGTCTGATTGATCGGGCATGATCTCCGATCAATCAGACATCAATCGGACATCATTCTGATGGATTGGGATCCCATCGGAATCTTCAGTTAAGGAATTTTTCCTGTTTTGCAACAATTGTCATGATAACCTATTCCATAGCTAATCTTTATGGAATGAGGACTATAGAGAGGGCTAAGGATGTATGTAAGAAGGATGAGGCCATTTATAGAGGGGTTTTGGGATCAAGGGTTTGGATGAAAAGGATTAAGGCCTGATTGGATATGCAATCTTCTTAAGTAGCTTCTGTCAGAGATGTCCAAGGGCTTCAATCTTCAGCCACAATTGGTTTTACAGACTTGACGACACACTAATCATCGTAATTGACAAATCTTGAATTAACACATCTCTACGAATTGGCACATGGGCGAAGTCAGTCCTTCATAGAAAAAGCTTATTACCCTCCAAATTTCGTAGCCATGATGTGGGCATGTGTTCAATAAGTCTTTGAACATCTCCCAACATTGGAAGAAGGTCTCATCCTCTTTTTGGGCAAAATTCATGATTGGACGCCTCAACATGTTTGTTTTATGAGTAGGGAAAAGCTTTTTAATGAATTCCCTAGTCATCTCAGTCCATGTGTCGATTGATCTTGGCCTTAATGCATGAAGCCAAGCCTTAGCCCTCTCTTTAAGAGAAAAAGGAAATAACCTAAGTCTCACAACATCATCAGATACGTTTGCAAAGTGCAACATGGCTATTACCTCATCAAATTCCTTAAAATGTTGATATGCGCTCTCACTGTCTAAACCAACGAACTTGGGAAGGAGTTGGATTACTCTCGGTTTTAAATCAATATTCCCTGCATTGGTTGGAAAAATTATGCATGAGGGAGTACTCGCTCTTGCAGGTTGCAAGTGATCACATAAAGTTCTAGGTCGAAGAACATTCTCAACCTCATTTTCACCCGTTTCGGTTTGGCCCAAATTTTAATTGGCTATAGGGTTGGGTTGATTCGCAGCCATACTATCAGACAAAATTGGAGAGTCTAAATGTTTCTTAGCATGTGGCACCTTATCAATCCCTTCAACAATTCCCCCTTCACTAATGAGTCGGTTGTTAGAATCCCGAACCCAATGTGGCATGTAAATCTTAGAAAAATAAAAATTAAAAAGGGTTAGAAAAACCTAATTGAAGTGACTTCTTCGACTCCTAGAATCCCTGCAAATAAAGCAAAATAAAACAAACAAACTAAATTAGTAGGACTCCTAAAAATCTCAAATAGAAGCTATTTTCAAAAATTTTGTAAAAATTGTTGAAAGTCCCTGGCAACGGCGCCAAAAACTTGTTCGCTTCCCCAAGTGTGAGGTTATGATGTAGTAATAATTCGGTATAGAACGAGATCGTTCTCAGGGACTTGTCAGAAATTTACAAAATTAGTTCTAATATTCTCTAATTAAGAGCTATCCAAACAGATTTCTAAAATCGAATGTATAGAGAATTCTTAAAGTAAAAGTGAATGTAATCAATATAAAAAAGCACTAGGGGTTCAAGGATCCACCTGTAGCAATCCTTGATGCATAATTCGCTGTGGTTTCCCAATTACACAACTAAAATCGAAATTAAATCCTATATAGTCAGATGATAGAGTGGTTGTAACATACAATCTGTCATATGTGTGATTATAAACACAATTCCCTCAATTCAAGTTAGGACTTGAGCACACTCAATTGCATAGGTCAATCCTAGTTCCAATAGATTAAGATCACAATCATAATCATTATTAAACTTTGCCAAAAAGCATAACTAGATCATGATTTGAACTTCATTCTAATCACATATACAATCAACACATAATTAAGAACTTAGAACAAAAAGGTAGAACTTTGGTTGAAGTTCCCACATGGAAATCCAAGTCTAGAGCGTATTGAATCTGATTCCTCAGAGCGTACAAGTCCAGAACTATGCAAAACTGTTAAGAACTAAAGCAATTCTCCCAAAAATCCATGAGCCATCAAAAGATTAAGAAAAACTACTTAGAATATTCAAACTTCTATAAACCATTGTTCTTCAATAATTCCAACTTGAAACCATAGCAAAACGAATTAAAGCATCTCAGATTCACTACAAGCTTCACCTCTTAGCCCTAGCTAAGAGGTTTAGCCGTTCATGATACAAGAAAGCATGAAAACAACTAAAAACATAAAACTAGAAAACACAAACTTGGAGGAGTTGTGGAACTCCGATTCTGACTTCCGTTGCCTCCCACCTTCGTAGATCTCTTCTAGGATACCTTAGCTGTGATCCCTACCTTTTATAGTGGAGAGGCTCTACCGCCTCAGAATCTTTCAGATTTGCGTAGTACTTATGCACTTGCGCTAGAAAATCGGAGCTTCAAGAGGAAGCTGCTGGAATCACGCTGAAATTACACTGGCCAACCGGTCTAGACCGGTCGGTCTGGGCTGGTTGACCGGTCACGACCAGTCTAGCCTGTGTATGGATAGTCCAGCGTGTATATGTGGAGGGGGCAGGCGCTGGCCGACCGGTCAAGACCGGTCGGCCCTCTTGTATTTGATATCCAGAGAGGTAAGGGGGGTGGTCGACCAGTCACGACCAGTCTTGCCTTCTTTTCATTGACTTTTCTTCTTTCTTTCTTCTTTCTTCTTCTCTCTCTGCTTTCTTCTTTCTTTGACCCACCTTGGGTCTTCATCCAAGGCTCCTAAATAGATCTTTTTATTCATCAATTGGGCGGAGTCCCTCTCATTCCTACAATCATAAAACCACTCATTAGAATAGTCTTTAAGCTTGAAAACCATGCATAGTTAGTGATGAAATAGGGTTAGAATATACACATTTAAGCACTCAACATCATTTTTGCATTTTCTTCGAGGTGTATACGGTTAGTACAAACCGAAGAGTCTATCCCCTTAAGATCCGCTATTGTCCAACTTATGGCTCCCCTATGTTCTTTGAGTAGCTCAATCAACTTGAACCCTTAGTCTTTCCCTAGGTGAGAGGCAATGACAATTGAGAATGTTTCTTCTTGACCCAAGTATACATATTTAAGCTCGGATGGCAATGGTTTAAGGTCAAGCTTTGGTGGTTTGTTGTTAGACGGTAGAGGCCTTGATGTGGTTGGTGGCAATCTTTCAAAATGGGGCCTCCACCGGCTAGTATCAACTACTGATTTCTCAATATTCAATGCTTGCACAATTTCACTAATGATGGGGTCTTTGGAATCCTCGAAATGGGCCAAGCATGTCTCCAAGCTTTCTAGTGGATCAAGTTGGAGGAGCTCTTCTTCTTCAAAAGATTTGAGCATGTTTACCTTGAAGAGCTCGTCATCATCAACATCTCTATGCCTTTTGCCCAAGTGGAACAAATTCACCTCTAATGTCATGTTCCCAAAGGATAATTGCATCACCCCATTCCGGCAATTTATGATTGCATTTGATGTAACAAGGAATGGGCGGCCTAAAATTACCGGCATTTAAGTGCTAGCATCTATAACCGGTTGTGTGTCCAAGACGATAAAATCTATCGGGTAGTAGAATTTGTCAACTTGGACTAGAACATCCTTAACTATCTGTTCGCTCGCCTTAAGTGTAAGGCTGCAATGTAGTAATAAAACTTGGTAAGACCGAGGTCGATCCACAGGGAATTAGAAACAACTTCCAAACTATTCCAGCAACTCAGTTTTGCAAGAAAATCAGATTTAATTGGGTGATTAAAACTAAACAGTAACTTAATGGAAATTCAGTGATTTAAAGTACTAAGGCATTCAAGGATCCACTTGTAGCAATCCCATGTCAATTCAGTCAATCCAAGTAGAGAACACAACTAGATTTGAAGTCCTATCTCTCATCTAGTTGGAAAATAAAGCATTCACACACATTCAATCCAAATCAAGTTGAACTTCCAAGTTCTAGTCCCATTCAATCAATGTAGAATTCAAAACCATAGCCTTCGGAGTAACAGCCATGCCTATAGACTATGGCCTGCTCAAGGATTACTATAATTCGAATCTAAACAAGCATCATATGATAATCTCAGAGAATTGCAAGGAATTCATGTCCGGAGCACATGAACTCTCTTAAAACATCTCAAACTACCACTTAAAGAACTAGAATATGAAAAATCCAAACTTAAATTGAAAATTACTTGAATTAACTTGAATCAAACATGAAATTAGCTACAAGCTTCATCTCTCAGCCTTAGCTGAGAGATTCTAGCCGAGCATTGTCATACTACAACTAGAACTCAAATAAGAAAGCATAAAAACTAGAAAAACCGGAAATTGGAGGGTTGCTAACGCTCCACGACGACTTTCGTCCGTTCCCACGACCTTCCTAGGCTTCTATGATGATCTAGGAAGATCCCCTAGGTGTCCTTTTATAGTAGGAAAGCTCCCTTGTGTCAGAAACATCCAGAATCCGCGTAAGGTTACGCAATGCGCAGCAAAATTCGGAACCGGATTTAGAAACTCCTGATTTTTCTGCGCAGCCGACCAGTCAGACGACCGGTCGGGCTTGTCTTAGAGTTAGTCCAGCGTGCATGGCCGACCGGTCAAGACCATTCCGTCCTTCTTCCATTTGTCCAGCGTACATGGCCGACCGGTCAAGACCGGTCGGTCCTTCTTCCATTTGTCCAGAGATGTGGCCGACGGGTCGGACGACCGGTGTTGAGCTCTTAATTGTGCATATTCTAACCCCAATTCATCACTAATTGTGCAAGGTTTGTATGGTTTGTAAGCTAATTCAATGCACGATTTGTGATTACAGGATTGAGGGTGGACTCTACTCAATTGAAGACATGAAGAGCTCATTTGGCATCATTCTAATGAATAATATTTGATGATCGAAGAAGAAAAGAAGAGAGAAAGTGAAAGCAAGAAGCAAGGAAAGAAAAGAGAAAGAAGAAAAGAAGCTTGAAGGACTGCCGACCGGTCATGACCGGTCGGCTAAGGAAGCCAGACCGGTCAGCGACCGGTCAGCCATGACACTAAAGGACGCATAAAGGTGACCGACCGGTCTTGACCGGTCGGCTACAACTGCTGGAGGACTTTTGAAGATGTCCGATCGGTCATGACCGGTCGGACTGGGTTGCTGAACCAAGGGTGAATAGCTCCGACCGGTCATGACCGGTCGGAGGTGCTTGCTGGACTGTTGTTCCACAAGACCGACCGGTCTTGACCGGTCGGCCATGCGTACTGAGTTAGAAATTTCTAATTTCATCCCGATTTTCTCTACGCTGCGTAAGTGTTACGCAAGTTCTCGATTCTTCCGAAGTTGTGGAGCTTCCAGACTATAAAAGGACACCTAGGGATCGTTCCTAGGGCATCCTAGAAGGGTTCAAGCGAGGTTGGAGGCTGTGAAAGTGAAGATTGGAGTTTCATAACTCCTTTTGGTTTGCTTTGCTGTTTTTATGTTTTTTTATAGTTGTTTCATGTTTCCTTGGATCATGAGCAGCTAAACCTCTTAGCTAGGGCTAAGAGGTGAAGCTTGTAGTGTATCCAAGATGTTTTAATTCGTAGTTAAGTGGTTTTCAGTTTGGAATTCATGATTATGAACTAAGGTTTGAAGTTTATACAAGTTTTTAAGTAATTTCTCTTAGTCTTGTGATGACTCATGGATGTTTGGATGAATTACTTATCTTCTTAATTTGTTTGCAACGGTCTAGACCTGTATGATCCGAGGAATTGGAGTGCGCTCTAGTACCAAGCTCTTCATAAAGGGGCTTCATACCAAAGTTCTAGTTTTGGTCGATTATCTGGAATATGTATGGACTGTGCATATAATTTGAATCCAGTTCAAATCATGATCTAGCCTTGTCTTGTGAGAAGACTTGAGGATGGTTATGATTGGGAATTGGACCTATAGAAAAGGTGAATGACCTATGCAATGAGCATGCTCAGATCAGCCTAGAGTTGAGTGAACTTTATGCACAGAACTTACATGTTACAGACTTCTGGTTTAACAGTTCTATTATCCGACTAGATAGACCTGACTGGTGATTCTAGTTGAGAGAATGGGAAACCACAGCGGATTGAACATCGAGGATTGCTACAAGTGAATCCTCGAACCCCTAGTGCCTTCTTATAATTGTTTACATTCAATTTAGCTTAAACTGTTAATCGCACACATCCTATTCAAACTTTGATTGTTAGCTTCAATAGAAACTTGTGGATGAATTTGTGACATCCTACATAAGTCCCTGTGGATCGACCTCGGTATTACCGAGTTTATTACTACATCGCAACCCTACACTTGGGGAAGCGAACAAGTTTTTGGCGCCGCTGCCGGGGACCTTGACGGTTTTCACAAATTTCTGAAATTAGTATCTATTTAGGACTCTTTTAGATTTTTAAAACTAACTTAGTTTATTTATTTGATTTTTTTTTTTCAGGGATTTCTAGGAAGCTGAAGAAGATACAAGAGTTTCAAGTGCGAATCAGGTTCTATCTTTCTAAACCTTACTCTTCTCCTTCTCCTATTTCATTCCTATTCATCTCTTGTAGAGTGGGTGGAGATTCCTTTTGGATCTCTAAAAGGTCGGCCTTTTTGCCACCTGGATTCCTATTGGTCGGCTCAGCCGCCTTGGTTCACCTTGTGCTCAGAGATTTCTTTTCTCATCTCTACTCCTCTTTTTCCTTTTTCTGCACTTTTTCTCAAAAGATTCAAAGAGTGGGTGGGGAGTTTTCTGAACCCCTATTGACAAGGAGAAATCGGTCTTTATCCTTGCTTCTGGCCTAGCCATTGCAAGACACCTTGTGCTTCGATCTTAGAGAAGAGTAAAGAAAAGGGAGGAAGAATTCTCCTTTCTTTTTTCTTATTTTTGGTTTTGCATGCCACATTGGGCTCGGGATTCCAATAACCGACTCATAAGTGAAGGGGGGATAGTAGAAGGAATTGATAGAGAGCCACGTGCTAGGAGACATCTAGATTCTCCAATTTTATCTGAAAGTATGGCTACAAATCAACCTAACCCAGTTCAAAATCAAACCGAAACAGGGGAGAATGTGGTTGAGAATGTTCCCCGACCTAGGACTTTACGTGATTTCCTGCAACCTGCAAGAACAAGCACTCCCTCATGCATAATATTTCCACCAAATGCAGGGAATGTGGATTTGAAACCGGGAGTGATCAATCTTCTCCCTAAATTCCATGGTTTAGACAGTGAAAGTGCCTATCAACACTTTAGGGAGTTTGATGAGGTAATCACCACCATGCACTTTGCAAATGTGACTGAAGATGTAGTAAGACTTAAATTCTTCCCTTTCACTCTTAAGGATAAAGCCAAGGGTTGGCTGTATGCATTAAGGCCAAGATCAATCGGGTCATGGAACGATATGCACAAAGAATTTATAAAAAAATTCTTCCCTACTCACAAAACGAACATGCTTAAGCGCCTTATCATGAACTTTGCCCAAAAGGAGGATGAAACCTTTTCCCAATGTTGGGAGAGATTCAAGGACTTATTAAACGCATGCCCACATCATGGCTATGAAAATTGGCGGATTATAAGTTTTTTCTATGAAGGACTGATTCCATCCATGCGCCAATTTATAGAGATGATGTGTAATGGGGAGTTCATGAATAAGGAAGCTGATGAAGCATGGGATTATCTGGAAGAATTGGCTGAAAGTGCACAATCTTGGGACACACCTAAACCAACAAATTCCAAGATTGGCCAACAAAAGGAAAAGGGAGGAATGTATGTCCTATCAGAAGAAGATAGCATAAGTGCACGGTTGGCTAGCCTTACAAGAAAGGTCGAAGCCATGGAATTAAGGAAAGGAGAAACAATCAACTCCACTGAGGTTGAAACTGTTTGTGGAATTTGTGCTGGAAATCAACATGCTACACCAGATTGTCCCACAATTTCAGCAGTCCAAAGCATCTTACAAGAACAAACAAATGCCATAAACAGTTATCAGCAGCAATATGGTGCTCCAAACTCTAACACGTATAATCCTAATTGGAAGAACCATCCCAACTTCAGTTGGAAGAATGGGCCCAATGCAAATGCAAACAACACCCCAAAAGTATCACTAGAAGAAATGTTGGGTGCATTTGTATCAGTCCAGAATGAGCATAACAAGACAAACTCTCTAAAAATAGATGGGTTCATGCAAGAGCAATTGAAATTCAATCAAAACTCAAACCAAGCCATCAATGAATTGAAAACATCTTTGGCTAGAGTTGAAGCTCACCTTAGTGTTAGAGAGAAGGGCACACTCCCTGCCCAACCTCTTCCTAACCCAAGGACCCAATATGAGATACAAGATGCAAGCTCATCCTCCCACCATACGGAACATGTCCAAGCTATCACCACTTTGAGAAGTGGGAAAGAAATTGATAAATCCAATCCGGTGAAGGCCCCCAAGCCTAAGGATCCGGAAATTCCCAAAGAGGATGATAGCCCAAACAATATTCCACAAGAGAAAGAACTGGAAAGACAATACAAACCGGTTGCCCCATTTCCACAAAGGTTGATTTCACCTAAACCTTTAGATAAAAATCTGGAGATTCTGGAAGTTTTCAAGCAGGTGAAGATCAACATTCCGCTGTTGGATGCAATAAAACAAATACCATCTTATGCCAAATTTTTAAAGGAATTGTGTACAATCAAAAGGAAACATAATGTTCACAACAAAGTGCTTTTGGCTGAGAATTTGAGTGCCATCATCAAACAAGAGGTGCCCCAAAAATACAAAGATCCGGGTAGTCCAACCATATCATGCATCATAGGAGACTACCAGATTAAACAAGCCCTACTCGACTTGGGGGCAAGTGTGAATCTCATTCCATACTCGGTCTATGAACAACTTGGGTTAGGTGAATTGAAACCCACCAAAACCACACTCCAACTTGCTGATAGATCCATCCGGATACCGAGAGGAATGGTAGAGGATGTTCTAGTCCAAGTTGATAAATTCTACTATCCAGTAGATTTTATTGTCTTGGACACACATCCCATGATAGGCACCGGTACTCAAATTCCCGTCATACTTGGACGACCATTTCTAGCTACCTCAAACGCCATTATCAATTGTAGAAACGGACTTGTACAAATGTCCTTTGGAAATATGACCCTTGAGCTTAACATATTTGAGTTATGCAAACAACCGCGGGAAGTTGATGATGATATCCACGAATTAAACATGATCGAATCATTCGTGGAAGGTACAATCCCCTTGTCACTATTTTCCGACCCTTTGGAGGCATGTGTGGCCCATCTCCATGATATGAATGATGATACAACAAAAGAGATGGATGCCATTCTAGATGTAATGCTGGTACGTGAAAATAAAAGATGGAGGGCCCCAATTGAACCTTTGCCTATAAATGAGAACAAGGCCCTCCCATCCAACATTAAGGCACCAAAACTCGACCTAAAACCATTGCCAAATGAGCTAAAATATGTTTATTTAGGTCGAGATGAGACATATCCAGTGGTGATTTCTTCCCACTTGGATGAGGAACAAGAGAGTAGGCTAATAGCCACTCTATTAGAGCACAAGAGTGCCATCGGATGGACAATTGCGGATCTCAAAGGCATAGACCCACTGATTTGCACTCACCCCATACATCTTGAGGAAAATGCAAAGACATCCCGGCAACCACAAAGACGACTAAATCCAAATATGAAGGATGTGGTTAAGGCCGAAGTGGTGAAACTATTGGATGTAGGTATCATCTACCCAATATCTGATAGCCAATGGGTAAGCCCAACTCAAGTGGTGCCTAAGAAATCCGGAATAACCATCGTAACCAATGCCAATAATGAACTCGTACCAACTAGGGTCACTACCGGTTGGAGAATGTGCATTGACTACAGGAAGCTAAACACTGTCACGAGGAAAGACCACTTCCCCCTACCGTTTGTTGATCAGATTTTAGAACGGTTGGCGGGTCATTCCCACTTTTGCTTCCTTGATGGCTATTCAGGGTACAACCAAATAGAAATTGCCCGTGAAGACCAAGAAAAGACTACATTCACATGTCCATTCGGCACTTTCGCCTATCGACGGATGCCGTTTGGACTATGTAATACCCCTGCCACCTTTCAGCGTTGTATGATGAGCATCTTTTCTGACATGGTGGGGACAATTCTCGAAGTCTTCATGGATGATTTTTCCGTATTCGGTTGTACCTTTGATGAGTGCCTTGAGCACTTGAAATCTGTGCTAAAAAGATGTGAAGAGAAGAACCTTGTGCTCAATTGGGAAAAGTGTCACTTCATGGTTAAAAAGGGAATTGTACTTGGTCACATCGTTTCACAAAATGGAATTGAGGTGGACAAGGCGAAAATTGACCTTATCTCTGACCTTCCACCACCCAAAAGCATACGAGACATACGGTCCTTTTTAGGACACGCAGGATTTTATAGACGGTTCATAAAGGATTTCAGTTCACTCTCTCGTCCTTTATGTAACCTACTTCAAAAGGAAAATTCATTTGAGTGGAGTGAAGAATGTCAAAAGGCCTTTACCACCCTTAAAGGCATGTTGACATGCGCCCCAATAATGCAACCACCTGATTGGAGCCTTCCTTTTGAGATTATGTGCGATGCTAGCGACTATGCTATTGGGGCCGTGTTAGGCCAAAGAAAAGATAAAAAGCCATGTGTTATCTACTATGCAAGTAGAACCCTAAACTCAGCCCAGGCAAACTACACCACTACTGAAAAGGAACTTTTAGCCGTAGTTTTTGCCTTGGAGAAGTTCAGATCCTACTTGATTGGATCCAAGATCATTGTATTCACTGACCATGCCGCGCTTAAGTATCTTCTCTCTAAGAAGGATGCTAAACCACGGTTATTAAGATGGATCCTCCTACTCCAAGAATTCGACTTAGAAATACGTGATAAGAAAGGAGTAGAGAATGTAGTAGCTGACCACCTCTCTCGACTTGTCCTCACTGATTCCCCTGAAACGACTGCAATCAATGACATGTTCCCTGATGAACAACTTTTTGCTGTTTCCCAATTGCCATGGTATGCGGACATTGCTAATTATCTTGCTACAGGTACAATTCCTACATATTGGAAAAAGCAAGATAAGGATAGATTCTTCTCAGAGGTACGGAAATTTCTATGGGACGACCCATACTTGTTCAAGTATTGTCCCGACCAAATCATAAGGAGATGTGTCCCAGATGATGAGCAACAAAGTATCATCTCCTTCTGCCATTCTCAAGCATGTGGTGGCCATTTTTCGGCTAAAAAGACCACAGCGAAAATTCTGCAATGTGGGTTTTATTGGCCCACCATGTTCAAAGACACACATGAGTTTTGCAAAGCTTGCGAACCTTGTCAGAAATTAGGAGGAATCTCCCGTAGAAATATGATGCCACTCAATCCCATCTTAATTATCGAAATTTTTGATTGTTGGGGCATCGATTTCATGGGCCCATTCCCATCTTCTTTTGGAAACTTATACATCTTGCTTGCCGTTGATTATGTTTCCAAATGGGTCGAGGCCATCCCTTGCCGGAATAATGACCATAAAACGGTCATTCGATTCTTAAAAGAAAACATTCTTTCCCGGTTTGGAACGCCTCGAGTCATCATAAGTGATGGAGGGTCTCACTTTTGCAATCGCCCTTTTGAAGCATTAATGAAGAAATATGGCGTAACGCACAAAGTGAGCACTCCCTATCACCCACAAACTAGTGGACAAGCTGAGATATCCAATAGAGAAATTAAACACATTTTAGAGAAAACGGTGCATCCTGATCGCAAGGATTGGTCACTTCGACTTACCGATGCGCTTTGGGCTTACCGTACTGCCTTTAAAACTCCTATTGGAATGTCTCCCTATAGACTTGTCTATGGGAAGGCTTGTCACTTGCCTGTGGAGTTGGAACATAAGGCGTATTGGGCTATTAAGAAGATAAATTTCAATCCTGACAAGGCAAGCTCGTTACGCAAACTACAATTGAATGAACTTGCAGAAATCCGTAATGAAGCTTATGAGAATGCAAGAATTTACAAGGACAAGACGAAGATATTCCATGATAAGAATATTCTTCGCAAGACATTCACGATAAATCAAAAAGTCCTCATGTATAATTCTCGCTTACATCTATTTCCGGGAAAATTGAGATCTCGGTGGACCGGTCCCTACATTGTGCAAACTGTCTATCCATATGGGACTGTTGAGCTATTAAATCCAAGGAACGGCAACATTTTTAAAGCAAATGGGCAGCGATTAAAGCCGTTCTTTGAGAACTTCCCTTCAGAAGGTATGTCCATACCTCTGAATGATCCTGTGTATCAGGATGATTGATCTCCTAGTTTGATGGAGGTAGAGAGTAGTTAGGATTAGGATTTTGCTGCTTTGTTTGTTAGAAGGAGGAAGATCTTCACTTTTCACTCTCTCAGGTACTATCATTCCTCACTCCCTTTTATTTTCAAATTGCTCTCATGTTTTGCTCATTGCACATCTTTTACATTGAGGACAATGCAGGATTTGGTTGGGGGGTGTAGGATCTCTTGGTTGAATTCAGCGATTTGCAACATTTCAAGCAAGCATGTGGAATTTTTTTCGATTTTTCAAAAATTCGAAACTCTTTTGGAAAACACCGGTGTTATGCATTCAAGTTGATATGAGCATAAGAGGAGGAGATATGAAGTGTATGGGGCTGGATGTCTGCAATCTCTCATAGCATAATGGTTTTATATGTGAATTCCCCGATTTTTGTGATTGATAGCAAATCTGAACACTTTTACACCTAGTTCACATTACACGATTTTCATGAGTTAAAGGGATTATGTGACTTATGGATTAGCTAGACTTTGAATTAAGATATTGAGAAATCAGGCCGGGGTACTTTGTCCATCCTTGTCCATGGGAAAATAATGAAAGATATGGATTTTTAAAAATCCTATCTAATTTAAAAGAAAAAGGAAAAGGAATGATGAAAGTGGGAATGTGAAAAAAGGTGGAAATTCCGATTAGGGCTACCTACTACCAACCGGGGGATGGTCTACCCGTAACCAAAGCCGGAAATGGGACGTAGTGTGAAAGTCGTCGGAAGGACGGTAAGGCAAATTCCTGTCATGGACCTGATGTGGCTCTATGTACCTTGAGTTCTATAGTCTACCTGATCTATGAAGAAGATAATCCTAGAAACTCGTGAGATGAATTTTCACTATCCACACTAGGTTAAACTTGTTCAAATCTTTCTATTTATCAACCAATCAGCGGGAATTTCATATGAATGCTTATTATGTTTTGAGAGTTTACGGTTTCAACCTCTGTTGCCTAATGTTTCTGAATCTTAAGCTTATGAACCTTGGAATGTATAGAAGGATGGTTTCTAAAAGAGAGTTGAGTTTTAAAGGATGGAATTAGTTTCACGCATGTTTTGCTTGGGACTAGCAAAATGCTGGTTGGGGGGTGTGTTGAGCTCTTAATTGTGCATATTCTAACCCCAATTCATCACTAATTGTGCAAGGTTTGTATGGTTTGTAAGCTAATTCAATGCACGATTTGTGATTACAGGATTGAGGGTGGACTCTACTCAATTGAAGACATGAAGAGCTCATTTGGCATCATTCTAATGAATAATATTTGATGATCGAAGAAGAAAAGAAGAGAGAAAGTGAAAGCAAGAAGCAAGGAAAGAAAAGAGAAAGAAGAAAAGAAGCTTGAAGGACTGCCGACCGGTCATGACCGGTCGGCTAAGGAAGCCAGACCGGTCAGCGACCGGTCAGCCATGACACTAAAGGACGCATAAAGGTGACCGACCGGTCTTGACCGGTCGGCTACAACTGCTGGAGGACTTTTGAAGATGTCTGACCGGTCATGACCGGTCGGACTGGGTTGCTGGACCAAGGGTGAATAGCTCCGACCGGTCATGACCGGTCGGAGGTGCTTGCTGGACTGTTGTTCCACAAGACCGACCGGTCTTGACCGGTCGGCCATGCGTACTGAGTTAGAAATTTCTAATTTCATCCCGATTTTCTCTGCGCTGCGTAAGTGTTACGCAAGTTCTCGATTCTTCCGAAGTTGTGGAGCTTCCAGACTACAAAAGGACACCTAGGGATCGTTCCTAGGGCATCCTAGAAGGGTTCAAGCGAGGTTGGAGGCTGTGGAAGTGAAGATTGGAGTTTCACAACTCCTTTTGGTTTGCTTTGCTGTTTTTATGTTTTTTTATAGTTGTTTCATGTTTCCTTGGATCATGAGCAGCTAAACCTCTTAGCTAGGGCTAAGAGGTGAAGCTTGTAGTGTATCCAAGATGTTTTAATTCGTAGTTAAGTGGTTTTCAGTTTGGAATTCATGATTATGAACTAAGGTTTGAAGTTTATACAAGTTTTTAAGTAATTTCTCTTAGTCTTGTGATGACTCATGGATGTTTGGATGAATTACTTATCTTCTTAATTTGTTTGCAACGGTCTAGACCTGTATGATCCGAGGAATTGGAGTGCGCTCTAGTACCAAGCTCTTCATAAAGGGGCTTCATACCAAAGTTCTAGTTTTGGTCGATTATCTGGAATATGTATGGACTGTGCATATAATTTGAATCCAGTTCAAATCATGATCTAGCCTTGTCTTGTGAGAAGACTTGAGGATGGTTATGATTGGGAATTGGACCTATAGAAAAGGTGAATGACCTATGCAATGAGCATGCTCAGATCAGCCTAGAGTTGAGTGAACTTTATGCACAGAACTTACATGTTACAGACTTCTGGTTTAACAGTTCTATTATCCGACTAGATAGACCTGACTGGTGATTCTAGTTGAGAGAATGGGAAACCACAGCGGATTGAACATCGAGGATTGCTACAAGTGAATCCTCGAACCCCTAGTGCCTTCTTATAATTGTTTACATTCAATTTAGCTTAAACTGTTAATCGCACACATCCTATTCAAACTTTGATTGTTAGCTTCAATAGAAACTTGTGGATGAATTTGTGACATCCTACATAACTCCCTGTGGATCGACCTCGGTATTACCGAGTTTATTACTACATCGCAACCCTACACTTGGGGAAGCGAACAACCGGTCGGACTTGTTTTTCTTCTTCTTTTTCTTTGTTTCTTCATTCTCTTTTCTTCCTCTTTCTTCTTCCTTCTTTGGTCCATCTTGGACCTTCTTTCAAAGGTTCTAAATGGCCCCTTTTTTGTCTCCATTTGAGTGAAGTCCGCTCTCATCCCTACAATCACAAAACATGCATTAGATGGGCCTTTTAATCATGAAAATCATGCATACCATGTCATGTACTGGGCAATGCAATGTATAAATTGGAGGTTCAACACACCCCCTAACCAGCTTTTTGCTAGTCCCGAGCAAAACATGCGTGAAACAATTTCAAACCTACAAACCCAACTCTCTTTCAGAAACCATGTTTCTATCCATTCCAAGATGTACGCGTATAAAATTTGAAAAAATTAGGTGATAGAAGCTGAAATCTTGGACTCTCAAAACATAATAAGTGTCTACATGAAATTTCCGCTGATTGATTGATAAATAGAAGAACTCGAACAAATTCAGCCTCGTGTGCATAGTAAAAGTTCATCTCATGAGTTTCTGGGATCATCTTCTTCATAGATTAAGTAAACCAAAGATTTTAAGGTGCACAGAGCAACAACAAGCCTATGACAGGAATTTGCCTTACCGTCCTTCCGACGGCTTTCACACTACGTCCCATTTCCGGCTTTGGTTACGATTCGACCATCCCCCGGTTGGTAATAGGTAGCCTTTTCGGAATTTTCCACCATTTTTCCTTCATTCCCGATTTCATCATTTCTTTCCTTTTTCTTTTAAATTAGATAGGATTTTTAAAAATCCATATCTTTCATTATTTTCCCATGGACAAGGATGGACAAACACCTTTAAATCAAAGTCTAATCCATAAATCACATAATCCTTTCAACCCATGAAAATCGTGTAATGTGAACTTGGTGTAAAAAGTGTTCAAATTTTCTATCGATCACAACAATAGGGGAACTAACATATAAAACCATTATGTTGGAAGAAATCAAAGACTTACAACATCACACACTTCGTTTCCCCTCCTCTTATACTCACATCATCTCGAATGCATGGAATAAGGTTTTCTAAAAGAGTTTTGAAATTTTAGAAAATTCGAAAAAATTTACGCATGTGAGGCTCGAAATGTTGCAGCATGCTAGATGAGGAATCTCATCGTGTTGCAGCATGCTAGATGAGGAATCTCATCTCACCCCCAACCAAATCTTGCATTGTCCTCAATGTAAAAAGATATGCAATTAGCATGAACATGAGAGCAATGGTAAAATAGGAGAGAGTGAGAACAATAGTACCTGAGAGAGCAATCATGGAAGTCTCCAACACAACAACTAAAACCTACTAAAACAGTAAAACTAAATAAAACTAAACCTACCTATGCTATACCTCCATCAGACTAGGAGATCAATCATCCTGATACACAGGATCATTCAGAGTGATGGACATGTCCTCTGAATCAAATTTCTCAACAAATGGTTTAAGGCGTTGTCCATTAACTTTAAGACAGTTACCACTCGCTGCATTCTCAATCTTAACAGCCCCATGAGGAAAAACTTCTTTGATAATATATGGGCCGGTCCATCGAGATCGTAATTTTCCCGGAAAAAGATGAAGTCGGGCATTGTACAAGAGCACTTTCTGTCCTTCATGGAGAGATTTTCTTAAGATGTGCTTGTCATGAAAGGCCTTCATCTTACTCTTGTAAATTTTTTAATTCTCATACGCATCGTTCCGGATCTCATCAAGCTCATTTAATTGAAGTTTGCGAAGCGAGCTAGCCTTGTCAATGTCAAAATTTAAAGCCCGAATTGCCTAATAGGCTTTGTGTTCTATCTCCACAGGCAAGTGGCAAGCTTTCCCATAGACAAGTCTATAAGGGGACATTCCAATGGGTGTCTTGTAGGCGGTACGGTGAGCCCAAAGTGCATCATCTAATCTTAAGGACCAATCCTTGCGATCCGGTCTCACCGTCTTTTCCAAAATCTGCTTGATTTTCCTATTGGAGATTTCGGCTTGCCAACTTGTTTGTGGGTGGTATGGGGTACTCACTTTATGCCTAATACCATATTTCTTCATCAAAGCTTCAAAAGGTCTATTGCAAAAGTGAGAACCACCATCACTAATAATGGCTCGAGGTGTCCCAAATCTAGAAAGTATGTTTTCTTTGAGGAACTTGAGAACTGTACGATGATCGTTGGTTCTACATGGGATAGCCTCTATCCATTTAGACACATAGTCTACGGCAAGCAAAATATAGACATGTCCAAAAGATGAGGGAAATGGTCCCATGAAATCGATGCCCCAACAGTCAAAGACTTCAAGATGTTGAATTGGGGTGAGAGGCATCATATTTCGACGGGATAATCCTCCTAACTTTTGGCAATGCTCGCATGCTTTGCAGAACTCGTGGGTGTCCCTAAATAGCGTGGGCCAATAAAAACCACACTGCAGAATTTTTGCAGTTGTTTTCTTGGCTGAAAAATGACCCCCACATGCTTGATCATGACAAAAGGAGATGACGGAATTATGTTCATCATCAGGGACACATCTCCTTATAATTTGGTCTGGGCAATATTTAAACAATAGAGGTTCATCCCAGAAAAATCTGCGCACTTCCCTTAGAAATTTTCGTTTGTCTTGCGTAGTCCAATGAATCGGCATCGCACCTGTGGAAAGATAATTGGCTATATCAGCGTACCATGGTGGATGCATAGTAACAAAGAGTTGCTCATCAGGGAATGAGTCCTCAATAGGTGACTCGTCAATGGAATTAGGTAGGACTAGGCGGGATAGATGATCCGCCACCACATTTTCTACCCCCTTCTTGTCTTTGATCTCCAAATCAAATTCTTGAAGGAGTAGGATCCATCTAAGCAAATGGGGCTTAGCATCCTTCTTAGAAAGAAGGTGTTTCAGCGCCGCATGATCCATGTAAACAATAACTTTGGATCCTATCAAGTAAGGCCTGAATTTGTCCAAGGCAAAAATGACAGCTAGGAGCTCTTTATCCGTAGTCGAATAATTAACTTGGGCAGGATTCAAGGTCCTACTTGCGTAGTAGATAACATGGGGCTTCTTATCCTTTTTTTGGCCTAACACTGCCCCAATAGCAAAATCGCTCGCATCGCACATCAACTCAAAAGGAATGGACCAATCTGGTGGTTGCATGATAGGAGCGGTTGTCAACATGTCTTTTAGCTTTGAAAAAGCTAATTGACATTCGGCACTCCACTCAAATTGGTTCTCCTTTTGTAGAAGGTTACATAAAGGCCTTGAGATATGACTAAAATCCTTTATAAATCTTCTATAGAAACCGGCGTGTCCAAGGAAGGACCGCACATCGCGTATGCTTTTGGGTGGTGGTAGATTGGAAATTATGTCAATTTTTGCCCGGTCTACCTCTATTCCATTGGACGAGATGATATATCCAAGGACTATTCCTCTTTGTACCATAAAATGGCACTTTTCCCAGTTTAAGACGAGTTTCTTTTCCTCACACCTCATCAAGACCAACTCCAAGTGCTTAAGACACTCATCAAACGTACACCCAAAAACAGAAAAGTCGTCCATGAATACCTCAAGAAATTCCCCCACCATGTTCGACAAAATACTTAACATGCATCGTTGGAATGTGGCGGGTGCATTACATAACCCGAATGGCATTCTTCGGTAAGTGAAGGTGCCGAACGGGCATGTAAATGTGGCTTTCTCTTGGTCCTCCGGAGCTATCTCAATTTGGTTGTATGCGGGATAGCCATCTAGGAAGCAATAATAGGAATGGCCTGCTAACCTCTCCAAAATTTGATCTATAAATGGGAGAGGGAAGTGGTCTTTCCTAGTAACCGTGTTGAGCTTCCTATAATCAATGCACAAACGCCAACCGGTGGTCACCCTAGTTGGTATAAGCTCATTGTTGGCGTTTTCTATGATGGTAATACTGGATTTCTTGGGGACAACTTGGGTAGGACTCACCCATTAGCTATCTGAGATGGGGTAGATGATACCCACATCTAATAGCTTTAACACTTCGACTTTGACAACCTCCATCATGTTTGGATTTAGCCGTCTTTGAGGTTGTCTAGTCGTTTTTGCATTTTCTTCAAGGTGTATACGGTGAGTGCAAACCGAAGGATCTATCCCTTTGAGATCTGCTATTGTCCAACCTATGGCTTCCCTATGTTCTTTGAGTAACTCAATCAACTTAAGCTCTTGGTCTTTCTCTAGGTGAGAGGCAATGACAACTGGGAAAGTTTCCTCTTGATCCAAATATACATATTTAAGCTCAGATGGCAATGGTTTAAGGTCAAGCTTCGGTGGTTTGATGTCAGACGGTAGAGGCCTTGATGTGGTAGGTGGCAATTTTTCAAAATGGGGCCTCCACTGGCTAGCACCAACTACCAGTCTTTCTATATTCAATGCTTGCACAATTTCACTATTGATGGGGTCTTCAGAATCCATGAAATGTGCTAAGCATGTTGTTCGCTTCCCCAAGTGTAGGGTTGCGATGTAGTAATAATCTCGGTAAGACCGAGGTCGATCCACAGGGACTTATGTAGGATTTCACAAACACATCCAAAAGTGTCTATTGAAAGCTAATAATCAGATTTTGAATAAGATTGATATGAGTAACAATTTTAAACTAATTTGAATGTAAACAATTATGAAAAGGCACTAAGGGTTCAAGGATCCACTTGTAGCAATCCTTGATATTCAATCCGCTGTGGTTTCACACTTTCTCAACTAGAAACGATATTAAGATCTATCTAGTCGGATGATAGAGCTGTTAAACCAAACAATCTGCTATATGTAAGTTCAATCCATATGATTCACTCAATGTGGGCTGAGCTGAGCATGCTCAATTGCATAGGTCAGTCTCCATTCCAAAAGGTTCAGTTCACAATCATAACCATCCTCAAGTCCTGTCACAAGACAAGGCTAGATCAGGATTTGAACTTGATTTAAATCACATGAACAGTCCATACATATTACAGAAAATCAGAAAAATAGAACTTTGGTAGGAAGTCCCTTCATGAAGATCATAGTACTAGAGCGCACTCCAATTCCTCGGATCATATAGGTCTAGACTGATACAAACCAATTAAGAAGTTAAGTAATTCTCCCAAACATCCATGAGTCATCATAAGACTAAGAAAAACTACTTAAAAACTTGTAAAAACTTCAAACCATTGTTCATACACATGAATTCCACACTTAAAACCAACTGAAAACGAATTGAAACATCTTGGATCCACTACAAGCTTCACCTCTTAGCCCTAGCTAAGAGGTTTAGCTGCTCAGATCCAAGGAAACATGAAACAACAAAAAAAATCATAAAAACAGCAAAACAAACTAGAAGGAGTTGTGGAACTCCGAAATCCACTTCCGCCGCCTCCAAGCTTGCTTAAACCCTTCTAAGATACCCTAGGAACGATCCCTAGGTGTCCTTTTATAGTGGGGAGGCTCCGCAACTTCAGAAGATTTGAGAATCTGCGTAACACTTACGCACTGCGCAGAGAAAATCAGCTCCAGAAATAGAAGGTTTGAATCTTACGCAGGCGACCGGTCGTACGACCGGTCGCAGTGGCTGGACGATCGGTCGTGGATGCTGGACGACCGGTCTCAAAACGACCAAAAACAGTCCAGAGAGTTTCAGCTTGGAAAATTAATTTAAGGACCGGTCGCACGACCGGTCGCAGAAGTGGACGACCGGTTGCACGACCGGTCGTGAATGGTCCAGAGAGTAATGGCTTCTGGATCTTCCTTTGTGCATGCGCGGACCGGTCGGACGACCGGCCTTTGGCTTTGGACGACCGGTCGGACGACCGGTGTTGAACCTCCAATCTATACATTGCATTGCCCATTACACTACATGGTTTGCATGATTTTCATGGTTTAAAGGCCTACCTAACACATGTTTTGTGATTACAAGGGATGAGAGCGGACTTCATTCAATTGGGATTAAAAGAAAGCTTTTGGAGCTTTTGCATGAAGGACGAAAGAGAATCGAAGAAAGAAGGAAAGAAGAGAAGAAAAGAAGGAAAGAAGAACAATGTGAAGAGGGCTGACCGGTCTTGACCGGTCAGCCACAGTTGCTGATCAAAAGGAAGAACAGGCCGACCGGTCATGACCGGTCGGCCATACACACTGGATGATGGACAATCTGGTCCGACCTGTCATGACCGGTCGGCCACAGTTGCTGGAACAATGGACAGGTCTGTCCGACTGGTCATGACCAGTCGGCAGCACCCCCTGGAATGTGTGAAAAGCTAGTCCGACCGGTCACGACCGGTCGGCTCTGCGTAAGAGGATTCCTTTCTAAAGCTGGACTCCGAAAATTGCTGCGCAATGCGTAACCTTTCGCAAAATCCGACGCAAGGGAGGTTTCTTGCTATAAAAGGACACCTAGGGGCTCTCCTTAGGGGATGAGAGAGGCCAAGGAACGTGAGTTTGGAGAGTGAAGGCGATTGTGGAGCGGCTGCAACTCTCCTATTCGGGTTTTTCTATTTTTATGCTTTATTTCAGAGTTTTTAGTTGTAGCATGACTATGCTCGGCTAAAACCTCTCAGCTAAGGCTGAGAGGTGAAGCTTGTACCTAATTCTATGTTGGTTTCAGTTTAATTCAAGTAATTTACATTCAAGTTTGGATTTTTACATGATTTAGTTCCAAAAAGTGGTAGTTTGAGACGTCTTATCTGAGTTTATGTGCTCCGGACATGAATTCCTTTTAATTCTCTGAGATTATCATGTTTGTTTATCTAAATTCGGATTATAGTAATCCTTGAGCAGGCCATAGTCCAGAGGCATGGCTGTTACTCCGCAGGCTATGGTTTTGAGTTTTGTATTGATTTTATTGGACTAGAACTTGGAAGTTCAACTTGAATGTGATGGAATGTGTGTGAATGCTTTATTCTCCAACTAGATGAGAGATAGGACTTCAAATCTAGTTATGTTCTCTACTTGGATTAACTGAATTGACATAGGATTGCTACAAGTGGATCCTTGAAAGCCTTAGTACTTTATATCTCTGATTTTTCATTAAGTTCCTGTTTTAAGTAAACATTCAATTGAATCTGAATTCCTCTATAAAACTGAGTTGCTGGAGTGATTTGGGAGCTGTTACTATTTCCCTGTGGATCGACCTCGGTCTTACCGAGTTTTATTACTACATCGCAGCCTTACACTTGAGGCGAGTGAACAAGTTTTTGGCGCCGTTGCCGGGGAATTAGATAACGGTTTTCGAATAGTTTCAGTGGCTGTAAAAGTAGCAGTAGATAGTGTTTCTGATTTTCTTAGAACTAACAAGTTTTTCTGCTTTGTAGGAATTTTTCTCTAGTTCAAACGCATCAGGTGATATCTTTCTAACTTAGCTTCTGCAGAATTTTTTTTTTTTCAGATTAGTTTCAGATTTCTGGTTTCTAGGATAGGATTAGTTTCAGTTTCTGGTTGAGTGGTTTATGTCCCGTTGGGAACGTAATCACTCAAATCGTCTCCAATCTGAAGGTGGTTTAGTTAGACCATTGTCAGTCCATAGACGAGTTCGGAATTATCAAGAGCATTGTGAAAATTTGGGGAATATGGATCAAACACCTGTAAGGAATCCTCCCCCCCTACTCCAACTACAAACGCAAATCAGGAAGGAGTAGGAGAGAATGAGGTACATAATGTTCCTCCAATGAGATCACTACGGGACTACCTACAACCTGCCCGTGCAATTACACCTTCTTGCATAGTTCTACCAGCTAACGGTGGAACCCTTGACATAAAACCGGGTGTAATTCAACTTTTACCTAAGTTCCATGGGCTAGACTCTGACCACCCATACTTACACTTGTAAGAATTCGAAGAAGTGTTGGCCACCTTGCATTATCCCAATGTTTCTGAGGATACAATCAGACTTAAACTTTTTCCCTTCACTTTGAAAGAAAGAGCCAAAGATTGGCTTCACTCTCTTAGACCACGCTCGATTGGGTCATGGGTTGAGATGAACCGGGAATTCTTGAAAAAGTTCTTCCCGGCTCATAAAACGAACACCCTTCGAAGAGCCATAATGAATTTTTCGGCTAAAGAAGGTGAATCTTTTTTTCAATGTTGGGAAAGATTTAAGGAACTCTTGCTTACTTGCCCACATCATGGCTATGAAAGTTGGCGAGTTATAAATTTTTTCAATGATGGATTAAGTTCCAATATGCGTCAATTTGTGGAAATGATGTGCAATGGTGAGTTTATGAGTAAAAATCCAGATGAGGCTAGGAGTTACTTGGACATGTTGGCTGAAAACGCCCAATCTTGGGATACCTCGGATAAACCCAAGAACCCCAAGCCCACTCAAGAGAAAGGAGGGATCTATGTCCTTAAAGAGGAAGACGACGTGAATGCAAGGATAGCCAACCTCACAAGGAAGGTTGAGGCCATGGAACTTAGCAAAAGTGGAGTTACCAAGTCCAAGGAAGCTGTTGAAACCACATGTGGGATTTGCCTCACCGACTTACACACTACGCAAGATTGTCCCACAATTCCTGCATTTAAGGAAGTGCTACAAGAGACAGCCAATGCCACATATGGTTATCAACGGCCCTTCAATGGACCGGTAGGTAATACGTACAATGAGAGTTGGAAGAACCACCCGAATTTCAGTTGGAAGAATGCTCCTACGGGCAACTCTACGAACTCCCAAAGAGGGCCACCCATGCAAAATATGGCCCCACCTCAATTCTCATTAGAGGATACCTTGAGAGCGTTTATGCAAGGGCAAGCGCAAATAAACGAATCGAATCAGCAAATGTTCCAAGAGCTTAAAGTCTCGGTTGATGAGATTAAGGGACGCTTGAATGCTAGGGAAGGGACCTTTCCGGCCCAACCTCAGCCCAATCCAAAGCAAGTACATGAAGTAAGCATCCCTAATTCTTCCAACCAAAACATGGAGCAAGCTAAATCCATTACCACCCTTAGAAGTGGTAAACAAATTGACAAAACTATTCCGGTAAAGGCCGATGAGCCTAATGATCCGGTAAATTCTGAAGATGAAAATGGATCTAACTTAGCCCCACAACAACCGGAACGCATTTACAAGCCCGTAGCACCATTCCCTTCGAGATTGGTTGCCACAAAATCTCTCCCAAATTCTCAAGATATTCTAGAGATTTTCAGACAAGTCAAGATCAATATCCCTTTGCTTGATGCCATCAAACAAATTTCCTCTTATGCCAAGTTTCTAAAAGACCTATGCACAACAAAACGCAAATATAATGTGCAGCAAAAGGCCTTCTTAACCGAGCAAGTTAGTGCCATCCTCACTCAAAAGACCCCCCCAAAATTCAAAGATCCCGGTAGTCCCACCGTCTCATGTATCATTGGAGACTACCGGATTGAACGTGCCTTGTTAGACTTGGGGGCGAGTGTGAACTTGATCCCATACTCGGTATATGAGCAATTGGGTCTTGGTGAATTAAAACCCACCAAAACCACATTGCAACTCGCTGATAGATCTATCCGTGTACCGAGGGGGATAGTTGAGGATGTTTTAGTCCAAGTTGACAAATTCTACTACCCGGTAGATTTTATAGTCTTGGACACACAACCGGTTTTGGATGCTAGCACCCAAATACCGGTAATCCTAGGCCGCTCATTCCTTGCCACATCAAACGCAATCATCAATTGCCAGAATGGGGTGATGCAACTATCTTTTGGAAACATGACACTAGAGGTGAATGTGTTTCACTTGGGCAAAAGACATAGGGATGTCGATGATGATGAGTTCTTCGATGTGAACATGCTCGAAACTTTTGAAGAAGAAGAACTCCTCCAACTTGAACCACTAGAAAGCTTGGAGACATGCTTAGCACATTTCATGGATTCTGAAGATCCCATCATTAGTGAGATTGTGCAGGCATTAAATATAGAAAGACCGGTGGTAGATATTAGCCGGTGGAGGCCCCATTTTGAGAAATTACCACCAACCACATCAAGACCTCTACCATCTAACATCAAACCACCAAAGCTTGACCTAAAACCATTGCCATCCGAGCTTAAATACGTATATTTGGGTCAAGAGGAAACTTTCCCAGTTGTCATTGCCTCCCACCTTGAGAAGGACCAAGAGCTCAAGTTGATTGAGTTACTCAAAGAACATAGGGAAGCCATAGGTTGGACAATAGCGGATCTCAAAGGGATAGATCCTTCGGTTTGCACGCACTGAATACACCTTGAAGAAAATGCAAAAATGACTAGACAACCTCAAAGACGGCTAAATCCAAACATGATGGAGGTTGTCAAAGCCGAGGTGTTAAAGCTATTGGATGTGGGTATCATCTACCCCATCTCAGATAACCAATGGGTGAGTCCTACCCAAGTTGTCCCCAAGAAATCCGGTATTACCATCATTGAAAACGCCAACAACGAGCTTATACCGACTAGGGCGACCACCGGTTGGCGTATGTGCATTGATTATAGGAAGCTCAACACGGTTACTAGGAAAGACCACTTCCCTCTCCCATTTATGGATCAAATTTTGGAGAGGTTGGCAGGCCATTCCTATTATTGCTTCCTAGATGGCTATTCCGGATACAACCAAATTGAGATAGCTCCGGAAGACCAAGAGAAAACCACATTTACATGCCCGTTTGGTACCTTCGCTTACTGAAGGATGCCATTCGGGTTATGCAATGCACCCGCCACATTCCAACGATGCATGTTGAGTATTTTCTCAGGACATAGGTGGGTGAGTTTCTTGAGGTATTCATGGATGACTTTTCTGTTTTTGGTTGTACATTTGATGAGTGTCTCGAGCACTTGAAGTTGGTCTTGATGAGGTGTGAGGAAAAGCAACTTGTGTTAAACTGGGAAAAGTGCCATTTCATGGTACAAAGAGGAATAGTCCTTGGACATATCATCTCGTCCAATGGAATAGAGGTAGACCGGGCGAAAATTGACATAATTTCCAATCTACCACCACTCAAAGCATACGCGATGTGCGGTCCTTCCTTGGACACGCCGGTTTCTATCAAAGGTTTATAAAGGATTTTAGTCACATCTCAAGGCCTTTATGCAACCTTCTACAAAAGGAAAACCAATTTGAGTGGAGTGCAGAATGTCAATTAGCTTTTTCAAAGCTAAAAGACATGTTGACAACCGCTCCTATCATGCAACCACCAGATTGGTCCATGCCTTTTGAGTTGATGTGCGATGCGAGCGATTTTGCTATTGGGGCGGTGTTAGGCCAAAAGAAAGATAAAAAGCCCCATGTCATCTACTACGCAAGTAGGACCTCGAATCCTGCCCAAGTTAATTATTCGACTACGGAGAAAGAGCTCCTAGCTGTCATTTTTGCCTTGGACAAATTCAGGCCATACATAATAGGATCCAAAGTTATTGTTTATACGGATCATGCGGCGCTGAAATACCTTCTTTCTAAGAAGGATGCTAAGCCCCGTTTGTTAAGATGGATCCTACTCCTTCAAGAATTCGACTTGGAGATCAAAGATAAGAAGGGGGTAGAAAATGTGGTGGCGGATCATCTATCCCGCCTAGTCCTACCAAATTCCATTGACGAGTCACCTATTGAGGACTCATTCCCTGACGAGCAACTCTTTGTTGCTATGCATCCACCATGGTACGCTGATATAGCCAATTATCTTTCCACAGGTGCGATGCCGACTCATTGGACTGCGCAAGACAAACGTAAATTTCTAAGGGAAGTGCGCAGATTCTTCTGGGATGAACCTCTATTGTTTAAATATTGCCCAGACCAAATTATAAGGAGATGCGTCCCCGATGATGAACACAATTCAGTCATCTCCTTTTGTCATGATCAAGCATGTGGGGGTCATTTTTCAGCCAAGAAAACAACTGCAAAAATTCTGCAGTGTGGTTTTTATTAGCCCACGTTATTTAAGGACACCCACGAGTTTTGCAAAGCATGCGAGCGCTGCCAGAAGTTAGGAGGATTATCCCGTCGAAATATGATGCCTCTCACCCCAATTCAACATCTTGAAGTCTTTGACTGTTGGGGCATCGATTTCATGGGACCATTCCCCTCATCTTTTGGACATGTCTATATTCTGCTTGCCGTAGACTATGTGTCTAAATGGATAGAGGCTATCCCATGTAGAACCAACGATCATCATACGGTTCTCAAGTTCCTCAAGGAAAACATACTCTCTAGATTTAGGACGCCTCGAGCCATTATTAGTGATGGTGGTTCTCACTTTTGCAATAGACCTTTTGAAACTTTGATGAAGAAATATGGTATTAGGCACAAAGTGAGTACCCCATACCACCCACAAACAAGTGGGCAAGCTGAAATCTCCAATAGGGAAATCAAACAGATTTTGGAAAAGACGGTGAGACCGAATCGCAAGGATTGGTCCCTAAGATTAGATGATGCACTTTGGGCTCACCGTACTGCCTACAAGACACCCATTGGAATGTCCCCTTATAGACTTGTCTATGGGAAAGCTTGCCACTTGCCTGTGGAGATAGAACACAAAGTCTATTGGGCAATTCGGGCTCTAAATTTTGACTTTGACAAGGCTAGCTCGCTTCGCAAACTTCAATTAAATGAGCTTGATGAGATCCGGAACGATGCATATGAGAATTCGAGAATTTACAAGAGCAAGATGAAGGCCTTTCATGACAAGCACATCTTAAGGAAATCTTTCCATAAAGGACAAAAAGTGCTCTTGTATAATGCCCGACTTCATCTTTTTCCGAGAAAATTACGATCTCGATGGACCCGCCCATATATTGTCAAAGAAGTTTTTCCTCATGGGGCTGTTGAGATTGAGAATGCAGCGAATGGTGACTGTTTCAAAGTTAATGGACAACGCCTTAAACCATTTGTTGAGAAATTTGATTCAGAGGACATGTCCATCTCCCTGAATGATCCTGTCTATCAGGATGATTGATCTCCTAGTCTGATGGAGGTATAGCATAGGTAGGTTTAGTTTTGTTCTTCTGTTTTAATAGGTTTTTAGTTGTTGAGTTGGAGAATTCCATGATCGCTCTCTCAGGTACTATTGTTCTCACTCTCTCATTGTTTACCATTGCTCTCATGTTCATGCTAATTGACTATCTTTTTACATTGAGGACAATGCAAGATTTGGTTGGGGGGTGAGATGAGATCCCTCATCTAGCATATTGCAACATTTCGAGCTTCACATGCGGCAAATTTTTTCGAATTTTTTGGAATTTGCTAATATCTCAAAAATCTTTTAGAAAATCTTGCTTTCTATACATTCGAGAGGCTATGAGAAGAAGAGGAGGAGAAACGAAGTGTGTGATGTTGTAGTCTTGAACTTCTCCCAACATAATGGTGTTATATGATAGTTCCCCTATTGTTGTGATTGATAGAAAAATTTGAACACTTTTTACACCTAGTTCACATTACACGATTTTCATGAGTGACAGGTTTATGTGATTTGTGGATTAGCTAGACTTTGATTTAAAGGTGTTGAGCAGCCAAGCCGGGGTATTTTGTCCATCCTTGTCCACGGGAAAATAACAGAAGATATGGATTTCTAAAAATCCTATCTAATCTAAAAGAAAAAGGAAAGAAAGGATGAAATCGGGAAGGAAAGAAAAAATGGTGGAAAATTTCGAAAAGGGCTACCTATTACCAACCGGGGGATGGTCGAACCGTAACCAAAGCCGGAAATGGGACGTAGTGTGAAAGCCGTCAGAAGGACGGTAAGGCAAATTCCTGTCATAGGCTTGCTGTTGCTCTGTGCACCTTAAAATCCTTGGTTTACTTAATCTATGAAGAAGATGATTCCAGGAACTCATGAGATGAACTTTCACTATGCACACTAGGTTGAATTTGTTCGAATTCTTCTATTTATCAATCAGTCAGCGGGAACTTCATGTAATCTTATGTTTTGAGAGTCCAAGGTTCAGCTTCTATCACCTAATTTCTCCAAATTTTATACTAATACATCTTGGAATGGATAGAAACATGGTTTCTGGAAAAGAGTTGGATTTGTAGGTTTGAAATTGTTTTCACGCATGTTTTGCTCGGGACTAGCAAAAAGCTGGTTGGGGGGTGTGTTGAACCTCCAATCTATACATTGAATTGCCCATTACACTACATGGTTTGCATGATTTTCATGGTTTAAAGGCCTACCTAACACATGTTTTGTGATTACAAGGGATGAGAGCGGACTTCATTCAATTGGGATTAAAAGAAAGCTTTTGGAGCTTTTGCATGAAGGACGAAAGAGAATCGAAGAAAGAAGGAAAGAAGAGAAGAAAAGAAGGAAAGAAGAACAATGTGAAGAGGGCTGATCGGTCTTGACCGGTCAGCCACAGTTGCTGATCAAAAGGAAGAACAGGCCGACCGGTCATGACCGGTCGGCCATACACACTGGATGATGGACAATCTGGTCCGACCAGTCATGACCGGTCGGCCACAGTTGCTGGAACAATGGACAGGTCTGTCCGACTGGTCATGACCGGTCGGTAGCACCCCCTGGAATGTGTGAAAAGCTAGTCCGACCGGTCACGACCGGTCGGCTCTGCGTAAGAGGATTCCTTTCTAAAGCTGGACTCCGAAAATTGCTGCGCAATGCGTAACCTTTCGCAAAATCCGACGCAAGGGAGGTTGCTTGCTATAAAAGGACACCTAGGGGCTCTCCTTAGGGGATGAGAGAGGCCAAGGAACGTGAGTTTAGAGAGTGAAGGCGATTGTGGAGCGGCTGCAACTCTCCTATTCGGGTTTTTTTATTTTTATGCTTTATTTCAGAGTTTTTAGTTGTAGCATGACTATGCTCGGCTAAAACCTCTCAGCTAAGGTTGAGAGGTGAAGCTTGTAGCTAATTCTATGTTGGTTTCAGTTTAATTCAAGTAATTTACATTCAAGTTTGGATTTTTACATTATTTAGTTCCAAAAAGTGGTAGTTTGAGACGTCTTATCTGAGTTCATGTGCTCCGGACATGAATTCCTTTTAATTCTCTGAGATTATCATGTTTGTTTATCTAAATTCGGATTATAGTAATCCTTGAGTAGGCCATAGTCCAGAGGCATGGCTGTTACTCCGCAGGCTATGGTTTTGAGTTTTGTATTGATTTTATTGGACTAGAACTTGGAAGTTCAACTTGAATGTGATGGAATGTGTGTGAATGCTTTATTCTCCAACTAGATTTGATGAGAGATAGGACTTCAAATCTAGTTGTGTTCTCTACTTGGATTAACTGAATTGACATAGGATTGCTACAAGTGGATCCTTGAAAGCCTTAGTACTTTATATCTCTGATTTTTCATTAAGTTCCTGTTTTAAGTAAACATTCAATTGAATCTGAATTTCCTCTATAAAACTGAGTTGCTGGAGTGATTTGGGAGCTGTTACTATTTCCCTGTGGATCGACCTCGGTCTTACCGAGTTTTATTACTACATCGCAGCCTTACACTTGAGGCGAGTGAACAACCGGTCGTGGGCACCTTCTTCTGCATTCTTTTCTTTTTTTCTCTGACTTCTTTCTTTCATTCTTCGACGCTAGCTCCTTTGATCTTCTTTGCTTCTAACTAGCACCTTTAGGTCTTCAATTGATGCTTCTCTCTCTCATCCCCTACAATCATGAATCCATGCATTAGATTAGTCTATAAATCATAACAACTAGCATAATGAGTGATGAATTGGGGTTAGAATATGCACAATTAAGAACTTAACACACCCCCCAACCAGCATTTTGCTAGTCCCGAGCAAAACATGCGTGAAACTAATTCCATTCTTCAAAACTCAACTCTCTTTCAGAAACCATTATTCTATACATCCCAAAACATACAACTGTAATATTCAGAAATATTAGGTGACAGAGGTTGAAACCATAAACCCTCAAAACATGATAAGCATTCATATGAAATTCCCGCTGATTGGTTGATAAATAGAAGGACTTGAACAAATTCAATCTAGTGTGGATAGTGAAAATTCATCTCACGAGTTTCTAGGATTATCTTCTTTATAGATCAACTAGACTATAGAACTCAAGGTACATAGAGCCACATCAAGCCAATGACAGGAATTTGCCTTACCGTCCTTCCGACGACTTTCACACTACGTCCCATTTTCGGCTTTGGTTACGGGTAGACCATCCCCCGGTTGGTAGTAGGTAGCCCTAATTGGATTTTTCCACCCTGTTTTCCATCATTCCCAATTTCATCCTTCCTTTTCCTTTTTCTTTTAATTTAGATAGGATTTTTAGAAATCCATATCATTTGTTGTTTTCCCATGGACAAGGATGGACAAAGTACCCCGACCTGAATTCTCAACACCTTAATTCAAAGTCTAGCTAATCCATGAATCACATAATCCCTTCAACCCATGAAAATCGTGTAATGTGGACTAGGTGTAAAAGTGTTCAGATTTTCTATCAATCACAGAAATAGGGGAATTCACATATAAAACCATTATGCTATGAGAGATTCCAGACATACAGCCCCATACACTTCATATCTCCTCCTCTTATGCTCATATCATCTTGAATGCATAAAAACAATGTTTTCCAAAAGAGTTTCGAATTTTGGAAAAATCAAAAAAAATTTCCACATAATTGCTTGAAATGTTACAAAACGCTAGATTCATCCAAGTGATCCTACACCCCCCAACCAAACCTTGCATTGTCCTCAATGTAAAAGATGTGCAATGAGCAAAACATGAGAGCAATTTGAAAAATAAAAGGGAGTGAGGAATGATAGTACCTGAGAGAGTGAAAAGTGGAATTCTTCCTCCTTCTAACAAACCTATGAAAAAGAAAACAAAAGCAGCAAAATCCTAATCCTAACTACTCTATACCTCCATCAGACTAGGAGATCAATCATCCTGATACACAGGATCATTCAGAGGTATGGACATACCTTCTGAAGGAAATTTCTCAAAGAACGGCTTTAATCGCTGCCCATTCACCTTAAAAATGTTGCCATTCCTCGGATTTAACATCTCAACAGTCCCGTATGGATAGACAGTTTGTACAATGTAGGGACCGGTCCATCAAGATCTCAATTTTCCCGGAAATAGATGTAAGCGAGAATTATACATGAGGACTTTTTGCTTAATCGTGAATGTCTTGCGAAGAATATTCTTATCATGGAATATCTTCGTCTTGTCCTTGTAAATTCTCGCATTCTCATATGCTTCGTTCCGGATTTCTACAAGTTCATTCAATTGTAGTTTGCGCAATGAGCTTGCCTTGTCATAATTGAAATTCATCTTCTTAATTGCCCAATATGCCCCTATGTTCCAACTCCACAGGCAAGTGACAAGCCTTCCCATAGACAAGTCTATAGGGAGACATTCCAATAGGGGTTTTAAAAGCAGTACGGTAGGCCCAAAGCGCATCGGTAAGCCAAAGTGACCAATCCTTGCGATCGGGGTTCACCAGTTTTCTCTAAAATGTGTTTAATCTCCCTATTGGATATCTCAGCTTGTCCACTTGTTTGTGGGTGATAGGGAGTGCTCACTTTGTGTGTTACGCCATATTTCTTCATTAAGGTTTCAAAATGGCGATTGCAAAAGTGAGACCCTCCATCACTTATGATGACTTGAGGTGTTCCAAACCGGGAAAGAATATTCTCTTTTAAGAAGCGAATGACCGTTTTATGGTCATTATTCCGGCAAGGGATGACCTCAACCCATTTGGAATCATAATCAACGGCAAGCAAGATATATGCGTTTCCAAAAGAAGATGGGAATGGACCCATGAAATCGATGCCCCAACAATCAAAGATTTCTATTATCAAGATGGGATTGAGTGGCATCATATTTCTACGGGAGAGTCCTCCTAATTTCTGACAAGGTTCGCATGTTTTACAAAACTCATGTGTGTCTTTGAACATGGTGGGCCAATAAAACCCACATTGCAGAATTTTCGCTATGGTCTTTTTAGCTGAAAAGTGGCCACCACATGCCTGCGAATGACAAAAGGAGATGATACTTTGTTGTTCATCATCTGGGACACATCTCCTTATGATTTGATCGAGACAATACTTAAATAAGTATGGGTCGTCCCATAGGAATTTCCGCACCTCTGTGAAGAATTTATCCTTATCTTGCTTTTTCCAATGTGTAGGAATTGTACCTGTAGCAAGATAGTTAGTAATGTCCGCATACCATGGCAATTGGGAAACAGTAAAAAATTGTTCATCAGGGAACGTGTCATTGATCGCAGTCGTTTCAGGGGAATCAGTGAGGACAAGTTGAGAGAGGTGGTCAGCTACTACATTTTCTACTCCTTTCTTATCACGTATTTCTATGTCGAATTCCTGGAGTAGAAGGATCCATCTTAACAACCGTGGTTTAGCATCCTTCTTAGAGAGAAGATACTTAAGCGCGGCATGGTCAGTGAATATAATGATCTTGGATCCAATCAAGTAGGACCTAAACTTGTCCAAGGCAAAAACTACGGCTAAAAGTTCTTTTTCAGTAGTGGTGTAGTTTGCTTAGGCTGAATTTAGGGTTCTACTTGCATAGTAGATGACACATGGCTTTTTCTCTTTTCTTTGACCTAGCATGGCCCCAATAGCATAGTCGCTAGCATCGCACATAATTTCAAAAGGAAGGCTCCAATCAGGTGGTTGCATTATGGGAGCACATGTCAACATACCTTTAAGGGTGGTAAAGGCCTTTTGACATTCTTCATTCCACTCGAATGAATTTTCCTTTTGAAGTAGGTTACATAAAGGACGAGAGAGTGAACTGAAGTCCTTTATGAACCTTCTGTAAAATCCTGCGTGTCCTAAAAAGGACCGTACATCTCGAATGTTCTTGGGTGGTGGAAGGTTAGAGATAAGATCAATTTTCGCTTTGTCTACCTCGATTCCATTTTGTGAAACGATGTGACCAAGTACAATTCCCTTTTGAACCATGAAGTGGCATTTCTCCCAATTCAGCACAAGGTTCTTCTCTTCACATCTTTTCAGCACAGATTTCAAGTGCTCAAGGCACTCATCAAAGCTACAACCAAATACGAAAAAATCATCCATGAAGACTTCGAGAATAGTCCCCACCATATCAGAAAAGATACTCATCATACAACGCTGAAAGGTGGCAGGGGCATTACATAGTCCAAACGGCATCCGTCGATAGGCGAAAGTGCCGAATGGACATGTGAATGTAGTCTTTTCTTGGTCTTCACGGGCAATTTCTATTTGGTTGTACCCTGAATAGCCATCAAGGAAGCAAAACTGGGAATGACCCGCCAACCGTTCTAAAATCTGATCAACAAACGGTAGGGGAAGTGGTCTTTCCTCGTGACAGTGTTTAGCTTCCTGTAGTCAATGCACATTCTCCAACCGGTAGTGACTCTAGTTGGCACGAGTTCATTATTGGCGTTGGCTACGATGGTTATTCCGGATTTCTTAGGCACCACTTGAGTTGGGCTCACCCATTGACTATCGGATATTGGGTAAATAATACCCACATCCAATAGTTTCACCACTTCGGCTTTAACCACATCCTTCATGTTTGGATTTAGTCGTCGTTGTGGTTGCCTAGATGTCTTCGCATTCTCCTCAAGGTGTATGCGATGAGTACAAATCAGTGGGTCTATGCCTTTGAGATCCGCAATTGACCATCCAATGGCACTCTTGTGCTCTAATAGAGTGGCTATTAGCCTACTCTCTTGTTCCTCATCCAAGTGGGAAGAAATCACCACTGGATATGTCTCATCTCGACCTAAATAAACATATTTTAGCTCACTTGGTAATGGTTTTAGGTCGAGTGTTGGTGCCTTGATGTTGGATGGGAGGGCCTTGTTCTCGTTTACAGGCAAAGGCTCAAATAGGGCCCTCCATCTTTTATTATCCAGCATCGGCATCATCTCTAGTATGGCATCCATCTCTTGTATTATATCATGAGAATGGGCCACACATGCCTCCAAAGGGTCAGAAGATAGTGACAAGGGGACTGTATCCTCCACGAATGATTCAATCATGTTTAATTCGTGGACATCATCATCAACCACCCGTGGTTGCTTGCATAAATCAAATATGTTAAGCTCAAGGGTCATATTTCCAAAGGACATTTGTACAAGTCCGTTTCTACAATTGATAATGGCATTTGAAGTAGCTAGAAACGGTCATCCAAGTATGACGGGAATTTGAGCACCGGTGCCTATCACGGGATGTGTATCCAAGACAATAAAGTCTATTGGGTAGTAGAATTTATCAACTTGGACTAGAACATCCTCTATCATTCCTCTCGGTATACAGATGGATCTATCAGCAAGTTGGAGTGTGGTTTTGGTGGGTTTCAATTCACCTAACCCAAGTTGTTCGTAGACCGAGTATGGAATGAGATTCACACTTGCCCCCAAGTCGAGTAGGGCTTGTTTAATCCGGTAGTCTCCTTTGATGCATGAGATGGTTGGACTACCCGGATCCTTGTATTTTTGGGGCACCTCTTGTTTAATAATGGCACTCAAATTCTCAGTCAAAAGAACTTTGTTGTGAACATTGTGTTTCCTTTTGACTGTACATAATTCCTTTAGAAATTTGGCATAAGATGGTATTTGTTTTATTGCATCCAACAACGGGATGTTGATCTTCACCTGCTTGAATACTTCTAAAATTTCTAGATTTTTATGTAAAGGTTTAGGTGAAATCAACCTTTGTGGAAAGGGAGCAACCGGCTTGTATTGCCTTTCTAGTTCTTTCTCTTGTGGGGTGTTGTTCGAGCTATCCTCTCTGAAAATTTTCGGATCCTTAGGCTTTGGGGCCTTCACCGGATTAGATTTGTCAATTTCTTTCCCACTTCTCAAAGTGGTGATAGCTTGAACATGTTCCGTGTGGTGTGAGGATGAGTTTGCATCTTGTATCTCAAACTGGGTTCTTGAGTTAGGAAGAGGTTGGGCAGGAAGTGTGCCCTTCTCTCTAACACTAAGATGAGATTCAACTCTAGCCAGTGATGTTTTCAATTCATTGATGGCTTGAGTTGAATTTTGATTGAATTTCAATTGCTCTTGCATGAACCTATCTATTTTTAGAGAATTTGTCTTGTTATACTCAGCTTGGACCGATACGAATGCACCCAACATCTCCTCTAATGATACTTTTGGAGTGTTGTTTGCATTTGCAGTGGGTCCATTCCTCCAACTGAAGTTGGGATGGTTCTTCCAATTAGGATTAAACGTGTTTGAGTTTGGAGCACCAAATTGCTGTTGATAACTGTTTATGGCATTTGTTTGTTCTTGTAAGATGCCTTGAACTGCTGAAATTGTGGGACAATCTTGTGTTGCATGTTGAGTTCCAGCACAAATTCCACAAACAGTTTCAATGTCAGTGGAGTTGATCGTTTCTCCTTTCCTTAATTCCATGGCTTCGACCTTTCTTGTGAGGCTAGCCACCCGTGCACTTATGCTATCCTCTTCTGATAAGACATACATTCCCTCATTTTCCTTTTGTTGGCTAGTCTTGGAATTTGTCGGTTTCGATGTGTCCCAAGACTATGCATTCTCAGCCAATTCTTCCAAATAATCCCATGCTTCATCAGCTTCCTTATTCATGAACTCCCCATTACACATCATCTCTACAAATTGGCGCACGGGTGAAGTCAGTCCTTCATAAAAAAAGCTTATAACCGCCAAATTTCATAGCCATGATGTGGGCATGCATTTAATAAATCCTTAAACCTCTCCCAACATTGGAAGAAGGTTTCATCTTCCTTTTGGGCAAAGTTCATGATAAGGCGCTTCAACATGTTCGTTTTGTGAGTAGGGAAGAATTTTTTTATGAATTCTCTGTGCATATCAGTCCATGCACCAATTGATCTTGGCCTCAATGCATAAAGCCAACCCTTAGCTTTATCTTTAAGAGTGAAAGGGAAGAATTTGAGTCTCACCACATCTTCAGTCACATTTGCAAAGTGCATGGTGGTTATTACCTCATCAAACTCCTTAAGGTGTTGATAGGCACTTTCACTGTCTAATCCATGGAATTTAGGGAGAAGTTGAATCACTCCCGGTTTTAAATCCACATTCCCTGCATTTTGTGGAAAAACTATGCATGAGGGAGTGCTCGCTCTTGCGGGTTGCAAGAAATCACGTAAAGTTCTAGGTCGGGGAACATTCTCAACCACATTCTCCCCTGTTTCAGTTTGGTTTTGGCCTGGATTAGGTTGATTTGCAGCCATATTTTTAGACAAAATTGGAGAGTTTAGATGTCTCCTAGCACGTGGTTCTCTGTCAATTCCTTCTACTATCCCCCCTTCACTTACGAGTCGGTTATTGGAATCTCGAGCCCAATGTGGCATGCAAGACCAAAAATATGAAACAAAGAGAAAGAAGAATTCTTCCTCCCTTTCTTCACCCTTCTCTAAGACCGAAGCACAAGGTGTCTTACAATGGCTAAGCCAGAAGCAAGGATAGAGACCGATTTCTCCTGGTCAATAGGGGTTCAAAGAACTCCCTATCCACTCTTTGAATCTTTTGAGAAAAAGTGCAGAAAAAGGAGAAAGAGGAGTAGAGGTGAGAAAAGAAATCTCTGAGCACAAGGTGATCCAAGACGGCAGATCCGACCAATAGGAATCCAGGTGGCACAAGGCCGACCTTTCAGAGATCCAAAAGGAGTCTCCACCCACTCTACAAGAGATGAATATGATAGGAATGAATAGGAGAAGGAGAAGAGTAAGGTTTAGAAGGATAGAACCTGATTTGGCACTTGAATTCCTTATATTTTCTTCAGCTTCCTAGAAATCCCTGCAAAAAGAAAAATCAAATAAAACAAACTAAGTTAGTTCTAAAATCCTAAAAGTCCTAAATAGATACTAATTTCAGAAATTTGTGAAAACCGTCAAAATCCCCGGCAGCGGCGCCAAAAACTTGTTCGCTTCCCCAAGTGTAGGGTTGCGATGTAGTAATAATCTCGATAAGACCGAGGTCGATCCACAGGGACTTATGTAGGATTTCACAAACACATCCAAAAGTGTCTATTGAAAGCTAATAATCAGATTTTGAATAAGATTGATATGAGTAACAATTTTAAAATAATTTGAATGTAAACAATTATAAAAAGGCACTAAGGGTTCAAGGATCCACTTGTAGCAATCCTTGATATTCAATCCGTTGTGGTTTCACACTTTCTCAACTAGAATCAATATTAAGATCTATCTAGTCGGATGATAGAGCTGTTAAACCAAACAATCTGCTATATGTAAGTTCAATGCATAGGATTCACTCAATGTGGGCTGAGCTGAGCATGCTCAATTGCATAGGTCAGTCTCCATTCCAAAAGGTTCAGTTCACAATCATAACCATCCTCAAGTCCTGTCACAAGACAAGACTAGATCAGGATTTGAACTTGATTTAAATCACATGCACAGTCCATATATTACAGAAAATCAGAAAAATAGAACTTTGGTAGGAAGTCCCTTCATGAAGATCATAGTACTAGAGCGCACTCCAATTCCTCGGATCATACAGGTCTAGACTGATACAAACCAATTAAGAAGTTAAGTAATTCTCCCAAACATTCATGAGTCATCATAAGACTAAGAAAAACTACTTAAAAACTTATATAAACTTCAAACCATTGTTCATAAACATGAATTCCACACTTAAAACCAACTGAAAACGAATTGAAACATCTTAGATCCACTACAAGCTTCACCTCTTAGCCCTAGCTAAGAGGTTTAGCTGCTCATGATCCAAGGAAACATGAAACAACCAAAAAAATCATAAAAACAGCAAAACAAACTAGAAGGAGTTGTGGAACTCCGAAATCCACTTCCGCAGCCTCCAAGCTTGCTTAAACCCTTCTAAGATACCCTAGGAACGATCCCTAGGTGTCCTTTTATAGTGGGGAGGCTCCGCAACTTCAGAAGATTCGAGAATCTGCGTAACACTTACGCACTGCGCAGAGAAAATCGGCGCCAGAAATAGAAGGTTTGAATCTTACGCAGGCGACCGGTCGTACGACCGGTCGCAGTGGTTGGACGACCGGTCGTGGATGCTAGACGACCGGTCTCAAAACGACCAAAAACAGTCCAGAGAGTTTCAGCTTGGAAAATTAATTTAAGGACCGGTCGCACGACCGGTCGCAGAAGTGGACGACCGGTCGCACGACCGGTCGTGAATGGTCCAGAGAGTAATGGCTTCTGGGTCTTCCTCTGTGCATGCGCGGACCGGTCGGACGACCGGTCTTTGGCTTTGGACGACCGGTCGTGGGCACCTTCTTCTGCATTCTTTTCTTCTTTTCTCTGACTTCTTTCTTTCATTCTTCGACGCTAGCTCCTTTGATCTTCTTTGCTTCTAACTAGCACCTTTAGGTCTTCAATTGATGCTTCTCTCTCTCATCCCCTACAATCATGAATCCATGCATTAGATTAGTCTATAAATCATAACAACTAGCATAATGAGTGATGAATTGGGGTTAGACTATGCACAATTAAGAACTCATCACATGTCTCCAAGCTTTTTAGTGGTTCAAGTTGGAGGAGTTCTTCTTCTTCAAAAGTTTCAAGCATGTTTACCTCGAAGAACTCATCATCATCGACATCCCTATGTCTTTTGCCCAAGTGAAACACATTCACCTCTAGTGTCATGTTTCCAAAAGATAGTTGCATCACCCCATTCTGGCAATTGATGATTGCGTTTGCTGTGGCAAGGAATGGGCGGCCTAATATTACCGGTATTTGGGTGCTAGCATCCAAAACCGGTTGTGTGTCCAAGATGATAAAATCTACTGGGTAGTAAAATTTGTCAACTTGTACTAGAACATCCTCAACTATCCCCCTCGGTACACGGATAGATCTATCAGCAAGTTGTAACGTGGTTTTGGTGGGTTTTAATTCACCAAGACCCAATTGCTCATATACCGAGTATGGGATCAAGTTCACACTCGCCCCCAAATCTAACAAGGCACGCTCAATCCGGTAGTCTCCAATGATACATGAGACGGTGGGACTACCAGGATCTTTGCATTTTGGGGGGGTCTTTTGAGTGAGGATGGCACTCACATGCTCAGTTAAGAAGGCCTTTTGCTGCACATTATATTTGCGTTTTGTTGTGCATAAGTCTTTTAGAAACTTGGCATAAGAGGGGATTTGTTTGATGGCATCAAGCAAAGGGATATTAATCTTGACTTGTCAGAAAATCTCTAGAATATCATGAGAGTTTGGAAGAGATTTTGGGGCAACCAATCTTGAAGGGAATGGTGCTACGGGCTTGTAAATGCGTTCCGGTTCTTGTGGGGCCAAGTAGATCCATCCTCATCCTCAGAATTTACCGGATCATTAGGGTCATCGACCTTCACCGGAATAGATTTGTCAATTTGTTTACCACTTCTAAGAGTGGTGATGGATTTGGCTTGCTCCATGTTTTGGTTGGAGGGATTAGGGATGCTTACTTCATGTACTTGCTTTGGATTGGGCTGAGGTTGGGCCGAAAAGGTCCCTTCCCTAGCATTCAAGCGTCCCTTAATCTCATCAACCGAGATTTTAAGCTCTTGGAACATTTGCTGATTCGTTTGATTGATTTGCATTTGCCCTTGTATAAATGCTTTCAAGGTATCCTCCATTGAGAACTGAGGTGGGGCCATATTTTGCATGGGTGGCCCTCTTTGAGAGTTGGGAGGATTGCCTGTAGGAGCATTCTTCCAACTAAAATTTGGGTGGTTCTTCCAACTCTCATTGTGGGTATTACCTACCGGTCCATTGAAAGGCCGTTGATACCCATATGTGGCGTTTGCATGCTCATGTAATACCTCTTGAAATGCAGGAATTGTGGGACAATCTTGCGTAGCGTGTAAATCAGTGAGGCAAATACCACATATGGTTTCAACAGCTTCATTGGACTTTGGAACTCCACTTTTACTAAGTTCCATGGCCTCAACCTTCCTTGTGAGGTTGGCTATCCTTGCGTTCACGTCGACTTCCTCAAGGACATAGATCCCTCCTTTCTCTTGAGTGGGCTTGGGGTTATTGGGTTTATCCGAGGTATCCCAAGATTGGGCATTTTTAGCCAACATGTCCAAATAACTCCAAGCCTCATCTGGATTTTTGCTTATAAACTCGCCATTGCACATCATCTCTACAAATTGGCTCCTATTGGAACTTAATCCATCATTGAAAAAATTTATAATTCGCCAACTCTCATAGCCATGATGTGGACAAGCAAGTAGGAGGTCCTTAAATCTCTCCCAATATTGAAAAAAAGATTCACCCTCTTTAGCTGAGAAATTCATTATGGCTCTTCGAAGGGTGTTCGTTTTATGAGCCGGGAAGAACTTTTTCAAGAATTCCCAGTTCATCTCAACCCATGACCCAATCGAATGTGGTCTAAGAGAGTGAAGCCAATCTTTGGCTCTTTCTTTCAATGAAAAGGGAAAAAGTTTAAGTCTGATGGTATCTTCAGGAAACATTGGCGTAATGCAAGGTAGCCACCACTTCTTCGAATTCTTTCAAGTGTAAGTATGGGCGGTCAGAGTCTAGCCCATGGAACTTTGGTAAGAGTTGAATTACACCCGGTTTTATGTCAAAGTTTCCACCGTTTGCTGGTAGAACCACGCAAGAGGGTGTAATTGCACGGGCGGGTTGTAGGTAGTCCCGTAGTGATTTCATTAGAGGAACATTATGTACCTCATTCTCTCCTACTCCTTCCTGATTTGCGTTTGTAGTTGGAGTAGGGGGGAGGATTCCTTAAAGGTGTTTGTTCCATACTCCCCAAACTTTCACAATGCTCTTGGTAATTTCGGACTCGTCTATGGACTGACAATGGTCCAACTAAACCACCTTCAGATTGGAGACGATTTGAGTGGTTACGTTCCCAACGGGACATAAACCACTCAACCAAAAACTGACTAAAACTAAATCCTAAAAATCTGAAATCTGAATTTAATCTAAAAAATCTGTAAAAAGCTAAGTTAGAAAGGTATCACCTGATGCGCTTGAACAAGAGAAGAATTCCTACAAAATAGAAAAATTTGTTAGTTCTAAGAAAATCAGAAAACCTATCTACTCCTACTTCTACATCCACTAAAACAATTTGAAAACCGTTATCTAAGTCCCCGGCAACGGCGCCAAAAACTTGTTTGCTCGCCTCAAGTGTAAGCCTACAATGTAGTAATAAAACTCGGTAAGACCGAGGTCGATCCACAGGGAATTAGAAATAACTTCCAAACTATTCCAGCAACTCAGTTTTGCAAGAAAATCAGATTTAATTGGGTGATTAAAACTAAACAGTAACTTAATGGAAATTCAGTGATTTAAAGTACTAAGGCATTCAAGGATCCACTTGTAACAATCCCATGTCAATTCAGTCAATCCAAGTAGAGAACACAACTAGATTTGAAGTCCTATCTCTCATCTAGTTGGAAAATAAAGCATTCACACACATTCAATCCAAATCAAGTTCAACTTCCAAGTTCTAGTCCCATTCAATCAATGTAAAATTCAAAACCATAGCCTTCGGAGTAACAGCCATGCCTATGGACTATGGCCTGCTCAAGGATTACTATAATTCGAATCTAAACAAGCATCATATGATAATCTCAGAGAATTGCAAGGAATTCATGTCCGGAGCACATGAACTCTCATAAAACATCTCAAACTACCACTTAAAGAACTAGAATATGAAAAATCCAAACTTGAATTTAAAATTACTTGAATTAACTTGAATCAAACATGAAATTAGCTACAAGCTTCACCTCTCAGCCTTAGCTGAGAGATTCTAGCCGAGCATTGTCATACTACAACTAGAACTCAAATAAGAAAGCATAAAAACTAGAAAAACAGGAAATTGGAGGGTTGCTGACGCTCCACAACGACTTCCGTCCGTTCCCACGACCTTCCTTGGCTTCTATGATGATCTAGGAAGAGCCCCTAGGTGTCCTTTTATAGTAGGAAAGCTCCCTTGCGTCGGAAACATCCAGAATCCACGTAAGGTTATGCAGTGCGTAGCAAAATTCAGGAACCGGATTTAGAAACTCCTGATTTTTCTGCGCAGCCGACCAGTCGGACTGGCCTGGCCGACCGGTCACAACCGGTCGGGCTTGTCTTAGAGTTAGTCCAGCGTGCATGGCCGACCGGTCCAGACCGGTCGGTCCTTCTTCCATTTGTCCAGCGTACATGGCCGACCGGTCAAGAACGGTCGGTCCTTCTTCCATTTGTCCAGAGATGTGGCCGACCGGTCGAACGACCGGTCGGACTTGTTTTTCTTCTTCTTTTTCTTTGTTTCTTCATTCTCTTTTCTTCCTCTTTCTTCTTCCTTCTTTGGTCCATCTTGGACCTTCTTTGAAAGGTTCTAAATGGCCCCTTTTTGGTCTCCATTTGAGTGAAGTCCGCTCTCATCCCTACAATCACAAAACATGCATTAGATGGGCCTTTTAATCATGAAAATCATGCATACCATGTCATGTACTGGGCAATGTAATGTATAAATTGGAGGTTCAACACTATCCCTCTTGGTACACGGATGGATCTATTAGCAAGTTGCAACGTGGTTTTGGTGGGCTTTAATTCACCAAGACCCAATTGCTCACATACCGAGTACAGGATCAAGTTTACGCTTGCCCCCAAGTCTTGCAATGCACGCTCAATCCGGTAGTCTCCAATAATACATGAGATTGTGGGACTACCGGGATGTTTGAATTTTTGGGGGGTCTTTTGAGTGAGAATGGCACTTACTTGCTCATTTAGGAAGGCCTTTTGCTGCACATTATATTTGCATTTAATTGTGCATAGATCCTTTAGAAACTTGGCATAAGAGGAGATTTGTTTGATGGCATTAAGCAATGGAATGTTTATCTTGACTTGTCTAAAAATTTCTAAAATATCATGAGAGTTTGGGAGAGATTTTGGAGCAACCAATCTCGAAGGGAATGGTGCTACAGGCTTGTAAACGTGTTCCGTTTCTTGTGGGGCTAAGTTGGATTCGTCCTCATCCTCAGAATTTAGCGGATCATTAGGCTTATCGGCCTTCACCGGAATAGATTTGTCAATTTGTTTACCACTTCTAAGAGTGGTGACGGATTTGGCTTGCTCCATATGTTGGTTGGAGAGATTAGGAATGCTTACTTCATGTACTTGCTTTGGATTAGGCTGAGGTTGGGCCAGAAAGGTCCCTTCCCCAGCATTCAAGCGTCCCTTAATCTCATAACCAAGACTTTAAGCTCTTGGAACATTTGCTGATTTGATTGATTGATTTGTGTTTGCCCTTGCATAAACACTTTTAAGGTGTCCTCCATTGAGAATTGAGGGGGGCCATATTTTGCATGGGTGGCCCTCCTTGAGAGTTGGTAGGATTGCCCGTGGGAGCATTCTTCTAACTGAAATTTGGGTGGTTCTTCTAAGTAGAATTGTACGTATTATCCACTGGTTCATTAAAAGGCCGTTGATAACCATATGTAGCATTTGCATATTCATGTAACACCTCTTGAAATGCAAGAATTGTAGGACAATCTTGTGTAGCGTGTATATTAGTGAAACAAATCCCACACGTGGTCTCAATAGCTTCATTGGACTTTGAAACTCCACTCTTACTAACTCCATGGCCTTGATCTTCCTTGTGAGGTTGGCTAGCCTTGCATTCACATCATCTTTCTCCTTGAGGATAAAAATCCCTCCTTTGTCTTTTTCTTGAGTAGGCTTGGGGTTATTAAATTTATCCAAGGTATCCCATGATTGGGCATTCTCGGCCAACATATCCAAATACCTCCAAGCTTCATCTGGATTTTTGCTCATAAACGTGCCGTTGCACATCATCTCTACAAATTGGCGCATATTGGAACTTAATCTATCATTGAAGAAGTTTATGATTTGCCAACTTTCGTATCCGTGATCTGAGCAAGCAAGTAGGAGGTCCTTAAACCTTTCCCAACATTAGAAGAATGATTCACTCTCTTTAGCCGAAAAATTCAATATGACTCTTCGAAGGGTGTTCGTTTTATGAGCCGGGAAGAACTTTTTCAAGAATTCCCGGGTCATCTCGTTCCATGACCCTATCGAGTGTGGTCTAAGAGAGTGAAGCCAAGTCTCGGCTCTTTCTTTTAATGAAAAGGTAAAAAGTTTAAGTTTAATGGCATCTTCTGAAACATTAGTGTATTACAAGGTAGCCACCACTTCTTTAAATTCCTTTAAGTGCAAATATGGGCTTTCAGAGTCTAGCCCATGGAACTTTGGTATAAGTTAAATCACGCCCGGCTTTATATCGATGTTTCCCCCTGTTGGTGGTAAGACCACGCATGAGGGTGTAGTTACAAGGGCCGGTTGTAGGTAGTCCCGTAATGATCTCATTGAAGGAACGTTATGTACCTCATTCTCTCCTACTCCCTCTTGATTTGTGTTTGTAGTTGGAGTAGGGGGGAGGATTCCTTAAAGGTATTTGATTCATACTCCCCAAGCTATCACAATGCTCTTGGTATTTTCGGACTCGTCTATGGACTAACAATGGTCCAACTAGACCACCTTCGGATTGGAGACGATTGGAGTGGTCTCATTCCCAACGAGACATAAACCACTCAACTACAAACTAAACTAATCATAAGTCCTAAAATCTGAAATTAATCTAAAAATTGATAATCTGCAAAAAAGCACTAAGTTAGAAGGATATTACCTAATTCGCTTGAAGTAGAGAAGAAATCCTACTAAATAAAATAATGTGTTAGTTCTAGAAAATCGAAAAAACCTATCTACTTCTACTTCTACAGCCACTAAAACAATCTAGAACCGTTATCTAAATTCCCCGGCAACGGCGCAAAAAACTTGTTCGCTCGCCTCAAGTGCAAGGCTGCGATGTAGTAATAAATCTCAGTAAGACCAAAGTCGATCCACAGGGAATTAGAAAACAACTTCTAAGCTATTCCAGCAACTAGGATTGCAATAATTAAGAGATTCAATTGAGAGAATTATGTTGAAATAGTAACTTAAGAAAAACAGTAATTAAGGAACTAAGGCTTTCAAGGATCCACTTGTAACAATCCCATGTCAATCCAATCAATCCAAGCATCAAACACAACTAGATTTGAAGTTCTATCTCTCATCTAGTTGGAAGATAAAGCATTAAACACATTCAATCCCACTTAAGTTAAACTTCCAAGTTATAGTCCTATTCAATCACATAGCATTCGAAATCATAGCCTTCTGAGAAACAGCCATGCCCATGGACTATGGCATACTTAAGGGTTACCATAATTCGAATCTAATCAAGCAAAACATGATAATCTCAGAGAATTGCAAGGAATCCATGTCCTAAGCACATAAACTCTCATAAAACTTCTAAAACTATCAACTTTATATGAACTAGAACATTCAAAATTCAAACTTAAAGTAAAACTACTTGAATCAAACTGAATTAAACATGAAATTGGCTACAAGCTTCACCTCTCAGCCTTAGCTGAGAGATTCTAGCCGAGCATTGTCATACTACAACTAGAACTCAATGAAAAAGACAAAAAGCATAAAAACCTGGAGTTGGGAGGGTTGCAAATGCTCCACGACGGCTTCCTTCACTTCCCACGAAGTTCCTCAGCTTCTCTGATGCCCTAGGAAGAGACCCTAGGTGTCTTTTTATAGTGGGGATGCTCTACCGTGTCGGAATCTTCCAAAATAGCGTTGCATTACGCACTTGGGCAGAAAATCTCGAATCCCGAAATTGAAAGTGTCTATTTACGCATGGCGGACTGGTCTTGACCGGTCGAACTAGGCTGGCCAACCAGTCACGACCGGTCGGACCTGTCTTTTACAAGTCCAGCGTGCACAAGGAGGTCCCTGACTTGATGGCCGACCGGTCTTGACCAGTCAGACCAAGCTGTTCCTTCATCCAATGGCTTCACAAGAGTGGGTAGCAGGGTGGCCGACCGATCTTGACCGGTCTGGCTCCCTTGGCCGACCGGTCACGATTGGTCGGGCCTCTATTATTTTCTTTTTCTTCTTCCCTCTTTGTTCCCTTTTCTTCCTCGTTCTTCTTCCTTCTTGTTGTCCACCTTGGGCCTTCATTCAAGGGGTCCTAAATACGCTCCTTTTGGCCACCAATTGGGCGAAGTTGCTCTCATTCCTACAATCACAAAACATGCATTAGATGGGCCTTTTAAACATGCAAACCATGCATATAATGTGATGTAATGGGCTAGATCATGTATAAATTGGAGGTTCAAGACTATTATCAAACAAGAGGTGCCTCAAAAATTCAAGGATCCAGGTAGTCCAACCATCTCATGCATCATAGGTGACTACCAGATCAAACAAGCCTTACTCGATTTAGGGGCAAGTGTTAACCTCATCCCATACTCGATTTATGAACAACTTAGGTTAGGTGAATTGAAACCCACCAAAACCACACTCCAACTTGCTGATAAATCTATTCGTATACCGAGAGGAGTGATTGAGGATGTTTTAGTCCAAGTTGATAAATTCTACTACCCAGTGGACTTTATTGTATTGGATACACATCCCGTGATAGGTATCGGTGCTCAAATTCTCATCATACTTGGCCGCCCTTTTCTAGCTACTTCAAATGCGATTATCAATTGTAGAAACGGGCTTGTACAAATGTCCTTGAGAAATATGACACTCGACCTGAATATATTTGATTTATGCAAACAACCACAAGAAGTTTATGACAAAGTCCACGAAATAAATCTAATTGAATCATTCGTGGAGAATACATCCCCCTTAGCATTCTATTCCGACCCTTTAGAGGCATGTTTGGCCAACTCTCATGAGATTGATGATGACACGATACGAGAGATGCATGCCATTTTAGATGTTATGCCGGTACTTGATAATAAAAGATGGAAGGCATCCTTTGAGCCATTGCCCTTAAGCGAGAAGAAGCCTCTTCCATCTAATATCAAGGCACTGAAGCTCGACCTAAAACCATTACCCACTGATTTGAAATATGTTTATTTAGGTCAAGATGAGACATATCCGGTGGTGATTTCTTCCCACGTGGATGAGGAACAAGAGAGTAGGTTAATAGCCACTCTAATAGGGCATAAGAGCGCCATCAGATGGTCAATTGCGGATCTCAAAGGCATAAACCCACTGATTTGTACTTTTCACATACACCTTGAGGAAAATGCAAAGACATCTAGACAACTGCAAAGACGCGTCAATCCAAACATGAAGGAGGTGGTTAGGGCCGAAGTGGTGAAACTATTGGATGTGGGTATTATTTACCCAATATCCGATAGCTAATGGGTGATTCCAACTCAAGTGGTACCTAAGAAATCCGAAATAACCATCGTAGCTAATGCCAATAATGAACTCGTACCAACCAGAGTCACTACCTGTTGGAGAATGTGCATTGACTACAGGAAGCTAAACACAGTCACAAGGAAAGACCACTTTCCCTTACCATTTGTTAATCAAATTTTGGAAAGGTTGGCAGGTCATTTCCATTTTTTCTTCCTTGATGGGTATTCAAGGTATAACCAAATAGAGATCGCCCTAGAGGACTAAGAGAAGATAACATTCATATGTCCATTCGGCACTTTTGCCTATCGAAGGATGCCGTTTGGACTATGCAATGCCCCTACCACTTTTCAGCGTTGTATGTTGAGTATTTTTTCTGATACGGTAGGGACGATTCTCGAAGTCTTCATGGACGATTTCTCAGTATTTGGTCGTAACTTTGATGAATGCCTTATGCACTTAAAAACTATTTTGAAAAGATGTGAAGAAAAGAACCTTAGGTTGAATTGGGAGAAATGTCACTTCATGGTTCAAAAGGGAATAGTCCTCGGTCACATCATCTTACAAAATGGAATTGAGGTGGACAAAGCAAAAATCGATCTTATCTCTAACCTTCCACCATCCAAGAGCGTACGAGATGTGCGGTCCTTTTTGGGACATGTCGAATTCTATAGACGGTTCATAAAGGACTTTAGTTCACTCTCTCGTCCTTTATGTAACCTCCTTCAAATGGAAAACTCATTCAAGTGGGATGAAGATTGTCAAAATGCCTTTGACAAGCTTAAAAGTATGTTGACATGTGCTCCCATAATGCAACCACCTAATTGGAGCCTTCCGTTTGAAATTATGTGTGATGCAAGTGACTACGCTATTGGGGCTGTGTTAGGCCAAAGAAAAGAGAAAAAGCCATGCGTCATCTACTATGCAAGTAGAACCTTAAACTCAGCCCAAGCAAACTACACTACTACAGAAAAGAACTTTTAGCCGTAGTTTTTGCTTTAGACAAGTTTAGGTCCTACTTGATTGGATCAAAGATCATCATATTCACCGACCATGCCGCGTTTAAACACCTTCTCCCTAAGAAGGATGCTAAGCCACGCTTGTTAAGATGGATCCTCCTACTCCAAGAATTTGACATAGAAATACGTGATAAGAAAGGAGTAGAAAATATAGTGGCTGACCATCTCTCTAGACTTGTTCTCACCGATTCCCCTAAGATGACCGCAATCAATGACATGTTCCCTGATGAACAAGTTTTTAAAATCTCCCAATTGCTATGGTATGCGGACATTGCTAACTATCTTGCTACAGGTACAATTCCAACACATTGGAACAAGCAAGATAAGGATAAGTTTTTCAACGAGGTGAGAAAATTCTTGTGGGACGACCCATACTTATTCAAGTATTCTCCCAATCAAATTATAAGGCGATGTGTGCCAGATGATGAGCAACACAGTATCATCTCCTTTTGTCATTCTCAGGCGTGTGGTGGCCACTTTTCGACTAACAAGACCACAACCAAAATTCTGCAATGTGGGTTTTATTGGCCCACCATGTTCAAAGATACCCATGAGTTTTGTAAAACATGTGAGCATTGTCAGAAATTGAGAGGAATATCCCGTATAAATATGATGCCACTCAATCCCATCTTACCAATCGAAATTTTTTATTGTTGGGGCATCGATTTTATGGGTCCATTCCCATCTTCTTTTGGAAATTTATATATTTTGCTTGCCGTCGATTATGTTTCAAAGTGGGTCGAGGCGATTCCATGTCGGAACAATGACCATAAAACAGTCATTCATTTCTTAAAAGAAAACATCCTTTCCTGATTTGGAACACCTTGAGTCATTATAAGTGATGGAGGATTTCATTTTTGTAACCGCCCGTTTGAAGTTTTAATGAAGAAATATGGCGTAAATCATAAGGTGAGCACTCCCTATCACCCACAAATAAGTGGACAAGCTGAGATATCCAACAGGGAAATTAAACGTATTTTGGAGAAAATAGTGAACCCTGATCGCAAAGATTGGTCACTTCGACTTACCGATGCACTCTGGGCTTACCGTACTACTTTCAAGACCCCCATTGGAATGTCTCCCTGTAGACTTGTCTATGGGAAAGCTTATCATTTACTTATGGAGTTGGAACATATGGCATATTAGGCGATAAAGAAGATGAATTTTGATTCTGACAAAGCAAGCTCGTTGCGCAAACTTCAATTGAATGAACTTGCGGAACTCCGGAATGAGGCATATGAAAATGCGAGAATTTATAAGGACAAGACGAAAGTGTTCCAAGATAAGAACATCCTTCGTAAGACCTTCACGATTAATCAAAAGGTCCTTATGTATAATTCTCGGCTACATTTATTTTCGAAAAAATTGAAGTTTCGATGGACTGGTCTCTTCATTGTAAAAACTGTTTATCCATATGGGACTGTTGAGTTGTTGAATCTAAGGAACGATAATGTCTTTAAAGCAAATGGCCAGCGATTAAAACCGTTCTTTAAGAATTTTCCATCAGACGGTATGTCTATACCTCTAACTGATCCCGTGTATCAGGGTATTTGATCTCCTAGTCTGATGGAGATATAGAGTAGTTAGGATTAGGATTTTGCTTCTTTTGGTTTTCTTTTTCATAGGTTTGTTTAAAGGAGGTAGAATTCCAGTTTTTGTTCTCTCACTTACTCTTATTCCTCACTCCCTTTATTTTATAATTGCTCTCATGTTTTGCTTATTGCATATCTTTTACATTGAGGACAATGCAAGATTTGGTTGGGGGGGTGTGGCATCACTATGGTGAATCTAGTGTTTTGTAACATTTCAAGCAATTATGTAGAAAATTTTCAATTTTTCTGAAAATTCAAAACTTCTTTGGAAAACCGCGTTTATACACACTTGGGATGTCTTAAGTATGAAAGGAAGAATATGTAGTGAGATGATTTTGAAACTCTTAAAGGACTTGTAACATGATGGTTTTCTAATTGGATTCCCCTATTGATTTGATTGATAGGAAAAATTGAAACACTTTTACACCTAGTTCACTTTACACGATTCTCATGTTTTGAAAGGATTATGTAAATTTGTGGATTGGCTAGGTTTAGATTTGAGGTGTTGTGAAACCAAGCCGGGGTACTTTGTCCATCCTTATCCATGGGAAAATAACGAAAGATATGGATTTCTAAAAACCCTGTCTAATGTGTATGAAAAGGAAAGGAAGGATGAAAATATGGGAATGATTGAAAATATGGTGAATTTTTTTGAAAAGGGCTACCTATTACCAACCGTGGGATGGTCTACCCATAACCAAAGCCGGAAATGGGAAGTAGTGTGAAAGCCGTCGAAAGGACGGTAAGGCAAATTCTTGTCATAGCTTATTGTTGATATGTACACCGCTGTTAGAACTAGAAAATGATACGATTACATTTTCTCGGTGTATTGTTGCTCTAGGGTTCTGAGTAATGGAAACATTCATAGATGATCACAAGCATTCACAAAAGTACACAAGAAGAGATATCGCAAGGCGAATTTTATTCCAGAGATCCTGAGATCTTGTAAATTTCAGGCCGTGATCTGGCACAAGCCCTTAATTACATTGAATGATCGATGAAACTTGATTAAAAGGCAGAAGACTAGTCAACAGGGACTATGGTCTTAGAGTTCATGGTCATAGAGACCTGTATTTGCTATGGACTGAACCATCTTTGTATTAGTCAGATGTCTATGTCCCATGTTTTGACCGGAGATCCGGGCTGAGACTATCATGGTTTATGACTGAGAGGGACGACTCTAGGCCTGCGCCTGTCATGTATGGACAGGTGATCTCGGGAAGTCCAATCTGTAGTTGTGTGTACCTGAATAGCCCAACCAACGGATACCGCTTGGATGGGTAGGGCATCGACTGTTGTATTGTGGCAGTTCATAGCAATTGCTTCGTAGAGAATTAAAACTTTTTTGGTACGATTTATCGTGATAACCATAATCCCGTTTGTCTACCTTTCGACCCAAATCGGATCATATCTTACAGTATGTATAAATGATGATATATTTGCATAGTTCTGGATGCTGACGGCTTTCTTCCGGGAAGTTATTTCATTCATCGCATTGAATAAGGTCAAACCTCGAAGATACACCATTTTGTTAGTTTCAGAAATCCCGGAATGATCGTTTTTCTATTCTATTGCATCCAAAATGCTCGAACTACCCAAAATAGAATCAAACAGGTCCTAAAAACACTTAAAATTGAGTCCGGTGCGCACTAACGGAGTCTGGAAAATTCTGATTTTTAGGGTGCGCCAGACATATTTTTCAGGTGCGCTAGCGTCGGAGCACCCTGAAATTAGACAAGTAGAAAATATTGATTTTTTTTGGTGCACTAGCATCGGAGCACCCTGAAATTAGGCAAGTAAAAAATGTTGATTTTTCAGGTGCGCTAGTGTCGGAGCACCCTAAAATTAGACAAGTAAAAAATGTTGATTTTTCGGGTGCGCTAGCGTCGGAGCACCCTGAAATTAGGCAAGTAAAAAATGTTGATTTTTCGGGTGTGCCAGACTTATTTTTCGGGTGCGCTAGAGCACTTGAACAATTTTCTAAAGATGTGATACTTTGTTGGTTTTATGCCGGACCTGTGGTGATCGGAGGTAGGTTTCCATTGTGGGATTTTGGTGATCGGAAAGGGATTCCGACGATCGGAAAGGGATTCTAGTGGTCAGAAAGGGATTCCAATGAGGGTTTTCGGCGAAGATTTCAAATGCCCAGAGGGTAATAACTCTCTCTCTCTCTCATATTTCATACAAATGAATAGTGCGGAGGGGTATTTATACCCAAAAATCTCGGAGGATAAGCCAATCATTGTGCGACACGTCAAGCGCACCTTAAAAACAACTCATAGTCTAGTGCACCCTGAAAATAGTTAAAACCGATGATTTGTGAAATGCCTATTTTTCAGTTGCACCGGACTTTGGAACACCATGAAATTAGATATTTTTCTAGTGCGCTAGCGTCAGAGCACCCTAAAAATGGTCTGAGTGGACTTTGCTGAAATTACATATTTTATGGGTGCGCCAGGCCTATTTTCAGAATGCGCCAGACAAATTGGTTTAAGATTCATGGAGTGTTACAATGTTGTATTTATTGGGTGCGCCAGACCTATTTTCTAGGCGCGCCAGACATATGTTAAGTGAAAATGGGAAGTCTGAAAATCTCTCATTATTTGGGTGCGCTAGCCCTATTTTCTGGGTGTGCTGGACATATTTCGGGTGCGCAAAGAGCCGTTGTATTGCATTTCTGACTTTAAACGCTTTTTATCTCTTATTTGTGGGGCCCACTTGGATGATGAGTGGTCATCCACTCTTCCTAGTGGTCCAACTATCTGTCCATGACCTTATTTTCGGACTAGTTCGGTCACTGTGCGATGTGGGGCCCACTAAAAGTCATTTTTGGGCCAATGTGTGGTCTGGCGCACCTTGCAATGTTTCGTCAATTTATGGGTGCGCCAGAAGTCCTTAAACCTCACTCTTTTTATTCGCGATTTGTCTTGAACTGTGGGTGCGTTTGTTGTAATTTTGAAGGTGATCCAGACTGATTTTTGGGTGCGCCCCTTAATATTTCAATGAAATTTTATTTTAATGGGTTGGATATTTTGGGACCCCAACAGATGCCCCTCTGGTGTGCTGTGATGAACGGACAACCGTTCGTCGCAGCACCCCGGACTTCAGGTCCCCTATAAATACGAAAGTCCTCATTCATTTCCTCATTTCACTGTTCATTACCGATCAGACCGGCGCACCCTTTTAATCGCTAACGCACCCTTTTATTTCGCCATCGCACCCAACAACAATTAGGTAAGTTCAGTTTTGCGAAATTTCTAGGTGCGCCAGAGGCAGCGCGCCTAATTTCGGACTTGGTGATTTTTCAATTTTGTGGATGCGCCAGGGTCAGTGCACCCGATTTACGACTTGGTGAAATTCTGTGTCTTGATGGGTGCTCCAGGTCTTGCGCACCCGACTTCGAACTTAGCATGTTTTGGAATTTCAGGGTGTGCCAGAGCTTGCGCACCCTAGATTGGAACTTGGTGAATTTTGATAAGATTGGGTTACGTTGGGTGCGCTAGAGCTAGCACATCCATGTTCTGGACTTGGGTAATTTTTCAAATTTTGGAATAGTTGGTTGCGCTAGAGCTTGCGCACCCATGCTTGGAAACTTAGAAATTTTTTCAAATGTTAGAATAGTCGAGTGTGCTAGAGCTTGCGCACCCATGCTTGGAAACTTAGAAAAAATTTTAAATGTTGGAATAGTCGAGTGCGCTAGAGCTGGCGCACCCATGCTCGGAAACTTAGAAAATTTTCAGGTTTTGGAAATTTTTGATATTTTTGCATGGAGGAAATTGGATATTGGCCATCCTGCCCACACTCTAGCTTGGCTAATCCTTTCTTAGGGTACTAGGGATTGTTATTATGGGATGTACGAGATTGGACGCCTCCCCGTTAGGGTTTTTAAGCGCATAGTTGTTATTTCAAGTTGGTGTCTGGTCTCGTTCACCCGAACATCCCAAGTTGTGCCTAATTTCAGTTTTATGGCTTAAGTGATCAGTCCAATTTAAAGTTTAGGTATACCTGTACGCACTTTCCTTTGCCTCTGAACCGGTTTTAAATATGTTTGCATGCTTCTTTTTCTTCATTGAATCACCACGATTCTCAGTTTGAGTTGCTAGCCTTGTTCTTAGCAGATAATGGTTAGAACTCGTGCTTCTTTGCGCATTGCCCGTGATTGCCTTCAACGGCTTCTCGACTCTCTCGATCGTACTGATGCCTGGTCATCCTTGGATAGTCAGTTCGACGAAGTCTTCGACGCTTTATCTCGTCTGGGCGTCGACTCTCGCTCTATCCTGAAAGCTATTAAGAATATTTCCCTTATGGCTTCTATCTTCAACGAGCATAGAGAAGCTATACTCGATTTCATCGGCAAATTTTCTTTTCAAGAAGAGTTGGGGATTCTTGAGGCAACGGAGCCCCCCTTAGCTACTTCTTTCTTCAATCTGCTCAGCAGATATCATTCTCTAAGGAGAGAGAATCGGGTGAACGAGAGACTCCTTGTTGCTATCCTCCCATACGCGGAGGCAGAGGTTCAGGATTGCCGTGTCGGGATTTGGAGATCAGTGAGAGATGCCCAGAGGATCCGTCAGAGACTCGCAGTCGAAATTCCCGATGCGAGGCCCCAGGCTGAGTTAGAATATCTGAGCTTTGATTTCGTACAGCAGTGCATCTCCCACCTGATGGACCTGATTTCTAGGGGAGCTCGGGTTCAGGCGAAGGTGGATGAGTTGAAGATTCGGGTTCTTCAGCTGCCGCAGGACTGAGATCTTCCTCTGACCATGGGGAGAGGGCCCCATAATTTTGTGTTATGTTGTGACAAATATTAACTTTAAACATTTGAACAATTGATATGGCAATCCAAATATTTTGGATTGTCTCTATAGTTGATGAATGATGATTAAACCCTTCCCCTTTCTTGTTTGTATGTGTGATGATGATGTCGTGTTATGAATGTTGTCGCATTATTTCCTTCTTTGCTGATTTGGTTTAATTTACTGAAGTCTTAGCTATTCATCTGGCTTTTGTCTATTTTTTCCTATCTGCTTGTACTCCTCGGGGCTCGTGAATGTTGATTTCTCTCTGCATAAGAATTCCTTTGTTTTCTGAGCTGGACCTAAGCCTTTTATATGCTTTTGTAGATCATAATGGCTGGTAGTTCTTCAAAACATGGTCCTTCAAAGGCTGGCTCTTCGAGGGCCGGTCCATTAGGTTCTCCTTCTATTCAACGCAAATGCAAGCGAGCTACGCCCAAGAAGGTTGGAAGATCGTCAGAGCAGAATCCCCAATGGTTTCATCCACCGGAAACCTTTAGTTTCTTTGAGCGTCTCTTGACGTTGCCGAAGTTCATTCAACAGAAAGTTTTTGTTAATAAGGTTGTCCCACTTCCGAAGGATAGGGAAACACAAGAAGAGTGGGATGCGTGGTATGCCCCACTAGCTAGTTTTCGGGCAGAAGATGATATAGGCTCGGAGGAGGGCGAGGCTGGTCCATCTATTCCCTTACAAGCTGGTAGACGTGGTCGTCCGAGGACGGCCAGCAGAGGTGCTAAACACGAATATTTGGTCAAGCAAGCTCATTCTAAGGCAGATAAGACGAAGATTGCCTGGTCTTCATACAAGTTGATGATATAGACATTGTTGATTTGAAATCCCTATACCAAGGAATACATTTGATATCCAAGGAATTTTCAGAGGCACCTTTCTCTTTCGACCATTAGTCCTTCGGACGTTAGTCGTGCCAATTCTTTCTATGGTGTGGAGAGTTGGACATCTGCCCCACCGTCGTTTCTCAATTGCGCCGTGCTTGAAAATGGGAGGAAACAAATGGTGATGGAGGAGAAGGAGATGGTCTTCCTTGAGCCAAACTACAATCCTCACAGACCGTTTCCAAAGGATTATTTCGAGACACTTCGCCAAAGATTCCATCATTTACGAGATACAGAAGTATGGGAGACAAGTGCTTATCTCACTCGGGGTCATTTGGCTCGTCGTCCGGGGTATGAAGCCTGGGCCAATCGTATTCTAGAACGTCACGGTGATGTTCTAAGAGAGGTTGGCCTTTTCAAGGTAATACAATTAACTTCTAGTTATTTTTGTCATGATCCCTGGGTTTTCAAGGGATTCTTGAACCACTGGAGCTCCATGACTAACTCCTTCCACCTTCCCTACGGAGAGATGAGCATCACCTTATGGGATATGGTTCGGATTGCAGGGCTTCTAGTTCAGAGATGGATATATGATGAATGGGTCCCCTATGACATTGAGTTGTCACGAAGGAGGAAGAGTACGTGCGGAGGCTTCCTTTCCGAGGCCTTTTACGAATTGTTTGCCGAGCTTCCATAGTTCATGGGTACTAAGGACAAGCTAACTCTAGAGGACTGGCTAGTTTATTTCAGCCATGGGTTAGAGTAAGTTTCATGACTTGCATTGATCTTTCTGTCCTATTCTGTTTCTTCTTCTGCTGATGATTCTTCATTCTTTTCAGCTTGGACTATTCAATGTATGACGAAGATCATGATGATGGAACGTATCTAAGGGCCAAGATGGGGGAAAGGTTTCCTAAGCAAACGATCTATCTCCCACATGTGAACTTGCCGGTTTCTTGGCACATTGGCTGAGTTCGGTTGCCTTGCCTAGTTCTAAGCAGGTGGATAATGTGAGAGTTTCTTGCTTTGTCGTAGTGGGAGGTCTAGCCAATGGTCGTCGTTACGCCCTAGCCCCGGTGGTCTTGTGTTCTATTTACAAAGCCTTCGGATATGTCATCAGCAACAAAGAGCGGGCATCATACGGGATGACTTCTGCTTACTGCGGCTGGCATTACTTTGCCGGTTGGCTAGGTGTTTACTTCCCCTGGGTATATGGCATCGAATCCGGGGACTATATTCAGAGGGGTTACATCCCGCTCCATTTCTTTCAGAAATGAAAAATGATAGCGCAATACCTAGCAATGATGGGGGAGAGAATTGTCGACTGCGATTTAATAGACTTCTTTCATTTTCCTGACACCAGGGGGGCTGATGATCAGCTACGTGAGGATAACGAGGATCTCGACCCGTATGAACGTGATTTCCTCACCTCGATTCGCACGGGGTCCCTCCCTTTTAGGGAAGGTCTGGAATTCTGGAGAGAGCCGTATTATCCGAGTTGCTTCGCTCGACAATTCGGCTACGACCAAGGAGTGCCGGAAACTTTGGAGCCAGTCACACATGAACAGCGGGCATACGGCACCAGGCCTGTTCATTGGAAGTGGATGTGGCGGCAATTCTTACTATCCAGGACAGGTTGCAAGTTCATTTTCCCGGGTACCAAACATACACAAGGGGCTACATTCGGTTGGATGTGGTGGTGGTCACATTAGTATTTTATGATCCGGAATTGTAAGCTTGTAAGCGAGCCTGTCTTCGTCACACCACCAGTCATCAACCCTTCTCCTGCTGACGGGCTCAGGTACGTGGCGGAATCTCTTCATCAGCCTTCTCTTCCGAGTGTACGAAAGATCGAGACTTCTTTAAATGTGACAATTGACCAGGAGAAACCCGAACATACTCTTGAAGGCTAGGTAGCTTATGGTCAGCAGAATATAATGCAAGAGGACTCAGATCTCCCCATAGTAGATACAGAGTTGGATGTCGATGATAAAGATGACGTTAATGATGATGAGGATGGGGATGGTGAGTCGGCTTTAAGGGTCGGTGATACTGCAGTGGGGACTGGTTTGACTAATACTCCGGGCAGCAATGAACAAGGTCGGCTGAGTCAGGGCGGTTTATCTCACCAATCAGTCCCCGGCGACAGGGATGATGAAATGCCGGTGAGACGGACAGGACCTCGAGTGAAAACTGCTCATCGTCACTTGATCGTTGACGGTGGTAAAGACATTAATGAGATGTGAAAATTATATGCCGCTAAGAGATTGCAAGAACAACTTTCTAGAGCCGCCGGCAATCCCCCGGCTGATAACATGGGTGAAGTGAGGGAGGAAGAGGAGATGAGCTCTCAGGCTAATCTGAGCGGAAATTGCCCCACAGGGGAAATTAATGATGATGAACCTGTTTGCTTCCCCAAGTGTAGGGTTGCGATGTTGTAACGACCCGAGATTTTCGAGTCTCGTGTATAACACGACGGCCGAATTCCCAAGTAAATCATGGACTAATTGATTTGTTAAATAATGAAATATAGCATTCAAGCACAATGACGGAAACAATTATCATCTTATCCTATCAAACTTACTACGTCATCATCAATGTTTAAATAAGGGAACCAACCAATATCCATACTGATTAATTAAAATACAAAACCATGTCTTCTCTTGAAGACCTATTACAATTCCATAAATGTATCAACTACTCAAAAGAAATATTTAATAAATGATAACATCAATTAAGTTTCTCTAACATCGTCATCCGCCATGTGATTATACGAACATCGAACTCTTTTCCTTAAAAATCGGGTTCAATACCTGGATCTTCACCTCCATCATCTAAATTGTGTTTGGGATAGCGTTAAACGCTATCATAATGGAGAATATTTCCTCCAAGACAATCAAGAATAATAATAACGGTACAGAGTAAACGCAAGCAGTATATTATCATTTAATCAAATCAAAACAACCAACTAAAAATCTTTATTAATCCGATGCATGGAATGCATGCTCTTGCTAAGGCACCCTGGCTAGAATCACAATCCATGAAGTGGGAGACTCCCTGTTACGACTTCATGCTAGCCACTAGTCACCAGAGGTTCCTGGGACACACAAGCTCATAGTTTTGCCCGACCACGTGAGAAACGGGACGCTCATAGCCCAAATCTACACGTGATAGTGTACGGGAGAAGTAGGACGCTCTAGCCTATTCTCAATTCCGTACACCCACATGGAGCCAAGTGAATGCATGACTTTAGTTTCACCTTTATTTAAGTGTTTTCGCATACAACCAATTTAAATAAAGCTCAATGGTCACTATGGGGAGTCGCAAGCAACCCAGCATAGGCCGACAGCACGGGATTAGTGTCCATAGCACCAACCTCGGCTCATGAGAATTTGTATACCATTAGTGTCCACTCATTGTCCCATTTTATGATTTCATCATGTCCCAAAAAGCCAATGTTGTACATCATGACCAAATTCATTAAAATACCCATGTACTGTAAATGGATCAAATCAAGCATCATGTACATGTAAGGATCCATTAACAAATAATCACTTCATTCTCTCAGTTAAGTCAAGATATACTCTTCCATCATGGACACCTCTCACGGGTTCCATCTCTCTACATCGAATAATTTTACCAACTTAGGGACAAAGAGTATACAATAATGGGATGTCCATATGATGATCTTATACACATATTTCATATCACAATATGAAAACCAATGTCACTTGTAATACATGGACTAAGAAAATAAGGGCATAGATTTCACAAAAAATAAATAATACAAATACACATGCTTCTTAGTCAAAAATCTAAAAAAAAGGAATCACATCACCATATAATGATATTCATTACAAATGTCACATCAAACTTCATGTTATATGGATAAGTAATTCAAAACAAAACAACTTCACATGCCACAAAAGAAACTTATGATAATCGTGATATTATTAATGAAAGGCTTGAACGAAAATCCTTACCTTATGATGGACTTAGAAGTAGAGGGTTGTAGAAGATCCTAGCTGCTGGAAAAATATGAGAAAGAACTCTCTTCTCTTCTCTCTCTCTCTCTCTCTCTCTCTCTCTCTCTCTCTAGGGCAATGAGGCTAGGGTTAGGAGAAGGATTTGGAGGTGCGTAGTAGAAATATGGAGAGGGATGTGCACGCGAGGTCTTGTGTAACAACTTCTTGAGGCGGGTTTCTCAAATCTCAATATTCGGATGATCTATGGTCAATTCCAATCCATTCATCTTATCAAGCTCGAAGAGTAGAGTTAGAATACGTAAATTTCTTGATGATCCACATTCTAGATTGGCCGATCCTTGAAAATGGCCTAACGGGTGCTAAAATGGGCTAGATCTCAATTAATGGTCTATGCTTGATGATTAGGGCCCAAATTTTAAAAAAATATGTAGTCATAATAGGCAAACAATTGTACAAATTTTAGTGGTTGATTGATGGTGAGAAATGCCTAGATCTAAAATTCCAACTTTTGGCGGAAAAGGAAGGGGCTGGCTTTGTGGTTCAACGGTGTAGGATTATAGATCGGGGTCCAAATTTTGTGTAAACTCGTAGTCATATGGGTATAATAAGTGGTCCAAATTTGAGAAGTGATTGATGGTGAGAAGTGGGTAAATCGAAAGGTTCAATTTTAAAAAGAGTTGGTAACTCGTTAATTTCTAAAACGGGATAACTTCGCGCATAAGAAAGATGCTTATTAAGGTGGGGCACTCAAATCACACTATTGGTCCATGATAAAGACAATCCAAGTCAGTCATATGAAGAGAAATATTCGACTACGACTAACCATCTACTTTCCTCACTCGATGAAAATCAAGGGTTAAGGGGCTGATTTGACAATCGGACCACTTCTACTGTGATTTAAGGGCTGAAATTTGATGTGTATGGTTAATATGTGCCCAAAAGCTTAAATCCAGGGTTTTACGTGAAACTGATCGTCAGAAAATATAATACTTAAAAATGGCATCTTAACTTAAGTTTAACTAATGGCATTTTCGTAATTATCTGAAAAGTGCGTGATTTTTTAAATCTGATCTTTGTACGATGTTTATGGGATCATTCTAAGCAACTTTTGTAAAGGGTCCCCTTCGGATCTCCTACGGATGTCCCGCTATTCGCAAATCAACAGTAAATGTACGATAATTAATAAAAAATAAATTAACAATGAATTTTCAAAAATTTTCAAATAAATCTCGAAAATCTGGGGCGTTGCAAACCACCCCCCTTAAAAAAAACTTCAGTCCCCGAAGTTTCCTAAGCATCGTCGATAAAAGATTGAGGGCAATCTCACTTCATGACTTCTCGCCTAACTTTCTGAACTATTCCGGGTCAGACGCGATCACAATCCACCCCCCTTAAAAATAAATCCATACTCGACATCGATTTTTACAAGCTCCCCCAAATTTCTTTCCTATCATGCTTCCACTGCGCACTCTGATTCCTAGATGGTTCTGAATATATTGATTGCTCTCTCAAATCATTCAATCATCTAGCGCCCTAATATTTCTCAACACTACGATGAAGAACTAGGCTGGAATTGCGCTCTCAACAACACTTCGTTAAAGCTTGTCTTGGTATGACAATGAGTGGGGCTACAGGTAATTTTGCCACATTTCTCTACAGGTAATGATGAACTTAATAGTGAAATAATTTATATTATAAGCATGAGAGATTGTAAACATTATAGTGGATCATTTCTTGCGGGTACTGATTAATTCTTGATCATTTTGCCTATGGAATGCTAATCTCATCTTGTTTGTCATATGTTCTCTCTCACTGCTTGCATTATGAAGTTAAGGGATTAACAATGTAATGGAGGATTTCATTGACATTTAGGTTGGATTTTTTTTTCTTTATTGCTGTAGGGATTTATCCAGCAACTTATTGTATGGAGATATTTCGTTCTTGACGTCTAGGATCAAATAGCTTGAGGAATTGTCAGTACCATTTCTGATTTATTCAGTAGATTAGTTGTTTTGTTGAATCTTGCTTGCCCCTTTGTAAGGAATAGATTGGTCATTTGTTGCAAACGTTACGATGTAGGATATTGAAGAACAATCAGTTAACAGGGCCGATCCCTTCAACCCTTTCATAGATACCGAATCTTAAAACTCTATAAGGTTTCTGTCACTTGTAGTTGGTTTGGAGCTATTGAATGATATTGTGTTGCTTGTTGTGTAGTGTGCAAGACAAGGGTTCGCATTGGGGTTGACGGTCATTGTTGGCACAATTCCAAGCATCAAAGTGGACTCCGATGAAACCGATAGTTGATTTACTAGAGGTTTCATCATCAATGAAGGGTCAGATAGTTTTCCGAAGTTTTTTATGCCATCAATTATATTTTGTTAAGCATATTGTTATTCTCTATGTGTGATAACTTTGGATAACTTTAGCTCCCAACTCGCACCCTATCTCAACTTTGCTTACACAGAATATTTCCATCTCATGTCTGAAATGTGTTTCGCATGACATCTGTTTGATGAAATGCGGGTATGACTACATGTGAAATCATGCTTAACACACCTCTAACATCACGTGGTGTGGCTCAATGTGAACTGAAGTTGGCATCCAATCTGTGAATGATTCTGTTAAAATATCTATTTTCATGTAGGATTTTCAATATCCTTCATTCCTTTGTTGAATGCTGTTATATGAATGCAGATGTGTAAATTTCACCATCTTTTGTTGTTTTCTGAGATGGGTTTTGGTTAAAACGCTGTTATATCAATGTAAATCTGCAAGCTTCACCACTTATAGTATTTTTTTAAACATGGGATTTAAGAATCGCAAATTTCTTTAATTATTTCATTGGTGAGGTGGGGTTTGGCTGAAATGCTGTTATATCAATGCAAACATGGGCTTTCGGCCGTGGGAAAAGTCATTTTTCTGGTAGTGTTAGGCTGCCTTTGGATGTGATATCCAATCGAATTGGAATTTACTAATCAAATAGAGTTGAAATGACCAAATTGTGATTTCCTTAGCATCAATACTGAATGTCTGGGTTCCAAATTACAATTATGTTACTTACAAGTTGGACTTGAAAGAAAGTTAATTGCAATTTGAGGGTGATTTCCCCGTCATGAATTGTAGGAAAATGTCATAGTTCCATCATTTCATCTTGATTAAACTATATATTGGTGACTCTTTCACTTGTACAATCAGAGTATTAAGGGAGATTACTGCTCCATCTATTTTCCTATTGATTCTTATGAGACCTTTTCACATATTTGGGTATCATAGCTGATAATATTGTACCCCTTAAATATTATGCCATGTCTGTTGTGGGAAAAGTCATCACATGCACATTGGACCACATACATATCACCACACATGGAACAACATGATGAGGTCCAAATTGAACAGAATGTGGACAACATATATCGGGACCCTAATGACCAAAAGTGGACAACATGATGAGGTCCAAATTGATCTATTATGATCAGCAAGTTTGGAGTACAATCTGTCCAAGCGGACAAGATGTTTGGCCTTAGAATCTGTCCAAACGTGAATGGCATATTGGACTTTAGAACTGTCCAATTTGGACAGTATGAACAGCACTCAAATTTGTCTGTTTGGACAGCAAAAACTGGGTTTTAAAGCTTGACCATCGTGGACAGCAAGATTGGAGTACAAATTCGTGAATTGAATTGGTGATGACCTTTAGATTTAGGTAATGAGGGTCTAGGGGCCTATTTCAGATGCATGGCGTGAATTGAATATGGATGATGGCTGCAAAAATTGCAACTGTTTGGGTTCTCTTGACCTTGACCATTGAATTTGAATTTGAACTATTAGCTTTTTTCCTTTTTAGCACTCCATGTGATGGCACTACCATTAGGTTTGCTTATGATGTTTTTGTATATGACCTGCCGGCAATGGTGCCCGCAACTTGAACAATCAGGATTGCTTGTACAAGCAACTCAAATTGCAGTTTACACCCTTATATTGTTGTGCAGTTGCGGTAAGAGGAGTAATTAGGGACAAATCTTTTTTTTTTATTTTTTTTGCATGGGGCATCTAAATGAAAGTTTTATTTTTGTGTTTGACTTATGTGTATGTGTTGGGTAGGGCTGCAGCTTGGGTTTCGTTGACCCAACACTAGTTCCAGTTGTGTCCAGTTGGGTAGTCAAGGTCTCGAGTTGGAAAATGCCAACCCAATTTGAAATTGAGTTGGGTTTAGGTTGACCAAATACAGGTCGTTTTTTTTTTTTTTAAACTAAAATCTTTATTAACAAAAACTCAACATCTATACAGCCCCACTAACAGATTTGGGTTGGCCAAACCCAAGCTTACTATTTCAACGGATCATGTCAAGGGTCTAGATGGTCAGATAAGACCCACACACAGTTGGTGGACCCCACAGAGATGGGCCCCACAAGATCTATTAGAACAGGTTTTCAGTTTTTAGGTTGTGCAGAAATTGGTTGGGCCCATTTTTGGGTCCGATTCACGATCACATGGGGTCCACTTTGGGCAAGAGGATGTGACCCAAAACCCCTAAGGTGGGGCCCGCTGAAAGTGTGCATGGAATTTATGGTGCAAGGCCCAATATGGGTACTTGGAATTTCTGCACAGTTTCTACACAAGTATTGTTGGCTCCAATTTTGGGCGTTGTTCACCGATCACATGGGATCCACTTTAGGGGTGTAGGAGGTCATTTATACTCTCACTTATGAGGGCTACAAAACCTCAGTGGCGGTTAACCAAATGGGTATTTGTAGGGTCTGCCACAAGGGTCTAAAAATGAAGGTTTGCCCAAAAACACAGGATTTTCAGAACCAGTGTGATTTGTTACGAGTTTTCATCTGTTTATGCGTAAAATGACATGATTTGTCCATCTTAACTTGCCTGGCTGTTCTGTCCATCTTGTATTTGAGATTTGGGATACAGCGGGGCAGCAGCAGCTGCTATTGTTTACGATATAACAAATCTGGTATATGAAAAAACTTACCAATATGTAGTTGGATGTATATGTGGGCTGATTTTGTTTGGGGACTCATTCATTTGGAAACATGCCATTTATTACTTTCTGTTTCAGTCACTCTGTTTTTGCTCATTCGATTGTATAAATTTGGAAGGCATTTTATATTCTTAAATGAGTTTGTGCAGTGAAAGCCGATGCTCTTGGTATGTTGGAATTTTGTTTTGGCTCAAGGTAATATACATAATAGGCTGACCAATGGCCTATATACAAACAACAAAAGTGCTAACATCTTTTAAGAAAAAATGTCTGAACTCTAACTGAAATTATGTTCTATCAGTCAATATTGAATGTGCATCCTTGTGTAATTGGGATGTGGAATTCAGTTAGGGAATGGGAACATGCATGCTAACATGCATGTCCGGGAGTCTTCTAACTTCCCCATCTTTTCAAGAAATTGTTGAGATTTGAGGTGCTTTTGCAATAACCAGTTGATTATAGCCTAGAGATGTCTACACTCTAGAAAGTCTTTTTGCTAATTCTTTTTTTTTTAATGATTTCATTTCATAATTTATTGCTTTGATTGATGTTCATAACCAGGCCTTCACGCGAATGACTCCATACAGCTTAGGGAGGGCCTCATGTGTTTGTTGAAAATGGCAGTATGCTATTGCCATCTGGTCTTTTGGCACAGCGCATGCCTAGAAGCTTGGTTCCAAAAATGAAGCAGATGCAAATTTCAAAAATGGCGGTATTCACTCTCACTTGTTTAAAAGGTAGTAGGACATTTGTGTTTTTCTCTACATGGATTGGCTTGATTTTCAGTCTTTGGTAATCTACACAATGGGGACCCTCCGAAGGGACTCTCAGATTGTTCACCATATGTATGTTCCATCTTGGCATGCCATGTAGGTAGGCTGAGCTATACAGGGAATTAACCTGATATGTTTTGTGGTCTTGTCATTTTGTAATGATAACTATTTATTTTGATTGCAGTTTACAAGGTCTGGGCATACTCAACTGCCTGGGAATGCCATTATGATCACCAGCTCCATAACTGTTGTCCTTTTCAGCATAGTGGTAAGATGCTTCATACCATCTCAACTCTATATATGCAGCCAGGCTTTTGAAGTTGGTGGTTATCTACTGAACTGGCATAACCATAATATGATACAAAAAGGTCTTAGAAATTGAAATCAATGGCCATCGTGGTTACAGAAAAAAACATTGGGTTCAAGCCATTCAACGCATATTCACATCAGAATCTCTCCCTCAGTCATGGCTTCTCCATCTCCATCATAGAAATTAAGGGAAAATAAAGTAACATGAAATTGGAGTTATCAAGACTGCTCAGGCTCTAAAAGATGCTTTTCTTTTTTCTCTGTCTTTTTTATGAGATTATTGGAGGGACCCATTTGCTGTTTTTTGTCACCAACTTCTAGATTGAAATCTTATATTGATTTTATAATACATTACCCTATATAGGTTGCTGCAGAACAATGCCATTTCAGGTCCTATTCTTACCGTCATTGGAAGGATGGAGAAGCTCGAAATGCTCGATCTCTCAACTAATAATTCAACAGTGGGATACCCAGTTCAATAGGGAAGAAATTGAAGTGTGTCTTGTGCTTTGTCACCATATATCCTTGACAGCCTGAGGACTCCTGAGACAGGTCTCTATAGGATCATATTCACACTTGAGGATCCTACTGCCAGAATCCTACTTATATGGTGAAGATGAGGTAAGATTTTATTATTACTATCTCATCATTTAAGTATCATCTTACTGCTTATATGTGCCCTTCTTGGGATTTATACGTTTTATAATGGTGAGATATCTTGCTATGGAATGGACAAGTGAATGCATTAAATATCATGGTTTATGTGAGATTCTTTTGGTGATTTTGTGATGCTTATGTGATTAATGAACATAGGGAATAAAAAAATTTGGGTGGTGGCAGAGCCGTTGCAAATAGTACCTTTTTTCCTACTACCACCCAATTTTTTATTCCATGTGTTCATTAGTCATATAAGCATCACAAAATTACTAAAACAATCTCACATGAACCATGATATTTAATGCATTTACTAAACAAGTTAATGATTTTACAACGACCAGCACTATTGTTAATACTTTCTATTGCAATGGGCCATAGTAGTTGTAAACGTTTACCCTTTTCACAAGGGGTGGAAACCGATGTATACAACGAGCATTTACAGCTAGCAACACCTGTTTTTTACAACGGTCATGACCTGTTGTAAAAGGCTAATTTTCTTGTAGTGGCCATGCTCAAATGTTGAGGTTTTTTTAAATATGCTAAAGAAACGCCGACGGTTATGAACCGTCGGAAATTGCGAGGGCTCATCGCCGTCGGAAATTCCGACGGTCGACCGACGGCTTATCGCCGTCGGAATTTCCGACGGCCGACCGACGGCTTATAGCCGTCGGAATTCCGACGGCCCATAACCGTCGGAAAGCAATTGTGACGCCCCCTTTCCCGACGGCCCATCCGACGGCCAAAAGCCGTCGGCAAAGCCCTTTGCCGACGGCTTTCGGCCGTCGGGAAAAGTCATTTTTCTG